>JAEMBT020000008.1:0-1200000 GCA_018873245.2 Archegozetes longisetosus
TTTCACCACAGTTAGATGACTTGTCAAATAGCGAAATAGCTAGTACAATTAATGAACAAAATGAGTCCGAAAAAATATCCTTTAAAACAAGATATGGTAGAAAAGTAAAACCAAATCCTAGATATGCAGATTATATCATTAATTAAATTTTTTATGGATAAACTTAGATAAAAAAAATTATGGCTAAAGGATAAAGTATGATGGGGAAAATAAGAAATACACCAATACAAGTATTTAAATTAAAATATTCAAAAAAAAATCTAGAGATACCAAAATGAAGTAAAATTTTGTTTTAAATTCAATCATAGATCACATTAGGACAATGAACTATAGAGATAAGATACAATACACAACAGCATTAAATGATTTTTGCCAAAAGAGAAAATTTTCATATCAAAATTATAATATATACTACGATGACAAAACATGCGCCTATGTTTGTGAATGCAGATTAAGAACAAGCTTGGGTGACATTTACGCTAGAAGTGAGGGCTCATCTAAGGGAAAAAGCGAAAGAATATTGTTCAAGGAAAACATGCGAAATATTAAATATAAACAGTAAACACAGAAAGAAAACAAAGATTAATCAGTCAAAATATTTACAACTTTTACTAGAAATAAAGAACAAAGTGGACAAAACCTATGATATTACAAACTTATAAATCCACACACAGAGTGATATTTTTACCAGATCAAGAAATAGCAGTGTTAGGTACTGGTACTGACGTAGAAACGTCAATCGATAGGGCTGCTGAAAAGATCGTGGAAAATGTCAAGATCTCAGTAGAAAATAAGTCTAAATGATGATATGAAATCTTAACATTATATAAATCTTTTCGTTTGCTTACCAAATAATTTACTATGTTACATAAAAAAGACATAATTCACATATATATAAATAATGAAAAACAAAAAAAAAACAAACCATAATTGATTCCGATCAACACCATATTTCTAATCTGAATGATAATTCAATAAGAATTTGTACCAATAAAGAAATAAATCTTATGTGGAATCATATATACTAGTTCGTATTGAGAAAATTTTTTTACGTTTAGCCTAAAATATATTTTTAAAAATTGAATAAATAAAATAAAAACTTATAAATGCTTAAAATTATTTAAAAAAAAAAAAGGGGACTACAAATATATATTAGAATATAGAACCCTGACACATAAAGAATATAATTATTAATCGTACATTATGAGATAAAAACTATTTAAATCTTTATAACCAGATATTGTCTTATTCATACATAAATTAAATTGAAAATAATGGATCTTCCATAACATTATCAAGTGTTCAAAACTTTCTAAATTGCTAATTATCTTAATTGCAATTGAATTAAACAACACTTCATAAATCTATACATTTAAATGCATTAACCAAAATATAATAGTCACTACCATTTTGCACTTATGTAGATATCTGATTTCATTGTATCCAAAATTAATGTTATTATAATTGTTAACTGTGATAATATAAATATGTAAATACCTTAAGTATTAATCCGTTAGGCTTATCTATCAATCTCTGCCTATAATCTGTTAATCCGTTAATATATCAATATAATAAATCCTCTATCAAAACACGTATTTCTTAACCCAGTATGAGCTGAAGTTGTATGCTTAATCGAGTCTTTATGTCCTCTAACTATAAAGCAGCGACAGTATCTCCATACCAGCCTGAGAACCGGTCAACGGGGCATCTTAGCCACCAGTCCCGTTTCAAAATATTATCAAAAAAATCATTTATGTAAATGTTTCTTTTATAAAACTATCTATGAAGATAGTGTAAAGGTTTTTGAGAGTTGTGAAACTCAAGAATTAACCGAAGAATTTCTACTATTACAGATGAATCCTGATACGAAGAATCATTACAATGTGTTAAACTGCATGCTCCGAAATTTCAATCGTAATCAGGAAAGAGAAAGTCATATGGACGATAAATAAGCATTACATCAGAAGCATAAAAGATGATTGTTGTATAGTCCTTCAAGCGTGCATAACCATAGGTACTGTAATACACAAAATTCATATATTCGGATTTGGCCCATCATTAAATGTGTGTAAAAATGCCGCAGCAAATGAAATGTATAGATTATTTTTGGCTTATAAAAGCAACAAAAAGATACCAAAAACTCCTGTCCCCAAGAAATTTAAGCAATATACGCTTAAAGTAGACAAATTAAATACTGAAGAATATAAAAAATTATGGGGTTTATATGAACCAAAAAAACTTGAACCAAGTCCTCGAAAAATACAAAAGCTAGGTAAACCGGAAGCTACAAATAATAACTTTAATAAAAATGTTACCAGAATTTTGAACAATATCGAAAAGACGAAGAAGAACATTAATAATATAAATCTAACATATATTTGTCCTATATGTTTTAGTGCAATGGAAAATAGAGCCAAACTTTTGAACCACATGCGTATTCATTTAGAAAATATTGACATTCTACAATGTACAGGGTGCTCTAAAAATTTCTCAGTAAATAAAATAAATCCTCATAAAACGAGTAAACAGCAACATAAGTGTTCAAGTGCAAGCTATAGGAGATCAGAAATAGGTGAAGAAATATATCAGTGGATGGCATCTCATATTGACTTTCAAATGAATCCATTGTCCAACAATAAAAATACCTATGGTGAATTTGAATGCCCATTGTGCAGTAAAATTTACCTTAAAAATACATCCCAACAAAAACATTTTCAACGAAGAAGATATGTAAATGAATTAGAGTGTGTAGAACACATCTATGATCACTATGGTGCTAATAATGTGATGTGTAAATTTTGTGAAAGTGAGAAAAGTTTTATGAGACTGCCAAATGACTCGTATCAAATTATTAGACACTTATTTACTAAGCACTCATCCGAAGCCAGTGTGATTAAAACTTTCAGCAGATTTGACATTTTAAAAATCAAAAATATAAAATTAAATCAAAATCAAATAAAATTCATCAAGAAGAAATTTAAAATCATTAAATTACACTACGTTGGTAAATTAGTAGCTGAATTACTGATTAAAATGGAAGCTAAACATCAAGTTAATATAAGAGGCGTTACTTTAGGTAAACTAAAAGACAAGCCTATGACATCTACAATAATCACCTAGTTAATCTCGTCATGTTATCACGTTGATGTAATAAATTTATTGGGTATCAACATAAGTTTATGAAATGAAACAAACTCCACGCATAAAATAGTTTTAAAAAATTATCGTTTGTATCGGATTCATTAAAATGTTTAAATCAGATAAACCAGACTGTTTTGTTCCAGTTTGTTTAAAATTCACTATTGTCGATTAAATGCATACCCTTGGCAAAAAAAATTTACATTGACTATCAAAAAAATCAACGAACACGTGGATATTCCAAAATAAAAAATCACAGACGATAGTGTTTTTGATGTGAACAATTCAAGTGAACTGTGAATAAATCAAAAGTAGAAGTACAAAGAAAATATAGATTAACTTCTAAATAATATTAGACATGAACTGAAAATATTAAGGAACATTGGGTTACTGTTGAAAAGTGTAAAGTGAATGAACTAAAACATCTTCTAATTAATCATCTAGTAATTAAATATAAAGAATGTCTTAGTTTCTTCCTTATACTCACCCATCAGCGATATCTGATAGTTTTTTTATAAATGAGAAGTTTTTTATGAGAAATTTTCTAATGAGAAATTTTTTAAAAAGTATTTTTAAGAATATAACATTTTTTTACTATTTTATAAAATATATTTAATCTTTTTTAAAGCTATGAATAATAAACCACAAAATTTTTGAAGCTATCCAGATTTATCTTAGATGAACCAAATATATAGGGAGTATGTTCAAAGGCAAATAAGACTTCATTAATCTAATCTTAGAGCAGACAAACGTATTCGAAACAGCCAAAATAATACTAAAATGTTAAGGCTAAAACATTTTACTGTTTAAGGGTTAACGAAACATTCAAACTGTAGATTATGAAAATTCATAGCTTTAAAAACGAAATTATTTACTATAAACAATGTAACTGAGTGTTTTATCAATTTAATGAAATTTGCTGAACAGGAGCTCAGCTCTCGCCGGGGAGATTTTGTCAAAAAACAAAAATGAAATAAAAATAAAAATAAACATACAATCAAACACACACACACACACACACATACACGCACGTACGCACACAAATTTAATTATAACCTTTAGTTTAACAAATAGATATAAAGAAACAAAAACTAGATACTTTGACCATCTAATGGTCAAAGTAACAAAACTGTTTGCGAATACTTTGGACTGTTTGTGAACAAATTATGGAAGGTTTTTCGGTGGGAAAATGCTAGACACCTGGGTATATAAAGTCGACTGAAATAACCTAAGAATTCATTCCATCTTTTGCAGTGGCAAAGCAAAGTTGTGCTCCTGATCGCGAAAACTTTAAAAGAAAGTGTTGTTAAATATATATGTTTGTGAATTTTAAATAAAAATTTTTATGACAAAAACTCTATTGTGTATTTGATTTAATTATATTCTTTTCAAAAAAAAACGTCCCAACACAATCTGCGTGGTACCAGGAACATCGAATCAAGACAAGCAGTAAGTGGCGTTATTTTTTAAAACTTAAACACGCATACAGTACGCGATATAATTATAACCCGCTGTCAAATTCTTGAATAACTTTTTGTATGATTAGCGGATCTTATTGCAACTTGGGATTTAAGGTTAGGATTGGGGGAGAAACGTCTAGACAACTTTTGATCTGTCCAGCCCTAGCGTTCCTTGCGCGGGAACCAAAAACAGGTTTTTAAAGTGCGACATAAATATAGTACGCGCGTCTTTGAAGCCATTTAATTTTGTTTCTATCATTGATCTATTGTTTATTTCTGGACATTTTCACCGAACTAGTGTATGTATGACTATTTTTTCCTTTTTGATAATAAACTTTTATTATATAGCATGCCTAGAGGTTCCCAATTAAGCCATCTAGAACAAGGGAAGATTATGGCCTACCGCGACCAAGGCCTAAACCCCACCACCATCGGGAAGAAGCTGGAACGAGACCGGACTATCATCGCAAGATTCCTCAAAGATCCAGAGAACTACGGACAGGCCAAACGACCAGTACGACCGCGAACACTCGATGAGCGATCAGAGCGGCGGATTCTGAAAGCGGCCAGCACTGGTTTACTTTCCACAAACCAGATCAAGTTCGCCCAGAAGGTCCCTCTGAGCACCAGGAGTGTTCAACCACTCATCACCTCATCGCCACACCTAAAGTACGAGAAGAAGAAGAAGCGCCCAAAACTGGAACAACAACACATTCTGGCACGACTGAGTTGGGGCGAGTTAATGGTATCTTGGACCACCATGTGGAAAACCTTCCTATTCAATGATGAAAAAAAGTTCAATCTGGACGGTCCTGATGGCTACCAATACTACTGGCACGACCTTAGGAAGGAGCCACATACTATTCCAAACGGGCTCAGGGAGGAGGTTCCGTTATGGTCTGGGCTGCCTTCGGGTATAACTGAAAAACAACCATCGCCTTCCTGGATGGTCTGCACAACGCAGCAGCCTACCAGGATATCCTCCGTCAACACCTCCTACCCTTTGGTCAGCGAATTGGTGATCGTAACTGGAGATTCCAGCAAGACAATGCACCAATTCACACACCCAGAACAACGAAAGAGTGGTTCCAAGACTATCGAGTTCGGGTTTTAAAGTGGCCAGCACGCAGCCCAGATCTCAATCCTATTGAGAACCTCTGGGGGTCTTTGTTTCGGCTAGTATACGCCGGTGGTCGTCAATACGACACTACTACCGAACTTAACGCCGGCATTGAGTCTTCTTGGGACCAGATCCAGCTGGCCGAACTTCAAAATCTAGTCCAGTCGATGCCCCGACGCATAATTCAGCTTATCAAGAAGAACGGACAGGCCACGAACTACTAAACATCTTTTTATTCAAAATTTTCGGTACGCGTGCTATAATTATGTCGCACCCGAAACACACATAAAACTAGTTTTTCGGTCGCTGCCGCGCTGGGTTGGGGGTAGAAAATTTAAACTTTTTATGATTATTCATTACCAAGTTTTTAATAATTAGTCTAATTTTTTGGTATAATATTGCGTCAATAAAAAGTTATTCAAAAATTTCTTCGCGGGCTATACTTTTGTCGCGAACTGTATGTACTGTAAATTGATATCCTCAGACTGAAATTTAATTGAGTCTCAGACTCAACGCTTAATTTCCAGTGTATGAGGATTAAAAACGATCCCAGAAAAATTGTCTCACGTAAAGAATAAACGTGACGGCATGAAGTTCTAAAAATTTAAGAACTTGTATTCCAAATTCGTTATAATTGTAGAAATATGGATCTACTACAGCTACTATTCTTTTGTCGCAATGCACAATTACCAAAAACCAATGACTCTTATACAAGATAGGTATTATAATTAATTCAAATTCAAGGAGATTAATCTTTAGTCTTCGATTACGAAAAAGAATTTTATCTTTCAAAAAAAGATTTTCACAAAAGCTGCAATCAAATATAAAAGTTTTGTACTTTTCACTATTCTCAGAGTTTAATCTATCCTTGATTACTAAAAGACATGTATCGACAACATTATTATTAAGTTTTGTATTTTCATTTAGAGTATTGAAGTCATTTTGAGTAATTTCTGTAATTATAATGTTACTGAAGATTTTAATTTCGTATTTATTTGTATCTGTAAAACTTCTATGGGTTTGAAACTAATGATATACCAACATCAATTGAAGTAATCTTGTTAAGTATTTGACTTACTTTCTTCTCCATAATATTAATGTTGCTTAACAAGAAACTATTCTTCAAGAAATATTTTTGGCAATTATTCAATTTAAGTTTTGCCGTGTTGTAAAAAAGTTGTTTAATATGAATTTGATCTGAATGTTCAATTTTTAAATGTTCAATCAGATAATTTGTGTCATTAATTAAAAATTTATCTTTTATACAAATGCTACATTTGACAGTATAAAAGTTATAGTGTTTATATATACGATCTATGAAATCTTTTAAGGTTTGAAAAACTGGTTCTTTAAGTAAATCATTAAATTTACTGTTAACTGAGAAAATAGTTGAACACAGTTGGCATTTTAAGTCAATAAAATATTTTGCGTCGCTTATATCTTTCACAAAGAAATTCAAGTTGATTTTCTAGGCAAGAGTTTACCCAATTACTGATGAATAAACCCTCATTTGCAAACTCAATGTTATGACTTTGGGATTGGTGATTAGAGAGTTGATTTGAATATAGTTTGATATTACAATTCTTACAAAAATATATTTTAATTGTATTGAAATGTTTTAGTGTATAACTGTAACATGACTTTTTATCATAATATAAACTATAGCAAAGACTACATACGTAAGTTTGTTGTTTTGAGTTTGCAAAGTTACTTGATTGCATTAATTCATTTTTGTTTGAGTTATTAACAATATCTCGGGGGTTTTCAACTCCAAAGATATGATTGAAATCTTTTCTCGAAATATTTTTCTGGGAATAAGCTTCACAGTAACCTTTTGGAATTTCGCTAATCATTATTATTTTTGATTATTGTTATGCTGGAGATCCCTAGAATCAACTCTTTAGCTATTTACAACTTATATATTTATTATTTTTATTTAATTGCTAAAGACACTATTTAAAATCAAAATATAAAATTTGATTACTTAAGTTTTACATGGAAAAATATTGATTAATATACGAAAAACAATTGAATATATCAGTAAATTTGTTGATAACGCAAAATTCAACTCGAATAATCTTTATAGTAACTATCATACTCTCAACTTTTATTTTAAGTCAATCAAAAAAATCGGTTCAATCTCTCAACAGATCTTTTCTCTTTCATCACTACATCTCCACTCTCCCACTTTCTCTCAAACATTCGCTTATATTCCTTTCTTTTGCTCTCAATTTTCACACATTCCTTTTTTAGATAAATTGAATCCCGATTGAAATAACATATTATATATCATAAAAAATATTTTATCTTGTAATAAGAAACTAAACTCGCATATAGATGTTTTACATAATATAATAATTATTATAAGAAGTTTCTATGACTTGTTTTAAACTAGAATAATTGAAATAACTTCATTTTGCTGCTGTAAAGACTCAAATTATGAGTCAGCTCATAACATTATCATAAGCATTAATATCTCTTAACAAATTCTCATTTGCTTTATCCAAAGCTTTAGTCTTTGATAATGCACATCCATACTTTTTCAATTTTAATTTTTCACTTTTATAAACTACAGAAACTGTCACAAAATTATATTTTCCTTTAATCGTATGATCCAACAAAATAGGTTTTGCACTTCTCTTTTTATTTCGTTGAAGAAATTTATTTAACTTTTTTGTATGACTTTCAGGCATTGTCGAAATAAGCTTGATCTCTTACAAACCATACATAAAGGGCTTTTTATGATGCAGCTTCTCAATATATATTACTGTTTAATAGTCATAGTTGCTAATCCGACAAAGATGATTTGATTTATTTAATCTATTTTCACCAGAAGCTTTTCACATGCTTTCTCGACACTAGCTTTAGTACTAGTTTCACTAAACATAACACCGATTTCTAAGTCTTTTATATAAACTAAACGTTCATTTTTGTTTTTTGTCTTTAATATAATTGGTGTTGAACAGTTTTTATCATCCAGCTTCCTTTTCAACCGATCAAGATTTGAAGTTTCAATATAATTTTTTTGCAATTCTAACAAGGTTTAATCCCAATATTTCACAAATTTTTGAAGTACTTTCTCGCTTGATTTTCTGTTTTTGAAATATTCACTGATCTCACAAAATAGTTTCTATTGTTTAAATTAACAGTTAGGTCACAGACATGAAAAACAGTATTCCTTTCAACAATAGTATATTCATTGTAATACGGATAATCGAATTTGTTTTTTTGTGTGAAATCATTCAGAGCTACCGTTGGTGAAATACTGTACTTTGCATTTTCAAGCTGTAATATATAGAATTTAACAATTTAGTTAAAGTAATATTATTATTTTCTATATCTAAATTTTTAAGTGTAATTAATTAGTATATCTGTCTACTGGTCTAACTATTCTCCCATATTTCGTTTGAACTACCGGTGAATCTCTGTGATTGCCAACATCTTGATGACCAAGAGATCCACTGTGCAGACTCCCTTCTGCACCATTTTCACAACTACTACTCTCCTTCATAGTTGGAATACTACTACTCCACTTTGTAGTATGAATACTATTACTCCCTTCATAGTATTACTTCTCGAGTGATCCAGATCAATAATTTCTGTTTCTTTTGCAGCATTAGAAGAAGCATTACCTATGTCTTCTTCATAATTATAGATTTCTGCTTCATCATCGATCAATGAGCTCTGATTTTGATTTTTAAAGTCTAGACTAGTTTAATCGGATGATGTAGAAATACTATTGTGCAAATTTAAACTAGCATTAACTAAAACAGAATCGTCATCATCAATGAAAACTCCAGGAGACTGAATTTCTGAAGTTTCCGAGCGGAAAGGTTCTATAGTCTCACAACCGTTTTTACACACTTTATAATTTAAAATGATCCAAAATATTCATATTCAAATTTACTCAACCTTCCCTGGATAATGGGCTAGTACCAAATCCTCGACTTTATATTCAGCGAATTTCACAACTCTTATAATGATAATCTTTCTGATTATCTTGTGCAGCTCACATCTCTCAATAGCTATCTTTCTAGCTTCTAAAATACTTCCTTTCAGTCTCTCATTAACATCATAAATACATATTCGATTCAGAGATATATACGTGGGAAGAATAGGTTCTTTCACACAAACTTAAAAAATCGACTAAACCAGTACTCTCTTGAACTGCGCAATTATACGCAAACCTTACTTGTAGCAATATTTTATTCAATTTCTATGATTACGACTTTGAAAACTGTGAGATCGTTGAAACTAAAGTATGATTAAACCTTTTTTACAAGCCCATTGGCTTTGAATTATATGCATTTGTTCTATTGTTCTGCCCGCTTAAGAATTTAGGTTCTTTTCTATAACTGAAAAGTTTAAATTATCTTTATGTGAATCATCTAAAGACTACTGTTCCAGCTATTGTATTTTCGACGATCTTGGTTCGACACAAAGGTTCGGTATTAGAATTATAGTTATTCTTACCGAATTTTACCATGCATTAGGGAGCATGGATCCCTGGAATACCAATTACAAAATTTTGATTCAAAAATACCTTCTTTTATTCCTGAGTTAGTCTCAACCGGGATCCAAATTATTATTTTTTGCTTCAATATATCTGTACTCTTAAATTTAGTAAGCTAACAAGAGGTTCTGAAGTCTCGTAAATAGTTAGAAAAAGTATTTTCGGCGAATAAAGGCCTAATGTAACTAACGGCTGCACCTGTATCGATTACTAGATTAATAATTACTTCATCTAATATAGTCTGAATTTTAAAATAAATCTCCATATATGATTTATAAGGCTTTCTGAACTTTATGACTTAACTATGGGTGCCCTCTGTCCCGGTTTCGGCTAGACAGACCTAATATAAAGAGATTTGTACTGTATTCTGACAATGTATAAATCGGCCTCGAGTCCCGAATAGACTTTCCGCCAATTCTTCGTTTGAATCCTGTACGAAATATATCTCAGGGAATACTCTTATATATTTATTCTTTGAATCTATTATTCTTTAGTTTATGTTTATTAGTAATCAATCACATCGTTTAATCGGACGATATTTACTGTTATTAAATCTGCTAAAACACAGATATTTTTGTTTAGCTTGAAAATTTTAAGGCAGCATAAAATAAAGTGCAAACTCTTATCGGGATATTTTTATAAACAAATATAAAAATAATTCAAAAATTTGATGTACTATCGGAACAATCTAAAACAAATAATTATTTTGTGACGGACACGGTGTTTTGTCCGCCTGGGCGGTTGTTAGAAACTGCCGATTCCGTGGGAGGGTTTGGGAACACCGGCCACTATACTCACTTTAAGAAGTGATGATTAGTGGCTGGAACACTAATAAATCAGGTACTGTAAAAACAATTATTTTATTAGGCCAAGGATTTTTTTTCAGGTACAAATGCTGTGACCCTATCCCCGACATGTATTTTATGGGTCACAGTTATTAATTGTTAAAACAATATATTTTGGGTAAAAATATTGATGGTAAGTATTAAAAAGTATATAATTGATATATTAAAAATATAGTTAATAATATTATAAATAAAACCAAGTGTTATTAAAATCATAAAAGTTAAAATCTTAATATATTTTAAAAATTAGTTTTTTTAGATATCAGTTTATTATAGTACACGCTAAAACTTAATTATCGACGCTGGTTACAGATAGCATTTGATGAAGCTATTGAGGATTATTTTGTTTTAAAGCTCTAAGTTGCGTTCGCTACAAAATATTAGATAAAATTTTATAATAGAAGTTAATTAGAAATTTAATTTAAATATAATTATAAAAATAATATATATATATATATATAACTTTAATAAAAAACGCTCAAAAAGTTAATAATAAAATTAATAAAATGATAAAATAATTAAATTTGTAATAAAATAAGCATAATATATCAAAATAAAAAATCCCAGCTAACCAAACCTAATCTATAAAGAATATCATCAATAATAATATATTGTAACATTTTTTCGTTTTAGGTGGTATAACAATCATATTGACACATTATTATGATACTTTAGTTCTACGTATAGGATTACTAATTTTTATGATTCACACTTACCTTTATTTTTTTGATTGGAATAAAATTACAAATAATATTGGTTATGGACATGATAAAAAAGTGGAAGATATTACGAAAAAGTTAAGTATTGCAAAATATCTAATGCAATTTAGTTATATATAAACACATTACCCCGTTTTACAAATCTTTATTAATACAGTATACACTCGATAATTTGAAACAGTTTATTTTGAAATACTTGATATTTTGAACGAATTTTATTATTAGTTCATATTATTGCGTACCATTTTAAAATAAAAAGCGTAAAATAATTTATCACTATATTTATTTGATTATAACTTTTTATTCCTAACTAGGGAATATAAAGCTACTTATTCCTCATAACTTAAACAAAAATTATGTTAATCAATAGAAAATAATTCGATAAATAACAATAATCTTTTTGAGCCATCTTTTGATTTAAGTGTGTTTAAGTTAATATCATTAAGTTGAAATTAAAACTAAATTACTATATTCATTACACGTATAGTCCATTCATTGTACATATAATATGTGCATTGCGATAAATTTAAATGTCAAAATTGAGAATAAAACTAAAAAATGGCCCGGAATTTATGTTAATTATCACTTGATTAATCATTTCCAATAATTTGGTATTGTTTTTATAGAAATTTGGAGAAATAAGTAGCTTTACATTCCCTAGGTAGGTTTTAGAATTTCAAATTTTGTATTTTCCTTAGATATTGAAGTTATTTTTTGCCATTTGAAATTTGTTTACAAACACCTTTTAAAAAATGGTTGAACTTGGTTTCTTTAATACTTTTAATCGTATCGCCCTTGAATGTCCTGAAAGTATAGATTTTCCACCTCATTCTCTTGATATGAATTTTTGCGATTATTTTCTTTGGGGATATGTTAAAGATAAAGTCTACACTAAGAATTCTCAGTCAATAGAAGAGCTCGAAAGGGAAATTGAAAGGGAAATATTAAATATTTCTAATACTATATTGAATGACGTTATCGAATATTTTCAAGTTCGATTACGCCACGTTCACTTAGATAACGGATGGCATTTCGAATATATCATTTCATAAACTCTCACTTTTCTACTTGCTTTTTGTAAAAAAAAATTTCAATAAAGTTCCTTGTGCTTTTGAAGTGATAAACTTTTGAAATATAGTGATCAATTATTTTACGCTCTGAATTTATCAAATAGTTTTAAAATGATTATTGGATAATGTATTTTTGGACAGACTATTTTATTTGTTCATTACTCGAGTGAATTTAATAATTTTGATTGAGATTGTAAATTATTTTATATTGTCAACGATTGTAGGATTCCACGAAAATATTGAAGATTGTTTTTGACAAAACTAAGATATCGAAAATAAATCAGTTGAGCTAAAATTACCATCAGAATATTCGTTTATTATTGACTTATTTAAATAGTTATATTCTAAATAAAATCTTAGTATTAATAATTAAAATTTTGAATTTATAACAAATTTTTTATTCTAACGAGTCTTGAAAACACTATTTTGAACCAAATATTTTGGTAGAAGCGGTTTCAAAACAGCAAAGATTTACTGTATATGGTTGTTATTTTTACTGTTATTAAATTAACATTAAGCTTTTAGAAACTAATTAGCCAAAAAGCATGAAAAATATCTAAATCAATTACATGAATTCAAATGATTATTCGAACTAATCAATTTTCAAACCATCAGTAGTACTGAGCTTTTGAGGTAAATCAGTGAGTTGCCGTGATTACCATTGAATCAGTCAAACAAATATGATTTGTCTGAATTAGGGACACTGATGATAGTATAAATCGTTATTGACTTTCTTAACTTTCACCAACACTTTAAATTTGACCGGATTTAATTCTTAATTAACAAGTAGCGACGTCAACTGCCCCGATTGGGTTTGAGAAACAAACTAATTAGTCCGAAAAGTAGTTATGTTCTAATTGTAAAAATTTTAATTATTGAACTTATTTCGTTGAATTATAGTGCAGTTATAAATCAAATATACTCTATAATATAAAAATCGTTACAACATTTCAAGTAAATATAGTAAGTTGTCATTTTAAATAGTCAAATTGAATAGCTGCTTGAATTTATATCAATTTTGTAGTATTTATTAATACTATACTTAATTTAAAAATTATGCTAATATTTGGTTATTATTTATTTATATATTTTAGAATAAATTAGTCAAATCAATTCATTCTATATATTTTATAAATGTTATATTGACATCAAACTTATAAGAATAATTAGTCAAATATAATATACATTATATTGTTATTTTGGTATTTATAGAAAATGACATTTTCGAATTTAATTTTTATCAGAATTTATATGTGAATTAAAGAATATAATTATTTATAAGATACATTGTATTATTTATAGGATGATATAATATGAATTTTGAAATGATTCCAAATTTTAGAGTATTATATTCAAAAATGTTTCTAATAAAAGTCGAGATTGTTTAACATATGTTGTATTCGTATATATGTATGTTAAGTATTGAAACGTTTCGATGTTATCATAGTTTTCTAACTTAATTAGAGCTCAGTATTGAATTCTAAAAAGTATTGTTATATTATAAACATAACTTGTAATTTACTAGTAATTTTGAATTAGTTTACTCTATACTGTCTTCTTAAATAAGGTAATAGATTTTTGGATATGAATAATATATATTCTTAAATTGTAAACTATGTACTTCTAAAAGTAAAAGAGACCCTTATTATAAAATTTGATGCAGACCTAAGAAATATTATCATTGAAGAATGTAATGAAATTTAGGAAAACTAGAAAATTAGTTATAAAGATAAACTTTTAAAACTTTATAAATACTATTTTTACAATTAGATGGTGCTTCATAAAAACTTTATGTTAATTACTATAAATATAACCAAAAGTTTAAACAATTAAAAAATCTTTTTATTTCGGTACAAATGGTCTTTAAATTTTCATGTTATATTCTAAACACATTGCTCGACACAATTATAAAGAAAAAACTTTAAAGTTATTTACAGTTTTATAAAAACCGAATAAATTGGTTTTTAGCATAAATTTATAAGAAAAAAATCATGAAACGAAAACGAATATATTAAACTGAGTGTATTATAATATACTAGTATCTTAGAAAATGTTAATTTAACTCTAATCATACTTCAAATTAAAAAATAACTCGATTGAAAAAAGTGAAAAAGATTTTATAAAATTTTTCAAACAGATGTCTCTGAAAGCAGCAAAAGTTTAGCTTTTAAAAATTCAATTTAAATATGTTATAAATAATTTTTAATTAATTTTATCAGAATAATTATGATTCAGAATATAGATATCAATAAGATTTGCAAAAATTTAAACAAAAAATAGTTATTTTAGTACTAAATAAACGAATATAACCTTCGTGTTATTTTTCGTAAATAAATTACATTTAACTATAGAATTTCAGTAAGAAAATTTTTAATATTTCATATTTAGTATTCATATTCTCAAATAAAGTAAGAGCATTTTGCGAAATTTTAGAAACTTTTCTAGTTTTTAATATAAATCAAATTAATCAATTTTTGCTGTAAAACGAAGCAATTCGTTTTAAAAAATTGTATAATAGATGGAGTGCTATTTATGTCATCAACTAATTAGTTTAAAAAGTTGAAGAAACCCAACCTTACCGAATTATAATTATAATACCATATATTTATATACCAATATAGCCATATTTTATATTTTATACAATTATTATTTTAAAAGCATTATCATTATTATAGGGTGACCACCTAAAGCTTGTCTTATTACGAAACAAATATATCAAAGGGGAGATCCTTACATTTTTTTTGAAGAATAATGTCGCTTTTATTAGTCATTGCAAATATTTATGTATCAAACATTACATTCTAATATTAAAACATCAATAATTATTAATCATGGCTGATTTCAAAGGTATATTTTTTGTTAGAAATGGCATCTTTCAAAAGTTAGTTATTCATAAGTGAGAAATACTGGCTTATATCAGATATAAGTCAAGGCAGAAAAGATTAGTCCTATAACTTTTTGTTTTAAATCACAGGTGTTCAAAACATTGACCGCGGGTTCTTAATCCCTTACCGTTTGCAAGATAAATCTAATGTTTGAATTTCTAAAAAATGTTTTCTAAGCAAATTTTTCAAAACGAAAGTTGAAAAACGGAACAACTAATTGTCCAGTCAGGAGTTTTTGGTCTGACGGGATTTCTATTTTTTATCTTTAAAAAGACGGGACTGTCCCGTCAAAAACGGAACAGATGGTCACCCTACTCTTTACTACATATACTATGGATACTTGTTTGTGTGTGTAATAATGTTTGTAAGGAAGTATTATTATCGGTTTATTAATTATAATACTGTACTTCAAAGTTACTGATATTTAGGGGCAAATATTAAGTCACAAATAAATCATTGTGTAATTTTATGTTAGTCTAACTTGAATCTCAACATATGTATTATTTATATTTAATTCTATTACCAAAGTCCTAAAGTCCAAAGTTGCAAGTCCCAATCTTGTAATGCTTTGTTCAACATTTGAGAATTTCAAATTATGTTAGTTTATTATCAAAAACAGGATTAATTTCTGTGAGACCAAATGCAACAAATTACAGCAATTTGAATATCATAACAAGTTCCACTATGATAAAATGCTATAGAAAATTGTAAGCAATTAAAAATCTAAATATTTATTGAAACATAACAATTCTTGGTTAAGGGAGATTAAGTCGGCGCAACCTCATAAAAATCGAAAGGGGGCTTAAATCGATAGTACTCGACGAGACAAGCGAAATCTGAAATTTTTGAAGCCACCCCCACCCGTTCAAGAGATACGCCCGTTTTAAATAGAATTAACACCATGCCTATTCATGAGTAGGTGCGACACCGTAAAAATCATATTATGGGTCTTGTCAATAGCACTCTACAAGACTAATAGAAGTATATACAAGATACACCCACCCGTTCGTGAAATACATCCGTCTGAATTCTAACTAATGTTTAAATCAAAGCTGAGTGTGCAGATTATTATAAAAATTATTATTTAAAGTCAAATTAAAGATTGAAAGCAATCATAATCACTTTTGATGAGCACTTTGGAGATTATTTTTAAATTAAGGAATAAACCTATTGAATTTATTAGTCAAATTAAAATGTCAATACATCTATTTAATAACCTCATAAATTATTTTCTGAATCTGACAAGTTCTCATGGTCAGTCGGAGTATTATTTGACTCTAAGAATTCGTGAGATTCAGGCAGTAGTTCATCATCGGAAGCAATCTGTAGTGAACCACTCAAAAATTGAGTGGTATCTTCCGAGAATCTTTTGAAAGACAAACCTGAGTTTTTCCTTTCAAGAAGATCCAGGAATAGATGGCCCAGTCCACTTGTTCTCTTAAATATTTGGGAGATTGTTGAGACTTGATAAATAATTTTATGTTTCTCCACAATCTCCTGGTTCTATTTACGTGAACAATTTAGACATAGCCTATATATAGAATGTATCTCACAAATTTCTAATTTGTTAAAGTCAACCAGTCAATGGGATTGCTTTCAATCTTTAACATAATTTCTAACAATAATTTTTATAACGATATGCAGACTAAGCTTGGTTTAAACTCTAGTTGGAATTCAAACGGACGTATTTCATAAATGGTCGGGTGTATTTTGCATATACTTTTATTCGTCTTGTAGAATGCTATTGACAAGACCCATCATATGATTTTTACGATGCTACGCCCACTCAGAATTCAACGATAAGTTAATTATAGAAAAGTGGGCGTATCTCTTGAACAGGTGGGCGTGGCTTCAAAAATATTCAGATCTCGCTTTGTCTCGGCGAGTACTATCGATTTGAGCCCCCTCGATTTTTATGGGGTCGCGCCGACTTACTCCGCCTTAACCCATTTAAACAATATTGTAATAGTATTTTTAATTAACAATTATTCACAAATAGCTTTTGTAATTATAATTTATAATTATAAAATTATCTAAAAATGTAACTTGAAAATACGCATATAAACATAAAGCCTTCTATAATGTTTTAGGGCAGAAGGCGAACAATAAAATGATTAATTCTTTAAAAAAGCCTAACCTAGGTTCCTATTGAAATCAATGTAAAATTAAGTTTTTCCTCCATAGTCTTCAATGTAATTTTACATTTTTGATTGCCCGTAACTCGGGAGGTATCGATTTCCGACATTTGGGACTATCACAAATGAATTCTACAGTCCCAAAACCCCCTAGTAGACCAATCTCATGATGATCCTGAGGTGGGCCCATTCTATAGTTTACCCCATTTAGTTCGTAATCTATTATTAATTTAGCAAGTTTGTTATTAATTCAATCACTACTTATTTCTTCATGTACAGTCATTGGCAAAACTAACTTATACGGTTTTTAAAGTTTTTGAGTAGTGAAATTTGATAGATATTAATGAAATATTTTTTTGGATGAACTATATATCGGGACCGATATAGTGATAAGTTAGCTTCCAAATTCCTTGTGAGGTTGGTGAGTTATTCATGTAAACTTTGTCAGAGGAATTGGAAGAGAATTTTTAAATTATGATCAACGGAAACTAAAATAGAAAAAATGATTAGATACGTGTATTGTTGTTCCACCCAGATATCCTTTGTCTAAGGACTAAAAACCTAAATACTCGAGAAATGCGATCTTTCAAAAGATCATAACTCTTATCTGAAGGAATAATATGATCTCAATATCAAATTATAGATCATGTAAATATTTATCAAGAATTCTATTAGAATCTTATCTTATGTTAAATATAGTTAAAATATCGTCAGATTAACAATCTTGCATATTAAATCGCGCAAAGCAATAATAAATCGTTTTCAAAGTTTAGATAGCCCTAAAAAGACTGTTTTAAATCAGACTTTAATTCAGTATCGAGTAAAATTTTCATCTCTACGCATAAAGATGGAAATGTAAAATCAGAACACCTTCAGGATCTTTGCGGTCCTCAAAGCGCTCTGATCTAACGCTTAAATGATATATTTAATGGCGATGAATTCGGTTCGTTTTGGCGAACTCTTCTGAACAAATCATATAAAATTAAAGACAAAAAACTTTAAACAGGAATGGAAAGTAAAGTAAGAATTTCGATATTCTTATACGCCAATACGACTAATGAAGAAAAACTGAAGTCAATAGTAATTGGAAAAGCAAGAGAGCCCGATTATTAGTTATATTTTTCCTCGGATAAATTTACACTCATATACAAACGTGGTTACAAAGCTCGCTTGATTTCAGGCGAGTTAAGGTCGATAAAATAGGTAATCGCTCTTTCAAAGCAACGAAAATATAATTTAAGGCAAGCATCTAGTAATCAGTTTAACTTTCAAAACTGAAAAATTAATTATATAAACTATGAAAGGCTTGAGGCTAAGGTAGGTTAATTTATGTTAAAGTATATTACGTTATATTAGGAGTGGTTAGGTAAAGTTAATAAGATTGGGATATGGTAGACTAAGTTTAATTTAATGCAACTAGTAACATACATGAGTTAATGCAAGATTTTGCAAAAAAAACTTACAAAGCCATTTTTCGAATAAAAATTATAAAGAAGGGAAAATGATTTTAAGGTTAGGGAAATAGAAGATATATAAAAAATGAAAAAATAATTGAGCGAAGCAGATATGAATAGAGAAATAACAATAAAATCAATAAAAACAATACATCTAGATAAAATTAAAGAATAAGTTTTTGATGAGATGATTAACCCAAGTTTCAATAAAGAATAATTTAAAATAATCTAGTAATTAACTAATACGATTGTTATATTGACTAATGAAAAAAAGCTGTCATCCTCGAAGAAGAAGAAAAATAGAACAACCCAAATGGAAAAGACGAATCTAAAAAATCGGGATAGGCAGCTTGGATAGTAAAAAGAGTTGCTATCTAACCTAACCTAACAGATAACCTAATCAACAACATAACTGAGTTTCTGAAGCAAGCTTAAAACATCTTTATGTCTCAAAGTGCTCGTTAACACTAATATTGTGGACGATTAAATCGCAAACAAGTCTCAATTCAACGGAAGGTTGCATACAGCATCTACTTTTAAAATATTACTGGTGTGCTAGTTAATAACCAAAATCGATCTTTTGCTAAAAAAAAGTTCTTTTTACTGTTTACCAAACAAATTTTAATTAATGGCTCTTAAATTGTCAGTATTCATTAAAAAAAAAGACATGAAATTTTATCGAAATCAAGCATTGGTAATGAAAAAATTGTCAATTTCAAAGTGGTTCATAAGACATGATCGATAACATGCAAAACTCCATTTGTCGCAGTTATGTCAGCATACGATAGTATTATTCCATTAACCGAAACGCAATCTATAATAGAACGAAAGTTTTAATTTGATTGAGTAGAATGCAAAATTTATTGTTCGAAAAAACAATCAATACTTGGTTTCCTCTGAAATTTCAGAGTATCTCCGCTCAGAGCTTGAGCTGTTCGAACATCGCTGCCATCACTACTGATTGGTATAGAACTCGTGAACATGGCTTTAGGAATTATGTGTTTCTTCAAAAATTCTAAATCATTTTTAAACACAAATTTCAAACTTTTTATCGAACAAAATAAAAACAATTTTCAAAACTAATTGTTTTAAACATCAAACTAACCTCTGCTGGCGTTGGCATCACTCTTCAATCGTTCAATTGCTTTCGAATCAATTTGATTGAAGGCTTCATCTTTTGGCGCGAATATAGCTATAGGTCCACTTTCAGCTAATTCTTGCTCCATTCCCGCATTTTTTATTAATTGTGCCAGTGTTTTAAGTATTGGTGACCTTGAAATAATAGTTTCAATGCTTCCTTGCGGAGGATATAACACACTATCTACTGATACAATCAATAGATTTTCATAATATTCTTGTTTAGCGATCGGTGCTCCCGAAAATGTCAAAAGCGTTCCGTTTTCTAGTTTATTGAATCGGATTTCTTTACCATTAATTGTCGTCAATATTTCGTTATCTTTTAGTGTTTGTGTTGACACGAAACCCGGCAAAATATGGTATTCTAAGAGATTCTTCAGTTTCGAGGGCTCAGTATTCAGTAAGGACTGTATTTTTAGTGGTAATTTTCCAACTGCTCTATCATTCGGTACAATAACAGTGTACTGTCTTTTGTCTCGAATCATATCATCGATTAGACCACTTTTGGTCAACCAGTTTATAAATCTTCTGGTTCCCAATTTGTTTCCTATACTAGCGATTGGTGTTTGGCCAGAACTTTCATCCGGTCTCTTATTACCTATAATTAAATTTCGGTTCATGCAAATATCATGATTTCAATCAATCAATCATCAGTTAACTATTAGTCATTACTGTTTCTTTCCCGTAATTTATCTGATTTCGGAGCACGCTTCTCGAATCTATTATTTTCCGACAAGATATTATCAATAATATGAATCACACCATTTCCTGTTGTTATATCAGATGATAATATTTTCGTTCCATTACTTCCATCTATTCATTGAAAAAAAATGTTAGCTATTCCAACAACCAGAAGCGAAGCGATAGCGTTCAACAAAGTAAACATCATAGCAAACAATCACTTTTTCAAAAGCTCATCCCATTTGTATAATATTCGTATCAAATTAGTTCGCAAGCAGCTCAAAATTTACCCTTTCTGAGGTAGAACTCATTCCTTTAAACTATGGGATCAATTCTAAACAAATACATAAATAAGCATCAACTGACATCTTATACAGAATAGATCATAGCTGATCTTTAGTGTATGATTCACGCGAAAATAAGCTCAAGTCTAACCTTTATATCTATATCCATAGCCATAGCCATAGCTATAGCTATTGCTTTTGCCATCTGAATCATAATCTGGTGCATCGTTTAATTCACTTTTATAGACCGCTCCCTCCATTACGTGATTTCGTATGAAATCTTTACTCCAAAAAATTGCCAGATCTTAGTTTAGATTGTTTAAAACTTGTCATACATTAAATCTCATACCATCTAATGCTCTCCTATTATTAGCCAGCTCTCTCGTAATCGATTCTAATTTAAAGAATGCATTATTATTCGGAACAAATACAGTATAGGGGCCAGGTCCTAAATTATTTACAAATAAATATTAATTATAAAATTAGTTTTCAGCTTCACAATCATTTCACCACCTTTAGAAAGCACTTGTCCATAGTTTGATCGCTGAATCAAACTCGAAAACCTACTCAGATCTGATCTTTTTCTCAACTCATCCATTATTGAGCGAGACTTGCCCTCAGGTTTTTGTAGAAGTTGGTCCACCACATAAACGATCCCATTTTGTGCTGATGTGACCGCAATCACTCCGATTCCGTTGACAACAATCTACACATTAAACGTATATTTTTGCACTCAGTCAACCGATTAAATAGAAGTCAGAATGGATCCTAATAAAACCTACTTTTCCTCCTTCAACAATATTGATTAGATGCGGCTCTCCATTCAACGACTTGACAATCATATTGTTTCTCAAGTTTTGCGGTGGAAGACCATAACTCAGTATATGTTGCATCAATAACTTCCGAACTAAACTTGGATCCACTTTTATCTGTTCCACTAAATCATCAGATAATGAATTGAATGCATCATCAGTTGGCATCAATATAGTTATATAATTTGTCGGTCTATCCAACACATCCCAAAGTCCCGAACTGATCATCATATCTTTCAACACAGAAAACTGTTTATCCTTTCCATCAACTGTCAAATTTGGTGATTCTATTATTTGACTAATTTTTTTCATTTGACCAACACGCTCTTCTGGTCTAGTCGTTGATTTGGTCGTTTGTTTAGGATCTGGTCGTCTCAACGGCTGCTCTCCATATCTTCTCATAGTGTTGTAATCGATTGGTCCAAGTCTTCTTTCATTTGGTTCAATCGCTCTATTTCTAGGATCATGGCCATATTTTTCTTGTCTCGATCCAGGTCTTGGCTCACGTGATGATTCATCTCCATTTTGTTGACTTCGCCTTTCTGATTCGATCCTTGAATCAAAGTCTCGGGGAGTCGGTCTGTGAATAGGTCTTTTCGTTCGATCCTTCTCTTCAATTCTATCAATTGCTTCACCAGAGTACTGATCATCTCTATAATTATTAGCCATGTTTTGTCTTCTATACGGCTGTTCAGCATATGTTCCTTCGACTGGAACTGAAGATTGATTCTTACTGTCATAGTATGGACTCTGTTGGCTCGGATTTCGATATTGTTGTGGATATCTGTTCAAAGAATCAGTTCTGGCAGAAGATTTTCTATCGTCTTGTCGATAATTAGGTCTCAATTGACGTCTAGAAAAATCTTCAGGTTGCGAACCATAAGATGGAGGCAAAGGTTGAGTATCGCTTCGAGTATCAGACTGTTCTACACCTTTTCTGCTGAATGGTTCGGATTTAGATGGATATTCTTGTTGATTGGGTCTGTTTTCAGAATCTGGTGGATATGGATAATAAGATGGGAATGAGGGCCGACCCTGTCTTCGGTATGTCGGCTGAGTGGCAGACGAACGTTCGCTATCTTGTGGGTAATTCGGATTCTGATCAGAACGAGTCCAATCAAATGCATTGCTTGGTTGTGCGTGACCTCGAGTAAAATATGGTCTCGTTTCACGTCTTGGAGGCTCTGATTGGTATGTCTGATAAGGCGGTTCAGACGATCTTTGTTCAGGATATCTTCGCATAGATTCATATTCAGGCAATACATCTGTTTCACTTGTATCATGGTAAGGCCTCAATTGTCGACGAGAAAAATTTCCTGGCGAAGAGCCATGTGTCTCAGGTATCGGTCGACGGTCTTCAGGTCTGGAAAATTGCCGAGGCCGAGAGTCCAAAGAATGATTTTCAGGTAAATATTTAGTCTGATTCAACGAATAGCCAGGTCTGAGTTGTGGTCGAGGCCTCTCACTCTCATACTTGTACAAAGAATCCGGTGAAATCGATGTCTGCCTATCAGAACCATATGGCTCATTAGTTTTCGGTTCTTTTCGCGTTCCAAGCCCACGATCATCAATCTTTGGATGATTGCGTTTTTTTTCGGCCAGAGTTGGCTCAATTGTCTCGTCTTCGTTCACTTGTTCAATGGGCTCCTCAACTGGAAATGGTTTATATCCTGACCGTCTTTCATATTGATTACGTGTTACTGGTCTTGGCTTGTCCTCAGGTCCTAAACTCATCCGAGGAGTTGTTCCACTTGTCCAATCTTTGTTTACTGAAGAACCACTCTCTGCAGTTATAGAACTCGGTCTAAAATAAGGCTTTTCAGTGGGCCTGAAATTGCTGTTGGTTTGCGTCTCAAATCTACTCGAATCACTGTTCACATTTTTTTGTTCCGTTTGTGCCGAATTTTCTTCTGTTCTTATTTCAGGTCTATAGTAAGGTCTTGTCCTTATTGATGGCCACGTAGTCGACGGAAATTGTGACGATAACGAATCGATAGTAGTTGTACTGCTGTTCGGCTGATTATCGTATTCAACTCCTGGTGTAAATGGCCTCAATCTGTCTGATTGGTTCCAAGATTTCAAGTCCGGTCCTTCTGTCTTCGAAGTTTGATTCACAGAACTAGTTTCTGACTCGTTCTCCATTTTAGGTCTTTCAGATGGCTCAACAGAACTTGTTGGACGATAAGTGAATCTTCCACCTGTTGGCTGAGCTTCTGTCGAGAACGGGTCCCAAATCAGTGGTGTATCGGTTGGTTTATGATCAGTTGATTGTCTTGTTTCAGTCGTTGTCGTCTTATATACAGAATAGTTCTGTTCCTGTTCATTCAAAGTGGTTTGCGAGTCATTTCGAGCCAAAGCTGTCGATTCGGTTGCATTTGATGGCTGTTCAGACGTGCCGAATATGTCGTCCCAAAATGACTTGAATGAAACAGGTTTTGGTGTCGAAGAAAAATGATCTTCATTTTGGAATTGGTTTCTGGGTATTGCCCCAAATCGCCGGTCAAACTGATTAGAAGGTACCAAGTCTTCAAGTCCGAAATCCCTCAACAGAGGGTCAGATGTTGTTGAAGCTCTATCGTCTGACAAACTTGTTTCATTATAATTTGCTCTCCTATTTTCGTCCTCCGTTGTAGTTCTGTTCGATTTAGGAATACAGTTGCAATCATCCAATAGATGTTTCGGAAGTATAATTCTAGTGATCACATGAATCACACCATTGCTTGCAATCAAATCTGCATTTATTATGGGCACTGAATTGACTAAAACCAGTTTGCGTGATTGAACTTCAAATTACATTCAGAAAATTAGTCATTAAATCTTCAATTTGATTATAAATCATTCTGCTAACTCCACGCTTACCAGTTCTAGCCGTCAAATTCAAAAGATCGCCACCAATAGAATAGAGTTGATTTCCTGGTAAACCAGTTGAATAATGCTTACCAGGTATTATGTGATTGGATATTAACACTATTCAAAATCAAGGAGTTCAAAAATTCATCTCTAACCGATATAGTATAATCTTATTCTCAATATTAGTCTCAATACTAATACTCTATAGCTCTGGCTAAACATCAAAAAGCTTCAGAAACACCTAATCTAACCTAACCAAAATAATCCAATATAAATCTCGACCTACATCTTAGAAACGTGTTGTTTGACAGCATCTGTTGAGTTATAGGCCACGGAACTGCTCGAAAGGCTTCATCATTTGGAGTGAAAAAAGTCCATGAGTTCTTGGCTATCGTATCGAATTAATCAGTTAGTTCAGACTCAATTTCAAATACTTCTCTAGTTCTTTATAATACTTGTCAGTTCTTTTTGTAGACCCGAAAGCGTCAAAAATGATGAAATTTGAGATAATTGAGGATTTTCTTCCATTAGTTCTAATAAATTAGATTCTTTTTCAGGAATCCTAACTCTATCAATTATGTGAATCAAACTATTTGTCTTAGCGATAGGTATGTCTCCATTCACAACATTCGCTCCATTTATGACAAACTGAAAATGAATCATTTTAGTTCGTTAGAATAATTAATAATTTCAGCTTAAATCTAATTTTCCATCTTTTTAATTTCAAAAGTCTATCTTGGTAGGGCTGTAGTCCCACCTGCAAACTTTAGACATGTGACCCTCCTTTAGATTCCTAGTCTAGCTACAAGCAAGATCATTCAGCGATAGAGCCTGCGCTCATCTTTTCAATATATTATATGTTAAATATAACAATAGGGTATAGTCTTTGCATCTAACTCACACACCAAACATGCCATTTTAGTAGTTCTGAATGTTTTCTACAAATATCTAAATATATTACTGGAAACAGATTTCAAATTTGTCCCACTAGCCTTTCATTGTTGGATATGTTTGTCTAAACGCTCATCCCCATCAAGCCTTGGTCATTGTTATGCTTCTCAACGTTCATATCATGTCCTCAGACATTCTGATTCGAACTTCAATTTTAAGTACCAGTGTTAAAACAATTGTTCCATTTATTTATTTTGTTCAATATAAGCTTATTTTGTGGCATTCAGTGCATAAACTAAACAAGCTACTTCTAAGTAATTAGAGTCTTAGCTCGAAGACAAGGCTATATTTAAGCGACTTATAATGAGCGATAAGTTTCGTCAAGTTTTAAAAAGCGTGACTTAACAAAACAATATTGAATAAACAAATTTAAGAGCTCAATACATCCATGAAAATGATAGAACGTTTAAACGTAAACGCCTTCAACATAATTATCTACAGTATAAGAGTGTAGCGCAACAACGACTGGCAATGAAAGTGTTAGACTGACCCCATTAGGATAAGCTGTTATATGCAGTTGATGGCCATCAAGAGCGGCCACTTCTGTTTCGTCGTTTGGTCCCAGTCTGTTTAAAACAAAACGTCCCGGAATTATATGTCGTAATACGAATTCTCTTCTTTTCTCCGGATCATTTGTCAATTCATCTAATTTAGAGCCTGCAACCAAACTAAACGCTTCGTCACTCGGAGCCAATATTGTGTAGTCTTGTCCTAGATATTATAAATCCTTCTCTTTCAATATATTTCTAGTAATTATTTCTAATTAAACAATTAGTTAAAACAACTCAAATAACTTAATACTAAGTACCGAGTGAGCCTATAATTTGTTGAGCGTCTGTATTACGCAAAACAGAGCACATCTTATTCAGGCCATTATCGACAAGAGTGTCGTACAGATAGTCGAATGGCGATGAAGTTTCGTTAACTCTTCTCACATCATCGGTTCGACTCTTTTCTTCAGACTTTTCTCTCTGTCCTGTTTTCCAAATTTCAACATACGGTTAAATATGGATTCAAACATAAGATCAATACAAATTTGTCTTTAAAATAAGTCAAAAATCAATTATCACAGCCATAGGACTGCTAGTTAACCAACAGATCGCTGACAGATCACGAATAAATCACTCATTTTTCCACTGTATACCAAAATTTCAGATTACATCAAACCAATTGAATATCTTATTTTTATTAATTTCAACAACCCTAATTAACACATTATTGTCAAACCTGGAAATCATATTTCGAATGATTTTACTTCGAACAAAACTATAATTTCATTTCTAAGCTGTTACTCAATTGCTTAACATTATACCAGCGCGTGTCTAACATTCTATTTATTAACAACAAGTTAACGCTTTTTCCAGCTATTCAATCCTTTTATTATCATCTCCAAACAAAGAACCACACATTATCTTTAATTGACAAAATTGCAAGCTAATACTGTCAATTTACTCTTGTTTTTAACTTCAATTATTGTGCATTGCAGTAAGTTTCAATTTAATACAAAATAACATTGCAAACAACCAGCTATAATTATTTCAAAATTCATACAAAACAATAAACATATGGGATAGTACATACTTCTTAATTAATTCTGACACTCCCTAATACAGTATCAAATCCTTGTCTAACTTTACAAACATATTTACAATAAATTGATTTTCAAACTTTTTTTAGCTATTCAATTGTATGAATGAAGCCATTTTGTCTAAATCTTCATTATGGGTTATTCCGAAGTTCTTGACGCAATTTTCTTATTAATAATCATACGCCTCAGACCTTGATAGTCACCTTTTCTACAGCTATTTTTCAACCAATCTGCTATCATTATACAGTTAACAATACTGTTAATATAAGTCATACAAAACAAAACACATCGCATGCTATTTACGAGCCCTCAATTCAAATTCAACTTGTAAAATCTAAATTTAAATAACTTCTTTTCAATTTTCGTTAATTAAATTCATTTTTTTCGGTCACGGAAGCGATCAGATCATTCTAAATGCACGATATCTTATTTTCAATCAACCTCACTCTTGTGCTTTCATACAGTATAAAACATTCCATTTTTCACTATCCCAAAACTTGAATACTTACTAAATCTTATCAATTTATCTAATGTAATCCGGTCAGTTATCAAATATAAGCAGTTCGTTTCAAGAATCAAACCATTTAGCCCTTTTCTCATCTACTTAATTCTACTTGCGCTTCACTCCAATTTGTTCGTTCAGTCAAACTAGATTTTATTTCCTAGTATTTACATCAAAATCCCTTAATCTAATCTGACTCGTCAAATGACAACTAAAACATGAAAACTTTGATCATATCAATCAGGAGAACAATTGACATACCAGAACATATTGCTAATACTCTAATATTCCCCAGTAACTTTATTAAAAGCTCTAAATTCACAACTCAAATGAAAAAATAGAATCCAAACTTAAGAATTAAATTGCTGACAAAGTTGTAAACTTTAAACTAAACTCATAATAATTGATTTAGAAACTCCATAATTAAAAGCTACATACCTGTTAACGGTTGTGTTGTACTTTTTTCATGATCAGCAATTACTCTTTGAGTAATTAAAATCAGCAAAAATATTTCTGATAATTTCCAAATCAGTGCTTCGAAACGCATTCTAAATAGTATTTGTTCAATAGGTCTTTCTGAAACAAATTATATAACCATTATTCGATCAAAACGGCAGTGTGAGCAAATTACACCTATATTGATACTGCGTTCAACTAGAATATGATTGGAAAAAAATCAAATCCTATTTTTCAAATTTCATTAACAATTCTCAGTCGATAATTATTTATTTGTTTCATTAAATTAATAACAATTGTTTATTAAATAAGTTATCAGCAAACCAAACCTGATTTATTTCTAAAACACAGTCGCGTACAATATTACGAGGCTATGAAGAAGCTTCAAAATTAAAACAATAATCGGTATCCACTTTTATAGACCATCTTCTCTTCGCATTGTCCTTGAGGTCCAGTGTCGTCACAATAATCTGAAACCTGCCTCTAAGGACTCTTCAAATCTTTTTACATAACATTTTTTACTTTACATTCATAATATAAATCATAATATGTGCAATTTTTTCAACAAAACTCACACAAGTGTGGGTGTGATAGACACTTAAAATATAATATCAGATACTCTGACGAGTCAGGTAATTCCTCTTTTTACATAGTTATTTCTCACAGCTTTAATTCAGATAATTTCTTAACAAAAAAAATCATTTCAGTAGATATCAAAAAATTGCAAAAACATTTAACAATTAAAACACTTTCTTTAGAAAATACCGTAAACTAATTTGATTGAAAACAGGGGCGAACAACAATTTATTTCAAAACTTTTATTCCTAGTAATTTTATTATCTTTTCAATTGCTTCAAAACATCTGTCAACAGATCATTAGTGATGAGTTACTACTTTCACTTCATTCAAAAATTGTTCAGGTTGTCAATTTTTACAACAAATACGAAATTTTTACTTCTAAAAACATTGATTCACTGTGCATCTACTAGTCTATGGTTGAAAATAGCAAACTTAAACCATACTTCTAATTCCACTTCATCATAATATTCAGATCGCTTGTCTGAAAGCACATATTCAAAATATTTATTCATTCTAAGCATATTTCAAGCTGAAAGACAAAGCTTTTCCAATTGGCATTTGCAAATCCAAATCTACTTCTTGTTTGATTTTTCAAGATAAAAATACACACATACCCAAAACTGATATTCAATATTCAATATTAGTTATTTTGCTATCAATCGGACCAACTATCGAAGTCAAATCTTTAAAACTTAATCAGACCAAGTACCAAGCAAAAATTCAACGCTTTCAAAACATCAAAATCATTTTTAAACATTGATTCAGTCTTTTTTCAAATGTTTGAACATCTCACGAAACTAAAGACCAATTATTAAAACATTGTTAATTGTACTAGTTTGTAATTTTTCAATCAAAAATATTTCCATTCAATTAGATGTTCAATAAATAAAACTTTCTCCTTATTAATTACTTCAATAAACATCTCTTATTTGTTCAACTGTTATAGTCATATAAACGAAGACCCGATCAGGTAATAAATAATCTTAAACTCTGATCATATCAAATCATTAAAAAGTCATGATCAACCCTCGGTTAATCCTCTATTCAGTCAAATGTTGAACAAAGTCTAAAATCTAACTATAAGCACTTTTTTCAAATAAACAAAAAAACAAGTACAGTTATGTCAATAAATTTGACCAGTCAATCACCGATAAACAGTTAAAAATAGTTTCCCGTTAAAAAACACCAAGTATGCAATTTCAGAGAAATAAAAGCTTTTCAAAGTTCAATCAAAAGCCAAACTTTATAACTTTCAATCAAAATAAGTCAGTTATGACTAATATGTAAGGAATGACTAACAAAAAAGCATCAAATCACTTCATAGTTAACTGTTTGTAAACATTTTTTCCAATCAAGTAGAAGTTAATTATTGATAGGGGCAATTTTTATTTGGCTTAAGCTAATTCACATTTTAAGTTCAAATCTAACTTCTAAAAAGTTAACTTTTTCATCGGTACATGCTATTTTCACATAACGATGCTTTTCGTCTTACAAGCTCAAACTTCAGTGACCTGACTAACTTTTCCGAGCGAACGCTTCAAAAACTACAAATCATAGTGAAGTCATTTTTCCCGAAATACCTCATTTAAAACCGAACCGGCTCATGAGAATCACTTATCAATTTTCTTATCTTCTGTATCGTCTAAAGTACAGCATAAATAGCTTTCCGATAAAGGAAGGCATTGGTTCAAATCAATTTCTAAATCTTTGTCAATTAACAATCAGTCGTTTTTGGCCGGATCACATTTCTTTTACGAGGCTCAAATCAGTTTCTATCTTTTTTCAGATGTCAACTTTAATCCTGGTCTTACTTTTGGGTAATTGTCTTAAGAAAAATGCTCACTCATGTTCAAGTGCATACCTCCCCTATTAAATGTTTTAAAATGACCGATCAGAATAACTATTTTGTTTCGTTTTGTTCACTTGTGATTCTCATTCCGCTAATCATAAGCTGAATGCATTTTTCACTTCAAACTTTCACACTCAGTCTCACTTAAGTCCTGAAAATTTGATTTCACTCATAAATTTGAAAAGTATGTATTTCTATCAAAGCAATTCTTATATGAACTACTTCAAACTTTGTTTCAAATTGATTTCATTCTCAGAATATTACAATCTGTCATGTGCAGTCTATTAGTTAAAGTGAAAATTAAAGCTTATTCCAAACTCATATTCAATCTCAATTGAATCGAGAAGTCATTTCAATCAAATGCTGACGATAAGGTTTTACCCAATTTGCTATTCTAAACATTTATCCTGCTGTTAACATTGTATATCATGTCAATTATTTCAAATTTGATTGTATACACATGAATGACACAACAGATTTCTGGGATGTCTTACGTCTTATGCCATGCCATTTAGCACTTTCGTGTTAATACAACTGTTCTTACAATAACACTTGCATTCAGTCTCAATCATATATCCATAGATTATATTGGTTTAGCTTAATATACAATGTGTAATTATCTTTGCCCATTTATGGCACCTTATATTATGATGATCCAACTATTCAAAAATTGAAAGTGTTTTAACCAAATTAAACATCTATGAGATGTGAACCAAAAATAAATATTATTCAATCAATTGCATGATAAATAGATATCACTCCTATTGAAGCAGTTCTAAAAACTGCAATTACAGGTTCAAATTAACTTTTGATTGTCCTTTGCTTTACTACCATCCCACAGTTTCTTAAAATGCCTCTAAACAGATGATGAGCTATAATTTCAGTCATTTCGAATCAATAAATAGGTTCGATTACAACTACGTTCTATAAATATCGAATCAAACATTTTTTAAATAAAATACCTAGTAGTCAAACTTTTTGCAGCAATCTGTCAAAATTCATGCAAATCATTTATGGCAATACTTTTGATGCTCTAATTCCCACTCATTACAATTGAAATCCCTAAAATTGTACTTTTAATTAGCTCACCAAATTATTCAATCATAAAATAGTTTAGACCCATCCCACAAACATTTCACAAATTTTATCTCGAAAAAATTATAAATTCAGTTTATTCAAAAGCACCAATGCATCGAACCATTCATCTATCGCTTAGGTACTATTCTTTCCAAAACTAATAGATGTTCAATAGAAACGAGGCTACCGCAAGGCTATCCCTAATAGAAGCTTAAATCAAGCCCATTAATCACAAACTGGATCAAATCTATTCTAACTTAACCACCGAGTGACCCATTGACTAATTTTCATACTAATTACAACACTACTCAAACCAGACATATCTATGTATAAATGCAAGAAAGAAACTTCAATTGTTTTAGTCATATGAATAAAAAGTAATCAACATTTTTTTAATTATATCATTAATTATTCCATATATTAGAATCTTTATTGCGAATTAAAAATTATTATATGTTAGTACTTATTACTTGCACTTTTACTTTTCAACTTTAAAAGACTCTTTAAGTTAAGCATAAAACTTGCAAAAGTGTCCAGCTTGTATTTATGCATAGATGTGCTCCAGACAGTGTCGACTAAAAAACAATAGTAATAAATTACAATTTTCTTGATCAATTTCTATCATCAAAATTGATCAGTATAGCTTTTTATGCACATTTTTGCCTAAAATTTCAATCAATTCAAATTTAGAACCTGCTCAATTTAAACAAATTAATGCTCTCAACAAATCAATCCTCTTCAATAGGCTCACAAAACATAGTATAGAGTTTAGTTTGAAACTTAAACTTTCAATAATCTACAAATTAGCGATGCTAGATAGAAATCCTTTCCATATTCATTAGTTATTATTAATGTTCAATTTGGAATTAGTTAAAATTTATTATCACTAAATCACAGTAATGGTATGTGCCATTTTTCTCTATACCTTATCATTCTTGAATTTCTATTGAAATCCTTGAAAATTAGCTTATTATTACGAATTATGTCATCTTTTTAGTATCTATTTATTTTTATTAGTAATAAATTATTACGTACTCTGCTTAAACTAATCAGCTTTCATTAGTCCAAATCTCGATGCCAGCTTCAAAATCAAATAGTTTAATCAGGTCTATACCATTTATAGAGCTTATTTTTACTTTATTTCATTTTCTCGTATTGATCATCATTTTCCAAATATAGAACCAAACAGATTTTATAAATTCACTTTCTCAAAGCAAGGACGCATTTATGCGAACAAGTTAGATAGACTGCAGTTCCAACTAATCAAATCATTTATTCATAGCTAAGTTTAATAGTTTTTCTATCAAGATCAACACAACAATTCTTATTCAGCACTCATACACCATAGCGTTGCAATTTTTTAATCATACAATCTGTCAAATATCAAATTAAAAGCATCCATACAATCATTTGACTAAATAATTGTCGCCCTATTCAATGCTATTTTTTTCAGTATCTGTCTTTCTCCATAAAAACAAGTTTTACTCAAAACCAAAAATATTTTCAATCACTAACTAGTCGTAAATAATTGTTCTGACGATATGCTACTTTCAGTAAGTTAGTCGTGCTCAATTCATTTTTTAGAAATCAATTTCGACTCCTACTAACTAAGCTTATTATTTTCCATATTCCAGACATGATTTCATTTGAGAATCTTTGGATTTTTTTAGAACACTTCATTCAAATAGACTCAAATTTGATCTATAATTAAGCCAGTGAGCATATTGTTACTAAATATTTCAGTACATACAGTATTCTGATGTTTCTACAACAAATCTATGCTACTCTAATATGATTTTTAGTAAACATCAATAACTACATTTTCGCGCTAAAAGCATAATTTTGTCACAATTAAAACATAATTATTCATCTCTAATTATTAGTAGCAATACACTCAAGGCTTAAATTTACGACCAGATCAGGCAATTCAAATATTTCATATATTCAGATAATAAAAATTCAAGGTCTCAAATCAATAGGATATTAAAAAGTTTCGATACAATGTAATAAAAACTAACAGTTTGGTATTTAACTATAAATTTTATTGATAAAAGCTTGTCAAAAATAACACTTTCGACACAACTTTATAAACTTAATCGCATCGCTATACAATGCATAACTTTCAACAAACCAAACTTCATTTATTTCCAGAAACAGTTAGCTGTAAATTAGTAAAAGCTCTAATTACCTAATCACACAACCCAATTATCTGCATCTTTTCACTGAACCAGAAGTTGAGCTGCTTTAATCCACGAAATCGATATGTTTTCTCTGGTTGTTGGCTACAGTTATATGACCAAAATAACCCTTCAAAATAAACAGATCATCAACATAAATCATCATTTCTCTTCAAAATTTCATAATTGCTACTTACAAAAATGCTTCTAACAGTAGTTATATTAAAATTAGCAATTCAATTTTTAATTTTTTTTTATTAAAGATAGCCGATTCGCATGACAGACGAAAAATACAATTTTAGTCATTAATTTCAAGAGAAACAACAATAGTTAATTACCTAAAATACTCATTCATTATTGTTGACTTGACCAACTTGTTTATTTATGGGCAACATATTTTAATTTCTATTCAACATAATGGCTATCGCTCTAACCAAACAAATAATTATGATTTAGCTCGACAAAACTATATTTAATAAACCGATAAATCAAGTTCTATTACTAGCATTTTTCATACTATTTCTAACATAATTCAATCATCTATTCCAACAGCTCGAACCGGACATTCTTCACCACTTTATAAATCTTATCCGATAAGTTCACACTTAACACATATGAAGCTTATACTGTCTTCTGTACGCTTTTGAGAAATTTAGATAACAAAAGGGCTTAAATCTATTTCAATTGCTAAAAGAGATAATTCATTGCTCATTTCACATCTTTAGATTTCAAGTTCTTATCTGATAATTATCACAAAAATTATTCAAAAGTTTGCTCTTTAAAAGTCATGTTCTCTCGAAACAATAATAAACAAAACAAATTGAATAAGATAAATAACTCGTTTAAATTTACTTCGTAATACTAATTAAATATCTATTGTTTTGTCTCAATTATATTTCTATTTCTACCTATTTGTTGAATAGGATAAGTTTAAAAAATGCCAATGAGTTCTCATCACTCGTAAACTTTAATATTTTTGGTGATTAAGGTTTTGAAAAGAATCTGATAGTGAGTCAATCTATGATTCGCATCTATTACTAAGTATTTCAATAAAATTGATATTCCCTGTGAGCCCTTTCGCGATCTGCACTTCTCAAAAGCGTACAGAAGACAGTAAATGCTTCATATGAACATATCACTTTTGGAAATGGGTCTCCCGTCTAAATAATCCAACAAACATTATCTCTTTCTATGGAAAATCATTAGGCTCGCAATTCTACGCATTTTCCCAAATATACACTAAATATTTTGACGCAAATTTTAATTGTTTACATTTAACAGCCGCAACATCTTTATATTTTCATCAGTAAAACTTACACTGGAAGTATCTCAAATGGTTATCGGGTTTGAATTTCAGACTAAAATTTTAATATAGCGCTTGTTTTCACATAGTTAACGAACATAATCTTAGCTGCGAGTATGTCCCGACTGACCAGAAATAAGTACTCAAAACACACTAATCTTGCATATAAAACATACTGTAATATACAAAACTTGCTGCGAACTTTATATAAATTTTAAACAAACAAAAATGTCATAAACATTCTTATTTGTTTAGAATTTGAATATTTTATTTTTGTTCGTTAAGAATGTTTAGTATTGAATTTAAATTTAATATGATTCGATACACATGCAAATCGTCTGAATATATTCATAAGAATTTTGAGTTTAAAAGTGTAAGCGGATTATACCTTGAAAGTGATTCAAATGATTGTGATATAAACAGTTATAACGATTATTTTGTAATTTGCAGTTCTAATTGTGATAAAAAATTCATCACAGCTAGGAATAACTATAACAGTCACAAGAATAACATCAGGAGAAGAACTAATTACTAGATCAATAGAAGAGGGTTCAATTGGAATCAAAATAGAGGTAGTAGTTATCAAAACAAGAATATGTACCCGAATAGAAATTTCAATAATGGTATTCGTTTTGTGTATTGAATAGAATAGGCCCGGTTTAGGATCATCATGAAATTTTGTATACAGGGGTTTATGAGGGCGCTGAGTTCAATGCCAGTGGTCGAAAATGTATACTTGTCCAATTATTAAAAAATCAAAAAATTTTCCATTTTTCGAATTATTGGAGTTTTATCGAACATATCAACTTTATATTTATAAAATTTTGTTCATAAGGAGTGTTAAAAGACCTGAATAAAATATCGTTGATTCTAAATCTCAAACGTATAGTTATTCAACTATCAATATTCGAAAAAATTTTGAAAATTATAAATTTTTAGGTACTTTTGGTATTTTTTACACATTAGGTATAATTACTACGATGAAGTCTAAACTTCATCGTAAGGATAGGCTATGTTAGGTCTAGTTAGATCTGGTTGGGTTGGGTTACGTCAGGTTAGGTTATGTCTAGTTAGGTCTGGCTAGGTCTAGCTAGATCTAGTTAGATTATGTTTAAGTTAAACAAATACAATTTCACGATCATCTGCATTTTCCAAGATTCTTTAGTATTCATAATTTTTGATAATTCCCACGAAGGATGGATGGTTTTATAATATTAGGCGATCGGTGCGAGAGTGTGGTGTGGATAATCCAGAGCTATGTCTGCAGTGGTGTCAGGGAGTCGAGCTTTTGCCTCGGACTCGCGCCTGTTCAAAGTGTCGTTGAAATATGACACTTTCAACTAAAAGAGCTGACACTGCAGAAGGTATACGCTGGCGATGCCATAAATGCTCAAAGTAGGTTTCTCTCTCGAGTGGGACATTTGAGGAGTCGCGTCTTCCTCTAGGATGACGCCTCATTTACTGCTCTTTCAATCTGTTCTCTTATGACAATGCGATTAATGAGGCCAGCATGGGTGATGGTGAATTAGCAAGAAACACCGTGGCCCACTGGTACGATATCTGCAGAGAGGCCTGCGTAAAGTGGATGAAAGCGAGGGTGAATGAAGGAAAATGGGCGGCGAGGGTTCGGTGGTCGAGATTGATGAGACCATGGTCTGTGGCCGAAAATATAATCGTGGACGCCTTGCAGGGAACCTGGGTGCTAGGCATCATTGATGTCCACACAGGTGACCTTAGGATTGAGGTGTGTCCTGGTAACCGTCGGGACGCTGCGACATTGTTGGTCATTATTGGTCGACATGTCAAAGCAGGAACCACGGTTATTACGGACTGCTGGAAATCTTGTTCAGGGCTAGATGCCCAAGGATCCAGCACCTCACAGTGAACTACTCTTGCCACTTTGTTGATCCTGACACCTGGGCCAACACCTAGAAGATTGAATCCTCCTGGCGGACGATAAAGCACCGCATTTGCCGAGGTGGCGTGCCTAAAGAGTCCTTGAGTAACCATCTTTGCGAATATCTCTGGCAGCGTGACGTCAAACGTCGCGATGCTGATTCATTCGCAGAGATGATCCAGTTACTTAAGAATAACTGAGCATGTCACTAAGGTGACTTAAAAAACGGCCTTTTTCAAGGCCTCGGTTCAAGATCATCTAGGTTTACAAAACTGATCAAGGTGGATAAAATCCAGCCTCCTCCACGCGGTATCCACTGGGTTCAGCTAACGGGGCTCTGGTTTTGGATTATTCATAATTCACTTTTATGGCTTTTCCATTTGCTAAATTGTTTTCAGCTACCCACCTCGCGCATATATATATATAACACGCGATATATGGTAGTATTAGGTTCAACTTCGATAATTCATTATTGGATATGTATACATTTCGGACCACTGTCATCGTACTCAGAACCCTTACAGACTCTGAACCGAACCTATTCTATGCTATCCCCATAATTGAAATGAATTTTGTAAAAAAGCATTTTTGAGATTTAACTTATTAAAAATTATCTGTCATAATGTTGACGGAAATGTATTTTTAAGATTATATAAAACTTATATTTTACCAATTGTTGAATTCTCCAATTTATTTTTACTCCAAATAAGACACAATGCGATAGTATAGAAAGAGTTCAGAAAAATAACAAAATTTATTTGTAATAAATTAGGAAAATATGATATAAAATATGATGAAAGATTGAGAACTTTAAACTTAAGCCTAAAAGGGAGGCGAGAAATTCAATCATTAAAACTAATTCACAATATAATATATATAAACATAAAACTATTGCCATAAATTGGTTCAACAAATTGTATTTTTGTAAAAGCTCTAGAAATAGATATTTCATTCATAAGCCACTTAGTAGAACAGAATTACGTAATAAATATTTTTTTAACTATGGTGCAAATCTTTTTAGTAGTTTATCGATTCATGTAAGAAATGAAAGTAATTTTAAAAATTTTATAAAACTTAATTGATATTTTGTAATAAGATTTCAATGTGTTATGAATTCTTAGCTTTGCTGAATAAATTGTTATTATTATTATGTTTAAATCATTATTTTCATTCATATCATGTCCACAATATATAATTAAAATGAAGTTTGTATAAATTTTTGTTTAAAAATATCCATAAATATTGTAAATTCATTACCTAGTATAATATAGTACTTGAATAGTTGATTTTTGACTTGTATATCCCGTCACTCAGGACATATCTCAGCTAAGATTATGTTCACTGAGTATGTGAAGACAAGTACTATATTAAAATTTTAGTCTGAAATTCAAACCTGATAACCACTTGAGATACTTCCAGTGTTAGTCTATCTCTTATAATAGCTTGATGCTGACTAAAACTTTTTCCGTATGAGCCAGTTTCGCAGAAGCCAGTTTTGCAGAACGGCATTTTGAACAGTCAGTTTAGCTGAAAACTTTAATTTTGTTGTTTTCCTATTTTCAGTTTAGACTTTAGAAAAACCTCTCTATTTCTCAAAGTTATTATGAAGAGCTTGACTTCTAGAAATAAGTTTCGAGTACACACTTCATGTTCTACGCAAAGAGTATTTCATTATTGATGTAATCAATTCTGAAAGTTTTTGAAACAATATACAGTAAATAGGACTTGTTAAGCCAAATTAGTAAATACAAAAGCTAAAAGTCTTATCCAACTATTCAAAAAGTATGGTTAAATATTTTTCATAGCTTTACTAATTAGTTAAAAGTTATATTCTTTAAAATTTCAAGATTTAGCTCAAATATTAATGGAAATCAATCAAGAAAATGTAATATTTAATCAAATGTTTTTAGTCTTGTTATTTTCTATTGACTATTAGTGCTTAAGCTTTTATCTAAATCTGATGATTACTATCAATTTTTTTATTTTACTTTGATAAGTATGAATAAACTTACAAACTCTAAGGTTTAAGGGAGAGAAAATGAGTTGTAAAACTGATTTTAATCTGTTTCGGCTAAACTGACTGTATAAAATGGCATTCTGCGAACTGACACCAATCACTTTTTTCAACATAATCTTTATCTATTCAATTCGTATACCTTAAAAAGATGAACACCTACTGATCAGCAAAATATCTAACCTTCAACAAAGAGTACCAAAACATGCTCTCATTCGTCTGTAGATCCCTTAAATATGCAATGCAAAACTAAAAGTATCAAGTTTTATGCATACTTGTATACTATTCTTAGCTATAATAATATGTTAGATATGATACAGGTAATAACACAATTTAAACCAAAATCAATTTTTCAAACATTATGGTGGTCGAACTGATGTTATAAAGTGCTCTCTTCTCCATGTAAGTTTAACATTATAGATAGCTCTTTATAGCATTAACCCGTAGCTTTTATGTCTTCAGCTTGATCTTTAAGTCATTGATACTTTTGCCACAAATCAGAGCTTAGTCTATCGAACTATTTATTGCATGACTGATATGTTGGAGTCACGATTACTTACAATTTGAGAAATTTTTTTGGAGCATATCATTCATGATTTCGATACGTATCACTTTATTTGACTGTCAATGGTCTTCATATATACCCTATTTGTGCTATAATAACATTATTCAACACATGCCTTCATTTGAAACAGAGCTAGAGCAAAACTAAACCCATTTTCTCGCAATCTTTTTGAGTCAGTATTCGACAGAAGACACATTAATAAAACTAAATATCTTTAATCTGATCATTGATTAGTCAATGTTGAAAAATGCAATAAAATAAGACTATTTTATTAACTCTAACTGTTTATGTTTCTCTTATAAATTCAGGTTTAATTCGTTGCGTTCATTTCGTCTGTTCTATTTGCAACATTCAAAGTCTTCTTTCCAATTAACATTCTGTTCCTAATTTTCCCCCAACCAATTGAAACTCATATTTATTACATATTGGTTATATGTTCATACTAATCATTTAGAAATCCATTCCAATATTTCAAGATTGGTAAAATCCAGGATCATAGTGTCATCCTAATAGGGTTGCCACTTCTCAACGTTCTTCTTTTCCACCAAACAATTAGCTTGTTTTTCCCTTTTTCAAGCTACGATTTTCACAGATTATTGTGATTCCCGAATAAATTTCTAAACCATATTTCTGTCACAATATCTTCGATGTGCACAAAGTATCTCAAACAAATATGAGTCGATTCAAATTTTTGCTCAACATTTTCTCCAGGAAAAGATGACAGCCCTAAACCTAACAATTCACTAATATAATCAATTACTCAATGGCTTGAAGTACTGATGCATTAAAAACTAAAGCCGTTCAAAACTATCTTTAAACTAAACTTAAACTAATCTTGTTTACCTTTCAGTTTTCACATCTCTTTCTTTCACTTTAATCTTTGGTTTGTTCTTTCCAATAAACCTTCTTCTGCCCTTGCTAAAGCCATTCAGTAAAACTAAATCTTCAAAACAAAAGTGGAGCCTAAGCTAGCTTTGTCAACTTTTTCACTCAGACTACAAAAGCCGATTCAAGTTATGTTTGTTCGATCCAAAATATCTTATAAAATCAGCATTTTCTAAGAAAAGTCAACATTTTTCAAACATGTCTCGATCAATTGTTATCAAAATCACTTCTAAAGCATGTGATTATTTAGTTACTCATTTTCTAGTAGCATATTTTTCAAAAGTTCCTCATCAACATCTCGGTAAAATGCACAAATACTGCCATACTTTTTCTTTAACCACTAGACATTCCCGAATCAATACAATTGCAGTCACATCTCAGCCATATCTTAATATCATATCTAGTAGTCATATAAATTTTTATCAAGCAATTTCTACAAGTTCACTTAATGGATCTTTTTTAGAAATTTCTAAAATAAATCGTGCTACATTCATTTTCAATTCGCTTTTTCGTCCTAAACCCTTTTCAATAGATTTTAATGCACCAAATTTTTGTTCAAAACCAATCCATATCAATTTATTGTAAAATTCTTCAACAATCTCTCAAAGATAATCCCAACTTAATAATATTGAATTTAAATATTAATCTTTAAACACGTTGCAAAACTCAATACATGAGCCAACACTACAGAGCTAGAATACTAGTCAGTCCTAACTATATCATCCCATCTATTCGTATTAGACAGATTTCTAAGTATACCAGTTACTTACTGAAACATCCAATCTTATAATATTATCACAGCCACAGTTACAAACAATATTATTTGGCCTACAACTTTTCTTTCAAATTTCTATACAGACTCAACATTAACATTTTTTCAACATCAATTAGGCACCGTCCATTAATAACGTTACTCCAAAATGACCTTTTTGTGAGGATCCCTTACCCCTAGTTACGCTGTCGTTCGCAAGACTTTAACACCTCCCTCCTAGATGGAACGTTACATTTTCTTCAAATCCTTAATTTATGAGTATTGCACATAACACGAAAATAGTGCGAAATTTGATCTATTTTTATTATAAGAACATCATTATTATTGAGATCAATAAATTTAACTCATAATCATTTAATTGTGACTATTCAAGCAAAAAACTAAGTAGAAGAATGTAACATTCATAAGCCTTCAAACTCTACTCCCTCATGTTATAATTTGTTACATTTAGCTCTAGGTACTCCCTACCCCCTCCAGCGTAACTTTACTAATGGACGATATCTTAGACTTTTTAGCTAAATGTCAAAAATCAATTACATTTTTTATTAGTCTGAATATTCACAAATTTCTACGAACTCTGCTTTAAGTAATATGTAGCCTGTTTTTGAAGAATTGCCTTAGCAAATAGACCTTTTACTATGCATTAAAAATATTTTCTATATTGAATTCAATATAGAAATATTTTGAATACACATTAAAGGCCTATCCGCTAAGGCACTTCTTCAAAAACAGGCTACATATAGTCTTAAGATTATATAAAACAAGTGATTTAAAATAAATCATAGACTCTGATTTAGACTTTAAATAAAGGCTTCATTCAATCTTAAGATTTATTAATCTTTTGTTAAGATTGAATAATTATTAGAATCAGGTCTAACATTTACATTTAAAAGATAAGTATGTATTTGATTTTGCATCTTTAGACCTCAAAACAGGACAGAAATTATTCCTTATATAAAAATTTAAAATATTTTTAGTCATTCGTTTTATTTAATTGAAAGTAGCTTGGAACACAACAGTCATAATTGTTCTAATTAGTATGTATGAACTTATATGACTTGTCTAACTTAACAACTTCTAATAAAGGTTTATTTTTAATAAAGTCATAAAACACACTCAAACTACTATAATTGATTTTAGTACAAATTTATACTTTAAACTTAATAATTGTAGTCATAGTCACTGTAAAAACAATGCCTAATATTATAGTTTTAGATTTTCTTCATAAAATGTTTGTATAAGCTTCAAAACTTGTCAGAAATACAGTTTTCGAAATCAAACAATTCAGAAAAAATACCATTTATATTCTTTGTCTGTAAAAAAGAGAACTACTCTCCCTATTCGTTTAATTAGGGAGAGGGAGACAGACAGACAGACAGAAGACGAACCCCCAAATCAAGAACTGTACTCCCGAAAAGAGGACACGTGGCAACGCCAAGTCAAACTGGCACGGGTCTAAAGCTCAATATTCAAAATCTATCTTTTGGTCCCCGTTTCTTATTCAGCTTTAACTCAATCAAGTTTTGGTATCTCTGTGCCACACCAAATGACTAGTTTTCATACTCAAACTGGCAATCTGCAGTCCAGTCTTTAAACTGTTTACTGTATGCAAGTTTTATACGAAGAATCTTACTCAAATCAGACTTAATTTTTTTCTGATCATCATCTTCTTATCAAATAATAATTGAATATGATTTGATTATTGAAAAAACACCCAAACACTTAGAAAGTATTAATTCGAACCACTCTACCAAAACCTGACACTCAGCGCTAGGGATCTTCACTAATTGTTAAACACCTAAGCATACGACTCATTCAGGTATTATTCGACTGATTCAAGTTAATAGTTAAGTTAATGGTCTATCTCTTTTATTATTTATTTAACGTAAAATCATTTCAAACGAAAAGTTAAGTTGGTGCTTAAGTCTGATCTTTCAATAAAATCATAACATCAATCCATTCAAAAAGGGATCAAACCTTCTGTCCTAAAGTAATATACTTTATAGCCTGAAGATCATTTTTTGCATACTAGAACTAAATTACATGATTTGTTAGTTGAAAAATCAAATCGACAAACCAATTAGTCAATCAATATCTGTAGATTTCAGTAAACTTTCTTAAAACCTGTTAATCAACACAATCATTGATAATAGATATTAAGCACGAACGTCATTTTTTATTCACTATATTTTCTTCTTAAAAATTTTGCTCAAATACAAAACAAACTAATCAATTGTTGTTTTCTAAAAAACATAAGTCAATGTTCCTCAGCCGTGACCTCGAAATCAATGAGTGCGGAGAAACTTCAAATACATATAAACATTCTAAACATATAAATCAACGATTAATGCAAATAACATCATTCTCCAAATAGATTCTCTCGATTCAGTTTTTACTATTTTTACCAATAAAAAATGTTCGCATTCAAAAATACTTTTCTATTCGCAGTTATTTGTCTAAATTTGGTAGCCTTCACTTTGTCCGGATCTAAATTTCAAGACGAATCAATTATAGAAATAGGAAACGGAGGTGGAACACCTTTGGTCAAAGTCAGTTCTTCCAAAAAGGGTAGAAGCGGTCGAGTTATAGTTATCGGAGGCTGAACAGGTGGCGGATCTTTCAGTGGATCCCTGGATAAACAGCTTTTTAAAACTCATTCATCACATTAATGCGTGCGATCGCTTTATTTGCTCATTTTTTCAGTCTAGTTAGTCTGTAGAACTCTAGGCAAATCTGTAACTTCTTGTCAACAAAGGTATATTTTATTCTACTATGTGTTATCAACATTGACTCAGTTTTTAGCCTAAGTCAAATTAATTTTAGTCGAACAAATTCAGTCCAAGACTTCAAGATTGACTGCTATCTCTAGAGACAGTTCTTATCAGTAATTTATAGAGTGCAGCTACAATTCACTTTCAGTTAGATCGAATTGAATTTTAAGTTAATTAGATATAAACACAATTCTGTCAAAGTATGATCTGACTTAGAGTGACAAAACTTGAGCAACAATTCAGTGCCTGATTTCTTTCAGAGTTTATCGAGTCAAACTCGTCACACTAAAATCTACTGACTGTAGAGTACAAAAACATTGAACAAGTTTTAACCATTAGCCGATTCGGCAGACATCACCATCCATCTTTTCAAACTTATTGCAAATCAGTCATTTTTGATCAGAAAAAGTTCGGTTATTCTAGACAAAACTCAGTTTCTCTTATTCTATTCTAGATTTATTCGCCAATTTTAATCAGTTCATTTTGTAGTTGGTCAACTTTCAAGTAAGAGATATATTTCAATATTCAATAGTAATAAATTATAGTTTTAGTCATGGTTCTAATTGCAACCTTGTCATCGTCAATCATCATAAGTCCTGATCGATTGTGATTCTGACAAAAACTTGCTGCCAAAATTTTATTTGCCAGCATTGCAATAACCTAACCTCAAATTGAGATTGTCTTATTTACATAAATTTTCCTTTAAACCGATTTCACAATGAGTTTATTGTCCTCCAAATCAAGAGTATCAAAGTGAAACTTATGCTAATTTTAGTAGAAGTAAGCAAATTTTAGGCTAAAACACCAGCAATCATTTTCAACGATTAGTATATTGCCAAATCAAATTAAACTGGCCTTACTTTGTATTTTAATGTATCAAAATCTTGTCTTATGTTAATTATATATAATGTTCAATTATGCAAGCTTAGATTTAAATAGAAATTAACTTCTACACCATGTAACATACAATAAGTAATGCATAATAGCATGTATATTAGTTGTGACACTTTTTTCAACCAAAGCTAACCTAAGCATTGACTATGCATTTGACCGAAATAGCAGTTGAAGCGTTCATTCAATACAAACCAAACGCTGTAATAACTTAGCACGAAGCTTTCTATCATATCATTAATTATTTCGAAAACTATACTCTTCTTATAAAACAGTATTAACTCCCATTTCTGGATCATATTCGCTCAAAACGCATATCTATTCATAAGCAATCAACTTTGATAAAGTGTTATGTTTCTCAATAAATTTCAATTCATTTTTGTGAGTTTCTTATTATTCACACAACTATTTGATCGGATTTTAGTCGAAGCTCGATCATCACAAATGGATAAAGTCATACTTATCTCTGGTGTTTCTTCACCTCCAATGGTCATATACAAACCTGGAAAGAAAAAACGACCAGGAAAATTAATTGTCATCAATGGATAGTGCGAGTATGCATCACAACATCTTAGTTTTCATTTGAACTGGTGGCGAATCTTAATTCATTTTATTCAATTTTGCAAATATCTTATCGCTCAAAAGGTTTTCATTGAATTATAATCTGACTTATTTTATCAAATATCAAGTTATGTTTGTATAACTGTTTTTATTTTCAAATAAAATTTCAATTCCTCTAAAAAGCTGTTCGTGTTTTTAAGCTTAAGGTTTAGTTTAATAAAGTTTAAGGTAAACAAATAATGATGTAATAGTTAGTTAAGATTTAAACTATTCTTGAGAAAATCCTTCAAAACTTTATTTGACATAATTTGCAGCTACAAGGAAATAGATAAACATTAATTCCATTTGATTGCTATTAACAATGACAATAGTCGTTGCAGCTAACAATCATTATTTATCATCGGATGGCAATAAATGCTATTTTTCATGACAAACAAGTCAGTAGTAGAAATTTTTCAAAATCCTCTAACAGTTATCGGTTGCGTCGCGAACGTCATTCAAATAAATGACACATTCAATATTTGTTTTCATTATGAGCAATTATATAATCTAACCATTTGTTTGTTTCTCTATTCCACTAAACAATATACTAAAAACCTGATGCACGTCAATGGACGCTTTCAGCAAAATATTCAGTCATATTTTATTTCTTTATATTGGTATTTATTTGGCTAACATTGCTCCTTTTAAACCATATTAAGTGTATTTCTTTGTCAATTAATCAGTTTCAATTGCAATACAAGCCACAGATCATGGTAGTAATGATGTCGAATTCGACTTCAATAAGTACTATAAAGTCATTATCTCGACTAATGTAAGTCAAATTTTCATTTAACAACTTCGACTTTTTAGCTTAGTAATATCTTCCAAACATTTTAACGCAGTAATTATTTTTGAAAACATTTCTTAAAAATGTTTCTCAAAATCATTTTAAATCATTCTATTGACTAAGTTTACACTCGTACTCAATAACATCTAATTCAATAATCGATAAGTATATACTGTAGATGCGAGTCATTTTTGTCATCATTGTTAGGTTAAAATCAATCTAATCAGTATAGTGTTGTTTCTCTATTGCCCTTATTTCTCAGTCTCTCAGTTTTTAATTATTCTAAAATCCATTTAATCTAATATTCTGAAATAGTCCATTTAACATAAACAACAAATTAAATTTCAGTTTTTTCACTATCAATTTGATTTTCAGTTTCATATTTACAGTACAGCTAACTATAAATATCAATATGGCTGAAATATACAATTATTCAATTTGCTATAGCAATCATCTAATGATAAAATGGTCACATTATACAACCCTGACGTATGGCCAGGTCCTGATGACACCTTCCAATTGACAACTCCTTCTTCTCAATCAACCACCAAACCAGTTGAAATATTCGGAGTCAGGCGTTCATCAGTCAATTCCAGGAATAGAGGCTATGGTTATGAACAAAATAGTAGCACAAATACTTATACGAACGGATCATTAGATAAAACACTTGACGATAGAATACTTTTTCAAAGTAAATTTGATCATATCTCCCGCGACAAAAATCACAACTACAATCCGATTCCAAGACATGGTATTCCGTTCGATTTAGAAAAATCAATCAATAATACGTTCAGATGCGAACTTATGCAGTACTATGGATATTATGCCGACGTCGAATCCAATTGTCAGGTGAGTAATCAAATCAATTCTAGTTCAGCTTTTATGCTTTTAAAGTTCAGCTACAGTTTAAATCATTGTTAATCCAGTCGACAGAAAGTTGATACAAAAGTACCACAAAATTTTCTAACAACCAATTTTATTATAACCTTCAGATAAAAACTAGTTTCAGTTTTATCGCATTCAGTTCATATAGACCAATACATTATGGATAATATTTCAAAATAAAGTGCGTCCGGAAAAGCGCCGTCATATTTTTACAATTTTCTTATTAATTTATTAATAAACATTTTGGAGTCATACTTTAGTGGCCGAATACCACATGTTTAATAAATAAGAATAAAATCTTAGATAAAAATTAATTACAGTAATATTAAAGTACTGTGCGAAACATCAGAGACATCCGAAAATAATTGAGCCCACTCTATAGCTTATCAATGGATTTTCATTGGGTTTCTTACGTTGCTTTCGCATTAGGATTTTTTCCACTATAAAGTCTATAGAGTCCTATGGAATCAATCATTTTCAGATGTCTCTGGTTTTTCACGCAGTACTGCAATATTATTGTAATCAATACTTATCTGAGATTTTATTCTTAGTTATTAGATGTGTGGCATTCAACCACTAAAGTATGGCCCAGAATCTTTATTAATAAATTAATAAGAAAATTGTAAAAATACAACGGCACTTTTCCGGACGCACTTTATCAGTCATAAAATCAATACTCTCAGAAGTTCTGATTTAGTTAACAAAACCAGAAACATTAGCTCTGGTAAAACATGCGGTAACCTATCAACTTGTTCAAATCATCTGAATAGATAGTTCAAGCTAAAAAGTTGCTCAGCTCAAGATCAGCACCAATTATCAGCTTTTAGGCTCACTGAGTTGAAATTCTAATCTTGAAAGCTGTTAACGTTCATAAATATATTTGTGTGTAAATATGATTTCATTCTAGCTTTAGATTAAACAAACATTTTTGCAGCAAATCCTGTTACTATTGTCTTGAAATTTGTAAAATACCAATTATTTTAGTTAATTCTATATTTCTTAGTTATTCCATGTCTGTACGCCTGATGGACGTAAAGTGAGTTTCATTTGTCCCAACAAATTGTTATTCAATCAAAGGCTAATAGTGTGTGACTGGAATCACAACGTTGACTGCAAACAGTCCCCTCATTTCTATCAAACTAATCGAATCAAATTCAATTCATGGAATTCTCAATCACCAAGTAAATAAGCGTTTAAATTGATCAACAAAACATTTGCTCTCGACAAAACTGGCCCATTCACAACTAAATTATTGTCTTATGTCCTATATCATTGTATACCATAGTGTTTGAATATTATACTTTTACTCTTCCAGTATAGCACTTCTCAAACTTGGTTTAGCGGATTCTAACCTTACATTACGGCCTATTCTGTTTTATGGTAACCATGTCTCCATACTATTCAGGTGATCCCAGAGCTAAAAATGTTTGAGAAGCGCTCGTATAATAAACTAATTAGATGAGTAATTATATCAAAGTCCGTTATAATTCAGAATCAAATCTTTTGTTTGAGCTACTTTTCTACTTCAAATACGCTCTCTCTCTCTCTCTCTCTCCTTTGTTTTTTCTTTCTCTGATCATGTCAGCATAAACACAATTGCCCAACCGAACAGTTCTTTGCATGTTCATCTCGATCACCCAGCACTGACCCAAACATCAAGCAATCGACTCTGAATTCAGCTCAAAAAAAGACTAAAATAAGATTAGATTTTGAAAGTCCAATTTTGTTGCACACAATTATTTTACGTATTTTTTATATTCAGTTATAATGTTTTGTCTTTATTGTACTGATAGTTCAATTATTTCAAGTTATATATAGTACTTAACTTCAGTACAACTCTTCTTGTTACAGTTCTTATTGTTATAAAAATATTGATTTACTTTTTCAATTGATGATCAATCGATGACCACTAATTTTTATCGGGTTTTTCGATAAACACCTAAGTTAATGATCACTTAATGCTCATCAAAACAAATTTTGTTCATCTAATGGTTTCTATTGAAATCCAGTTTATTGGTTTTCGTACGCCCAACTCTTTTTGGGAGACTTACTCGGGCCCTGTTACAGAGCGAGTTTTCCGCCAGGCGGTTGGACGGGGCATACGCCTCGGGCTAAAAGCGGTTATAACCGGGGACACGTGGCCAACACACCACCACTAAAGATGTGTAGCGACTACGAGAATCAAAACTGAGACTTGAGCTCCAAGGTCCGACTCGCTCACCCCCAAAGCGCAATGTTCTCTTATTTAAATTCAAATCCATTTTAATCAGTAATTGAGCGCTAAATTCTTAACCAATTTATAAATTATGTCAATCTCTATTGTTAACAATGCTCTTGTTGATTTGTTAGGATGTCATATCTTCTTTAACTAAGCTGCTTACATCGTAAATTTTCAATATTGTATTTCAGCTCAAATAACAAATGAGTAAAGTATCATAATATGACATTTGTTTCATATCTATCACTTGGTCAAAGAGAGTCAAAATCTAAACCCAAATTAACGCGCTATTCAACAGTTTATTCTTGTTATTCAAACACTGATCTGATCAAACAATTTGCGATTCTATGTAAACACTTATTAATCAATCGCTCGCTTGTCTATACTCTTGATCTGCACCATTAGGATTAAAAATCAAATCAAACTTCAATACAAATAGGGAATCTAACTTTTCATGGTGGCATAGCACTGAAACGTAAAAATCAAATCTATTCAACACTTTAAAAAAGTAAAATACCATCCTAATGTGAAATCAGATAAATCTCATTCATTCCATCCTGTGGTTAGGCTTTGGTTTCAAATTTAATAGAGCCAATCAATTGGCACTTCACGTCATTTTTAATACTCCAGACACAGTTTCTGCTGATCTTTATTGATCAAAGTAATTTACAAGCACACACATTGGCTCATGTATTATCTCTAGAATTACCATTCAGATCAATCAGTTAAATGTAAATAAGACAAAAGTCTAACAAGTCATGTCTTGCACTTTTCGTCCCATACCCTGTACTACTCATCGAACAATTGTCTGAGCAAATTTCAAAATTCAAATATACTTTATATGTAAAGTATTTATCAAAGAGAAGAGGTATCGTGAAGCAAAAATTGACAAAACTGTACGACGCGCTCAAAATCGCACACATATAACGTCCGTAAAAAGTGATTGAAAGTTTTCTCATAAGCTATGATAAAGATAAATAAGATCAACATGTGCTTAAATCTAATGGTCTTATTGAGACGTACTTTTTCTCTACACCACTGGAAATAAGTCTCAAAACTGAGACTTATCGCAAAATTGGTTTACACGATACCTCTTCTCTTTGGCATTTATAGCAAATGATCGATCTAACATCTTTATAGTATTAACTCATTTAATAATTAATTCAAATTTCAGAAGCCTTAACCACCAATCAGCTCAATGAACAGATAAGCTTTAACAAAATGCAAATTAATAGTGAATTTTAGTAATGAGCAGGTCCGAGTCTTCAGGTCTTCTTGAAAGACTCGGACCTGGGACCTGGACCTCTAACCCAGGACCCGGACTCAGACCTGTTGGAAAACTTAAGACCTGGACTCGGACTCGGACTCGGGACCTTGGTTCTTCAAGTCTAACATTCGGGCCTCAAGACCCTGACTCCGATACAAAACAAATCTGTAAGTGAAATATTCTGATAAAGATTGGTTTTTATGTGAGGAATGAGTGACTTTTTGAAACCATTCAAACAGGCAACAAACTTATATCACGATCTAAATATATAAGTATATGCTTAATTTTGCTAATTCTCAAACTTTTTATTAACAATTAAATGATCACAATAATTCAAGTAACAGTTCGATTGAACCTTGTACTGAAAATATGTTTTGAAGTTTGATAAGTATAAAGATTTACTTGAAATTGATATCACAAAATTAGCTGCCATACTTGACCTTCGCTTGAAACTATTTCTCTGAGAATGATCAAACTGTAAAACAGGTATTTGTTTTCTTCAATAAAAATTATCATCAGATCATTCAAATTAAAATTGAAAGTTCAAATGTTTCGTTTGTCTTTAAATTTATAAAAATACAAGAGTTGAAACATACGATGAAATTGAAAAGTATTTAAGTTTGCTTATCGCTGATTAGAGAACCGAACCTTTGTTTTGGTGGAAAAAAATTGTTTAGAATTTCCTTATCTTTCACAGTTTGCATTCGAAATACTTATTATCCCAGCATCGAGTGTCCCTTCAAAACATGTATTTTCAAAATCTAGGAATTTGATCAGCAAAAAGAGAAGTTAATTAAGCGCCAATTCTGCTAGACCTTGCGTGTATCTCATTTCATGAATCCCTTATTTTGCAAGTTTAAAATAAATTAATATTATATTATTATTTATTGATCTTACTATCAATGATTTAATAAAAGTTAAAATTTTTGAATGATAATATTTTGTCTATTGTTAAATTTAAGTTTTAAAGGGAGTCCGAGTCCAGGACCTAAAGTCTTTATCAAAGACCCGGACTCGGACTCGGACTTTAGGACCTCAGGACCTCAGGTCCCAGGTCTTTAACCGTCTTGAGGTCCGGACTCGCTCATCAGTAGTGAATTTCTCAGTTACTGTGAAATTATCAAAAATCACAGTACAGTTGTTCAATGCTATCTTTGAATGCTTATACACTCTAGTGTATGCTGTATTTTTGTTCAGTTATGTATGTTGTTCAGACAGGTCTTTTCGTCAACAGTATACAACGGTACAGGACCATATGACCACATACAATTATTTGAACTGAACTTCATCTACAAAACTTATTCGGATTCAATCTTATGCAAACAGCTTTCCAATCGTTTGTCAAACAGATACTCAATCATTCACAACATTGCATTCTAACGAATAAAACAGAAAAATTCATTTTTTAAACCAATATATAATATTGTCGATAATTTGTCTTTCCCGTACATCAACTCAATTAGATAAATATTGAACCTAACTCTTATAAATTAATTAAATAAAACAATCGATTCTAATTTACGAGTCAATAAATAAAAATAAGAAATAAATTAATGAACCATTCAAATCATAGAATAGTGAACAATTGTCAGGAGTTGGCCAAAAAATCATGCCAACCATTATTTCGATGTCCATGAGTGCCGATAAGTATTATCATGTGCTTGAAATGGAGAAACCATATTATTGTGCGAAACAAAGACTGACTGTTGTTGTGATTGCTGTTGATTTTCTTGTTGTAATTGCAGTTGAAATGGAGTCTGAGATGAGACCGTATTCAAGTTGCCGACTATAGGTCTGATTCCGTTCGATGGCATACTTCCACAATTTTTCTCATCGCTGAAAAATATGGACAAATGTTTGATTGAATCACTCATTTCAAAATGATTAACTCAGTACTCACGACATGTCTTTGCAATCATGAGCCGAGTCGCATCTCCAAATCATCGGAATACAGATCTATTATAATGATAAATAATTTATAGTTTGACCACTATTCCCACAATAAGGCCATTCAAAACTGGTCTCATACAAGTGGACAGTAGTGTTTAGACTTGACATTTATATGATAAATATTTTTATAGAAAATTAGATCAATATAGAAACTGAATAACAAAGAGAGACCAAATTACTAATCAATTTGAAATCACTTCGGATTGTCCAACTAATAGGTGTTTACAACTTCTTTTACACCAATCTAATTCGGCACTATTGTTCACTTGACTTATACCTAATAATTATGCCTAATAATAATAATAATAATAATCATAATCATAATGATAACAATCGCACACAATTGGCTCACTTAACCTAACTAATTTTAATGATAGTCGATTGAGTTAAGTTTGTTTGAAAATTAGAGAGCTCGTGCCCCAATTTTAAATGCTTCTAATCATGAGCCGATGCACTCAAATTAAAATACTAACTCTAATATGTATCAGTTGTTTATAAGTAGATCATCTGTTGTTTGCTTCATACTCACCCCATTGTCGCATTTGAAATCTCCCCGCGAGCACTCTGTAATAAATATGAATGTCGAAAATTTAATTAGTTTCATATTTTCTGACAAATCTTCAATCAAACATAAAATTATCATATTTTTTGCGTTTCATTTTTCACCAAAAGCATTTTTGTCGAACATTTTATTTTTCTTTTAACACCATTTCTTAAGCACAAAACACTCGATGGCCTTAAGAAATTGAGTTTAACTTATGAAAAAGCAAGACATGCTATCTATCACATTAGATTAAGGACAGATTGAAAAGTGAGCTATTGTTTCACACCAATAATCTCTTTAAAATACAAATAGCATGAGATTCTGGTTAAACTTCAGATTCACAACTAGAACTGCACTTAACATAAGTGAAAAATAAACATGATTTCAAATAAAAGGTCTGCTTCAGTTTATACTCACAAATTGGTTCAATCGAAATGTATAATAGAATTGAAGTACAAACCTTTTTGTGTACATCCGACTTCATCGCTAAAATAATTAAATAAAACATTCAAGTTAAATTCATTTTGACTTTGTATAAATCTAATTCGAACCCATAAAATTGAACACTACTCACGAGCCATCGCGACATTCTTCCTTGCCGTCACAAACCTGCAACAGTTAACCAAAATTCGATTAATAGAGATTAGTGAACAAGCACTCTTGCGAGCAATATTCGTTAGATAATACCCATCGACGAGGAATACATCCGAACCCATCCAAACACTTGAAACGATCGGGTCCGCATTGAGGTCTTGCGGTGCAGTTTACTTCATCGCTACCATCCTGACAGTCACGGTCACCTGTCAATTCATTACATATAATAGTGAATTTGTAAAAAAGAGTAAAGCTTACTAAACAGAGATCACATTTCTATGTTCGCAATAAGTTATATCGGAATCATTGAATAATTTTTAAATAATATATTGAGAGGCTTAATGCGCAAAGTTAGAAGAAATAGCACTCATCTTGATGTAAGCCTTATTCTTATGTCTTATTAGATATTGAAAAGCAAACAAGGTCTAGATTCCAATTAAAAGGTCATACCATCGCATTTCCAGGTCAGAGGAACACACTTACGATCGCATTGAAATTCTTCACTCGAACATACTATACAATAATAGAGTTAATAATCTCATTTAAGAGTATAAACTGTTTGTGTAATATATTTGGTTCGCTCGAAAAGCTCAATACCTGCCGACTGTCCATTGGCACAATTGGCTTCATCGGCTGCAAAAATACAATCTCTGACCCCATCGCATACCTATGAATATTTATTCATGTCTATCAATTAGAGCCAGTGTCACTTTCATTTATATTATAATGAGATTTATATCTTCGTTCAAGCTAAACAATACATACCCAACGACGAGAAATACAGGTCAAGTCTGGACAATGAAATTCATCGTTAGCGCATGAATTACCTAAAGCCAGATTGACGCAAACTGTTGGATCAGTCGAGTCTGGATATTGTCTACAGTCGAACACTGATGACAATTCAAGAGTTGCCGGAATGTATTCGGCACATCCCTCTAGAGCTACGCGACAAAACTTTTTGCAGGGTGGGATTGGTCTTCCGTTATGACAGGGGGGCTCTAAAAATGTACACAACAGTTGCTTAAGGCGTTTATTGCAGCCCGACTTTCCGATCAAATTGAAGAAAGGAATCGATTGGTTCACTTCAGCTTCCGATTCATCTCCAATTATGTTAGGAAAGACTGTAGAGTTGAAGGGCGTGTGTCCCGAACACATACGTAAACGACGTTTCCTACATTCGCCTCTCGTTGACTGACTCTCTTCGTCATCACTTGTGTCATATCGTTTAAATAGATCGCGATAGACCTTCATTGGATCTATTGAGCCTTCTATTTGTGTCGATCCGGACGATAATAATGCCGAACGTTTTCTTTTCTTTACATTTTCAAATTTTTGGTCTTCTATTCTATTCAGATCTGCGTTCGATCTAATCATCTGAATGTGACTAACATTTTGTTTGTCATTAATAACAAAACCTGAAATACCGGTCACATTGAAGAGTGTCCAACTGAGTAAAATCACACAAACAACTGACATTGTTGCAAATAAAAATAGCGATTATCTTCGAGTCTCAAGTCTAACCCTATTGTTGTTGTTTAACCCTTTGTACCAACTGATCGAAAGTTTAATACAATCAACGAATTCAGTAACTATGACTTTGCGATTCAAACCTGTAAGAGTTATATCGAATCAAATGACATATAAATGGTATACATATCAATCAGATCTAATTGTTCAAACACTAATTGACAAACAACTTCATTACTCCAAACGATTGACAAATATCTTAATATTTTTTATCCTAATCAGTTTAACACATAAACTGCATGATCAACAAAAAAAGATCACAGAAAGCAAGATCCTTTATTTTTTACTACAGAATGCGCAATCTTGCCCATAGGTTTAGGTTTGGCAGTCGGAGTAACAGTAGCTAAAGTAACAGAATAAGGCCCGAAATGTTCTTTAATTTTTATTCATCTTAATCACTGTTTCAAGAGTGTTATACAAAATATTAAATATAATCTCTATTGACTCATCAATGTCAAAACTTATTCTAATTTGATTCTGAGTTCTTGGGATTAAAACTGTCATTTGGCGGGCCTAATCTGTCCCCCACCGCCCAATAGCAAACACTGTCTCGAACTGTGGTATTAGTAGTGTTAGCAACCCTTTTGAAAGAAAAGTCCTGAGAAAATTGAGGAAGCTCAACTTATATACATATACATTTCATGTTAAGAACGACATTTCATTTTCAAATCTATCTGCCTCGATAACATTTTTTAAAAATTACTAGTATTCATTCTTTCAACGGATACCATTAGAGAACATCTTCCAGAATATTATTCAACAAAGTCATATTTGTTCAGGTTTCGAATAGAAAATAATCAAAAAACAAAGTTGAACAAAAAGAAAAATTTTCAGTTCAATTTTCAGAATATTGTTCGTTTCTTTAAGCTCCAATTTAAAATATCGGTTTTCCACTACAAACTTAAATTTAAAATACAAAGTTAATTTACAAAATTAACAAATACTGACTGTCAACCAACTAAGTAATCTACAAATACAGTTACAGCCAAATTTTAGAAATATTCTGTAGAAACTAGAGGTAGTCTTAAAGTCGAAACAAACAGATAGAAAAATCATAAGATAACTAAAACTGTTGACTTTAGAATTAGTGTGACTTACTTTCTTATATAACTGTCTCCAAAACTGAATTTGTAGACTGCGTGCAGCTCTTCCTCTTCAAGATCACATTGAATGCCAGTTTTTTATTGATAACTTTTCTAGTAATACAGACTTGGAAAAGATCTCAAATCAGTTATTGACTCTCCAAGAAGTTAATGGCCGAAAAATGAGAGCCGGTAACGCATGAATCGTGAGCAATGTTACAAAAATTAGCATTCGTAGGACCATTGGGCGGTTAAGGATGCGAACATCAAACACTAATTTCGTGACTAGACTTAAGACATTATCGGAAAACTGGTTTCATTCCACTCTAAACATGTGTTCGTATAAGTTCTTAAAAGAGAGCGAACGCTTCCGTATAGCTTGTGATAAAAACAAGTTTGATGTGTCACTCAAATCAACACAACATTCGAATATACTTCTAGCTTAAACTTGAAAACTTTATCATATCTCATAAAATCAAACTGAAAGTATTCTAAACATAAGAACTAGTATTTAATGTCACTTTACTGTATTTTTAGTACAACTTTTCAATAACATTCTTTTGTAAAACCATAAAAAATAAACGAATCTTCATATGGAGTAGACTTTTTCTTTTGGATGTTCACATAGTTATTTGCGACACTACAATATATAGATATGCATTAGTTCCGCGAATAGTTATTCAAATTGATTGATTGTCAACTGAAATCACATCTTTTTCAACAGTATAGACTTTCGAATCTACATCTTACTGCTCGTTTTGCACTTCGATAAAGTAGATTTATCGATTACTTTATGTTTTCAATCGCTCAAATCAAACATAAAAACGCATCTGAAGTGAGGCCTAGAATTGACCATTTTGCAAGTATTAGCCATTCAGTGATGAACATGGCATTTTCTTCTTACTCCACAAGTTCAAACATGCCATCAAATCTTTGATTGTCGTCAATATCGAGAAAATTCATTGACCACAAGTGCTTATTCAATAACTAATAATTTAGTATCAAATCTAAATGAACAGAATCCAATTTTAGGCTCATACTCCTATTGGTTGAGTAAATTACAATTATGATTGTTCGCACAACTTTAGGTCACACTGGGATAAACACTAAAATTCTTTTTAAAAAGGCTTTCAATTTTTATTTAAGTTAGTTGTTATAATCTTACAATATCAAATACACATATTGTCCAATAATTTATGTAAATTCACAAAATAAATCTAAAATATAATGATTTGACAACTTGCAAAATAATGACTAAGTTTATAGAATTTTATGCAAAAATATAATTTAAATTTAGCTATTTTTCAACTTGATAAATAGGGTCAATTTCAAAAACAAGTCAATGCTAAATATTGTGCTGAATGCAGCTGTAATCTTACGAATTTGATTCAGATGTAATCTGACACACAACAGCTTCAACTATCTATTCATGGAATAAATCATTGATATATAGCCGTCAAGCATTTAGTCGTCCAAAATTGGAATCAATCAACAATTAGTTAGTCACCTGCATATCTATTTATAAAAATTTAGTCCAAAACACTTATTATTAAGCAAAAAATTCTTATTTTTTATTCATTTCGTAGTGACAATTATCGCAGACTCTGACAGGCTTTGGATGTAAAGGCATTACTGCTGACTTTGAAGAGCATTCGTTGCAAAATATTTGTCCACAATTACGACAGTGATGCTTATCATTGCAATTAGTTTAGTAAAGAATAAAAATGAGTCAAATTTGTGTTCAAACTTAGAACTCAATAGTAAAGCCAATAAATACCGGTAATTGAAAATAAATGAGTACTTACTTTCCTGTTGGTAACAGTGAATGCTTTTCTGCATTTTGCACAATCGATCGCCTCATTATCATCAGCCCATCTTCTGTTGACAAATTTCGTTTGTTCGATTTGAAGCGACTGATTCTCTCTTCCGAGTTCATGAAGTGCTGCTATTGAATCGTCCAATTTATGTCTCATTTGGAAGACTTCATTCTTCAATTTCTTACATTCTTCCTCACTATTAATGCAGCGCTCAATTAAAGCCCTTTTTTCTTCATTCAAATTCGAAAGCTTTGCCTCCAGTTCTAGTTTGACTCCTATTTTTAATAGTGGTTAATACAATTCATATATGTTTATTCAAGTCTTGAAAACTAAAAACTTGTTTCAATATTAGAAAATTGTAAAAAAGTAAATAAATAAACAAAGTCAAAACTAAAAACAAACCTAAAAGTTGATCGTTTAACGTTTGATAATTTTCCTGTTTAGACTTCTCTTTTTCTATACCAGCACGTAATTTCATTATTTCTTCATTAAGTGATTGAAGCATTGAAGCATTTTTGGCATCTTTTAGTTCAAATTGTTCAGTTTTAGTATTTAATTGTGTGGAAAGATCATTTTTAATGCTTTCAGTTTTGCTCAACTCTTCTCTTAAATTCTGAATTTGCTCTTCTTTATTTTTGACGATAGTTTGTGTCTCTATTAACAAAGCATTTGCTGTTTCGTTCATTTGCTTATTCTCCTCTAATTGTTTTCTGACATTTTTCAGTTCTATTTCAATATCAGTTAAGTTGGAATCCTTAACTCTCATCAGTTCATTCATTGACATCATTTCAGTATTTATTTTCTCTAATTGTGCACATTTTTCAGCATAATCTTCATTAACTCTCATTAGTTTCGAATCACTATTTTGCAAAAGTTCATCTAATTTGATTCTTTCATTTTTCAGTGAATCGATTTCTGTTAGGTATGTTTTAATTTGATTTTCATATAAGACCAACTTTTCATTCAAATCACTGATATTTTTGAGTTGAGAATCAACTAACTGCAATTTCTGATTCAGTTCTGAGCTCAAACCTTCCAATCTGGACTCTAACTCGTTCACTTTCATTGACAGACTATCATTTAGATTTAGTACGCGGTTGTAGTCAGTAACTCTTTTAGTTAGATTTTCGATTTCTTCATTTTTTCCAGCCAAGTCTTTTTCATGTTCCGATTGCTTCTCTTTCATCGCTTTAGACAATTTCAATAGTTCTTCGTTTAATAAATTCTTTTCATTTTCAGCAAACGAAAGTTTTCCTTCAATTTCGTTGATCTTCTCTTTCAAATTCTGATTTTCAAATTCAGTCTTTTCGAGTTCATCTTGTTCTGATTGTACTTGTTTATTCAAATCTTTTACGATTCCCTCTAATTTATTCACTTCTATCTGGTACTTTTCATTCGCTTTAATCATCTCATTTAAATTTGTCTCCTTCGAAATTAATTGATTTGATACTTGTTTCAGTTTATCTTTTTCTTCATTATATTTTGATATAAATTGTTTTTCACTAATACGACAATTGTCTAATACATTTTGCGTCAATTTGATTTGATTCTCTAGAAAGCTAATTTGTTTCGACAACTTCTCACTAGTACTCTGTGCTTCATTTTTCTCTAAATTCATTTCATCATTCAGACGACTAATCTCTTTGACCAATTGTTCGTTATCTGCTTTTAAGGTTCGATTGAGTTTCTTTACTTGATCCAATTCTTCAGAAAATTTCTTGCAACTAATCGTTGAAGTCTCTAAATTTTGCTTAGCAGTCATCAAATCGATTTTCAACAGTTCGACTTCCTGTGACAGTTTTGAATCCAACTGATCTCCAGCTGCCTTCATTTCTTCATGAACTTTCATTTTGATAACAAGAGATTCATGTTTTGAAGAAAGTGACTCTAATTGTGACTTCAATTGTGAGACCTGGCCGTCAAATATTTATATAAACATTTACTTGTATTAATTATTGAATACAAAATCAAGTTTATAAGCAAGTTATATAGAAGAAACGTTAAAAAAGTGATTTAAGCAATACTCACGATAACATTGAGCTCAATATTTTCTTTAGTTGCTTTATCTGCACTTTGTTTCAGTTGAATTACTTCATTTTCTAGTTGTCTGCTCGTTGCGGCCTCATCTTTAAAACGATCTCTTTCTTGTTGTGTTTCTGTCAGCTGCGTTTTTACTGTTTCCAATTGTTTGGTCAATATATCGACGCTTTGTTCTAATTTTCCAATAATAGAACATTTGTTTTCGATGTCGTCCCTCAGACTCGAAACAGTTAGGCCTTCATTTCTCAGTAAATTCAATTCAACCTAATTGTCATTTAAACGTTTCAATAGTAAAATAACATGAAAAAAGCACAATCAAAGTTAATAAATCGATTGGTTTACCTCTAATTTCTCTTTATTTGATCGCATATCCAATAGATCATCAATTGATTGTTTGTGCTTTTGTTTCAATTCTTCTAACTCTTTATTCATAGTCTGTCTCTCATTGACCACACTTTCCATTTGTTTCTTGATTTCAAGTGTTAATAATTCCTTTTCCTTTTCTCTCTCAACTGACATATCGTTCATTAGTTTCTGGACCTTAACCAGTTCTTTCTTTAAGATTTCGCTGTCATCAGTGGTACATCTCAATTGTGACAATTCGTTCTCAATTTGTCTCTTTTCTTCATTAGATCTTTTCAGTTGTTCTCTTAGTGTTTGGCATTCATTAGTAATCAATTGTTTTGCCTCTTCTAAAGCATTGATCTGACCTCTTAATAGTTCCAACTCTTCTGACTCAATCACTTCAGAAATTTTAGAGAATTCTCTTCTGATCACCTCATCGGCTGAAACCAGATTCGAGTGATGTCTCTTATGGTGTGAAATCAACTCTTCTTCTGATCCAAACTTCATTTTGCATTCACTGCATTGGAAGGCATTACTTGTGCTGAAGTCCGAATGTTCTGAAGAATAGTGTTCTGAAAGCGACTCCGGAGATGGAAATGCGCGCAAACAGAGCGGACATAAAAAGCCCTCCACTTCTTGTCCATCATTCGAGTAATTGTTATCTTCTAATAGTAATTGGTCACTAGTATTGGAAGCCTTAAGTGATTGACTTGAAACTGATGACGACCTCTCCCTCTGTACAAATATTTATTGACATTTATTGATAATATTGATTAATACTTGATTTATTGACAACTCACGCTTACATGAGGCGTATTATTAATACTATTAGTGCTACTATTACTGTTATCTCTACTCGTATCCTTGTTCTCCGATATTTTACTGATCATTCCTTTCAAACCCAATGCCAGCTGATTTCTAAACATTTTTCAATTTCAATAACGATTTTCAATTTCGATTTACTACAGTTTTAATTATAACAAATAATTAATTTAAACTTCAATTTTGAAATTGCCAGCAAAAGCCACAAAATGATGAGAATAAATAAACAATTTGTAAAATGTATGAAATTATTATCACAAATGTTTTGTAGAATGTCTAATATTGACAAAGCATTGAAAGTATAGGTTTTGTTTCTTCAAATATTTTCACCACTCAATACCAATCATATTGTTGTGCCTGTGAGCAAAATTGAAATACTTTTTCTGCTAATCACAAACTCTATTCAATTGCTTCAATTCATTTAAACCATTAATGAAAATATTGACCAAAATCACTAATAAATATTTCAATGTTTTTGGTTTATTGCAACTCCAATGATTGATTTACGATGTCACTATAAGCCAATAGTTATAGAGGGCATTACATACTATTCAAATAAATAGTTGACAGGTTTTCGTCTGCAAAACACAACATTTGATTCATTTATTGTAATCAGATATAAGATATATAAAATACACATAAGAGTTACTCAGCCGATAATTTCAACGCCGCTAAGGAATTAGTTTTGAAACTTTTTTGAGTCCTCCTGATTTGAAATGACTTTTTTGCTCACTTATAAATAAGAAATAAAATACAATTAATTTAACAATCTTTAAAATGAATTTAAACTAAATTAAATACGCAACAAATTATCGAAATTACATTTTATTGATTCGTTTAAATTCACGAGTAAATAATCGCAATGAATGATAAGGAACGTGCGGTTAAATATTGTCAAAATAACAGAATAACAAATTCTGATTTAATTTTTCATTATTTTTCAGTAAAGTCTAAATTGTGGTAATTTCTGAAATAAAAACAACATTATAAATAAACTTTTTAAAATAGAGTAATATCTTTAGTTTTCAATAATGGATTGAGTTTTGTGAAAGCCAGGAAATCATAACTTTATTTTCTAATGAAAATTTCAAAAATTTTAGTTGAAGAGTAATTTGTTCAGAGCATTTTGTTGAATATAAATATAGTAATCCTTCTAAAAAGTTTAGACTTGTTTGCTCAAAATATTTTCGATTTATTTTCTGTGCTAATTCAATTTCAATTAAGTATTCAAAACGGAATTTTCAAAATCTCATTTAATATTCGAATAAAAAAATTGACAAGTCTTCTCATCGATTCGATTCATATATGTTTCGTTCACTCGACAAAAAAAATCATTTTCTGATATAAAATTATCTCATATTCAAGAGTTTATATATAAGATGAAATTGTATTTATCTTTCTACATCATAATCCATATTCTTCACTTTATGTTGTAATTTAGGTTATTCTGTCTTTAAAACAGTTAATTATTTCCGAATATTAAAAAAATAGTCAAAAATGTAAAATCATTCAAATTTTGAAAACATTCATAGCATTTCTTGATTTTAAAGTGTAAATTGAGAAAATTTCTTTTATTTGTGTTGTAAATATGTTAATGAAGTTCTTTTGATCAAATTTTCAATCTGTATATTAATTAGCATGCAAAAAGAATATTAGTATATAAAATATAAAATGAATATACTATTCATGTTTGCCGCATTTAATTAACTTTGATTTGCTTGCTCTGAATCTATTGGTTGTCTCAACTATAACTCCAAAACTAATCCCTTAGTGGCGCTGAAATTATCGGCTGAGTAACTCTTATGTGTATTTTATATATCTTATATCTGATTGTAATGCTTAGTACAGATGTGTGACAGTCAAATATCTTCTAGTCTACTTTTGTTAATATGTTATTTGATTGGAAAAAATTAACTCTATCGATCTTACTTTTGTTTGTTTTGTTTTCAATTATATATTTGAATGCAATCATTTTAGACTTTAGTAATGAAATGAAAAATGACTTGAGAAACATCTGCTCCGATCAAATCTATGCTAACTACTCAAATTATAATAACTACAACTACAATCACAATTATCGATTGGAATATCAAATCCGAAACAATCATATAAATAGTGTTAATAATAATGATGATTCATTGGATCATTCGTTAGTGAACATTTCTGATGATCTTTTCATATATTCTGCGTTTCAATCTGATAGTGACCAAATAGTGATGATTGGATTGGCTAAAACTCATAATAATAACAATGATAATTTCAATTTGAAATATTTGTGCGCATTCGACGGTAACATCAAGATAAAGACGTTAGCAGTGATTGAATATTTGCCAGAAAGTCACGATTACGATTACTCTGCCATCAAAATATTGTGCAAAAGACCTAAACTATTTCTTAATCATTTATTTATAACTAAAGTCCAAATAGTGAAGTATTTTCAGAATCAATTTTTCACTCAGTCAGATTTTATTTCAATTAATTATAATAACAAAACAAATTTAAATAATACTAATGTAAATCATAATAGTCAGCAGATAATAGTTTGTGTTCGACCTCTTTATGGAAATATATCATTAATTAACTTATTAGAATTTATGGCTTATTACCGCATTAATGGTATCGACAAAATTATATTTTATTATACATATCTAGTTTCTAAACAACTTAAGAGTCTACTAGAGTCGCTTTCATTCGTCCAGTTGATGCCGTTCTCGATTCCAAACCACATAATTGATAAGATTCACGCTTCGGGGCAACTGGTCTCAGTTCACGACTGTCTTTACAGGTTCAATAATCAAATACAAATTCATGTGGATTTTGACGAATATTTGATGCCATTCTATTATCATAATATTAAATCATTTTTGTTGGCCAAAACTTTTAGTTTGCATTCTGCTCTTATCGTTCCAATGGTTTTCTTTTGCAATGAATTCAATCGATTATCTAATAATCTGATTAATAGCTCTTTAATTATTTCAAATTTTAACCGTCAAAAGACTGTTTGGCCGCACGAAATACGGTCCAAAGTGATAATAATCAGACCTAAACTAATCTCACAAATGGGTATTCATAACGTCTGGAAGTTATTGCCCCACCATAGGACAGATCAGATCCTCAACATTGATTCAAATGATGCGCTCATCTATCATTACAGGACCTGTTGTCATATCACTCAGCCCTATTTCTGGAGTTTTATTCAATTCAATACAATTGATGACTACGTAGTTAGAGACGAATCAATGAAAAAATTCATTTCTCTCACCAATCAATTTATTAATAAATATGTCCAAATTCTAAACTGACAAATAAATTGATAAACCGATAATTATTTTGATAAATTTCTTCTAAATATTCAATTAGTTCTCCAATGCTATTTCAACGGAACTGCTTTTAACAAAAAATAATCTGTTTTTTCAATTGATCATTTTGCTGATTCTCTTGCTAACAGACAAGTTTTAAGTTGTTTTAAGTTGTTTTAAGTTGTTCCAATTATTCAAGTCTTTCAAACGAGACGAGCACAGACCAGGTCCGGCTGACAAACACTTCTAAACAATTTTTGAATGAGTTCTAATAACCATTATTAGTTTATCATATTGATTGTGGTGCATACCTGTTTCCTAACTACTAACATTAATCAATATTTTTTCGCCGTCTGTTGTCGGCAATACACTGTCCACGAGGCTTAAATCTATGGCAATAGCGTTGCCACGTGCCTCTCGATCTCTCTAATGAGACGATTAGGGAAAAGTCCTCTTTTTACAGATAAACTACAAAAATGCTTTTTCTCAATTTTTAATTCCGAAAACTGAATTTCTAACTAAATCTAAAGCATATTCAAACTTTTTATGAAGAAATCTAAAAATTATAATATTAGCATTATTTTTATAATCATTATTAGGCTTAAAGCACAATTTTGTACAGTGTTTGCAAATAATAGACCTCACATAAGCACTTCCTTACAAACATTATGAGTATCAATTATTAGAGTAATAAATGGAAAAACATTTATGTGCATGTAAAAATAATACATTTAAACGGCTATTGCATTGATTTTAATTGAACAAATTTTTAATCTCATAAATATGCTTAAATTGACAAATCCAAAATTTGTTATTACAGTATTTACTCGAAGGGTCTGTAAAATTTGCTAAATAATAACGGTTAAATACTATTGAAACGCCTATAAATACCTCAAAATTAAAATCCTTATTCAGATTCAAGTTTACTATAAAGTACAACGATTGTTTAACAGAAGACTAGATCATAGCAAATCATTGTAAAAATTATTAATTCGTCTCAAAGTAATTGAGGATTCACTTTTGTTTGAGGTTTTTGTTTTAGTCACATACAGACTGCATTTTAAAACTGAGCACAATCGAACGTCAAAATATTTGACTCATACTTTCTAAAGAAAAATTTTATTAGAAAAGTTCATTATTAGAAAGACCTAATTCGAACTTTTATTAAACATAAATCTAAGATAAGAATGAATAAAAACGAAAATGGTGTTCACAACAGTCGAACGTACTTACTGTGTGATCACTATCACCACTATAGCTGAAGAAGTGGCTTTAAAAGCTTAACCAAATCTGACTGAAACTTCACAGAAATGCAAGCAAAACCAATATAAACATGATTTCATTATCACTATCTTTGGACATGGATCAGTTGATGGTGATAATGAAATCGTATTTACACTAATTGTCCTCAAAACTGAATGATTTGAAAATAAATAATGAAAATAAAACTAAAAAAATAACCCCAAAAGTTTGGTCAATGTTTGAAGAATTGTGGTAGACCCTGAATTTACTTATTTTCAAATTGACTTAAAAATACATGTATTTACAAAAGCTGTTCCATGGTTCATTATTAAAGCAAGTACAGTATTTTTCTTTAGTATTTACTTCGATAGTATTTACTCTTACTATAGTTTAGTGGTACTCCCAGTCTATGCAGAAGTGCCACTAAAATAATGTCAAAAAGTGTCTTTAGTATTTATCTCGGTATAATTTACACTCGTTACTATTTCAATTCTTTTGCAAAAGAAATACACTTTTCGGGCGATCTTTGCCATGCATAAAATGATAGAAAATTTTTATGAATTAGGCGCGGAAACAGACGCATTTCTGTCCGAGTTTGACCAGCAGACCTCCTGTAACTATGGGTCAAACAAAGTTTTGATAGGAAAGTTTAATTCAAACTTCTGATTTCATTTGACTTTCATATGTCAAGTGAATGGACTCTGGATTTATCTACAGTATAAAAGCATTCAAAGTTTAGCTTTCTTAGTGGACGAGTGATTATTGTACTGACCATTGATGGAATAGAGTCGGGTCGCGTACACTATTGACAGTTTTTTTCTTTTAATATCAAAATTGAATTTATAAATTATTTCATTTGAAAATTTGCAGCTTAACTGTCTTTTGAGCATATTTGTAACTAAATTTGCTCATAAGACAGTAAGGCAAATTTTCAAATGAAAAAATGATGGGAAAATATTTTGATATTAAAAGAAAAAACTGTCAATAGTGTACGCGACCCGACTCTATTCCATCAATGGTTAGTACAATAATCACTCGTCCACTAAGAAAGCTAAACTTTGAATGCTTTTATGCTGTAGATAAATCCAGAGCCCATTCACTTGACATATGAAAGTCAAATGAAATCAGAAGTTTGAATTAAACTTTCCTATCAAAACTTTGTTTGACCCATAGTTACAGGAGGTCTGCTGGTCAAACTCGGACAGAAATGCGTCTGTTTCCGCGCCTAATTCATAAAAATTTTCTATCATTTTATGCATGGCAAAGATCGCCCGAAAAGTGTATTTCTTTTGCAAAAGCATTGAAATAGTAACGAGTGTAAATTATACCGAGATAAATACTAAAGACACTTTTTGACATTATTTTAGTGGCACTTCTGCATAGACTGGGAGTATCACTAAACTATAGTAAGAGTAAATACTATCGAAGTAAATACTAAAGAAGAAATACTGTACTTGCTTTAATAATGAACCATGGAACAGCTTTTGTAAATACATGTATTTTTAAGTCAATTTGAAAATAAGTAAATTCAGGGTCTACCACAATTCTTCCATGCACAACTCTTCCACACTTTTCAATTGATCACAGAATATAAGTGATGACCATTTCAAGTCGAATTGACCAACGAATAGTAACTATTGGCCATTTCTATATCAGATGACCTACGGGAGACAAACGATGACCATTTTTAATTCAGACGACTTACGGGAAGCAACTGATGGCCATTTCGATATCAGATGGCCTACGGAAGAACAACCGATAAACATTTTTCATTCAGACGATCTACGAGGAGTAAGCGATGACAATTTCTATATCAGATAAACCGAGAGGAACGATGATCATTTCCATCTCAGATAACATACGGGGAGTGATTGATGGCCATTTCTAAATCAGATGAGCTATGGATAGCAATCGATGACCATTGTCAACTTAGACGGCCTGTGGGAACTAACTGATGGCCATTTCTATATCAGATAAACTGCGAAAGGAAACCGATGACCATTTTCAATTCAGATAACCTATGAGGAGTAACAGATAACCATATTTTATATTAGGTCATCAGTTGCCTTTAGTAGTTCATCTAATATAGAAACGGCCATTAGTTACTTCCCATAGGTCACCTCAATTGAGAATGGTCATCAGTTACTTCCCGTAGGTGGTCTGAATTAAAAATGGTCATCGTTCGTCTCCCGTAGGTTATCTGATATAGAAATGGCCAATAGTTACTATTCGTTGGTCAATTCGACTTGAAATGGTCATCACTTATATTCTGTGATCAATTGAAAAGTGTGGAAGAATTGTGCGTGGAAGTATTGTACTGTGGGAGAATTGTGCATGGAAGAATTGCCACTCCCGTAAATTCATTTTGGTTTTGTCTCTATTTATTATATCAATTACGCATACTCATAATGTTTGCAAAGTGCTATCCAGGGCTTATGTCATATTCATTATTTGCAATACTGTACTAAAATCAATTATAATTAGTGCCAATGTTCATTTCGTTAAACGAGTTATGAGCAAATAAAAAAATATTTTAGACATCATTTTTGCAGTCAATTTCGTTATTTCTCACGTGTTTTCATTAGTTTTGATTAATTTTTATTAATGTTTATCACTTTTATTACTCTAAATGATATTCAGACGACTTGACAATTGACTCAATTATAACAGTATGAATATTTATTTAGTCTTGAATTATAATATATGAAATTGAAAACAATTTCATGTTATATTAAGTAAATAACATTAAGTGGATGTGCCCCTCCCAATCGCCTCGATAAACTCATTCTGTAAAAGGGGAGAATGAATGAGTCTCCCGAAAGGAAGGGAAATGTGCGAAAATGAATCAAATGAGTTGAGCAAATAACATTGATTTTATAGCGACAGGAAAACAAATTTTTTCTCATATATTTATTAAAAGATAAACAAAAAATTCGTTAAACCAATTATAAAGCCAAATAAACTTTGGCATCAATTATATGATGTGCAGAGAGTTTATGACTTTGTTAAAAATAACAAACCTTTATTAAAAGCTGTCAAGTCAGATAGAAAAATATAAGTTCAGACATAATAATTAGAACAATTATCACTGTTGCACTCCAAGCTATTTTCAATTCGATTAAAATTAATTACTCAGAATTATTGAAATTTTCATTTAAAGGTCCCAAAGGTCTCCCTTTGATCACGTTTGTCCTCTTTTGAAGGCTATATGACAAAAGCTGTTTTATAGATCCGAATGATGCTTGTGATATTCAGACCCGTTATTTAACGACCGACTGGATCGGTCAACAATATGTCGTGTTGACTATCACAAAATCAGTTGTTTATTAGTTGAAATGATTAACTTATTTTTTGTCACTATTAACTTATTATTGTTTTAATCATTTTCGTAAAGTTATTTATTGAAAGACTGCATTTTTTTCTACATATTCTAAGAATAGTCAGGCTCTTGTGAAACCTGTAGGATATCCGACTTGACCGCAGTCTCGGTTGGTGTCAGTTTCGCAGAAGTCAGTTTAGCCGGGACAAGTTAAAATCAATTTTGTAACTGATTTTCTCATCTCTAATCTTAGTTTGTTCGTTGATCCATACTTATCAAAGTAAAATAAAAAAATTTGATATTAATCGACAGATTTAGATAAAAGCTTAAGTACCAGTAGTCAATGGAAAATAACAAGACTAAAAAAATTCGATTAAGTATTAGATTTAATATTAGATTTTTCTTGATTTATTTCCATTAATATTTGAGCTCAATTTTGAAATTTAAAAAAATATGGCTTTTAACTTATTAGTACAGTTATGAAAAATATTTAATAATTGAACAAGATTTTTAGTTTTTATATTTACTAATTTGGCTTAACTTCTATTTACAGTATATTGTTTCAAAAACTCAGAATTTATTAAATCGATAATGAAATATTTTTCACGTAGAACATGAGGTGTGTACTGGAAACTTATACTTCTAGAACTCGAACTCTTCATAATAAATTTGAAAGATAGAGGAAGTTTTCTAAAATCTAAGCTGAAAATATGAAAACAGTGAAATTAAAGTTTTCGGCTAAACTGATTGGTCAAAATGCCATTCTGCAAAACTGGCTTCTGCGAAACTAACTCCTACGGCAGTCTCGACACAAACGATGCCAATCCTACCACTTTTACTCTATTGTCTATTGTTCGAACGAAAGATCTGCTTCAATCTCCCTCTAATTGGACTACAATTATTTAGCCAGAGTTAAGTACAACATAAAGGTCAATTGCTTACGAAAATGACTCCTTTGAATTCTGAGTGTGTTCGCGCAAACCATTTCTTGAGCAATCCTTCGTTTTGACCAAATATTAGTACAATCATTTCGGACAATTATTTCCAACTCAAGTTTTTAAAATCATTTTGATATCTGGGATTTGGTTTAGAAGAAGCTAAGGATCCCGATCTGCTACCTTTGTCTCTCCATTCGAGTCAGTATCATACGACGGCAGACACATAATATTAGTCACACATTTATTTCGATTGTTTATCAAAAAACTCATTTGTTCGGACAGCCTTATTAATTGCTTTGGTATGAAATTTTGATCAACTACATGTATTACTTTGGGTCAATCGTTTCCAAGCACAGTACTGTGTAGAACTTGAGATTTTCAAATTCGATCACTAATGACTGGGGTTTTGCATATGTGCATTTAAAATGCATATAATGCATATTTTGCTGTTTTCGATCAAAAAACATATGCGCGCATTTTTTGAATATTTAAGAGATTAAAAGCTTATATTACATTCTTGTTTGATTGGACTTTGAAAATCAGATGCCTTTCACTACTGTCATGAGATTTCTAAACTGATAAATTTTCTTGTGTTAAACTGTCTGACTATCCATTTTACTGTGCACAAAACGTCTCATTTCTTCAAGTTTTTAATTTTCATTTGTTTCTCTGAAAAATGGGAAAACACAAAAAGAGAAATCCTCTCAACTTAAAAGATATATGAAAGAGTTTAGGAGTGATATGTTATGAACTAATGGTCAAACAGCGTATTGTAACTAATGATGAGCATAGGCTTGAAAACGTCGAGCCTGAACCTAGAGCCTAAATTGAAATATTGATATAATTGTCATAAAAAATCTGTAATAGCACCTACTATTAATGATTAAAAGCTAAAATAACAATGTGATGCAAAAAGAGTTAAAACCAAAAATGAATATTTAAAATACATTTTAATCTAGTGATGCTCAACGCTCGAGCGTTTGGCGCTTGATAGCGAACGCGAGTGTCGAGCGTTCTGATCTTGCCGAGCGTTGGTGGACACTCGAGCGTCTGACCCCTAGCGCGAGCGTTGAGTGTCAAATCTTAGTACGTATTTTCCCATATTAGAAATACAATATAGATTTTTAATTATAGCTCAAATAAGATCAAAACACAATCACTAAATAGTTTTTGAGGCAATTTGTTTCTTATTTTTGAGTAATTTTTAGATACTAAAATGTGTTCACATATCTTCAATATAAGTATTTCATTTATATGACATCAACTTTATAAACTAAAGTATTCGAATGGTTTTCGATCAGTGAGTATCGTATTTATGAAATGTATATACAGATAAAATAAATTTTGTGTTGAAAAGGCCTTTCAATTCATGAACTTTGCTGACTTGACGCTCGGTAAACGCTCGGCGCTCGAGTACCTTGAAAGAGCGAGCGTTGAGCGTTTCGTTTTCCCAAGCTTTGGTGCGAGCGCCGAGCGCCAACTTCCGAATGAGCGCGAGTGCAAGTGTCGAGCGTGTGTATCACTGTTTTAATCTAAGTAATTATTGAAAGAGTTTAAACAGGCGACACTTCGAATTGTGTTACCTGCCAATCGATTACTCCTCATAGTTATTACTATTCCTGCTTTTGAAAATATCTGTTCACTAGGAATACTCGTAGCAGTTATGCATAGAATATCAAAAGCAAATTTCGAAAGACAAGGATATGAAGATTGGTGTCTTTTCCACCAGTCAATCGGTTCTATTTTAGGCCCTTCTTCTGGATTTCGAAAATATTTATTAATTTCTTCATTAGTGCTAATTTTAGGTTTCTTATATATAGTATCAAATAATGATGACATAGTGGCTTGAGCTCTATCATTAGATTTAGTTTTAGAGTATTTACTGATATGTTCATCAAATATTTCCCTGAACAACTTTTCAATACTTTTCAGGCTCGATAGCCTGAGCCTGAGCCTGAGCCTGTAGGCTGAGCTGGCCAAGCTGAGCCTGCTCAGCCTGAGCCTATGATTGTAACGCTTGTAATGGCTCAGCTCTATCAATAACTGCATATTGAATGCTCGAGATGGCCAAGCATTATTCCTAGATCGCACATATTGAATTAAGTTTCACAGTTTTAGCATAACTCAGGCATCCTTTGTATCCAATTATTTGAATTATTTACATTAATTATAAATAAGAATCTATTATTAAAATGAGATAACTTTTAATCAAAAGTTTCGGTCTTTTGCTTTATTCACTAATTGAAATTTAAAAAATTGAAAATATAATGACCGAGAATTATTCACACGAGTACACAATGAACTGCCATTAAAATAGTTGTCAAGTATGTCAAGTATTTGTAAGGAAGCAATCCGTGAAAACTCGTTATTAATAGTAAATCTTACACCAACTATAAGTGTTGAGGAATACTTAGATAAGGAATGCTTCTCGAATTCGTTGTTTTGTTCTACTCAGATCCTATTTAAATCGCGATCAGACAATTGAACCATTGACTCAATCATATATCTTTATTAGATGCTGTTAAACATTCATCATTCAGTGTTACTAAAGGTATTAATTTTTCATTTAAATTGTTTATTTCTAAACATATGTTCATGAATTCTGTCTATTTAATAGAAGAATAATCAAAAATGCATAATATTTCAGAAACGTAGTTATGAATTGAACTTTAAATATAGCCAACTATTTAAACATAACATCTGGCTATTTATCGCATCAACTGATCAACATTTTATTCATGTTAACTTATATGATATTAATTGAAAAAATATACTTTAAGTTAGTATTGTTCAAATTTTTAATTTAATTTTATAACTCAAATACAACAGATCAGCAAATTCTAATTATAACGCAAGGATTTCATGTTTTCATAGTTGGTTCTTCAGTTTTGTCTCATTCAGTCCTGCACTCGCCATTCCAACAATACTTTACAATGAAATAAATCAATAAATAAGATTACTATCAATTGATTAAATAAAAATTGTTCAAGTAAAATTTTGAGTTGAAACCAAATTCAAAGTTATATTTGAGAAGCATAATCCATCAAAGTATCTACTCTTCCAATAATGTTAGTTTAGCTAAATTATCGAGATTGCAAATCCAAAGGATATTTACCCGTCTTGTGCCACATTGTTCATAAATTGGTGAATTTTTATCCTCCAAATTTCTGTCCAAAGCTGGGTTCGAAGACGATCTTATACGACATGCAGTCTTGCATGGAGTACCATCAGCCTTCTTTTGGTTTATATTGAAAAGAAATTAAATTTATCTTCAAATAAGTTTTAAAATCAGAATTCATCAAAATTCTCACCAAATAGGCTTCCATTATAGCATATGGATCATATTCTAAATTATTATCAAATATTTTTTAAAATTTAGAGCTTCGAATTATTAAAACAATTTAATAATAACTAGAAGTAGTTATAAAGTTGATTACCCTGTAATATACTCTCCCATTCGGACTTGTATTCGATTCTACAAAGTAAGTGATCGCGTTGCGTTGGTGAACGACTTGCTCCAAGTGCTACAGTTAACAACAATGATAAGAATGTCAATAAAACCAAAGCTTTCATTTTGACTTCAAAATAACTAAGTTATATTGCACTTTATTTTACAAACTACACTCAATAATCCATTAAGTTATTCCATCGTTCGTATGAGTTTATATAAGCTCAACATTATCCTCATTTGAATAAATGCTGAGCAATCAGTTTCATAGGTATGACATCGAATACATTAATTATCAAACACCTAAATAATTCAGTTGATTTTATGGTCAACGATTGAATACTATTGAGAAAATCGTTGCCCTAACTCATTCGATTCATAAAAGAATTTTTCCAAAAATTTTACTAAAAGTTTCTAAAATTTTTTGCAAAATAGTATCTGAACTGCTAAATCCCATTTCTGGGTGTCAATTTTGTCAGAAAGCCATTATTGACTTTATTTAGAATACGACTGCAACTTATCGGCATTTTTCTAGAATCTGACACTAAATTCTAGTTCTAAAGTCTAAAACCTGATCACATTTCTGAACTTTCCAAGAGCGTTTAAACCAAGCCTTGACCCCAGAGAATGCTTCGGAGTTCTGGATCAAGTTCGAAGTTTGAACAACTTTAGTCCTAAAATCTTGATATTTAAGATTAAGATTTGAACATTCTAATACTAGATCAGAGTTTGAACAAAATCGACTAAGTTTTTTAGACTTTTAATTTCAGAAAATTCATCATTTCAGTAACTAAATTATTATCATATTTAGTCTGACCACATTTTCAAAAAATTTATTATAATCAGCATAAGTAGTTGTTTTAGATTTTGAGGTTTAGTTGAAAATCGATTTTTGTTATAGACTAATGAGTCAAACAATGATTCGGGTTTTTTTCAAACAACAACAATAACTTCATTTCCGGGATCAAAATATTCATACAGAAACAATACCAAATACAATGAACTCTTTCTGCTATCTCGAACTAATGATGAGCCAACTTGCAGTTGAGAGAGTCACCGTTTTCAACATTCACTCACTATATAAGAAAGTGTGATTGAAAGGCCAAAAGACTAGTCCAGCTTTTATTTGTGTTACACTTTAGGAACATCATGTCAAACATTGCAATATAGAACTTGTTTACGTCAAGCTATGTTTATACAGTAGTTTAACAGCTGAGCTCCAGTTTATTAATAACCTTTTGCTAATGACTACTCGTGACGGCATAATCAAATTCTATCCTTTCAATTACGAAGACTGTGTCAAATTCCACCAAATTACAAGATGAGACAAAGTCTCCAAAATCTTACTAAATATTTTTATCCTTTTTGGTCACAATTTTCAAAAGATCTTTATTTTATCCTGTTGTTTAATTAAATTTAATATCTGATTAGAGTGTTTTTTAAATGTGAATCACCAAACAGTCGAATACAGATCGTCCAGAATAAAACTAAACTCAGATAAAGCAGTTAAAGGCTTTTACAATTTGATATTTTAATCGCAAGTAATATCAATTACTCATATACTGAAAACTTGATCTGTCAAAATGAACTTTTATTGATCTAATGTAGTTTACAAAAATAGTGTTTAGAAATGTTCTCTACAACATATGCTTATTAATGCTATTAATGTCAATTATAGTCGCATTCGTTGATCCTTTTTTACCAAATTTATCAGCAAGTTCTTCTCTAGTTCGATCACAAGACTTATTTGACAAATAAGTTTTATAAATAAAACCTCTTTGCTTTATTGAGAAGATCATTTCAATACTACTTTTGTTTTTATCTCAAACATTATGATTAAAAAGTTGACTTTTGTTTTACTCATTTCAAACTTGATTCATAGCTGCATCTAATCGATGCGTAATATTAAAGAAAAATTGTACTCAAAATTTGAGTTTAGTTGTATTTTGGACAATCTGTATATTGTCACTAATGACACTGAAAATAGTACAATAAGTTATACAGACTGACAATTTCTTGACTCAATTGACTAATGGTCAAAACCTTAGAGAATCATATTTAATCATGAAAGCACAAAATTGATGCAATGAATAATTGAAATATCTTTGTTTTGAGAATAGTGTTATATCAAGCAATTAAATGGATGCCCAGCATCAGTAAAACATTCAGATCGTATGATCGAATGGTATGACTTTATTTAGAAAGTCAAAGCAAACATTTTCGATATAGTTTTGCTGTAAACTTATCTCTGGTCGATAAGCTGTTTGGGTTATCTTCAGCCTCAAATAAAGACCTTTATTTTCAAAATTGTTTTATAACCTATTAGTCGATCCGGTTAAAAAATTGTCAATAATTGTCAGTCTGTGCGATTCTTATAAAGTGAATGCACACTACTGTCAAGTACTGTACAGACAAACTGAATAAGGCTTGAGATGGTTCCTTACAAGTTAGTCAATTGAAAAGATATACAGTTAGATTGAGTAACTTTTGCAATGTATGAATCGCTAATTGCAGTGAGCTGTCCTTAAGTAGTGCTATCAGAAAAACTATTCCAATTATTTTGATTCCTTACTTTCGCATTAAATAATCTATCACATCGTGTTTTATTCAGTTCTATGATTAAAATGAAAGACAATTCAATTGATATCTAAAAATGCGAACACTAAAACAAATAAACAAGTCATAAGTAACCAAATTGAAATAATAATCGCAAACCAAATCAATAGTGGTTTAATTATTTCAAAAATATCTAAAGATAGATAATTAACACAATCTGATTTAGATTAAACGAATAATTATCGTTTTAAAGGAGTTAATAAGAAACAATAAAAAAACATATAGGCATCTGGCCTAATCACCCACTTAGCCAATATTGGTATCAAATTAAGGCTTATGAATAGTAGGATCGAATGAAAAAACAATTTTCAAAATACGATGGCTGAGAACAGATATGAATTTTTGAAGATTGGCATATAAAATCACAACATTTGTAATGGCATAGTCGTCATTTAAAAAAACATTTTTTCGGTCACTTCTATATAAACTTTTTAAGTGATCAAAGTACTTTACAATATCGATCAATAAGTTTTTTGCTTAATTATTCTTAAAAAGTTGGTCAAAATATTGAATTTTTAATTTTCTCAGACGTAAATCTTTAAGACTTCATACCTCTTCTCAGTCATCGTACTTTTTGAAAAATTCCTACCTTCGATTCTACTCTTCATAGGCTTAAATTTGATGCCCGTATTGGCTTGATGGGGACTGATTAACTCCTTTGCACTCTTATGAATAAACTTTTGAACTGGAAATAGCAATGCGATTATAGGAGTAGTTTTTCAGATAGTGCTACTTTAATAATACTCATTGCAATTGGCAATACACATATTGCACACATTGCAAGTCAATTTGGCTGTATGTACGAGATAAGTAATATATTTGAAAAACATCTCTTATCAACATATATTTCAAAGTTGTGTGACTAATAAAATCTGAATTACATCTGTTCTTCATAGTCCAGTCAACTACAGTATTAAAAAATTGGTTTCAGTATTGACAATCCAGTAGTCCAACCAGGCTTACCATATTTTGCCTGAGCCAAAACCGTACTACAAACATATAAGGATTCCCTTTGATATTTTCAAAAAGCTTTAATTCTATTTTTGGATACAATACAATTATTTACTCAATTTAAAGGTGTATTTAGTGCTAGATTTTGCAGCATTTAGTATTTTATGATTATTTTTCACAAAATCATCAAATTGAAAACATTTAAAATCAAAATTAACTTTTACGCAGATTTCTGCCTTAAGATTTTGCGTCAGTGATTTATTCTCTTTTAAACTCAAATTATTCATAATACTGAACATGCGTTCAATATAATAGGGTTTGATTAGTTATGAGACAAAACCGGACATTGTATAGTCCAGTTTGTAGTCTCGTCTGTCAACCGGGCCGTTTGAGTGAAAACCGAACAGGTGGTAAGCCTGAGTCCAACTGATAGGCTGAGGTGATCGACCCAACAACTCGATTACACTCAATGTGACAAAATTACATAAATCGCTTTTGAATCACTGATTAGTCAACATTTTAGCTCATGATTTACTTGTCTTTAAATTTTGATCCATAATTCAGGTTTGTGTAAGCTGATTTGTTGGAAATAAATCTAAAATTCACACTTCAAATATTAGTTATAACTAGTGCTTCGCACTAATCGAGTCTGAGTACGACTCAAATAGATTTAAATAGTTTTGGATTTATGTTGTTAGAGAATGTTTTTGAATCTTCTAAAACTTTCTAGAAACATATGGAATATTCTAGAAAATTCTAGAACATTCTAGAAACAGAACAAATTATTGATCTTCCTGGAAAATCTAGAATTCTAAATTATGTCCTAGAACTTTCTAAATCATTCTGCAAATTTACATAATTGACCAATCCCAATCAATTCGAGTCTTCGAGTAAGCTTGAGATGATTTCAAATCAAGTCGAATCGCAAATTGAACAGACTCAACCCTAACTCTATTTGTGTGGAGCGCTGAATTCGACATAAAATTGGTTATGCATAATTATTAAACCTTAAATGAGAAATCAAGTCTGAGTGCTTTTTGTTTATACCCCAATTAAATAATAACCAATGTACTTTCTCAAGTTTCAAAGTGAGCAATAATAATTAGTTATTCAAGTATTAGGTTTTTCTTCATATACACTCAGTTTAGAAACTAACTGCCGGTATTCAAACCTCAATAACTTTTGAAATACTTATCCAATTTAAACACAGTTTTTACTAAAATGAAGTTTGCCTCCCCCAATTAACGATTAACATGCTAAATTTACGAAAATATTAAAAAAAAGATTTTAAACAAAATTCATATTTTAACTAAGTAGTTAGTCAGATTTCGCTTAATCTCCCATCAAGCCAATAGTGATATTAAATTAAAGCTTATGAAACGTAAATTCGGGGTAAGTAGAATCTTTCAAAAATATGAAGGCTGAGAGGAGATATGAATTTTTAAATGTATTTAATTTTTTGACGTTGCCATTAAAATTCATATCTCTTCTCAGCCTTCATATTTTTGAAAGATTCTACTTATTCCCGAATTTACGTTTCATAAGCTTTCATTTGACACCCATATCGATATGTTGCAACCACTTTTGTCTTTAGACATCAATCTTTAAAAATTCACATTTCCTCTCAGCCTTCATATTTTTGAAAAATTCTTTTCGCTTCCAATTCTATTCTTCATAAGCTTTAATTTGATATCCATATTGGCTTGGTGGGAGATTAAGCGAAATCTGACTAACTACTTAGTTAAAACATGAATTTTGTTTAAAATCTTTTTTTAGAAATATTTTCGTAAATTTATCATGTTAATCGTTAATTGGGGGAGGCAAACTTCATTCTAGTAAAAACCGTGTTTAAATTGGATAAGTATTTCAAAAGTTATTGAGGTTTGAATACCGGCAGTTAGCTTCTAAACTGAGTGTATATTAAATCCAAAGGGCAACTCTCATTTCTACACTTTTCTGAATAACGACAGTATATATCGTTTGAAGGGTCTCGGAGAATAGATGAGCTTGTCTCTAGTCCAAACTCGCTAGCCTGTATATGAAAGCCACCAGAGGGTGAAAACTGTATCGCTTTTACTTTAACGGATGACAATGATATGACCATCGCTATATACTAATTTGACTATACTGAATCCAAATATTATAGTTACGCTTCGATATCTCTCATAGTTTTGATAGCTACGAGAATATAGCATAGTTCTGGTGGGGGGGGGTTGAGTATCTCACCATTAAAGGACAAGACGGAGGCCAGGCCCTGGATTGAGCAGGTGTCATGATGGCTTTTGGGGAATGATAGCTAACCAGAAATCCGCTAGGTAGCTCAACCTCTGGGGGTAAGTCCGTTTTCGTAAATTGAATGCCAACGCCTACCCAGGATTGAGAAGTGCTAGTTAAGGTAGTCAGCAGATCCCTCAGTGTTAACCATACCTCCTGGCTTATTGCACAAAAAGCCAAAGGGAAAGGGCACTGGGTGCTCACATTGCTTGCAATGCCCCCTCCAGGTCGCGTAGAGTGAAACCCCATTTTCCTAAACATGTTAGCTATAATTCTATAAATATCAATTTGCTCTTGAAATCTATTAAAACCGGAATGTAATTATCTTCTCGTGGTTAGGGTATTAAGTTCACGAAAAATATTTGGAGCGGACTAAAACTACGCTGCAACTTGTGTGATGGAAACATTACACCATGTCCTAAAAGTTGCCTGGACCGGTCGACCTGTCATAGGATAGCCTCATGACTATCTCATTGTATCTCATTAAAAGTAAAAATTGTAATATAACCATGATATATAAATTGAGCACAGTCGTTATGGTATAAATTGATGGTTATATCGTTGTTATCTGTTAATGGAGGAGGAATACAGTCTGCCCTATAGCGACTTCCCTGCACGAGAAAGCGAGTTTTGTCCAGAGACAAAGTTGATCTACTCCTCAAGACTTTTCAAGCGATATATGTATATCGTTGAGGCTCAGGCAAGTGCAGATTATCCATTGAGAATTCTCCCTTTTGAACTAGTTATACGAATGAGTCAAGATTTTGAGTTAGAAACTTTTGCTCTTGTCATGTTCGCTTTGATCGAAATGAGTGAAAAAGTGTGAAAATTATGCCCGAATTTGGCTTAATCTTCCTATCTTTCACCTTGCGCTGAGTCTTTTTTTGGTTCGACGACAAAATTTGGCATTAGGCCCAAAACTACATACTTCGCCAACTATAATATTGGTTTGCCTTAAAATGAATTGATGGAATCGAATTTGACAAAGTAAAGCAAATATTGTTATCATTTGAATCGAACACTAAGTCAAATCAAAAGACATCAAACAGTTTCTTGCTCATAGTTATTAAACTTTTTTCCAGCTGACAAATTCTCAAAACAATTTGAACTTACCATAAGAAAAATGAAGTAATACCAAACTTAAGCCTTCTTTTCATACTATCCTATTGGTAAACCTTTTGAAAGAATGTTTTTCAGTCTTACCTCAAAGCTGAATAAGACTTTTATTTGAAGCCAAAAGCTGTCTGTACTGGTTATACAATTTATCTGCAATTTGATAGACCCGCAGGCAACCACCTGAAGACCAATGAGCGTATTCACTATCAACTCGAAATGAAAACAGGATATTTCAATCTCATGGAATAAGCTTTGGCTAAATCATTTTTCTTTCAAGTGAAACGGGTCATCCCTTGTGCCATACTTGTATATCAAGTCTTCATCAAATATTTGCTTTCTTTTTCATTCAAAAGTTCATTTATGAAATGGCACTTCAGCATTGAAAGAGCGCTTAATCAGATTTGGCCCTCATGTAAGTTAAATACTCTTACTGCCGTATGAGTTTTATATCAATCGATTGATTGGTTCTGAAATTTTTACTCAATTCTGATCAAAATTTAAATTTATGATTCTCTATATCGAACAGGAGTTTGCCACACATGAACTGAAAGTTAGAACCGTTACAATTGAAATTTGATTAGTAAAGCATCAAACAATCAAAGAGATAACAAGACTTTTGGTCGATAAACTTGGATTCTTATAAGTGTTGATATGTTATTGTTAAATACAAAATATTTTTTATGCTAATCATCTTAAGAAAGCTTTAAAGGTTTTCAAATCCTATGTAATGCAATAAATTTGAGGTATTAGCAGTTATAGTGCTCAAAAATGCCCTTGAATTGAGCTGTATAGAGGAGTTCCTAATTGTAGCGAATAGTGATGCTAATAGTGAACGCTTTAGGCAATTACTTTCTTTCTCTTTAGTTTAATCACGTTCTGTCACTGAAAAATCAGTGCTTCAGATCTGAGGGAAAGCATTTAAAACTTATAAATTTTGTTAACGATTATAACGACTATCCGATATTTGACATGAAAAATAAGGAAAAATAATTCAATAAAATATTTTCAGCGTTATTTAATGTGTGAAATTTAACAATATTCTTGGAATTGAACTCTATTTAAATTAGAATAATGACTACTTTCAACACTAAAAATCAAGCTAAACGTAAATATTTTTATATTGCGGGTGTTTTGCTTATACTTATTGTAATAGTGACTCTCGCTTTTAATAGTTTAAGAAATTCAAATAAATGTGACCTAAATAGCGATATTAAAAACTTAACTTTAAGTGAAACCTTAACTGAAGTTCAAAATGATATCAAACGATATGTGACTGTTTCAACAGACTTTGGTCAAATCAGAGGTTTAGCAAATAAATTTAATAATATAACAGTGAATACATTCCTCGGCGTGCCATACGCTTCACCACCAACTGGTTCTCTGAGATTCGAAAAGACTTCACCACTTAAGCAGTGGCAGGGAGTACGTGACGCAGTCCAACAGCCGGCTTCTTGTCTTCAAGTAATTCAAATATTTATATTTTTAAAATAAATCTTGTCTTTACTCGTGGAGAAAGGCTATATTGTTGACAATAATACTGAATAATTTGTATGTACACTACTTTATATGTTTAATTTAGATTAGGACAGCATTATTTAGTTCTGACTTCGTTTCAATATTAGTCTGATCTGTCAGCCCAATAAGGTTTTTCTTTGGCAGAAAGTCCAAGTTTTTACATTCTTTTCAAAATAAAATTATTGAATATTCAATGGAAACTAAGTTAATAGAATGCATGCTTCCAGCAATTAATTAGAATAAAATTTAATTTAAATGCTTTCAAAGCATAGCTTCAAGTTTTTGATTGAGGAAAATAATTGAACGCAACTAGGTTTTGGTCTCAGATTATAAAGTTTAAGGGAAACCAAACATTTATGTTTTGGAGTTCTGTTTTCAATAATAGCCAGAAAAGTGAATCTAACTATTATTTGATCTGAGATCATATAGTTTCTTGTTTAAGTGAAAATTTGATAACATTGCAAAATGTGGCCATTTCTCTCACTTCAATCGAATGAACGAAAAAACTGTTTGTAAGAAAATCATTTCTACATTAATCAGACATGACACAAATTTTTAAATGGTTAAAATAGTTGCACTTGAGCTGAGCTAGTTCTTACAATCTTAACCATAAGGTAAAATCGAAATTATGACCAAATAGTTTTTTACCTATAAATGTTTATCTAATGAAAAGTACTGATTCTCTAATTATAAAGCACACTGAAGCAAATTGAAACTTTATTTTCAGGCTGAATTGAGCTTAGCTAGACTAATGTGCGACGAGGTTAAAACACATTGTTCTACCAAAATAGTCATTTTTAAAATTTGGTTTGATCCCAAGTGAACACGTAGTTGCAACCATTTTAATAGAAAGACAAAATTGATGTCACCATCCACTTATCCAAAAAAGCTTAAGGCTTGTGATAAACTGATCAGACTTTAAATCTATTCAATGATGACTACCACAAAAATTTGCCAATGCTAGCCACTGATGTGAGCCTTGAAATTAAGTTTTTTAGCGCATTACAATACATTATGCATTACTCAATCACAAGTTTCTTCAAAACAACTCAATCAATTGAAATTTAATCAATTCGCCTGTATTTCAAGAGTAATCACTTTTTATTAATGAATAGAGCCAATTTCTAAGTGAAAAAGTGTTTTTCAGTTTTCGAACTCATCCTTCTTAATCGGAATGATATCATTTTGACTTTTGCTTAATTTTAATTAATCACTCAATTAATCATTATTTGACCAGTATTTTTGGCTCATTTTTCATGCTATTCAATCCTGGGGGAAATAAACAAGTCTTTAGTTGACATACGTGTTACCGGTTTCTTGTAGTGTTGCCTTATAGTGAAGGAAGACATGTTCCTAATGCAAATTTGAAAGCTCTCTCATTCGTTAGCCTTAGCCTTTGACTTAGAACAAACTGAAATCATTAAGCCCTTGTATTGTATTTAGATATTCGTTAGCGAATTACAAAATATAAACTTTTCAACACCTTTACCAGAGATTATTATACTCGGCGAAGGTTTTGTTGAGTCCCATTCTATTTTAGGAGAATCTTTGAAACTTCAAGAAAACTGACAGATCTGAAGCAAGAAAATCACTATTTGGTTCTTCTACAAAAGTCAACTCTAGCAAACATATAGAAACAGAGGTTCGGACAGTTCTATTTTGGATAGTAGTCTTTGGTACAGACGACTTCCAGAGAACTGTCTGAATCAAAGGAAGGGGATTCTGGTGTATTTCTACCATAAGTGACCTCCTTGTTAGTTGAACAGTAACTATAAAAAACTGCAACTAGTGATTATTTTTTGCAAAATTCACTTCACTTCTGGTAAAAGTGGAAAAAAATATCCGTATCAAATATTTCGAAACAAATCCCAATGACTAAAGCTACCAATTTGTTGTGATCCCAACTTTTTTCTATTAAGTAGGAACCGTCTGAGGACTTTAAATCTTAACTGATCTGTGACTGTAAACTCTAAGTTCAAAGTTTGTTTCCTAACCTTTTCCTTTTTTTAGAACAACTTATTTCTTATACAACTTTCACTGTGAAAATACACAATAAACTGGTAGCTCTACTAATGACCCATCTAATCAGCATCTAATTGTTGTTGTTGAAAAAATGAATGAACTAAATTTTAAATACAATAAGATCTTTGATAAATTAATTACGAATCAATTAATGAATAAGAGTATCTTTTGATCACTAAACTTATGTTTCCTTATTTTTATATCACACAAAATTTTACCAAACAAAAGTTGACTTTTGGGCTTACTCTCAAGGTTCGCAAATAATTAATTGTAATTTATAATTTTTGGTTCATATTATTCAGTCTATTTTTGCTAAGTTTCAGCCTTAGTTTTGAATTTGATTCATATAATTCGTTTATCAGTGATTACTTTAACTGAATGAATAATAAGTATAAAGCATGAGAATTAAAAATTGACAAATCAATTAAGTGTTAAAATTTAAAACGCCAGAAACAACTAGACTGCAGCTTGTACTTTTCTATAATTATTGAAGCACTAGCCCCCAATTAATATTTAATTAATTTTAGCCAAGTTCATGGCGCAAAAGAGAGTATTGAGAGTATTCAGTAAAACCATCTATCTCACGCTTTGAGTTAGAAAATATAAAACAATTTAAATTCCAATCAGAGCCTAAGTTCGTTCTGCAATCATCATGTCTCAGATGGAGACTCCATGCTGTAGTCCAAAAAGATTTAGTAAAAATCAAAAGCCAAATCTGTTCGATTTGCCAAATAATCAGATAAAATGATTTACTCTAGACCGATTCACCACTTGTATTATCCGCGTTCCGTTTCCTAAACTCCTCATCGAGTGAAGACTGTCTCTATTTGAACATATGGTCGCCTTCACAAGATGATCAGTTCTTACCCGTCATCGTCTACATTCATGGCGGAGCATTTGCTTATGGAGGAGTCGCAACCGAAGAACTCGATGGTATCGCTTTAGCTGCCCAGCAAGAAGTAGTTGTTGTCACCATTCAATATCGTTTGGGTATTTTTGGATTTTTAAGCTTTGAATCTCAAGCACCAAACGGAAATATGGGACTTTATGATCAAAGAGAAGCTCTCAAATGGATTCACTCGAATATTAATAAATTCGGAGGTGATCAAGACCTCATCACAGTTGTTGGTCATGGCGCCGGCGCTCTCTCTGCTGGTCTTCATATGATAACTCCCGATAGCAAATCATATTTTCAGAGATCTATTCTTCAGGGTATGAGATCATTTCTTTATCAATAGAGAAGTTGTATCATTTGCTTTGCTTAGTAGAAAACTTTTGAAATCTGGTCATTAATTTGACGGATTTAAAGCAATTTTTAAGGAAAACATATTTTCGAAAAATTAAACGAAAACATTCATTTATTCTAGTGACTCTCTCTCTCTCTCTCTCTCTCTCTCTCTCTCTCTCTCTCTCTCTCTCGATTTTCTCAACTATTTGATAGATTGAAGCCAAAGAAGAGAACTAATCTTTAAGATTGCATCAGTCTAATTGAATTAATAGATGCTAATTGTAAAAAATTGAAAGCATCGCCAGATTTTTGTTTCTAAAAGTTGACCATCAACCTAAATCTGATTGATTGCCAAAATGCTTATGTCTTATCGTTTGTTCTTTTTTTCATGACAAAAGGTTTGAGTCCGATTTGGCACAAAGAGTTATATTCACAAAGCATTAAATTTTCTAAACAATTCGCTGAACGAATAAATTGTCTGAAGGCTCCAAAGATAAAAGAATGCGTAAAAGTAGTGAATGTGGATAAACTACTAGAAGTTCAAACGGAAATATTAGAAGATAATCCGGTGGCATTCGCACCTGTCATTCCCAGTGATTTTCTGTCAACGTTTCCATCACAATCAAAAGAAATGTTTGATTTTCAAATTGATTTCATGTTCGGTATCAACTCGGAAGACGATCGTTATTTCTCACAACTTTAAGAAATTCTGAGGAGGAAGAGGATAAAGAAATGGATGATAGGGAGAAAGATGACGATTCTCATGTCGAATCCACAACAAATATGACTCCAGTAGAAAGAAAAACTTCAAAACCAATACTCACCGTGACCAAACCTCCAAACACGACAATCAAGTCTAGTGAAACAAATGATTCGTTAGGTATTGAAAATAATAATAAAAGTTTGAATAACTCTGAAACAATCGAAAATATTGAGAAGGAGGAAGAAGAAGAAGGAGGAGAAGAAGAAAATGCGGCTAAAGCAAGTGAAGAATCGGACACAGATTCAGATGAAGAGAGTGGTGACGAAGAAGATGGAAGACGAAGGCGGAAACGATTGGCAACTGATGAGTATAGCGTCAAAATAGTTTGTCCGCTCTTACGATTCTCTGATATGATCGTAGAAACCAATCGATCGGTTTATATCTATCAGTTGAATGAGTTTTCGAGTTATCACGACGAGATCGTCTTCGCTTTCGGGTATCCACTCAAACATAAAAATCTTTACGATAAGCAAGAAATCAAATTCAGTAAATATGTGATGAATAATTGGGCACAATTCGCAAGATACGGGTATTTAGTCATTTTAAGCTTATATCCATTTCAGAGAGATTTCTCTCCCATTCAATCTTATAAGCTCTAGAATTCATTTTTTAAAAATGAATCATATCATCATTTCAATGATGTAATGGTGTGATAAAAGTCCAGACTCTTATTTTAAAACTCAAACCAAACCCTTTTATATTGCATAAATTTTCCTTGTTTTTTTTTTAAAGATCATCGCATCTAAAATATATGTATTTTATTTTCAATAGTGATCTTTCGGAGACTGATGAACAATGGACAAGTTACAACAGAGAAGAGCCATCGTATCTAAAAATGTCGATTTCAAGTGTTAAGTTAGAAAAGTTTAATTCTGAAGATTGCAGTCAAATAGCTTCTCAGTAAAATAGAGAATAAAACGCATTTATCAAAGTTGAAATACAAACTTAGATTAGCTGCCCTTAGAATGGTATATACATAATTCAGCTGTTGGCAAGTCTATTACCTTCAGATTTTTATATTCATACGATAAATTTTGTTTCAAATATTTTCAAATAGCTATTCAAATGTTCATTTTCTCAATAGATTTGATACATTCAGTTGGTTAAATTTATTTTTATTGGTTGTTCACTTAATATGATTGTCAGTAGTTAGATAGACAGCCATATTAATGTAAACTTGGTACTCTATGTGTTTGTGACTAACTTATACCGAATATTTCACTTTTCGGACGACTAGGACAACTGATTTATTTTAAATTTGTCCAAAATTTAATTATATTTCTATATAAACACATTACATCTCAAATTTAGTCATCAAATCATAAAGAAGTCGAAAATGTTTCTAATTGTTTACTTATAGAAGAAGAAACCAATGTATGTTTTTGTTTTCAAAATTGAAACACTAGCGATGAGAAGTTGAACACAAAACCAGCTCACATGTATGGATGAGAGGTTCAGAGCATTATACGGGCACAACAGATATGCCCTACCAATCAGTATCAAATACGTATAACTCTAGGCTTCTTCTGATCGCAAGTATTTCTCAATTCTGAACTTATAATCTTTTTGAATAGTTTCTGTGTTTAATTCTATAAGTTGTTCGACGCACTTCTAATCACTTTAATGTGCATTTAGAAATTGTTTTTCTTGTCTTATTATCGTAAGTATTGGTACTATACTATGAAAATGATTCCATTTAAAATCATATAAATGGTTTGATATTTATCATGTTTATTGTCAAGTTTTTCATTTAATTAGCCAATCAATGAATGAGTTCCAAATCAATAAATTGAAAAACATACATAAAACATGCAGTATATAAAACTGACTTTTGACTAATAGATAATATCTATTTGAACGATTTATAAAGTATTTTCTGATGAATTTTTTTTGTCAACGGTTTTTCCATCACAATGCGGTGCTTCAGATGAACTCAAAAGTAATTTGAGTTTCTATTTGAATTGAAAGTAAAATAAAATTATATTTTAAGTCAAATTTATTTTTCAAGACTTACATTTTCAGAACTGGGAGTAGCAAACCAAATATAAATACAATAAACTGGAAGTATTATCATTGAACAAAGTCCTAAAGTCCAACCGAATATTAGAGCCCAGGTCGGATACTCGTAAACACCATTATATCTATAGTTTTGAGTAAATGCCAATAGATCTCAAGTTACTCAACTTATCCGACAAATTAACCCGAAAGATTATTTGAAAAAGCAATAACTCAATTAATTTGATAATAATCTAGACTACAATTCATATGAGTAAGCTACAGAATACCATTACTTAAAGATCTTATTTCCAAAAGGGCTTAAGTGCCTATATTATAAAGTCCGTTAACATGAGCACCGACTGTGACCTTTACGGACTTTATAATATAGACACTTAAGCCCTTTTGGAAATATAGTCTAAACTATGAGCCTTAAACCATTTTTCAAATTCTTGAATTTGGGCTAGCTTTAATAAATTTGAATATTTTTTAAAGTCAACCCAAAGTTCAATGATTTACTTTAGTTAAATTAATCACATTTTAGTCGACTTTTACTCTTTTGTTTGAGAAGCCGAATGACGAGTAGTTAACTATAATTGATTTATGACTCACTTGATCGGTTTATAAGTTAATACATAGAACAAAAAAGTGCCACCAGTTAGAACAGGTGTAAAGTATTTCCAGCATAGCTTAAACCAGATAGTCATTCGAAATCCAATCATATCTTCAACGTTTTTATACAAACGATCCGCATCTGAATGATTAAATTGACTAAAAGTTAATTTAACTCTTGATTACAGGTAATAAACGATAAATAAAAGCATATTTTAGCCATTAGATGCTAGCGTGAGATGAACGGTCGACATCGACAGCGCAAAATTGCAAATTCAACTAAATAGCAAATCAAAATAAGTGAACAGCGCACTGCTTCTCACCAGAAACCACATATCTCTCTGTTTACAAGTAGCAAAATTTAAATCCCGGTAAACAGCTGATTGTTAGTCTTTCTCGAATTTTTCAAAAGGCATTCTCAAAATTTTTTAGGTTTCTAACCAGATCAACTTCTCTCTAAAGACAGGCTTGAATTTTTATCGGCTGCTTCACCGTAATCAATATTTTCAAGACTTTAATTTTTAATCTTATATTGACACATGCAAAATAGCAAAAACATATGGCATATCTACTTTTCTATTTGAATTGTTTACAAGCTCATTTAGACTTTCAGCATTTGTATTTGCTCAACATTTAGTTTAAGAAAGAACTTACGATCTCACCACAACTCAATCCTATTTACACTCATAACTTCAAGTTTGATCAACTATATGTTTGATAGTTTTTAATTACAGTAATAATTATTAGATGTAATCAGAAGTAATGAGAATACTATATCTCAGAACTTTTTAAAGGTACATGTATTATATTATACATTTAGACGATTTATTGTCCTCTGCTCTGAATGACTTCTGCTCTCAACACTGTGAGAAATGTTAAATTTGAGTAGCACTCTTTTTTGCATTAGCTCCTTCGACAATTAATCATAAGCAGCTAAAAGCCCTGCCTCATCACTTAATCTTATGTCCTTAATCGGTTGCTTTATTCTTCAAATATAACCAAAGTCGCACAGACTCAAATAAGAGCTATGGGGATATTTTAATTTCTCCCGCCAATATTCGGTAAAGAAATCTTTAATATTTGATGCTTATGTGGTGTTGCGCTGTGACGCAGAATCTTTGTCACCAAATGCGGAGTCTTCTCATCGCAACATTTATTACATTGTTCATAAAGCTAACAAACTTTATTGCCGAGGTTCGTGTTTTGAGATAAAACTTGATGAACAATTACTCGACTTTATGAAAAGCAACCGTCACCTTTCATTGTTTGATCGTGCCTCTGACTCGTGGATCTGATATGTAAGATAAGGCCGCTGGTATCAACCAAAAGTTACAAAATTTTCAATTGAAAAGTTTTTCGGTTGCTGTCCACGTAAGCGCCGTTGTTGCTCGCCCTGCATCTCTTGGGTCGTGACTTTCAATCCAGGTTTGGTCCACTGCTATAAGTCTATTAAGAAAGCCGGTGTGACTTTTATATCTATTCATAGATACAGTGACGCGTCATTCTCTTTACACAGGTGTCAGCACGTATGACAACCACTTCGATACCACTCTTCCTGCCTTAACTCCTTTAAGCCTTAATGTACTGGATTTAATAATTACCCAAACTTTGAGCTAATTGATCGGTGTTCCAATTATTGCTCTGATTTAAAAGATGTTTGTTGATGTTTTATGTCGGCGGAAGAACTAGGCCGTCACTCTTGGAGAGCATGTTCGTAGTTTAGGCGGCTTCCTTCTTCAAATTGTTTATATAGTTTGTGTATCTGACTGACTTAAGGCGTTTCTTCGAGCAACTCGAACCAGCATACTGCAAACTTGTGAAGCAGGAGTATCCAATAGAACGTAACACCTAATAAAAGCGTGTTGGACTTAGTTTGTTACGCTGGCCCAAAGTTCATTTACTTTCTAGTCCGAACACAGAATTCTTAGAGCTTAAAATGACGGAAATACTAGTGACCACATGATCCACTTTCTTTTACTCTACTGCGTAATAATATGCCATAAACATGTTTACAACTTTGATCGAGGATCTCATATAACATTCTCATTACTTCTAATTTCATCTAATATATTCCAAAGAATGACTTACCATATATCCATCCGATAACTACAGCTTCAAAGAAACAGAACCAAAGCAAACACATTCCTGAGGCTCCATAGTAGTCGAATAGTTGGAACACATACATTCCACCCTTCAATCGTTAGTAGTGATGCATAAAAAAGTTTCTGATAAAATTTCTCAACAGACTATTTATGATTGAAAATCTAGAAATTTCGTTTTAGTCAATCTGCTACTTTATAAACATGAGCCTCCAATTCAAATAAACATTTCAAATCGTATTGATTCAAAATCGTTGGTGCCTCATCTATAAATACAAACGATATGCGTCTATTCTAATATTAACATGATAAATTCATAGTTTTCATGCACAACAATCATCAGTAGATAAATCTGCGATTAGCTAATCTTAACTTCTATTAGAGCAAATCAGATTAACTGACAAACTGAAATCTTCGAAAATCTCTTCATTAATTAATTATTACTTGTATTATATCAATATTTTCTATCAATAATTGATTTTATTGATAAAAATAGAAAACCACTATTAAAGTAACGTGTGTGAAATAAACAACGGAAAAACCTTGAAAATTACCTAAAAACATGAGTTGTTAAGATATTGATTCACATGAAATATCATTTTGAAGCTTATTTATTAGACTAACTGCTCAAAAAATTAAGAATTATCCAATCGTTAGTTTTGAAAATATGAACCTTCAAAGATATGCCTGTCCTGATACCCTTTGGCACGCCCTATTTAATCTCTATCAGAGCTATAATGGAGTGAAATAAAGTGTTTATTAGTCAAATTGGAAAGTTTTATTTAAAATCTCAATTTGACTTCAAATCTAGATTCTTCAGTCATTCTAGCGAAAATGGTTGGTGAACATAAAGTTTTATTCACTTGAATGTGTATTTTGTTAGTGGAATGTGTCTTGAGATAAGAAAAATGACACTCCATACATGCCAAAACCATTTTAGAGGTGTAAAGACAGAAGTCAATATAGAAGTTAATACTGTGATTCTATCAATGGTCTATAAATTTAATTTTAATCAACAGTAACTATTTAATCATTTGTAGAAATTTCTTAGATTTTTATTCAGTAGTTATTCAGTAGAGATTATGAATTTTAGAAATTGTCTGTCGTTTATTCCGCACACGTTATTACACTTATAAGGTATGATTAATAGGAGGCTCACAAGATTGTAACAGAAACATCATTTCTGGGCCATACATATAGACATTTATTTCTAGAAGTTTTCTAGAAATGTTCCAAAACTAATCAATCTTAAAACAGTCATCTAAATGATTAATTTATCAAATGAATGCTTACTCTAGTAATCATTGAGAGGCCAATTAAATAACAGACTATACAATTGCCAGCGATGAACCATTCTCTACGTTTGCCGTAACGAAGATATTGAGGAAATATATCAACCAGAGCGGTCACAAATCCCTCAACTCCAACAAATTGACTTCCTAGACCTAGAAGTAGTATCATGACAAAGAAGAGTATTGCCCAAATCGGTGCTCCAGGCATTTGGGCCACTGTTTGGCAATAATTTTAAAATTTGTCAAATGACGCAAAATTAATTGATAAGTTTGGCAAATTTAAAATGCAAACCTGCTCGAGGGTATGCCTGTAAAATAATAGAAACGTGCCTAATTAAAATGTCATCAAAATTATTTGCAATATCCTTAAGAAACCCAACACATAGAATGTTTTACTATAAAATTAATGTTAATTCTTGCAAAGTTCTAAGTTTAGGTCTTGGAAAACTTACAATGAAGGCGAGTCCGGGTCCACTTTCGGCCACTTGACTCACATTGAGCCCTTGTTCGTGAGCCATGAATCCGAGCACAGAAAATATGGCAAATCCCGCATAAAATGAAGTGCCGCTATTCATTGTAACCAAGAAAAACAATTGACTGAAACAGTTTTCAAATATTTAGTTAGTATTAAATCAAAAGTAAAAGTCAGGTATTTTCTTAAGATAATTCCAATATTAAAACTAAAGTTTCGTCTATTTGTTCACCAGCTTAACTCATTGAGCCATATTCTAAGTTCTATCTAAAGTTTGATCTCGACTCAAGTTAGGCTTGGTGCTATCGATATTTGTATTTCAAGTCTAACTTGAGTCGAGATCGAGCTTAAGACAGAACTCAGAATATGGCTCATTGACTTTCAATTTTTATAGTACGTATAGTCGTGCATCAGTTTGTCTAAAGTCCACTTCGAAAATTATTTTATTGAACAAAATATATAAAACACTTAACTGCATTCGACAGGTAAAAACCTAACAATTTCTTCAGTTCAAACTCTATTTTATAGACTAGACTTCACATTTATATATGATAGTCAGAATAGTATATATATATATATATATAATTTTTTGACTTATTTATCTTGTCTTTATGTCTTGCAACCAACTGATTGATCGAAAGTTTATTAATCTTTATCGAGATCCCTATTATTTCTCTCTAAAGTTGAGCCTATGATTGAGTAGGTTTTTTCCTATCTTTATATTATGCAGCTAATCCCTTTTTCTAAACTTCAAAATCATTTTATTTGAATGTGATCTTTCACCAAATTAATATACATCAAATAAAAATGCCAAATTTCTCTTTTTTGTCTTTTCCTGTATTGTTATTGTGTTTGAAATTCTAGTAAAATATATAGAATTTAACGACAAATCAGAATATTCTCGGATTCTCGGTATAATTCGAAATTTGCCCAACTTTTAAAATCAAGTTTATCAATCACTTTTGGTTAGTCTAGTTTACAGCAATAAGATCTAGAAAGTTGTTTCTAATAAACAACTTTATTCTTAATCCTTCCGAATCGCACTAATTTTCAAATACTCTTAATTCCAATAATCAGTCTTATTCTATTGTTTTTCGAATGATTAACTTTATTGTTGGGATAACTCACTGATAAAAATTGTTGTTAGATTGATTATAACTTCCGAGTGCAGTCATACAGCCCAATGCGATGGCATACGAAAAGAATATCTGTGTTCCGGCATCGATCCAAACCTGCCCGTCAGTCCATATTTTCTCAAAATCAGGCAACAAATAGAATTTAATTCCTTCGGAAGCGCCCGGAAGTGTAATACCGCGTATGAACAAAGCAGTCATTACAAAGTAAGGAAAAATAGCGGTCACATAAACTGCTTTTCCAGTCGATTTAATTCCTCTCCAAATACAGAAAAAACATATGATCCACGCTATCAACAAAGTTAAGGCCAGTTCGGGTTGAAGACCATTCGGATGATCAATGCCTTCACTTATCTATATTTTTAATTTAACAAAAAGTTCTATAACATAGATATTTGATCGAAGAGTGAGAATTCAAGAGAGTTCAAATTAAATCTCGCGTAATTTGAATAATTTTCAAGAACTGCTTTTAATTAACTTTGTTGCTTCAGTTTTTCTTTATTTTATTTTATTTGAATTTGCTTTTGACTAAGCTTCTTATCATCCGAAGCCTGATTTGATGAGCCTATTTTGAAGACCTATCTTAGCGGGTAGAACTCACACCAACAGTCGGATAATTTCTCATTTTCAGATTGAACCTCCTTATTTATACCAACCTTCAAAGTATAAGAGGACAAATTTTATCTAATCACCCAAACGTTTTCAAATATTTTAAAGCCAGGGGAAAACCTATTCACTTCTATTAATAATAAATTATTATTGATTCACAATAAATTAGATCTTTCTCTTTTATAACTAAAAGACTTGACGAAATAATTTTTAATATCTTTCAAATGAGATGGCACATTCAATCTTTAGAAATGCAACGATTAGTATATGGTGGACACTGCTAAGATAGGTCTTCAAAATCTTTTTCCGTCTCTTTTCATTAGACCTTCGCCCACCGAATCTTTTATCTAAAAGTTATGATTTTAAGACAGGTGCAATCACTAGCGTTGCCAACTTTTGTCAGGACATTCGCTGACGAAAGGGAAAAATAAAAAGAAAAGCCATTGAAATCGCTGACAACATTTTTTAACTTTTTAGTTTAAACATTATTAGGTATATTATACTGTATTTAGAATTTTAGTTTAGAATCATTTCCACTGACATAGTAATGTAAGCGGAGACCCAGTCCTCTGACCACTGACCTCATCAAAATTGGGAACCCAAAACGCGGACCGTCAGCGAAATCGCCGACAGTTGGCAACGCTAGCAATCACTGAGACAAATTTGACATTTATGTTCGGTACAGACATTAGCCATTGATTTGACACCAAGAAATAAGCAAATCATAAGTCAGATTTATTTAACCAGTAATGGTTTAATATTTTATTTGCTTACTTTCTGATCTCAAACTAATTACTAATGTCTAGTGTGTACATGAACCAACTATGTCTCGCTCATAGTTACGACTAATTTTGACTTGAAATCTTCTCAAATTCAATTATAGGGTCAATTGTGTCACTTTATTTAAGATACGGTTTCTCATTAAGCACTAAATTGAGCTTAATTATTAATCTATTGGATTGTTTGATAAAGATTGAATCTCTTTATCTGGTCATCACTCGCATAATCATTACTCGAAATATTATCATTTCAAATTTTCAGCTGATTTGAGCCCCAGTAAGCTTTTTCGTCGAAAACACTTAGTTCTCTAATAATGATTATATTAGACTTGACACTTGTTTCGCTTTTAATTTCTGCTTTGGTTTCTCTTTTTTATCTATATGCTTCGCATTTTTTGCTCAAACTTTCACTTATTTATTTTGATTAGACTTTGCTGCGCTAAACATTCTTCCTATGAATTAGTTTTAATTTATACTTTTGCTTTGATTTTTCAACTTAGTTAATTTGAATTTGTTTTACGTTTGTGAAAAATATTTGACGTGTTTTTAATGAGTAAATATAACTAATCCAATTAGGATATTATAAAATATTGATGGTTTCAAACCTGCAATATTTTCCTTTCCCAAAATTCAATTACAGAATTTACAGATTTTGAGTCAACAGTTTGATTGCTCTTCGATGACCAACAATTCGGTGAATTCCATGAATTATCACATGTAGACCACGGCAAAGTCCAAGAAAATGAATAATAAAGATATAGAAAAGCCCAACTAATAATTACAATATAATAACAGTTTAGAATGAATGCCACAGTTATAGTTCCGTAACCGATCCCTTTAAACATCGGACAAATGAGCTGCCAAACACTGATTCCCCCATTTCTGAAATATTGACCGATCGCCACTTCTAAGAAAAGTATTGGAACGCCTCCAAACACCAAAAATATGAAGTATGGAACCAAAAATGCTCCTTTAAAAAGATTTTCACAATTTATATATATATAAGTAGTATTGATAAAGAACAGTACTAATTTTCAAATTTTTTCCATCATGCACTAAAATTATTAAACAAATTCTATTATCTTCAAAGTTCAATCTCTCTCTCTCTCTCTCTCTCTCTCTCTCTCTGCATAGACTTCTTATCGTAAGAAGCAGTTTATGTATCCAATAATCACTTTGAATAAGTTCTAATACTTGAGAATTAACTTCACCAAAAAAAAATAATAATAATAATCATGTAAACAGCTTTCTTGCCCCCTAATCTAGCTTGAGCTTCACTCTGATATAAGCCTTTTTGATGATAACTAGACTCAACTGATACCTAATACTCATCTTTATAAGTGTGAACAATCCATCAAATTGAACAAAGTCTTAATTATTCGTACAACATTTAATTGTTTGTGAAATTATAGAGTGAAGTGACTATCTTTCACACTAAAATAGGGAGTTCATTATAACATTTTTTGAAACAATTATCTTGAAACATAAATTATTTCTCTAATCAATACTATGAAGATATAGCGTTTCATAAAACCACAAACATTATTCAGTCAAAGTTTACAACTAGATTAGCACTCGTTCTTAGGTCGTTAGGGTCAGGGCTCTCAAAATTTTGTCTGAATCTACAGTCAGTAGCTAATAAAAGTGGTTATCAATTCGTCTCACAAATTGAAAATAACGCCAAGATAGATGATTAATCTCTAATCACTTACTAAACAAGAATCTGATTCTGAGGGATATTTGGCAATTTTATTTTTAACTCAAACTGATTGCATGATATTCTAACGAAACACGCGAGTCAAGCTGTGGTTAAAGTTGATCGTTTGTATTAAGATTTTGTTAGATTTGATCGTTTCAAGCAACTAATGATTCATAAGTGAAAGATTGCTATGAGATATTTAATTACATAAGTGCTCATAGGAACCGATTAATAACAATCTGAAGTTTACTTCTTTGTCTGATATTGCTCATACTTATTCGATTATTGCCTTTGACTTGTGCTTCACCCAATATAAACAAAATCGACATATGTAGCCCGTTACTGAAGAAGTGCCTTAATGAATAGGCCTTTATTATGCATTGAAAATACTTTCTATATCGAATCCAATATAGAAAGTGTTTTTAATGCGTAGTAAAAGGCCTATTCGCTAAGGCACTTCTTCAAAAACAGGCTACATATGTTTTAATGAAAAATAAGTATTTACTGACTCCTCAAAACTTATACATTTGAAAGCCAAAAGCCAGCATTGAAGATCGCATTTGAGATTTTTTCTCAACATTTCATTTAAGCTGTGGCGTCAGCCACGCCAAAAACAAGTTATATACTATATTGAAAAATAAACATTTAAACTGAAACCAGATTTCAGAATAATGATAAAATAGCCATAATATAGCTTTAAAGTCTCTAATTAATTATTTGGGATCACTTCGAAGTTTCGAAATATAAAGTTCCGAAAAATAAAGTTTCGAAAACCCTGTTTCTAAACTTTATACCAGAAAAAAGAATCCGATTTTCTAAACTTAAAATAAGCTAAATTTGAAACTAAATATTTTCAAATATCAAATAGATTATAATTGAACATTAAATTAATGAATAAGCCTTATTTGTGGAATAAACCTGTTTTCACTATTATCAAATTGCAAAGGAACTCCAATAGATTAAGGGATTAGCAGACAGAGTTTTAAAGATAATAAAAACTTTTCGTCTTTAAGTCTTAAAACTTTAAGTCTTTCATTCATTAATAGACATTCTTCCGCAACAAATTTTCTATTTTTTAATGTTTTCTAGAATAAATGATGAATAATTGAGTTTATTTAATTAATAATGATCGCAGTTCTATATCTGCAGTTCACAATAATTCGATGTTTATAGAATTAAAACCTACAAAATAAAGATCATTATGAGTACAAAACTAAAGGATGTAAAGCCAGGTTCAGTTTAATTGATAATAAGTATGCCAATCATTTTAATGAACACAATTACATCAATGTTACTATTTTTTACTACCAGTCCATTGGTTTCTTAATAGAGATCTGAAAGTAATATCCCTATAAAAACAAAATGGGGTTTATCGTATTATTAGGGCCTCAAAACAGGGTTTTCGAAACTTTATTTTTCGAAATTTCGAAGTGTAACCAATTATTTGGACATAAAATTGTGCGATTTTGTTACTCCTTGGAATCCTGAATTTCCCTTTTAGTCCTAATTTTCCTTATTTAGTTCATACGATCTTGTTCTTAACTTATTTAATATGTTTCAAATATAATTCAAAGTCAAGCCAACTTTAACCTCAGAGATTTTGATTGGATTAAAAAGAGATACATTTTAACTATTTTATTCGGTCCTTAGGTCTTGATGTCGAATTCATCGAAATAGTATCAAGTTGTTTTTATAATTTATTAACGAGCTTCAGGATAACTAATTACAGGAGTATTTCATGAGAAAACAGTCATATTACTGCTAGAAACGATGTTACTTCATGTTCAACTAATCAAAAATCTAGTTTATACACCCGAAAAAAGTGCCGGAAAAGCTCGTTTTAATTCCGGCAAATCTCGGCTCCGTACATAAGTATTATACTAGCATTTAGTTTTATAATCGGCCAATAATAATTAATAGCAATTAAAATATGATTCATTTCGTAAAAACAAAATTAACAGATCAGCGAAATATTGATGAAGTATCTAATAAAATATAGAATGAATTTGAACGCACAGAGCTATAGGCAAAATTTAATTCTAATATCAAATTGTAAGCAGTTTTTAAATGACTTTCTATTAAACGGATGTCTAACAATGATAATAAAATTGGCCCCAATTCAAATGATATGAGCCATAAGTAAGAGAATTATTTTTTTAGCCTTCAAATGAATTAGTTGTTGAGAGTATCAAAAAAATATTTATTTAATTAGTTAATCAACTTAACTCGTTCATAGAGCTAACTCTGAGTGTATCCGCAAAAGTCAGTTTTCATTCTATTTAGATATGAATAAATGCTAGCATTTGCTTCATTTATATAACTGGTGACCTGGTCAACACTTTTATATTTGTCCAAGCCATTTTCAAAATTGTACTTCATTTTTTAATATATTCACAAAAACTTCACCTGAAGAATAAAAATTAAACGATCAAAATGTTGTGTAATTTTCATGCCGCGTAAATAAAGACTTTGAGCTTAAAGTTGAACTCAATCAATCGATTTGCTACTTGTTGTTAAACTTGAAGGTCGATGTTCTTATGCGTTCTAATTTCATATAATTGTTAGTCCAATAAACTAAGAAAATGTCGAAACGACACTTCAATTTTTCATTCTATGTGTTAAACAAAAATAACCAGCTTTACAGATGTGAACATTTTAAAAAACAATTAAAGTATTGATGCAATTATTATCTAAATTTGTTTTGACGCTTCTATTATTATACTTTAATTATGTACTCAATTATGGAATCCATATTTGTTTAAGTCCAAATCGATTCAGAATGAAAATATGTTTTTAGCTTATAATGATTTTTATGCTAATTTTAAATAAATAAACGGTTCGTCAAATAGGAAGAGACTTGTCAGATTCCGACACTACTTTTAGATCGATCAGATTCTAAATTCTAAGTTTACAGTAAATAAATATTCAGATGAATTTCCTCTATTAAAAGTAGTTGACATCAATTAAATTGATTCATATATTTAATAAATGCTAACTAAATTTTTCTCACAAAATGCTTTCTCTTTTACTAATATTGTGTAACAATTCATATCTATATACAAGATTTCTTATGCTAGATCATTAGCAGATTCATTATATTAATGCAAATCAAACAATATTATTCATATATATATATGAAAATCGATTTTGCCTGCTCTACCGCTTTTAGAGCAAATTTTTTATCTTAGCTCTCAAAAAGTCTTTAAATATTTCTTTGAAAGTGCAGTAATCCTTAAGGAAAATTCATTTACACTCTATCCCCAGATTTATTATCGTAATAGTTGTTATCTAATAATTTATAATATCATTGAAAATTTGACTTTAATCTCGTCATGAAAGTCAATGACACTTATCGGCCAGTCTCTAGCTACTCGAATTCACAAATAGAAACAAAGTTTAATTTCAATTGTTCAAAGGTTTTGAAAAGTTTTGAAAATTATTCCTAAAAGGTAATTCGAGATAGATTGTCTACTTATCGCACTTTTTAACATATGTTTGCTTATGTCATGATTCAAAAGTTATAAGTGATCTGATAGCTCTCCAGTTCATTAGATAGACTAGGTCAGATTTGAACGCAAGTCTTAAGCGAACAAATTGTGATAACTTTAGCATAAACTTAGAAATAGCAAACTCTCAAGTCCTTTAACTCATTTATTTTTAGAGATGACTTACTATAGAAACAGTGTTAACTTTGATTCTCAGCAACTGATCGAAAGAAGTTTTTGCTCTTTGAGTGTATTCATTTTTATCTTATATCTTAATTTATGGTCGCCTTTAAGCACTATAATTATTTTTAGTATTTCTTGACTCGAGTATTCAATCGGATATGAATTAAAATATAAACGAAATTGGTTTTCAAGCTTAAAACCTGCAACTAAAATGTGATTCTACTACTAAACTGTTTGAAAGAAGTTACTTTAAGCTCTACTTGATGTAAAAGTGCTTACAACAAATATAATAATTGCTATAGTATTGAAAAGTCAGAATAACTAACAATTGAATAAAACAGACTTATGTATGATTTAATAATAGTGAATACAATATATAAACCAATATATAAAGTACAAACCAATATATAAAGTACAAACCTCCGCCGTTCTTATAACAAAGATAAGGAAATCTCCAGACATTTCCTAATCCGATGGCATATCTAATTTGTAATATAAATGAGAAGAAACAATTTTTAATTTGAGATAGAATCTATTTTTATCTTATTATTGATTTAACTGCAAATAATATGCTAAATAATGGTGATTAAATAAAAAATAACGTACGCCATACACGCCAAAATAAATTCAAATTTATTATTCCATTGTTCTCTTTCACGATATTTAACACTATTTTCATTAGACTTTATTTTAGACTCCGTTTTATTAATTTTAGAAACTTTTGAATTGTTGGCCGAACTTTCAATATTAAGATCAATTTGTTGAGCCATGTCTACCACTTATTATATTGATAGCAAAGAGATGTGTTAGCTTTCACTTTAATCATAGTGACATCAAGTACAGTACCACATGTCATGTGGCAAATTTGTCCTTCAGCGCCATGTAATACAATTACCAATTTATATAAAACGATATGCTTTTAAATAAACTTTTTCATCATATCTTTCATATAATCGACTGCATTGGTTTCTAGTTTGACTCAATTGTAATGCATAGTTCCCACGATTTCAGTACAATTTAGAACATAAAAACCGGAATCAATGTGTCCAATAACCGATCGTGAGCGCATTGACAGCAGAGGCAGAGCTAGCTATTTACATGATAGACAGCCAATATAAATGCTTTGAACGATGCAAGACAATCGAAAATTCGACAGTAAACTATAGAACCATTAAGTAGAGACAACTGTTCAGGTATTCACTATTTTCAAGCTGTACAGATTTGTTCAACTATTGTCTGAATAGCAATTTACACTTTTTCCACAACACTGCTAGTGATCTCACTAAAAATAAGTTAAGTTCTAAATCGTTATAATTGCTCTGAAGTTATAAATCATAATTGAAAAATAGGACACTTTCAAGTTATTCTCATTTGACTGTATATTTCTTAGCGTAAGTAAGAACTAATAGCCAATTACTGCATCGTAAACAAATTTTCGATAAGACATAAAATACACTAAGTTGCAGTACTTTCAATAAATGTAAACGTTTTGAATATTTCTATATATTAATACAAATAATATTGTGCTCCTGTTAAGATTTTACTTGAATAATTTGATTCCATAACGCGTTTAACGACTATTAGACCCACAATTAACTGAACAGATAGCAAATAAAAACATAGAAATTGCAAATTTCATTCAATACAGAACTGGTGTTAACTATGGCAGTGGCTCCCAAACTTTTTTCTTGGCGACCACCAGAGATCTTGAAAAGGATTTTGGTCATTCCTTTTCTTCAAAAATCAATATTTTTATCAAAGTTTCTCTGTTAAATAATTTGAAGCTGGGGTCAAAACTAATCAGATTTTCAATAAAATCGTTTGAGAATTTCAAACACTTAAAAATATTTTAAACAAATCATTGTAAAGTTATTAAATGATTATGAAAATTTGACCTATTTTATAAGTACTGGTCATTATCAGTTTTAGAAAACATCATTTTATGCGTCTTGTTTAACTAACTTATAAATTTATTTGCAAGTGGGCGGAGCTTCGTCATAAAAGAGGGAGGAGTCAAATCGATAGTACTCAATCAGACAAATGGATTGGCGTATGAATCCTCGAGCTATGCCCAATGGTACACAAGTGATAGTCATTTATATTTTGAGTATTATTAATTCGACTGCCCCTTCATTATTACAAAACTCCGCCCAATTGCAAATAAAGAATAAGAGGAATTAAGACATTACGAGTGAGCGGAGCCAACTGAATGTTCTAATCTATAACCTTTGTCCTCTCGCATATGCCCCTAGAATATTTTAGTAAATTCCTAGTAGTTTAGGAGAAATCAATTTTTATAATGGGCTCTATGGATAATTTAATTACTTCAAAAATTCATTTGAACACCACCTGATATTAATCTTGATATTTGGCCAATAAATCGACAAAAATCAGGGAATAATTTCAGTAAAGAATTAAAGTATTTGGAGACCTAAAAGGCAGTCAAAATCGAATACTAATTTTTTGGTATCAAGTATATGTATATATGGCAAAAATAGGGTTAAGATCCTACTAATCAGATCTTATTGACTTTTTCTATGAAAAATTGAATCGAAAATGAAATTGAACTAAAATAGAAAAATTGTAAATCCCTCATAAAAAAGATCAATAAGACCTGATTAGTGGGATCTTAAGCCTATTTTTTGCCATACATACATATACTTGAAACCAAAAAATTAGTATTCGATTTTGACTGCCCTTTGGGTCTCCAAATACTCTAATTCTTTACTGAAATTATTCCCTGGTTTTTGTCGACTTATTGACCAAATATTAAATTCGAGGGCGGAGTTGAAATGAATTTTTGAAATAATTAAACTGTCCATAGAGCCCATTATAAAAAATGCATTTCTCCTAAACTAGTAGGAATTTACTAAAATATTCTAAAAGTATATGCGAGGTCAAAGGTCATAGATTGAAACATTCAATTGGCTCCGCCCACTCGTAATGTGTTAATGCCTCATGTTCTTTATGTTTAAACATAAAAAGAGAATATCTTTTGAACCAGTGGGAGTAGCTAAATAATTTTTGCATCGATCGATTTGATTCCTCCTTCAATTTTTATAGTGACCCCGCCCTTTAGTAATACTACCAAAAAGGGCTGTAAACGAACGAAGCCTCGAACATGAAACGTGTCTCCAATTAAAACATTCCGCCTTTAAAATTGTACTTAAAATGAAAACAGTCTACTTTTTACTACTATCTTTGCATACCGACAAAAATTTACTAAATTTAAGAAAATGACAGCGTCAAACACAAGTGATTTTAAAATGACATTCAAGTGAAGTCTATTTTTTACTATTTATTTTTAGATCACTAATAGTTGTATTTGAAAAGGATTTTGCGGACCACTTTGCAAACTATTTTTGGGATCACAAACAAACACCAAAAATATTGTGCTTTCATGTAATCGCACAAACTGTGATTAAACTGATTTAAATGACACAAAAACCACAAATGTATTTACTATATGAAACAAAGTTCAATATTAAAACTGTTACATCTCTAATATTTTCACTTGTATTAGACGCGTTTGTATTTGGCGCTCATTCCTAGAGTAATGTTTCTATGACTACATGACTTGTTGTAAACAAACATTTATGACTGCAGCGCATCGTAACACGAGAAATGGATTAAACTAATTAATGTTTATTAAATGGATGAGGACGACAGACTCAGGCAACAGTTGCAATTGAGGGACTCTCAGTCGGACCAATTGTTGGTATAACAACTATTTACTTATTTGCATTAAGCGACTAAACATTTTTGTAATTTCAATTCAATAATTAACTGTTTAATTACTACTGATTAAAGATTCGACGCGACAGTTCTACACAAAACTATTACAACGTTTAAAACAACAGCAAAACGATAATATATTTGAGAAAGAAGCGAACAACACTTGTTCAAACGATTTGCCGATCCAGCTCAAATCAAAACCAAATTCATTTCTACTATTCTTGTTTACACTCGTTATTTGTATAATATTTGCGTATCTCGTCAAACATTACAACCGGTAATACTGCGTAAAACACATGAAAATCTTAAATCATTACTAATGATGACACTTTTGGCTAATATTATTCTATTTTCAATTGTATAAAAAGTTATAATGAGTTAACGTATATTTTATAAACAAAACAAATCACAAACGACCCTTAGTGTAGTCTTTATTTTCTAAACTAACTTTTAATGTAATCATTTGGACTTTAGATGCGCTTGTCATATAAGAATATATTTTACTATTGAATCGAAAGCCTTTAATTAGTGCATTAGTTTATTGTTTTGGTTAATTGGGTGTCACACATAAAGAGATTATCAAATTTAGAGCCAAAAACAAGTAATTGAAATAATAAATGTTGTTGTGATGCAATTAATTTCCGTTTGCCCCTAAATATCCGATTTGTTAAAACTGTTTTCGATAAATCAGTTTAAAGATGATTCATTTGGATTGATTTAACGTTAAGCAGCAGACTTAGTGCAAAGACAAAAATGTGTTTTACTGTTCAAATTATAACTACATTTTCCTGAAGTCTCATCTTGACCATAACCAAGATTTTTGGCTTCAGTACTAGAACTACAGGCTTTGCCACATTCGGTGTCGTCGCAGTCGTAAATACAAATTTGACGATTGTTTCTTATGACACATTCCTTGAATGTGAACACACGTCCGGGCCCTGGAGGTTGATTTAAACATTTACTCCTAAACGAAGCACTGCATTGACCAAAACATTCTTCAAAATATAGTTAATGTTAGTTTAAAGTTGAAGCCTCTCTCAATCATAGCTTAGATTTACCTTCAATTAGAAATATAGTTATGACCAGTATTACAAAACACAAACTATTACCAGTTTTATATGTCATTGTTTTATTCAAAATGATTTGACTGAAAGCTTTTGCTCTAGTTCATTATTTCAGAGTTTTATTTCAACTCAATATTTATTGAAATGCATTTAAGTGTAAATCTGAACTAAACAAATATTGAACAATCGATCAAATGCTCTCAAAATGAACTGCTGCTCAAGTGCTCGATTCAACTCGAACAGTTTTATTATAATTTCTCATTAAATTCGATCAAATAGTTTGATTAAGTGCTTGAATGGTGTGTCAAAATTTGTGTAAACGTTAAGCCAATGCTGAATAAATATAGATTTTATGATTGACAGTAAAATATAATTTTATGACAGGATTTTCCTAAATTTCATTAATTATTAAAAACTAAATGTTACAACCGTTCAAATTGTGGGTTTAGTTTAATTAACCATTAATCTTAATCATACAAAATATAATCAATTCAACTCATTTTGACAGTTGTTTGTGGACTCTTTCAAATTGAATATAAGTAACAATTGTGCATAGTATTCGAAAGGTCTACAAAAAATTGAGCTTATTTGCAACAAATATTTGGTTGAATAACACTTAAAACACACGATTAATATTATATGCTGTTTTTTCGAATTCTTTCAATAAACTCTAAATTACTTTTACGATTTTTTCTGCTTTATTCTATCCGAATGGTTGGGAAACATGTTCACTGAATCATGCAAAGATATGGGCATCGGTTTAGTTCAGGCCAGCTCAAGCTCACAGCCGCTGAGCCGTAGCTCGTACTGACAATTTTGACTGAAAATTTTACTTTTCAGAAAATAATATATCTAAACAGTTATCTATTAAAACAATATTTGTTTAATAGTAATTGTTCATTTTATCAATATCTATTAAACACGAACTGAGATCAGCTCAGCTCAGGCAAATAGAGATGATGCTCATCTCAAGTTATACTAACAAATCATAATAAAGTAATAATTATTTAACACAGAATCCGACTTATTTTAAGTGCAAAAGTTTTAGAATAGTATTAAGGTATATTATAATGCGATTGAACGCGAACTGTAGTCTGTTATCGATAGCTAACTTCCTTTGGAATTTCATTCAAACTAATCTTTGGTTTGTATTTTATCCATTACAAAAAAATAATGATACATTTGAATGACAAAATAAACATTAACTGATACTTGAAAAGATGATTTCAATGTTAACTAATGCGTTGTCTAATAGAATTGTGCACAGTCTTCGGTATAACTTCATAAATGAAATAGCATTCTGACACAGCTTTGCCAAATTGATTACATAAAAAACACAACCGCTACACTGAGTCTATTTCCATAACATATTCAATGAATGTACTAATAACTGTTATAAAAATTATTAATAATATTCGAATTATCTTAAAACCACCCAGTTTATTGCAAGTGCAAGTTTTCTAACGCATTTTTATTGAAGCGAGACTGAATGAGCTTCTCTGTTTTCTAAGCAATAACTGACCATAGCTCGAGTTGAATCATATTTAAACTTAAGAAATATAAAGCAATTAAAGTATATACTTTTCACTTAAAAAGCCTTTAATTTCGAAAGATAGCTTGCATTGATTTACTAGTTATTTTGTTTTGTCAGTCATTTGTATATTTGTGCGACAACTTCTTTACTTTAAAGGTTTTAATTGATCTATAAATGGTTTGAAATAAGCCGTTAACTTTATTAATGTAAATGTAATTGAGTTTGTTTAGAGAAAACTGGTCTAACTTTATCTCATTCATAAGTTTACTTATTATTGTAAGTTTGTTAATATTAATTTAAGTTAAGTTCAGACTATTTCATTGCTTAACAATTGTTTAATTACTTAAAACAATAAATGAGCACAAGTGAAATCACTTTCAATTTGACGTTCATTGAAGTGATTATCAAATGTAAAAGTATTTGTTTGGAGTAATTTTCCGTTTGTGATAGGCTTTTAATGAAGTACTTCAATTAAGGAAAACTACTATTCACTTTTGATTGATATGTCATCAAAACTATAAACTAGCGCTGTCAACGTGTACAAATTAGGAAAACATACTTTTAAAGCTGAGATTATATGGATTTTAACCGCATTTATCATTATGTAATCAGAATAAATAAATGTCAACTTTACGTCCTTACAAACAATTGGTTTCTGGAAATTTCAATCATTTTTCATCATAGATAGTAGAGAAAAACAACTTAGTAAATTTGATTTTAAATTGACCACTTAGGTTTAATTGTAAGACAAACACCTCTTGTTATAATTTGGACTCTAAATTAATTTAAATGACTTGTAGATAAATATTTTTCTTTTAACAACACATTAATATTACGAGCACAGTGTAGATGAGTGCCGTAATTTGATATTTGATTGGTCCTAAACATACCACCTGTGATCCCACACAGCTATAGCTGTGTTGTGTGAACGGGCAAACAAATATGTTGCAAGCTGGCTTTTTTCATCAATATATTACATGAGCTGTGCGTTTCCCAAATCTTTATCTTAAGTATAAAATCTGTTTGATTAGACTTACATAAGTCAATAGACTCATAAGTGATCCGTTAGTTTAACAGTCATTGACAGCTCAGTCATAACCAATAAAAGTACTTATTGAACTAACAAAAATACAAACGTACAATAAGTTTGTCTTTAAATAAAAAACAAAGCTTTCATTTAATTAATTATCTAGTTCTGCATTGTTGTTGGTATAGAACCAACTGATTTTTCGCATATATTAACATTATATTAATGCAAACTGTTAGGATTTGAATTGATAGCTTTCAATTATTATTACATTATTACAATGATTAATGATCACTATACACTATTCAGACTCTCAGATAAAAAGTTTCAATAATTGTTTAACATCTTTATGCCAAGTCTTGCATTCAATCAAATCCTATTTGACTGATATTTTAATTACTTAATTTGCAACTAGTGTTGTATAGCTTAGAGATTTTTAGTTTGTCTTGTCTTAGTCTTAGTCTTATAGTCAAAAATTTCATTTCTCTTATCTTAGTCTTAGTCTTACTACTTGTGATAGTTATCTCTTTATAGCATATATTATAACATTTTGAAATTTTTGATTATCTAATATGTTCCATAAAATGATGAATAGACTAACAAAACAAAACTAAGCGCAAAGACATTCACTATTAAAATGTATTGCAATAGGAGTGCAATTGTTTATCTAGTGATTTACAAATGGTTTTATAATTGAAAACTTCAAAAAATGAATCATTTCTAATGGATTAAATGACCATATTTGTATCTAAACTTCTCACTTTGTCTTAGTCTTAATTTTATAGAAGGAAATTTCATTTGTCTTAGTCTTAGTCTTAATTTGATAATCCAAAAATCATTTGTCTAACTTAGTCTTAGTCTTAAGCCAAACGATTTTAATATATCTTATTTTGCTTAGTCTTATTCTTAGTCTTAAGTTATACATCACTATTTGCAACATATTTGTTCCCTCGATAGTCCATACATTCAGATTAAAATTCAGTATCAAAGATCAAACTCAAAAATGGTTTCGCGCGTTTTGTTCTGTTGTTGATAAAAAACATATTTACTTTTAAATTACAATTTGTTCCATATCTTCTGTCTATTGTTATAAATTGTTTTGAATTAGTTTACTGCATCTAAAAAAATACAGCAATTCATTTATTGATTGTTTAGGTTGTTCGCGATCAAATGCAACACTAGCATAAAACAAGTGTAAATTTAACATATCAACATATCCGAAGTTAATAACGAATTTGAAATCTAAGAGGTGTGACAGCTGTTTCCATTGAATCAAAGTTGAATCAATAAAGTGTCATAGAATGAACTCACACTTTAGAGTGTCTTTTATGAATTAGATTCATGTGTACAATATTTAGTTTGAGTAATTGGATTTGATCAATTTGAAGCCACAGATAAATAGTATGAAAGCAAATCACTATATCATTAGTCAATAAGTTCATTTTGATTTGACGTTCAAGTATAAGTAGAGCACATTTGCTGCTCATCTCATCTAGAACAATTAACTTTTGCTCAAGTACTGAAGTAGTTTTGAGGAACTTACCGATACGAACAAATCTATAATAGTTATGAATGAGTTGACACTTTCCTTTAACCGTCTCTATTGAAGCGTTATTTTCAATGCGAAGCTTTTGTCATTAGAGAGAATATTCCTTTTTTCAGTAAAATTCGATCAATCATTTTTTCACATATTCTATCTTTTAAATATTTATTTCAGATAATCAAAATGCAAACATTTTTACATTGAAATGTTCAATTTTGATTATGTTTACTAATCCCCCTCAATATGCATTGATATGTATGCAATAATGTATCATTTTGTAACTGTCTATCCAAAATCGAATGTGTGTGTGTGTGTGTGAGCTTATTTTAGTTGCTGAAAACTGGTCACTTCGCTAAATGAGATTTAACTTTTCACTGATCTTGCTGTGATGCCGTTCCAAATCGAATAAATACAAGTATGAAACTAACAAAAATGTAATATGGTTTGAACAATCTACTAATAAAGTTGCTAAAGTTAGCCTTTATTTTCAAGAAACCTATCCATCGGTTAAGGCAAAAATATTTATTTAACCTATAAGAATTAATACCTTATTAACGAGAAATTCACATGAAAATAAATAAATAAGAAAATAATAGTTTGCACGACCTTCGGATCAAAGCTGAAAATAGAAAACAAACGACTCTCGTTTTTATGTCAACACAAGTCTCAGTTCAATTATATCCAGATTAAGAGCATTTAGAATATGTCGATTCATACTAAATATATTGATTTTTGTCATTTTTAAAGCTAGAAAGATGCTTCAATTGAAGAACTGAGAGCAACACTTAATACTACAGGCATTAATGGCTGTATTTTTAAACTTGTTACAACTTCAATCGTGTATTTGTCTACAAACCTAAAACAGTGTTTAAGTGTGAACATTCAGTTTAATCAACAATTTTAGCTCATTTGGTAGAACTGAGAAGATCACAACATGATTTAAATTGAACTAATTCAAATTTGACTCATAGTATAATTTTGCATTGAAGAGGAGTTATTGTATAGTTTGAAACAATAAGGACTCGGAAGTGAATCCAAAGCGACAAAACGTAATATGAATGCAATGCGACTAAAATGCTAAAAATCGATTCTTATAGTAAACCAGTCACACAGTACTAGTGAAATGCGGTTCGTACCGGAATGAGCTGCTCCTCAGCTGCTTCTCATCTCTTCTAATAGCTTTGACATGAGAGACATGAGAGTTTTATTGCGCTACAACTGCCTCTACTATTAGCTATTAATGCGTTATGAAAATGTTTCAAATAATTACTTGTAACAGCCTAATATGATTCAGTATTAGTGTTTTTGATTTTTAAACCACAAATATTCTGTTTTTAGTTCATAAACACTATATCTTAATGGACCACACAATGAATTGGATATAGATTCCACTATTATCTACAGATAACTAATCAAAACTGTTGAGCTTCGAGCCAAATGCTTTCAAAGTGAACACGGTATCAGTTTAAACAACTCGTATTTGTTCATGTTTTACAGTTGTAATAAATGACTATTGACTTAGGCATACACTAAATAGTTAGTGCTTAAATCACTGTTTAACCAGTTAATGCTTTCTAATCACAATCGACTTCAATTAAGAGAATAATTCATTTTTTAATTAATATGTATTTTAGAATTGTACTGTTTGTGAAAAAGCAAATCTACTTATCCTGTGAGACAGATTTAAAAGCTTAGTTCTTTGCACATTTGTAAATATTTGGCTAATTAGCTAGATTTCAATTTGAATTTTGATCCCTACTCACCGATATAATGAAAGACCAATCGACCGAATAACTCACAACAAATATTACTGCAAAACAACATTTCTTAATGTATTTGTTATTTTGAACAGAAATAGTTTCTATATGTTAGAATTGATTGTTAAATCAACTGCTAATAGTCTTATGGACTGCAATCATAAAGCAAATGAACAGATAAAAACAATGATTAGACTGTGGGAAAACCAATATTTATTCAATGCTTTCCATTTCTGACCGTATCAGGGATTTCCCAAACAAGTGATTGACCAATAGGTGACATACTATCTGCCAGTATAATCACTTGGCAATAGGAAATACTGCTTTATGTCGAGTCAATGCTAACATACGATAAGTACAATCAATTAATTCAAACATTTCAGGCAATAGTGCAGCGATTGTAAGCTATCTTAAGTCTGTCGATTGTAAATACACAGTTCACCCTAAGATTTTGGGTAAACCCAAAATTGAATCAGCTTTAATCAGCTTTAATAACTCTAATCGGTCAGCTTTAGGAGTAAATCTAATTTTAAACTATTATTATTATTATTACTCGATTACAACATTGTATTGATTAATATAATTAGAGGCACTGGCGGTTTAGTCTTTTTTACAATTTAAAAATAAAACATTGTGACAAATTTTGCGCATTTTGTTAGATTATTTGGTTTGTTTAGTTTTTAGTATGAAATTGAGTGAGTGTAGAGTATGTGCTACTATTTTCAATCATTTCTAGTGAACTTCTTGGAGCAAGTCTGGTCCAATCTCGATATAACTGGCTTCTACTCGACTGCGATGTCTCAGTTGTTTTCAATCCAGTGAGTTATATATACAAAGTTTTTGGCGTTTCATGCCATACAGAGTTCGCAACTTGATTTCAGGGGAGAGGTGACCAAATAAAATGTTTTGGTCAAAAGTAATGCCTAAATCCAAGTGTAATCATTGTTTAACTCGAGAGGCCTGCCATAACCATCACGTGGATGTATAGGAATAGTGATGATCTACAATTGTGAATCCCTCTACGCGACACATTTTGCCTTTGATTGGCTCAAGAACTTGTTGTGGTTTCCCCCTTGATTGCGATATCATCACATCCGTTGTTTTCCACTAATTTATAAGTATTATAAAGTGTTTACAGTTTAAAAATAGTTTGCAATCCAAAAAAGTTTATCGAAAACATTGTCAGACCGCTTGGAGTCAGTCTCTTTTACTTTTGACTTTTATTCAACACACTTGTGCTCATTATCTATTTTATAAACTCAATGAGTAGTTACTCACGTATTGAATAATCAGTATTTTGTGGAACTCATGTCGAGATTTTAAGTTCGGTATAAATTAAAGTTTGAAAAAATATTTTCAACATTCGTATTACTATTACTGGAAGTGTTGATAGTCTTAGACTGTGATAATCGTCCAAAATGAAAATGTCATTGACTTTAAAATATTTAACAACTTTTGCGTTGTTCTTCTGCTACTTTGTTTACGGAGGTTTGATATCTATTTAATATTCCAATATTTGATATCTGTTTAAAATCTAATTGTTTTTATTTATACTTTTATCAATACTTTTTGAAAACCATTTGTGTTCAGTCTGTTTAGAGAGAAAGATAGAGAAAGAGACCCTCTATTTATGAGCTGAATTGAGCAGAAACTTGTGAGAACAAGTTTGTTTCTAAGTTTGACAAACCAGTGACGAGTTGCGTCACTCTGAGCTAAAATTCGTTTTTGTCTACTTGCCTGAGCCGTCCAATTGATTCGAATAAATTAATATATTTTCGATATTGCAATGTGAGTCTGAAAGTTTTACAACACTTTTAATTTAAATTTAGTGAACTTCTATGTTGTGGGCCCAACACTAATTGAATTGGCTGGACTTTTCCAAACCACTATTGAGAAGATATGTTTGATCTATACAGTCAGATCAGCGGGTTATACACTCGGAAGTTTGAGTAAGTTTTTGTCTAAATTACTCAAAACCGTATTCTTATACCTATTTATTGATCAAATGAAACTGTTTCAGGCGGTTTTCTATTCAATTACATAAACCGTCAGTTGGCGTTCATATTTTTTTTAACCTTAATGGGCATAACTCTAATTCTTATGCCTCATTGTTCATCACTCATGCAATTGTTCACAATGGCTGCTATCAACGGGTTCTCAATCGGCAGCTTTGATACCGCGATCAACGTATGGCTTCTTGAGATGTGGGGCGAAGCGAGCGGTCCATACATGCAAGCTTTGCATTTTACTTATGGATTGGGCTCTTTTGTTGCACCGCTTATCTGCGAGCCATTCCTGTCTCAAGAATCGATTTATGTAGATCATGGACATCACCTAAAGTCGACTTCAATGTCTCTTAATACAACTACAAACATATTTAGTGCAAACAATACTACAGATTCAATACTAAACTCAACCGATTACATAATTAATAATGTAATTGATCCAATCGATTATCTCATATACATCCCGTACGCATTCGCTGGAGGTATAACGATTGCGGGTGCAGCCACTGTTCTCATGCTTTACGCTTATAAGAAATATGAACCGCCGACCAAAGCAAACAACTTGTACGCAATCACTCCAAATGAAGAAAAGCAACCAGAAAATAATGGTCTTTTAGTAAATCGATGTAATTATGATTTTTTAAAACTATTCTCATTTGTTTAGTTGAATAGATCCTAAAAGAAAAAATTGAATCATCGAAAAGAAATGATTTGAATTATTTAAAACATAAGTTTTATTAATGTGATTACAGTGCCAAAGGAGAACAAGTCACAAATGAAATCATATATTGAAAGTCATATTCCTCCGTGTATAACCATATGGTTGGTAACGATGGGCTCATTATTTCTAACATTTTTTGTTGGTATGGAACAAATGCATCTGCAATTTTTGCCCACGTTTGCGGTCAACTCTGATTTAAACTTGAGTCCATCGGAAGCTGCTCTCATATCGTCTGCAACTGCGGCTGCCTTCACCATCGGTCGTGGATTGTCGATACCCCTAGCCATTAAATTGCGTCCGCAAACAATTCTATACACAAACCATATATTAATGTTTTTGGGGACTATAATACTGGCGTTTTATGCCAACTCGTCAGAAGTGTTGATGTGGATCGGAAACATCATACTTGGCGCTGGATTTTCATCAGTCTATGCTTCTATTTATGCATTTCTCGAGCAGCAGATAAGGGTGACAAATGTGATCGGATCTATCTTTGTTTTTGCTGGTGGTCTCACTGCAGCCCTTTCGCCATCGATTGTTGGCCATTATATCGAAGCAAATCCTTTGATTCTGATTTGGTTTAACTTAGTTTGTGCTGCATTTTGTTTTGGTATCTTAATTATTATTCACTTAACTGTTAGCATTAAAAATCGTACCTCTCAGTCAAGCGTTCACTCGAAAGCTGATAATGAAGTGAAAATAGTTGTACCTGAAAAATTGTTAAATGTTTAACTAAAATTATATATAAACAATCGTTTATATTATATAATCATTTTTATGTTGAATATTCAACGTTCTAGTGTTTTCACAGTTCATATAATTGAACAACTTTTCATGATTTACGTTTTAAAACATTTTAGTTTTAACAATATCGTTCTTTATTTTTAGTCTTTCAAACACAATGTGCCATAAAATTCATTTGTTAAGTATTTAAGTGCTCGCCATAACCAAGTTTATAAGTGATCATTCATTTGTTTATACTATAAGTCAAATAAAAGTTTTCATATTAACAATTTTGTATCTGATTCAATAGAAAAAATACAATTTTTAAACTTCATACTTAAATAAGCGACGGTCTGTCGTCAAACAAGGGATGTCTTCAAATCAATTTAATGGTTCAAACATGAAAAGGATCAAAATATTAATCAGGTTCTGCTGTGGACAAGTTTTGATAAACTCTACGATTTTAATATTGAGAAAAATGATCCATTTGCTAAACAAATCATCTATAGTTATAGCGACAGTCGCGACTATCATCTAATAGTTGAACGCAACAATTTAATATTTTAAAGATTGTTTTTAAGCAAAACTAGTCAAATAGTTTTCAGTTTTTTGTGGCTGAGCAAAAAGTATAGTTATAAGCAGGCAGCGGAAAAATCGGTAACAAATTTTGTACCTTTTTGAGCAATTATAACATTATTGTTGTAAAAAGCACTTGGAATTCAAATGCATTTACATATTTCTTCCATTAGATCAAATTTATTAAGTCCCAAAAATGAAGGCTAATTTCACTCACCTCTAATTGGGACGTTTTGATGCCTTAACACATAGTTTATAGAGATATAACTACTTATAAAGGGACAAACGTGCTCCCGATTTTTCCTATTCCTGGTTATAAGCATTAGGAAATCGAGCGCTGCCAAAAAGTATGTTTATTACGAATACAAGCAGTAGAGACTTTTGAGAAAATAAATCAAATCATAGTATTAAAGATAGAAGCTATAGATTGCAACAGTTTACTATAGAAGTTACAATTACTGATCAAAGTTCGAAAACTACGACGAACCGAGTTTATTCAAATTTGATTGCATTCAATTTGAAACTTAATTATTGTTTGGCTAGAAAACTGAGCTCAACTTCAAGCTGTTTTAGCGAGTGCTTAATTATCTATGTGAAAAAATGAACCCTCTTATGATTGTATTGCTTTTTTGCCAAATCAAAGTTTAGATCTACGATTGTTTAGTCGGAGCAATTCATTTAAATTCAGTATAATACTAACCAATAAAAAATATACGATTAAATCCAAGTAAATCATTAACAATTATACTATCAATTTTTCAGGTATTAGCTAGCAATAAATCAAATTTCATTTTCAAAAATCATTTTTCAAGTTGAAACCACACTATATGTGAGGTGACTAATACGAAAATTATTTCGATTCATGGACAAAAATCAGAAAAACAAAGTTTTAGTCCCATTTTATTTTGATTTTGGCTTCGATTGAAAAAACTTTCTGTTCAACTCTAAAAACAAGTGATGAAAATATATGTATTTTAATTTATTTCTAATCGTTTAATTATTTTATAATTTTCAATAATTATGACAGAAATGATTTAATGCGAATGAAAGTGAGAGTCGATGAGTCGAGGAAGGAAATTATGCGTTTTGAAAGCTTGCTTGTAGTTCACGTTTAAGCAAAGTTAAAAAACTAGAATCATTAATAATTAGATGGAGATGACTGAGAGACCACGCGCTCTAATTTAAACATCAACTTATTTAACACATTCACTCAAATTATGGCTGTTCAAGATTACGATCAAATCAGATCGTCTTTAATGTTAAGCAACGATGTTACCATTGATGCTACTGTCGTATAACAGAGTTGGGGACAATCAACCGCTTCAGGCTATGTTCAGTCTATTTCATTAGGCTTTTCAATGTTGAACGGTTACTCCTCTGCAAATTTTATGGCAATTTCAATACAGTGTGAGCTCGATCTGCAAATGTGTAACCGTATGACGAATCACCAACATATTAAAGCCTGTAATAATGTACGAATTTTTTAAGCGACCGGACTACAGAACACCAAGTCAAGTTGAACATTCTTTTTAACAACTGCGTAAAGATTCAATTTGATACTTTAAAAATGGAAACAGAATTTTATTTTAGAAAACAATATTGACTACCCGTTTATTGATAGCGATCAACTGTAGAAATAAGTATGAATTAGAACAATGTTTAGCGACATGGTTTAAGCAATTTTTCATAGTATTAAATCAAGCAAAGTCCAAGTTTGGACAAGATTCTTAAAGGCATATATATATATATAAAGAAACGATCGAAATTAGTTAATAGCATTGAAATTTGAGTTTTAAAAAAATGTTCGAGGCGTCTTTTTCTCAATTTATTTCGAAAGTCAAGTAAACGTCAATTAAACTAAACTTGACTGTAAGATTGATAATTGTAAATAGAATCATCACGTAACTTACAATCATTTTAGGTCATCCGAAGCTAACTTTTCGATTGATAATATACTCTCGACCAAAGCTATGAGTTTACGTAATTTACTCAATATTTTAATTTTGATTGAAATAATTTTTTTTAGCAAAATGTAACCGAGTGCTTGATTTAATTACAAGACTAAACCACATGTCTTCAGATAAATCGGTCCTCAATTGGTGCTTAAATTGAAATATAGATCATAAATTTGGTTTTGAAAATTGAAACTAAGTCTTCTGAATTTTTTTGACCCTAATCTAATAAAATTGAATGAGCTTAATCGGTATTAATCTAAATGTTTTTATGGGTCGTCTCACCTAAGTGGTGATCAAGAACTAGATGGGCGTTTCGGAGCTAAACTGTTTTCAGATTCTGGGACTAAATATTTTTATTAGGATATAAGCCGAACTGGTATAAAATCAGAGTCAGTTTTGGTTCTATGATCACTTTCACTTTTGTCTATTCAAACTGAGTAACTTCTTGGTAAAGTTAAGTTGAAGTATTAGATAAAAATGTTCAAGGTATAGATATTCGTACAATTTATTTCTAATGAACTTTTACCATTTAGTATTGATTAATATGTGATTACGATTAAATTTGACGTTTAAAATTAAACTCAGTTATATTTAAAAGAAATTTAGAAAAGTTTTTTCTAATTTAAAATGTCAAGCTAAAGGCAACGGAATACTTAAAGGAACTATAAGAGCGAACATTTGTGCGCTAAATTGTTTGCTTTACATTTTCTGCTGCCTTAATTCTAATTTTTCGAAACTATATTGATAATAAATTAATTAAATAAATGAATTCTCTTTGCAGTTAATTGCTTTGTTCACAATAATTGCTTGTTCAAGCGCACAGAGACTGCGATTATCTCCGCTCATAATCGGATCAAATCAAGCTGCAGCAATTCAAGAGATTCAGTTGACACCAGGTGTCAGACTTGCAGCTCGTGCACCACAATTGTTGGCGCGACCGATTGCTATTCAAGCGGCACCCATCGCTCCGTTAACCACATTGGCAGCTACGTTACCTGCTGCACCATTGGTGGCCCGACAAGTTATTGCTGCACCACTAGCTGCTGAGGCCCCAGAGCCTTATACTTATGCCTTTCAATCAGTTGATGAATTTGGAACAGCTCTGAACAGACAAGAATCTTCAGACCCGAATGGTGTCGTCACAGGAAGCTATGGTTATACCGATGCTCAGGGACTTTCACGTCTGGTCGAATACGTTGCAGACGCTGGAGGATTCAGAGCATCAGTCAAGACCAACGAACCTGGAACTGCTAACGCAAATCCCGCAGACGTAATCGTTCAATCGACAGCCGTTCGCAGACGTTAATTGATTGTAATTTATTAAAAGAATATTGACATAGAGTCTAGTTTTAAATCAATTAAGAAATTCGAATATGGTCGCCCTTTTTATAAAATTAATTTTTCTATCATGTAATCTTATTTAGTGCCAAATTCAGTTCTATAATCTTCAAATTAAAATAGCATTCGTTTTATAATGTGCATCAACTTTGTGTTCATTTTGATCAGTTTATGACCTTATTTGATTCGCATCACTATTGAGCCGAAAAATGAGGATTATATGAAAACTTAAGACCAAGTCTAGCATTATTAGATTATTGAAAATTTTATTTGTCTAGAAAAGTAAGTATTCAAATAGATTTGAATCGGTATTTTTCTTAAAGTTACCTTCATTACAAATAATATCTTAATGAGAGAATTGACCAACTAATTACAACTAATAGTTGAACAATCAATTATTTGTGGCTCACAAGTCAGACCAGAAAATAACTTTGAATTAAAACATATCAATGTTATGTATGATTCATTATTTAAAAAAACGGTTAACCATAAGGAAAGGCTGTTCTCCAGAACCAGATGAATGGCTGAACGATAGGTTTACAAATGAGTGTTTGCGACCATTTCCAAAGACCATCCTCTGAACATATGGAATACATACTCATATTGCTATTATAATAATTATTACTGTTATAAGAATGTGGTGCATAGCCCCAATTGCATCGGTAATAACAATGACCACCAATTACTCTATTGCACGATTTAATGATAGCTCCCGGTGGTGGCGAAGGTGTGGGGCAGACTTCATCTGATCCTACAATGTTTCAAAATTAATTCTTCTTTTACTTAAACATAGAACATTAATTGTTATACTTAATTAATTACTGGTGCAGGTCGGTGTCGATGACGACCAGAGGCCATTCGACTGGCATACAAGAGTAGGTGAACCTACTATGTGATAGCCTCGATTACATTTAAAGTAACAGCTTGATTGAACCACACCTAAAAGTATTGATTAGTAGTCTTCCATTAGAATTAAGCATTAAGTCATGCAATCAATATCTGTATACCAGGAGAACAGTTGCCATAATAGATACCATTAGCTGGAGGAGTCAATGCTGGGCATTGAACTCGATTACAAGTTGGAGGTAGAGACGACCAAGTGCCATCACTGGTACAAACCAGAACAGATTCACCGATCAGTTGATATCCAGAATTGCAAGAAAAAATACAAGTCGAGCCTGGAATCGCAGAATCTGATTGACAGCTACCTCTTTGGGCACCGTTTGATGGCACTGAAAGAGTCGAACAGTGGACTGGTGGAGTAGTGGTAGTGGTAGTGGTTGGACTACAAGTTGGTACGGACGCTGACCATTGATGTCCTCTTCTCTGACAAGTGATTTGAGAAGAGCCGTAAAGTGTGAAGCCAGAATAACAAGCAAAAGTACAAACATATCCTCCTAATCAATATTTTTTAGCTCAATCAAAATAACATTCATTTGAAACAAAAAATACGCAACAACTCACCCCAATTACGACAGCGACCGACTTGGTATCCATTCTGTGGTGAACTAAGTCGTGGTCTACATCTGACGGTTCTGAAAATAATCAAATATTGAACCCAATCGAAGGTCTAGTGATTTAGAATATTTTTCTAAGTCTTTATACTTGTGAACGCACTGAGTTGTTTGACCAGACCATTCATTATTAGGCAAACAAGTGTGAAATTGATCACCTATTAATTGACATTTGTTTCTGCATTCTATTCGACAAGTGGAGCCAACATGAGTGCCACAAACACCATCATTGCTTCCAATCACTATCCCATTAGGTGGTGCTATCAAAGACGGGCAATCGTTGTGAACATCATAAACCAACGTGCCTATAATTATAACTACAAATTCAAACATTTAACAGTGATTATCTCATTTATTCTATCTATTGAACTGTCTGGAAAAATGTTGAAAAAACTTCATTAATAAAAGAGCTAGCAGCAGTCAAATCTAATTATTTTCCTGTTAATAATATATTGGAGAGTACCTGAAATCAATGGAAACATTACAGTACCTGCTAAAACAGATTCCATTATGAGTACTGAGCAAAATACTGATTACTCTTCACATCATTCTTCTGCTATATTAACAGTTAATAAGAGTAGAAAAATAATTGGACTAAATTTGAATAGTGATCAGTTTGACTATTAAGTGAGCACTAAAACAACCAATAGACAAAACTAGACAAATGAATAAACATTTAAAAGGGACTTATAGTTCTTATTAATCTAGTAAAAAAAAGTATTTTACTAAAAAAGCATTGTTATAAACTATGTTATAGCTTATTGTATAAACTATGTTAACGAGTCATGTAAATTTACAATAATTCATACAAAGTCCTTGCCCTATATGTCACAATTACATGCAATACTAGGACTCACATCACTTCTTGTCGTCAAATTGATCATCTGCTCGAATTTCTAGTCATACTTACGTTTTGATTCTCGTTTGATCGACTGTTCATTCACTATCAATCAAATAATTAAGGGTACAATTCGAATTAATCGATTCATCCATAAAACAAATCAATTTTCATATATGACTATTGATTTATTGAAATACATCAAAAATATTCATATCTTCAAATTTTAAAGATATTTTTTCACAATTTCGAAACTAAAGTTCAAACCTAAAACTCAACTGTAATTAAGTAATCAATTTTATTGATAACAAATACTGTATCCCTGACTCACGATCAATGATTCAATGACCACGAAGACTGCCGAGCACACAATTGAAAACTTGAAATGTGAATGGTCTAAAAACTAATGATAAATAGAATATACTTATTCTTAGGTTTTGCTGTTTGAAAGTTTGCAAACTCCGAAGTTTTGCGCTAACTTTTAAAGACCAAAGTCTAAAGATGAATGACAACATGCTACTCTAGAAAGACTTATGAGTCACAAAACAAGATTTGACAGAATGAGTGTGATCGGCAAGCAATCTAAGAAGGCATTCAATTGCTCTCAGGCAAAGTGTATGAAACATTACTAAACTGTGTTATTATAATTCTAATTATAACTAGAAGTATAAGACACAAACTAATACTGGCTATATTCAGATATATCAATACTAATGGCTTTTCTGTGATTAAATTTCCGACAATAAGAGGGTATATAGAAGACGTGGCGCCGCCGACAAATAAAAATATAGCTGCTTTCCTGTTATCAATTTCAAAGCTTTGCTGTAAAAACGCATAAATTGTTGGATAGACTGAACTGCAGCCGATTCCGATTCCAATGTTTGAGATCCAAATCCACAACGAAGACAATTCGTAAGTGAATATAACGACCAGATTAAATGCAATTATCATAATAAAATGGCACGAAAGTACGACATGTGATGACAATTTCAATGCTATAATTATTCCAATTCCTGTATGATTAATAAAAACTGTAATTACCATCAAATTCGCAAAAGATATTCTAGAATACTTGATAAAAATCTGATTAGATTTAGCGTTTAATCAGTCATAGTTTCAATTTAAATGAGAATCAGCCGAACCTCTTGTGATGGTAAAAGCAGCAGCTGTTGCAGAAGAAAGTGAAGCGGCATCAGATTCACTAATATTGACTGTTGAGTATTGAACAAATGTTGACTGAAATGAAAAGTAAGTCATTTCCATTGCCACGTAAGTGGCCAAAAGAAGACATCCAACAACTACAATAATAAACCCTAACTTTGATGATAACTCATATCTTCCTGATTCCTGAATTATTTCTTCAGGTAATGATTGTACTCGTTGGGGTTCAATCGGTTTTGAATGTTGTTCAGCTTCATATTTGCGGTAAAGGAGTACAATTGTTAAGACTATAGCACTTGAAACGCAAATCGCACCACATATTGAGTAAGCGATTGTCAAATTCCATTTCTTCTCACTTAATACTAAGAAGGGTTGAGCAATAAGTGGTGCCAAAACAGTTCCACCGCCGAACACAAAATGTAAAGCATTTAAAAAGGGAGCGCTATTTTGGTCCCACATTTCGATAATCCACGCATTAATAGCAGTGTCGCTTCCACCAGCCATCAAACCCTAATTTACCAAAAATTGATTCAAATTGATTCATATTCAATACAACTTAAACACTTGAGAGTAGTGGTCGTTACGAGTCCCGATCGAGTGCACGACAGACGAAACAAAGTACAGAATTTGACTTCAACTTGTTATAAATTATAGTCTAATCAAATTTTCAGAATTGACATTCAGCTTTCACACCGATAAGTATAGAAAACTACGAAAATAATGCATAGTTATGCATCATTTTATATGCAACATCTAATGAAAAAGCCTTCATTTATTATACTCAGTACTGGCTTATTCAAATTACAAGAGCCGAGATTAGAGTCTCGATCGAGTGTTCTAGTTCGAGACTAGAGAGCCACAACTCTCGCAAATAACGACCACTACTTGAAAGCTTAAGCCATTATTAATAAGTACATTGATTGCACCAACGACGAAGAATATAATGACTGGTGTCAATATAGGCATCAATCCAAGACTTATGCCCATAATCGTCGTGAATACTATAAGACATTTTTGACGGTTGAGGTAGTTGAAGGCAAACCCACCTATCAATTAAGAATATGAGCTACATTATAATCAAATTGAAAATAGTTATATTTTGCCAAATTATTTAACTCTTAAAATCGATTGGTATACATTTTAAGCTACTATTACTGTATATCAATACAATCAATTGGAAATATCAATTTGAATCTTATTCAATAAAAATCATTTATAATCATGTCATCATCTGATAGATTAGTTTTTCAATCAATAGAAAAACGTATTGAAGCAACAGAAATAGCTTTCTATAATTACTATGACTAAATTATTGACTGAGGCCTTACTTTCAAATACAGTCAAAGCTCGATATAGCGAATCTCGATATAAATCAAATTTGATATACCGAATATATTTTAAGTATACAATAGTAAGTCAACTTTCGATATAAAATACGTTTCGTACTCATGAACTTTTATCAATTACCAAAAGAACTAAAATCAAGTTTTGAACTTGAGACTAATAAAATAATCTGATAAAACTGATTTGTAAATAAATTTTCCACTATTTTTTAACTACATGTGTCTTCCTATTGTTAAATATTTATTTGAGTTAAATTGAATTTTAATGTTAAAATTATGAACCAAAATAAACGAAATCAAATCTCTCTTCAAGTTAAATATGAAGTTATAAAACTGGTTGATAGTGGTGTGAAAGGTAGTGACATTATTGAAAAATATAACCTAAAAAGTAGATCTACGTTATCAACTATTAAAAAGAGAGAAAAAAATTGATCGAGTTATGAGCAAAATAGCTTGAAATCGAGTCGGAAAAACTAAAAAGTGGCGCTTGCCCAAAATTAGAAGAGGAACTAAGAAAATGGATCGAATTTGTTTGGGATAATACAATTCTTATTACAGACCCAATTATAAAGGAGAAAGCTAAAGAATACGCTAAATTATCTGGAATTAGTAATTTTGAAGCAAGTGATGGATGGCTCGCAAATTTTCGTTTAAGAAATGATATATTGTTCCAAAAAATTCAAGGAGAGTCTGCATCTGTTAACCGAGAAATAGCAACTGATTTTATGAGTGTTAAGTTACATCAACTAATTAAAGACTACAGTCCTGATGATATCTATAATGGAGACGAATTTGGATTATTCTGGAAGTGTAAACCAGATAAAACTATGTTAGTTAAGGGACAAAAATGTAAAGGAGGAAAAAGAAGTAAAGAGAGGATAACTGTCTTTTTATGTTGTAACATGAGTGACTCTGAAAAACTGAGATTATCGGTTATTGGAAAATATGCTAATCCTCGCTGCTTCAAAAATGTTAATTATAAGTCAGCTGATTATTATAATAACCCGAAGGCGGGGATGAGAAGTGACATTTTAACGAAAATTCTTTCTAAATTCAATAGAAAAATTGCTAAAGAAAAATAGACATGTTCTTCTATTTCTGGACAATTGTAGTGCACATCCTAAAGGTCTTAATTTTTCGAATATTAAAATTCAATTTTTGCCTAAAAATTCAACATCAGGCTTACAACCCTGTGATGCTGGCATAATAAAATGTTTAAAAGGTGATTATCGCACACGTTTGATCAAAAAACTGATTGCAAATTTAGAGAATAAAAAGGAATTGAACGTTACACTACTAAATGCGATTGAATTATTGGCATATTCTTGGCGTGAAATGAAACGCAAAACTATTGAAAACTGCTTCAGAAAATGTGGTTTCGTTTTAGATTCTGATGAAATTTCACATGAAAGTAATTCAAACGACTCCAATCAAACTATTTTGAATGATAATTCTGAAGAGAATTTTTAAACCTTGAAGATGTTTGGAATATCTATACTGAGAGAGCTGGTATTAATGGCATAACTTTTGATGACTATTTAAATGTTGACGAAGATTTAGAAATATCGGAAAATGTTGATGAAAGCTCTATAATTGAAAATTTACTTAATCAAAGTTCAGCTAATAATGATTTATTTAACGAATCTACTGATGAAGATCTACCAGCACCTCAACAATTTAAAGAAAGTGTTACATTTTCTGAAGCTATCGAAGCATTGGATGTTTTAAAAACTTCATTTGGAGTAATAATTTCAAAGAAAGTGTTTCAGAAAATCTGCATTCTATAGAAAACGAAATTTTAGATTTTAATATTTTCAAAAATAGTGTTCAGACACGAATAACAGACTTTTTTAAATAAGTATTTATATTGATTATATTCACTTTAGTTCTACAATACAATATAAGTGCTCTCAAACCTATAATATTTTAACTCTCAATATAAAGTACAGCTCAATATAACGAACAACAATTTTTACCCCTTGACTGTTCGTTATATCAAGCTTTCACTGTATTAGGATATGTTTTATGTGGTTTATTAGCGTTAAAGTCAATTATTTGAGTGACAAAACGTTATTTCTTACTAAATAATGCGATGTAACACTGAATAACAGAAAATTTGTGACTAAACTCAAAAAATTAAAAATCGTCTGAGAGAATCAAAACTATAGATAAAATGAGTCAATAAGTTATGCAATTCTCTAATTGATTCAGTTTTTAAAATATTACTTTTCACGAAATTGCGCAAAACTTTCAAGTTATAAACAATATTAACTTGGCTTAATTTTATTTCTGATTCGATCTTGTTCTGAGAGACAGTCATTTCTCAATAATTGACCATTCACTTATTGAATATTAACTAATTTGCTTAATCGAACTATTCCTTTTGATTGAAATCTAGAGTCCAATTAATTAGTTCCTAATATGACATTTATAAAGCTAAAGGTCAAGTGTTCTCATCTGATCGGTTTTTCTCGATTAAACACATTACATTTTTTTCTAGACCTGGATTCATTTTTAAATTACTAATTAATTAATTAATTAAATGTATTACTATAAAAAATTAGATGAAAGTAATTTTCTCCTAGAAATTTGCATTCAAGTGCTCAAAATTGAATAATTGAGTTTAGCAACATTTGTATTTGGCAGTATTTGTTTCTTCTTCGAATCATCTTAAGCATTAGAGATAATCGCTATAAATTGACCCAATTTGAAGCAATTGATTGTTTTAATCAATCGCTTTTAATGAAAATCTTATCCTAAATAGTTTTTCTATCAATGTTCAGCCAAAAGGAAGTTCGCAAGTCAAATGTGAGTCACAAGAAATTAGAACTACTATGATTAAACTTGAATATGATTATTTTATACTTGGACACGAAAATGTTCTATATACTGTATTTACAGTATTGAATTCCAAAAATTCGCATTAATTTAAATGCGCGTTCAACTGAAGGTAAAAGTAATTGATACCTATATTGCGCTATCTAAACTCGACCTTGCAAAAAATATCTCTTTATGCAATAATTGAAATTGTTTATCTAATCCTTTGTGGCGTGCTCAGTGTTAATCTGTTACCTTTGCTTGTACTAATTGAATCATTTACTTCAATAGATTTACGAACTTGTTAGCAAAGTCAGTCTTTTGTTAATTCAATTGTCGCTATATTTGTTGGATTGTTTAAGAATAACCATTATTAAGTTTTCAAAGGTTAAAATTTGAAATATCAATTGGATTCAAGTCTGAATTGACTGCTTAGAGTTATTAACAGCCTGATTAAGTTACAAAGTTATTTCACAATCAAATAAAATCGATAATAACCTTAATCTTTATTCATATAAATATAAAAATGATAAATAAATAGTTCATACTTAAGGCTCCAATCGTGTAACTAAAAGATCTAATCGTATAAATAAGTGATATTTTATCAATTGAAGTTTCAAAGACATGGCTCAATGATGTAAGAGTCGGACCAATTACACTGTAATTGACAGCCTGCAAATTAAAAAAATTAATTAAATGAAATTTCGATAATAATAACAATGATTTATTATTTTTCTTAATAAACTGAATCGATATAGTGTTAAATGAATATACATTACAATTGGAAGTGATCATCAGATATACTGCTGACTACTAATACAATATAACCTATGATCTAGTTTAAAATCATATCGTGTTTGGAGTGTTATAAAGTGCTGTCTCTAATGTCATTTCAATTGTAGTTACAACTTTATAGTACTCCAAACACGATATGAAGACTTGAAAGCGATCTATCCTGAGCTATAGTCATGTCTTGCCCCAAGTATTGTTTAGGCATGAATTCATGTAGTCCGTTAAGTTTAGTTGTTTAATATATTTAGTTAAGTGGTTTTTTCAACGCGCTCAATCGTGAGTTGTTAAGCTATCAAAGTATTATTGATGAGCTCATCACTATTGACAATAATTAGCCAGAACGAATAGCCAAACTATCATACAATAGCTCAATGCTTTCAGATTAATTTGAAAGTGAACATCAAATATTGTAAAGTATTGAAGATCTTTTAAAATGAACACTTTATTGTTTAGGTTTGGCTTTTCAAAAATGCTAAACAAGTTTGGATTTTGAGCAAGAAGAGCAAAGTCTAACCGTTTGTTTCAATTTGAATGTTCTAACAATTGCATGCAGAAGTTGTTGCGGAGCTCCAATTATTGTATTTGAAAGTCATACTTTTTCAATAAGGAAAAAATAACTCAAACATAGTAATTGGACTTAAGCGCGAATTGCAAGGCTCATAGTTTTACTAAAAATCATTATAAACTCAGTTATACAAAGTATATTAAGTTTGCTATGAACATTTTTGCAAATTTCCAAAATAAGTTTCAATTAAGCCTTTGCTAAAATTATTTTATTCTGTTTGATAACTAAATACTACGCAATTGACGTCTAACATGACTTATCTAACGAATAAAATTTAGACTTAATTGTCAGACCATAACTTGGAGAATATGTTATAATCGACCAGTAGAGACCACGATTTTGGGTAAAATCCAGGTTTTTGCTATAACTTGTGCCGATCTTAGCTGATATAGTTGCAGGTGAAAACTTAAAATCTCCGAGAATTGCTAACTTTTATAAGAGATCCCTAACTTATAAGCAAATAATACCTTAAAAGCACATATGGTTTTGCTGTGATAGCAATACTGATGTGTGATATTTGTGATAAATATTTTATACTTCGTACTAAACTTAATCTCTAAAATGCAAGATCTACTATATTACATTTTAATGATCACATCGAATGTGATTTCTCTATTTATGAGTCAAATGAATTGTATGAATAGCTGTAATTAAGTGAAAAATTTTATAAAGCCCTCTACTGTCCAAATTTACTCTTAAAGTAAAACCTTTTAATTGACTGAAACTTTCCAACAATTTTCGGTATTCCACTGAGGTGTGATCCACAAGTAATGAGTGATCTATACACTGACTGTAGACCCTGAGGTGTGATCTACATAGTATGTGACACATACAAACTTCTCATACATAATAAGTAAAACTAAACTTATTTTATAAAGCTGATTTTAAAAATTGAAATTACAAACTAAAAATCTGTAAAAAAATATAAATAAATGATATAAAAAATGAAAATATACATATAGAACTACTTTTAAAAGTATATAAAACTAATGGGGTGCATTTTACAGTTAGGACAACTATTTACATTATTTTGCGAACAATTTCTAGAAAAACTACAAAACTACAATTTCATAGTTTTTGTATAAAACTACACATGTGTTTTACAAATAGTAATTTTCCAAAATCAGTTTAAGTTAAGTTTAGCTGACTTTGACTATAGATCATACCTCAGGGTCTAAATGAATGTGTAGATCACACCTCAGTAGAATACCCAATCTTCTAAATAGCGCTCGAAAATTGTGGTCTCTATCGATCAGGTATTTGGTCTACGAGGTGTCTGACCTTTAGCCTTAAAACATTGTTAGTGTCACTTAACTCAAACAGTGTATCAAATCTTTCGAATTAGTCATTATTTATGTCTAGACTAATATTTAATAAATGATTGAATAATACATACATTTGCGAAGTACGAGAAAAAAATACTTAATGTCAGAAAATTCTTATAATTAAATAATAAACTCATTCGATTGGATTCCATCATTCAATACAATAGCTTTGATATTTGTGTGTTTAGTTTATTATTTGATCAATTACTTTGTTCTTATTTAATTAACAAAAGATCGTAATGATTGTAATTGGTTCAGCCAATAATCACATTTGAAGATCAATAGCTATTAGTATTCATACGAAGTGTACATTTGACGAAAATGAATAGCTGTACCAAATATAAAGTAAAGAGCTTCACATTTATCACAAATAAGTTTGACTCTCATTTGTTTAATTATATTTTATGATTCATATGCGGTATAAAACTAAAGTGAGTTTAATTGTAGTGCTTTGCGCATGTATCGAGTAAAACAAAAATGCTCAGTTAAACAACATATGAGTTGCATTGCTCAATAAATAGCTTATCGTATTTAATAGTGTCAGGCAATTACTAATTGAGCACATGAACGATGTTTTACTTGTTTTGTTTACACATTCTCACAGCAATTTAAACAAAACAATTTAAGGAACACGAAATCAGTATCAAATAAGGCAAAAAGAAAAACAAAATGTGGAGGTGCCGGGGATTGAACCCGGGGCCTTTCACATGCGAAGCGAACGCTCTACCACTGAGCTACACCCCCTCAATAGAAAGTGAGCGCTTATTTTGTTCCTCTAAATCAAATATGCAAACAATGAATCGCATCCAAAAAAATAAAGTTAAAAAGTGAAGAACTGTTTCCTTTTATTACGCCCAGAAATGTATGCTTCGAATATTCTGCTTAGGACCAGTATGATTCGAAAAGTTTGATAGGTTTGCGTAATTTAAGTACTGCTTTACTTGGATCAAAGCCCTCATTTCCAAAGGGTTTAAGTGACAAAATTGTAAAAAATTACATTTAGATCTTTTCATTCGAATAATAAAGCTTAGAATCAAATGTCGATGTTGTTTCCAATAGAATCAGCTTAAATATTGTAGAAAATTGCAATTTAAAATCTTGTAAAGTGAATTGAAATGATAAAACTTTCTCGATAATCGATTCGATGCAACCTAAGCCCCTTTGGAAATGAACCAGGAGATTGTGCACATATTTTTATAAATGAATTGAAAGTGTTGCAGCACATCGTATATTAAATAAAACTATTGAAGACATTGTATAAACAAAGCTTTACGCATATCTTTCGCCAAGAATTGCTTTGAAGGCGGTTTGAATGGATTGAGGAAAATGATGGGTTCATCTACAAAAATATGCACACAATAGTTCTCCGTTAGTAACTGCGAGTTAGGTCGACAATTCATATAAAACCTCATAAAATTGATGGTTCTCAACAAATAGACGATTTTTAAAATTTGGCGCTTAAAACCTTCAAACATAGCAGTTTAATGTTCGATTAATATAACTAACTGTGTGATAAAAGTAAAATATTTGACAGTTACAATTAGATGTGATTAATCGTTCTATCAGATTAAGAACGCTTCATATCAAATAGAAATCAATTTAATGATGACCATTGAAAATAACGATCAAATTACTGAATAATTTGTAAAAATCAAAATTACAAACAAATGATGACAATTACTTGACATTCCGAATGGATCAGTCAATTGATGACTAAGTTTTAATTAGTCAAAAATTAAAATACAAAGTTTTCACTATAAAATTAGAGATATGTTTCGTAGAACATATATTTATACAAAAGGATGAAATGCAAGCATTTAATGGAGAACATATCGTCAAAAGCTTATGGAATCACAGTTCAATTATAAGTAATGCTGATATGACATCAAATTATTTTTTAAGCTTCATTTGTTCAGCTCCAGATTCGATTTTTCTATTTACCGTAACCACCTTTACCTTTTCCGCCATACCCGCCGCCTCCGTATCCTCTTCCACCACCTCCGTAGCCACCACGTTTTCCTATAAGATTCACAATTTCATCATAACTATTCGATAGATCATTGATTTGGTCAGACCTCCTCCGTAACCACCAATTCCACGTCCACCGCCATATCCTCCACCACCCTTACCTATTGATAATAAAATGTTTTGCACATATTGAAACATTATTGTTTACAACTTGAACAATCGGATATACCATATCCTCGACCGCCTCCACCACCATACCCACGACCCCGTCCGCCGCCATAACCACCACATTCTACTACTTCAAGATGAAGTGCAATTATTAAAATAAGAGACAAGGCAAGAATGATCGCAAACTTTCTCATTCTTAATTGACTGGTCTTTCACTGCAACTTAAGACAACTGATTAAGTCATTTGAAAGAACTGAGTTTAAATAGTCGGCCGACAAAGCGCTTAAAGTTGTTGAACAATCTCTTTTCGTATTGTTTCATATGCATTTCAAGGTCTCTATTAATTGAAACCATTTTTACTATTACTTAAACTACCATTAAGTGAAATGAGGAGATGTACTTGAATTAACCAAACTATTAATTCGAAAATCATGAGTTTTGCTTCAATATGATTAATTAAAAAAACATTAAAGCACGAATCAAAACTATGGGAAAAACTAGTTCTTAAGTGTTGTTTCCAAATAGCAATAGATTCATGAGTTACTTCACTAATCATTATTACAAACTATGTGTTTGGCAATGAATTGTTGTTTTCCCTTTTATTTTGAAGTGTTTAGTTTTTTGTACTTTGTTAACATTGACACAGTTCTGACTGTTGAGACCGAGTAACTCACTGTCGTATGACTTCATTCATTAATTTGTGTTTCACTAAATAGTATTGAAAAACAAAATTATTATTATTTTGTCAGACATGTGTTAAATTTGCATTTTATGTGACTTTCATTATTTTTATATTATTGTTAGACTTGACATTGAGCCACTTTTGCAATGATTCATTACAATCATTAATGCTAACTTAGTATTGATTTATTTTACAATTATTCATGTATTAACAAATTTAGACATGATTTAAGCATTTTCAAAAATGTTTTCATAACTCGATAATGAACTAGGCCGTCCAGCCATCGAAAACAACTCTAAATTAACTTAATCAATTAGCGGTTTCGAAACCAGGACGAAAAACAACAAATTCGATTCAGTTTGAACCCAATTCCACAAGTCGTAGGAATAATTGACTTGCTCTCGTATCTCTTCATCACTTATCATAATTTACTTATAAATGAACATTGAGATCATCTTATTTATGTGTTTTGATCACTTGCAGTAGCCGTTGAACACATGCGTCGAACATTCGTTTTGATAATTACAGAACAAGCTTTAAATTGTGTTCGAACTGCAGCAATGTATGCGAGATTATAGAAATAGGAAACTTCGATTGTCTTCAAGTAGTTAAGTGATTCATACTATTTCAACCATATTTCAATGATAGCTTGCGAGAGAAGCGTTCTCAATGTTAGACTCAATTTAACAAAGACTCAATTGTGACATTACGATCCTTGAAGTCAATTGGTTCCAACTCTTTAATATTACTCGACTATGAATGCTAGCAATTATTTGAAACATTGATAAATCTCCTTCAAAATAGACATGCTGCCCGAAAAATAGTATTCTAAATTGTTCTTCACCTTCAAATATGATGGAGAGATTCAGATTTGTATATAAGGCAAAATCACTTCAAATCCATTTTACTATTTTGAAAGCATTCGGTCAATCAGTACTTGAGTTTAAGCAATAAAAACATGAGTAAACTACTGATTCTTATTTTTTGTGCATTACTTGTTATTGCTTTCATAGAAGTTGGAGAATGTGGTCTTAAAGGAGGTTTCGGACTTGGAAGAGGTAAAGAACGGAATACTGAACTTAATATTTACACGACCTTCTAGTAACTTACATTTCAAACATTAGGTTATGGGGGAGGAGGCCGACGATTTGCAAAAGGTAAGCATAATTTCACTTGACAAACAAGTCTCGCAGCCATTCATTCGATTCTGGTCAATTTTTGTTTTAAATTTTATTCTGAAAAACAGAACAAATATCAGTATAATCAACAGAATGATATCAAAAAAGTTTTGAGAACAATTATTAGAAAGTTGCTTATCGTTCGAATTCAACTTTCTCGTCGATAGCGATGTGAAAGGCATAAATGTGAGAATTAAGCTTTTTGACGCCAATTAACGGCATAGATTAGCAGGAGTTGGTGGTTTGCTTATTTCGTCGATTCGTTTAGGACTCAGCGATTCAATTTGCTCAGATCGTGTAGTTTTTGAACTAGGGAAAAGCCAAACCTCAAAAATATGATCACTTACCAAATATTTGTTCAAGTCATTAAATCTTATTTAAAATAAATAATTTTCTAGGAGGCATAAGACTAGGCGGCTTTGGTGGCAAACGATTCAGATCTGGTGGGTATGGAGGTAAACTTGGTGGCTTTGGTGGCTATGGAAAAGGTTTGCGATCGGGAGGCTTCGGTAAGAATCATATTTGTGTTTAGTATTGATTAAGGTGGTTTGCATCGTTCAAATAGGAGGAATCGGTTTAGCCAAAGGCGGATACGGATGGAAGGGATGAACTTTGTTCAGGACAGACGCTTAAAGATACTTGACAATTGTTATAAAAAAATTGATAACTTTATTGATCTTTTCTTCAAACGATGTATCAATAAATGTTTGTAATAAGTTGAAGAGTTATTTTCATCAAATAAAAAACATAGAATTGAAGCTAATCTGAAACTAAAATAAAACTAATATGATAATAATTTAAAAGTGACTATAGAAATAAAGAGCCAACTTTCAAGTATCATCTCTTAGGAATATTTCAGGAGCTCTTTTCATCATAATTTGTTTAGTAAAGCTGGTCGTATTGGTGGTGTATCCACTAGTCGTACTTTTGACTTGTTTCTGTGTGTTCTTGCTGGCCATCGAAGGTCTGGCCAGATCTAGATGTTGTTGAATGGCTTCAATGTCAAGAGGGCTGATCCGATTTATTCCTCTTTTAGAATGTAAAAGTTTAGGCAATAAGTGAGCGAATGTCTTGCGAAAAGTGACGATTGGATTAATAGCAGCGTTTGCTGAGGCAAATAACTAATACAGGTACAAATATGAATTTTAATTTAACTTTCTAATCGATATGACAATTGACTCACTTGTGCAATAAAACAAACATTGGGAAACCATGAGGGAAGCGACTGCGAGAATAGATAGCAAAACGTAAACATATGTGAATCTGATTCTTATTCTAACTGTACAATAAATAGAATCAATAGTCTTACCGATATATTAATCTTGAAATGTCGATAATAGACAAGAACTTGTAATGGAAACCAGCAAATAATTGTGGTTAAAATATAAATAAATAGCACTTTGATGATAGTTCTTCTGTGCCTTACTCTAACTGGTGTTTCGTTAATGGCTATTGTTTTCTCATATCGATCCATGTGAATGATTATGACTGAATACACCACAATCATTACTAAAAGTGGAAAATATACGAGTGCTGCCAATAGGAAGAGCCAATAATATTTAGCTTGTTCTATATGTTCTTCGGGACACCATTTCTGGAAAAAATGTGTCACAATATTTAGTGAGTTACTTGAGTGGATAATTTTAGCCTAAGTTCTAACCTCTAGATAGTCAGCCCATTGTCTTTGTTTGTACTTTCTCCAAACGGTTAAAGGACTGGCCAGAGCGATAGCCAACACCCAAATGGCAATCATTATTAAGTAAGAGGCCTTCTTATTCAGATGACGATTGAATGGATAAACAGTGGCAAAGAAACGATCACAAGATATAGTCATTAATGATAAGACACTGGCCAATAAACACAAGACTATAAAAATTTGACTAAATTAATTAGTTTTGCTATCAATTAAGCCATAGATCAATTGTCACACCTTTAACAGATCCTTCTAATCGGCAAAAAATAGGTCCCAATTCATAGTTTTGATAAATGTTATCAACTAATGCCATCCATGGACAAAATCTGTGGCATAATTTTAAACGAATGCATTAGATTTACACGAAACCTATGGGTTGGCCGAACGAACTAAAAGTATTGTTAGCTTACAAAGTAGTGAGAAAGTCTGCGATTGCCATATTTAGTATGAACAAATTAACAGTCGATTTGCGCAATGATTTGATCCTCAATATAATCATAATGATGGCAGAATTACCAATTAATCCGAGTGCCATAATTGGTATTATGGCTATAGTCTTGAAGGCGACTTCCCATACGGGCTTTACAACCCAAATGCTTAGTCCTTCGCTGTAATTCATTTTTAAAGTATCATAATCCGAAAAATTGTAAGACGCAATATTATCGCCATATTCCGATGAATACATATTCTCTTCATTAATTGCCATAAGAATAGTGCAATTTCATTACATTGTACAATCCATAAGAGTTTTAATTTGATTGTAATGAAACAAAACAGACAATAATTAAACGCTTATGCGTTTATGCCTATAAGTTATCTCAATTTTTATCTATCAATTATACTATTTTGTTATTAGTATTACCCCAGCGTTGGTGATAAATAGCTATCATAATCGTCACTCTCGAAATATGGCTCAATCAGACTTCCAACTGAGAAATGATAACTTTATGTAACTATTTATAAAATGTGTTTTTATTTGCTTTAAAATATGCTTACATTAAATGTTGACACATACAAATCAATTATAATGAAATTTTCATTTTCAGATACCTCTAATCAGTGACATTCGCAACAGTCAATGAGCCAGTATACGGTATAAGCGAGATATAATCAATATGACCGACATAATCGGAGTCCGTTTCGAAAATCCTATAAATTCAAGCTAAAATCTATTTGATATGACGAACCTCAATATAAACACATTTTAGATACAATAAAGTATCTAAACATACGATATAAAGTACATCCTCTAATAACAAAGCTTCCATCAACCCCTAAGAGGACTAGTTTTCAACTTAAGATTCATTTAAAACTCTGATGTCTTAAAACACTTTGTTTAGGCTAATAACTTCAAAAACAGTGTCTCTGAAAACTCGAATTTCATAGAAAACCAAATTTGCAATTTTAATGTCTTCAAGAATAATATTCGGATGAAAATGATTGGTTTTTAAAAATAAATACCCCTATTTGTTATATTTATATTAGCTCTTAATATAAATGCTCTAAAAGCAAACATATTTGAATTTGCGACATAACACACAGCTCGATATAACCAATAACGACCTTTACCCTTTCAATGTTTGTTATGTCGAACTTTTATTGTATTTAAAAATTTCAAATCAAATAATTCTTATGAGAACAATTTTACAGAAAAAATGGGTCTCAAATTGTCACTCAATAATCGGTTTGACATGTCCAAAAGGATTACGCAAACGGCTTTCACATTATTTTTCAGTTTGGTACCAATCAAATATTGTCGATTATTTTTAATTGAAAATTGCTCAAAAATCATTCAAATTTGATCAAAATGTTGATTTTGCATAAGCAAAATTGTTTAATCCATATTTGTAGTATGTGATCGCTTTTTCAAGTTATACGTCACTTATTCAAATTTTTTTAATTCGAAAGTTCAAGAGAACAGTTCAAATGAGAAACTTATGAAACATTAAAAATGCTGAACAATGATGCACTTGTTTCTTCAATAATTGCATTAATGATCATTTATCCGTTTAACAATTTTTTATTATAAGAACTTTGTTTTCAATACATGTGCTGGCACGAGATAAGCTATTAAACTATGTTAGATAAGTGTATCAATAGCTTTGTAACTCATAACGTGATCTGAAAGGTTAGCACTGAAAAAAATGATAATGTTTTTAATCTTTATGATTGATAGAGTTGCCTAATTTGTTGCAACTCTAATCTGGACAACAACTTGAAAGTTGAAGCAGTTATTTCTCTCAAAATTTAGGCTTTTGAGTAGAAATAATATTTGTTTGTTCATTATGGAAAACAAAAATAAACATTAAAAATATAGTTTTGTTCATAAGTAAAGACGGACCAAAGCTCAAAATGTTGTTAGGCTGAGCTGCGATTATGAGCTTCATAACAGTTAGGTTCAATTATGTACTCATGATCTTAGCCTAATGACTCAATTAAAAGGACTACATATAAAAGTTATATTAATTTCGATAGAAAAGCTAATGAAAAGTATTTAGATAAAGTTTATTCAAATCTAAAAAGCTATTTCACATATAGAAGGAACAATTGTAAATTGTTAGCAAAATTTGTTTCTGAGCAGCGCTTCAAAGTTCAATATATCGAGTCCAAGTCTGTGACGGACTGCTGCCTATTTGGTCGAGCTTCGGGCTTGAGCTTCAAGCTAATCAATCAGATAATACTGGGCTCGAAGCTAGCTTATGTCCATCACTATTTGTAAGGTGTGAGTTTCAAATACTTTTCGTATACAGATTGATGTCTAATTTTTTGCCTGTATTATGATTATTTAATTATTATAACGCTACGTCACTCAAAGATGTATTATTATAAATATGATAGCGATTGTGTCAGACCAGTTTATTCAGAAATATTCTCATTAGTTAGGCGCTGAGCTATTGTATATATGACACGAATCTGCACCCGTTTTACAGCCACTTAAGTCTAACTAATTATTGCTAACAGAATCAATGTGATCGACAAGGGTCGAGCTGACGTTCTCTTACAGATATGAGACAACTTCAACTCTAAAGTATTGAAGTCTTAATCTAGTGAGATATATGGCCTAGTCTTGTGTTGCAAAGAGCTTTCCAAATCTTGATTGTACAGATTGCATATATACTCTTGACAACCGCTATTATTGCGAAAAAGAAAAATATGGAAAACGAACAAAAGTTTTCTGGATTTAATGAAAATTCACACAAAAATGTTTTTCAGTTTCAAATTGATAATAATTCAATTGAATCCAGTAAAAATCGATACAAATACTTGACCACCTTTGCTTTGTATTTCTGTTCAATGGCTTATGTGAGTATTTAAATACTAAAAGTATTGTTTTTTCAAATGATCTAAAGAAAACAGTTTTCAATGAAAACAATTTATTTAATTATCAAAAAATAAAACTTAAAACGAAAGTTCAAGTCACTAATTTGAAGTGGTATAATAATTCAAAATACCAGTTGACCAATCAGTTTAGCTTTCTTCATTTATTAAATCGATCACGTCAATTTTTTTATTGTTGACACTCTTCTTCACAAAAACTTAATGAAATTGGATTACATTTCATGATTTTTCTTTAAATTCACATCTCAAAGGGCATGACCTCTTATATAATTGGTCCGGCACTAAATGACATGAGAATAAGGTTGGGCACTACTTTGGACAGTATAACGATTGTATTTGCGTGTGTACTCGTTGGATATACTTTAGGAGCAATAATAAGTTTGTAACTTTTTTTCAATCAGCTTTACTCAATAGATATATTTCAAGTTTAGAGTAGTTTGACCAAATCAACTTATCGGTAGAAAAGAATTCATTTTTTTCTCAATTTTAAGAACTATAAATCTTATTATGTTAGTGGTTTTCCTAATTAAGTTCTACCTGTGTTTTAAAACTATCATTCATGTAAACTTCATAGAAAAGAACAATTTCGCTTTGAATATCGCTCAATGCCGAAGAGTATAATGTCTTATTCTGTGATTTGTCACACAATTAATAAATTATACTTTACAGACGGTGCTATTTATAACTATATAAATCGTCAACTGGTCTTAGTATGTCTTCTATTTATAATGGCGTGTACTATAGCCTTAGCCCCTCACTGCACATCATTGGGCTTACTTTTCGGAGATGCATCAGTTACTGGATTCGCAGCTGGAGGTTAGACAATTGAATATCTTCAATTATACAAAATAAAGACAAGGCCGATAAATGTTCGATGCAATAATACTTTATAAAATACAGTTAATTTAATTATAGTGTCAAATCAATAGGTAATCAAGATAGAATGGTTTAATTTGAAAATAGTAGATTCATTGTTCGATTATATAATGGATTTAGGGATAGAGTTAGTCTTTCAGCTCAGTAGACCAGAGGACGCTAATATTTGACAAATTTTGCATTATATTCGATTATTAAGTTCAGAATTACAAGTCCACGTTTTCTAAATTATATATTAATATGATTGAGGCCTAAGTCGTTTTTCAACCTAAAAGTATGAAAATAACCAAAATTTTAGGATGTATGCAACAAAAATCACTGTTACAGAAAGTTGCGAATAGGCCAACTCTGGTCTCTAAGTAGTGCCGACCCGAATAGATTGTAAGCATAAAGTTGTGATTACTTTTGTTTAAACTAGGATTCGATACGGCACAAGTCGTTTGGATTATCGAACTGTGGGCTGAAAGAGCCGGTGCCTTTTTGCAAGGAATTCAATTTTTTTTCGCTCTGGGAACATTTATATCGCCTCTAATGACCAGACCTTTCTTAGATAAAAATAGAAGCGATGAAACGCCTTTAATAAACACAACAATACAATCAGAAGAATTAAGACATCAGTCTCATATTGAAATACCCTTTGGAATAGTTGGCTCGATATTGGTTGTCTCTTCTATTTTACTATTAGCATTACATTTTTATAAGAGATATGATCCGCCAGTCGAGCAAAACCAAGAATGTGTCTGTAAATGGCCGTCATTTCAAAAATTGATTTATATAATTCTTGGATTCTTCACATTAGCGCCATATGTTGGAATGGAAATTATGAACTTTCAGTTAGTGTCATCTTTCGCACATAACTCTCATCTCAAATTATCAGATAGTGATAGTGCAGATGTGTTGACATTTCTAGCTGGAGCCTTTACTTTCGGTCGAGCGCTAAGTATTATCATTTCGATTAAGTATCCGCCTGAAAAAATGATCTACGTTAATTATGTAATAGTCATAATCGCAAATGTTGTTTTATTACTTTTTGAATTGAATCGAAATTCTCTTTCAATGCTATGGGTTGGAAATGTAATACTTGGTTTTGGATTTTCCTCAGTATTTCCAGCAGTTTACGCGTTCCTCGATACACACATAACTATAGGTAATAGTATGGGAGCGTTCTTTGTTTGCACAAGTGGTCTGATGGCAGCTTTACTTCCGACTGTTTGTGGACAATTCATTGAGAACACACCACTCGCTCTCATTTATATGAACTTTATTTGCGTTTTTGTTAATTGTTGCGCTTTTACCATTTTTAACATTCTAATACGATATAGACGATCATTTATTTAAAAAACTCAATAAATTTAATATATTTTACAACTTACTACATCATATTTTTGGGTCATAAACTTCGGCCAATCAACCAATTTTTAGAATTTGCAGTTGTGTATCGAATTTGAATAGTAATACCGAATTACACCAAATTTCGATATAAAATTCATACTATACAATAGCTTTAAACCTTAAAACCTAGTCTTGTTTTCTTCAATTCATTCTTCAAGTGTGCAAGGCATCAAATTCAAAAGGCAAGTAAAAAATGAGATAGAAACTAGTCACTATTGTCAAATTTGTGCAGCTCTGCTCAAAACCATGCTTTAAATTGATTTCCAATCGAAAGCTCCTCGAATTTTATCGAAACTGATTTCGGGCACAATGCTTGTCAGTTGTAGGTCATTACGTTTTATGCAAAATTTTTACTTAGAGATTACGTTTAGATACCTTAGAGTAAATAGTTGCGATTTTTTATGATATATGGTATGCGAGATAAAAATTGGCAAAAACTTGATGTGTGTTTAAGCCTCAATTTTATCTTAATTATAGCGTCTATCTGCTTGTCCATAACAATATAATGTAAAAGAGTTATCAATTATGATGTGTATTTGAACTTAAAAATTTAACTTCGAAAAATTTAGAAACTAAGTGCTACTTTTAAGGCTAATTAATAATAAATGATAATAGTTGTAAATCAGACTTCAATGTTTTTTGAAGGTAGTATTTTTTAGCTAAGTCAACGCTTAAATTTTTCAGTCTGATATTATGAAAAGCTTAAGATCTTTAAAAATTAACGGAACCTAACAATAGTAAATGGAGAACATTTAAAAACTGTGAATGTCTGAAATTTTGAATTCATATTTGTTGTAGAACTGTGATATTAAATCTAAAATCCTCATTTAAATAATTGTAGTTATAGTTGATTTGACATAAAACGTCATATTAGACGAATTAAAAGACTATTGAAAAATAGTGGTGCTGATTTTTTGAAAATTTAATGTAAGGTCTTTTAACGAAAGATGTTTGGATGTTAAAAAAATTTGACTGTGGCCTATAAAGCGGTGAACAAATTTTTATAATATAACAAATCTTAAATATAGGAACAAATGCTATCGCTTGGCAATAATTAAGTTTAGCTATGTATATTTATTAAATTTTTATGGATAAAATCTTTTTGCTAATTTTTATGTCGCAGACCACTCTGTTAATATGCTCGATTGTTTTTTAAACTAAATGACTAGATTTTGACTAATTTTGACCAAAATTTGATTGGAACATCTACTGTATTAGCATTGGGATGGAAAATTTAATTTTAGAATGACAATTCAATCAATTCGGAAGATTAGAAAACTTGAACCATATCAATTTAAAGTCCTCATAATAATCTTTAAATCGATGTATTGTTTGTTTTAGTCCTTTACCGAATAAAGTCTTATAGTCTAAATGATTTAAGAATAAAAGTTCTATAAATTGTGTCCCAAAATTGATTTCGTGCACCAGTTTCGCTCAATTCTCGACTGCAATTTTCGAATCAAGTAACTCTGATATTTGTCAACAATTTCTTATCCAGGCTCAATTTTTAAGTCTTCCTATCTACTTCATAGAATTTGATTGAATTTTACCCTATTTTACTGTTTTCCTACTGTTTTCAAAACGAAATCTGTTAAAATACAATTAATTATTAATATCGCTGAATCATAATATGATTACTTAAAATCGTGTTAAAGAGTGTATTTTAAAGTTAACCTGCACAATGTTTTCTGTCTTTCAATGGTGAATTTTTTTTATAACATTACAGCTTTTGATTTTCTATTGGAAGGCTATTTTTTATAACACAAATATGATACAAATATGCCAAGTATGAGTGCAGACTTACTTACGCTTCGGCCTGGAATCGGAGATCAAATCTGGAGATCTGGCAACCGAAATTGTGTAAGAACGAATTAACTAGAAATTAGTGACTACATTGTATTATAAAATAAATGCAAAATATTTGGCTCTCATTGATCGTAACAGTTGATTTTCAACTTTGAATTTATAAAACTATATTCTATTCTAATGAATGAGTCAATTTAAGCGTTTTCAGTTGAATCGTTTCAAAGATTTAAAATTGCGAGCATAGTTATGGTATGGAATACTAAGCTTCGCAAACTCTGTTTCGCATGACTAAGTAGCTAAAAGTCAACTTTTAAGGTTAAGACTTCATATACTTACTTGAAGTTGAAAAAAACTTAAGATTCAGTTAGAATAGTTTGATACATATGAAAAGAAGGGTCTCTGAGTTTGAGGCTTTGGAGTTTTAGTTTGGTGCAGGAGCATAACTGCTAAGCCATACCATCTATAGCTGAGAGATTAAATAATTATTTTATTTATTTATCTTCCTTCGATATCTTATCCAACTAGTTATGAATATTTGAACGCTTCTCTATTATTGAACCATTAAGGTATGATCCCCACTCCTTGTTTGGTATGCTTACAATTTTCAAGCAATTGTTCAATTTTTTCATTAAAACTTTTTAAAAATTGAAATGCTTGAGAATAAATATTAGGATTAAAAATGAAATTAAGCAATCAAATTGTATTTGAAGAAACAATAAAGATAAACATACATTTGATCGTAAGTATTCTATAGAACTGAGTGGCCAAACAGTTATCTGCACTTTCCATCCGAAAGTAATTACATCCAACGACTTAATTATGTCTGATGGTGTCAATAAATCAATTGCAACAAACTTTCACTAAAATCTCAATTATTTTTCAAGTTGAACCATTCGAATAGAATAGCGCGAACGTTCATCTAAGTATTCTCACAGTACGGGTATAAAACTTGCTCTCACCGGGTTTAAGAATTGAGTACTATTTGTCCGATTAAGATAATACTGAATCGACAAAATGATTATATGTATGATAAAGTAATGATAAAAAACAATATTATCTATTACTCAAAGATTGACTTATACTCTGACACATACGCCAAGTAATGCACAAATAAGTCAGTAAACAAAAATTTGAAGATCTAAATTATTTTTACCACTTATTTAGCTGCATATATTCAATAGTATATAACTTTAACAGTAGTCTGGCAAGATAAAAGTCTTTTTATTATCTACTTTTTACATACAGAGAAAGATTACAAATAATCGTCAAATATTAATTGAAAAATGAGTGAAAGTTTACAGCAAATAAAAAATGAAAACAAAGTTAAAAACTGGTCGAATTGGGATAAATCGATTTATACGATAATAATGTGTTACACACAGCTTGCGTTTGGAATTACTTGCACTTCGGTCGGTCCATGTCTTGTAGACTTGAAAAATATATTTCAGCACAAAGACATGCAGTATGTGTTTTATTACAATTCAATTAATTCGATTGGATATGTTTGTGGAAGTCTTTGTGAGTTTCATTTATTTGCATTTTAATTAATTGCACTTTTAATTAAATGATCTATTAATAATATGTCGTTTGAATCACTTTGACTCCGGTCCCGCCAATTATTACTGAACATCCCGAGTACTAAAAAATATAGTATTTAATAACTCTAACTAAGCTGACGGCAGCTAACATATCATTGTTATCGATTAAATACTGATTTTGTTAACATCAATTTGACTAAACTTAAACGTGAGCTCGATTTGCAAAAATATAGATACCTGGGGCAAATTCAAGTGTACCCAATAGATTTTCTGTTTTCAAACTCTTATTTTATACAGTATCCCATAGGATTTATAAAGGAGTTTGATTAAAACAGAGATTGTTTGCCTCTAAAAAAGAAATCAATAAAATGGGTACCGTTGGAAAATCTGTACCCTAAGGAGTCCACTCGTATGACCTTTACCCCAATGTGAGCAGGCAGGGCCAAGATACAGAGAGTCAAAGTTCAGAAATTGGAAATTGAACATGAAGATATATATATATATATGTATATATTTGAACTGTACTTTGTAAGTACAAAAGTAGCCTCAGGACTGTCAGGTGTTGTGTACATATAATGGCAGTCCCTTGGTATCTCGGATCTTGCAGACACTAGCCCGAGATTCGAGAGTCAGGAGCCTCACTGGACAAAGTCTTCTATGTTCTCGAAAGCACTGACATAGAATCAGAATGATTTTAGTTTACACGATTGGATTTTATTCTATACATTTTTTCTTGTATTATATATACCTTTAATTTTATTTTATACATCTCCAACTATTATATTTATGTTTACAATTGATTCTTGATGCTTTCTAATGAGAATTCACTGAAAAAATGCTCTTTCAGTTTCTGAACTTTGACCCGATCACTCGGATTGGGATAAGGGTAATGTATTTTGACTATAGAGATGAAAATCCTTCCAATGATACCTACTTTATCGAATTTGGTTTATGGGTGAATCTATACCAAACTCCTTTGGTATAAATTTCTGAAGTGCACTAAATATGAAGTACTTAAAACACTAGATACTATCTTAATAGGACTTGTTAACTGGTTCTTTCATTCCTTTTATCGTTATGTTAAATATTAATAAATCAATTCAATCAACTAACTGTTGATTTAAACTCAGTGTTTTCTCAAAGAAGCTTCGATAGTTAATTTTAGCGTTTTATTAAATTCATTTTGATTTTAAAGAGAAAACAGACACAAACTCGAGCTGTGGATTATGTCAGATCCTCTTCGGAATCTGAGTTTAATACTAGCTCTAGTTCTGCATAAGATAATTAAAGTATAAGTGCACAAGTATTTAGATGATAAATTGATTTTTCTTTTTTTTTATGACAGTAGACAAATACGAAATCGAAATCTTAATTGATAGCTTTTAACTAAAAGATTATTTCACTTATTCTTAATTGTATTATGAGACCAAAGTTCGCTTATGCAACCTTGAGCTGAACACAACTGCAATTTTAATCGATAGGATTCAATAAGAATTTAAGATATGAGCAACTTATCATCATATGTACCTTTAGTATTAATACTTTTAATACCTGTATTCTAAAAGGCTTAATCATCAATTTAATAATGTTTCGATATAAAAATCAAAGTGAAAATGAGTGTCACATCTAAAAAATAAATTTATAAAAATTTGTACTTATCATAAAAAACTGACAATTCTCTGCTTATGACATCAAAAATTGATGAATTATCAAAAAGTTGAAATCTTTTTCTCATGCAATCGAGTCAGGGTTACCAACTTTGTCAAAGTTAAGTTTAGATAACAAGACCCTGAAAAAATCCAAGTCGATTCTGGGCATAAGATGTGAAAAGGAGACTCTTACAGTTTTAGGTCAGACTTTGCCATAAAAAACAAGTAAAAATACTTGTTAATCAATAAAATGCAAACTGAAAGAGCAATTTTTAGGAAATCAATATCGTTAAATCCCTAGAAGAGTAGTTTTTCGTTGAATAAATGACTGTTTTTCAAGTAGATTTAGCGGAAAGCTAAAGGGATTTGACTTTTTTTAACGAATTAGCTTCTAAATAGATGTTTTTTGAAATAGTTTTTCTACTAAACTGTCCAGACTAAGAGCTTCCTTGAGTCTGCAAATAACAGTGAAAGTGTGCACTATCCAGTCTAAAACTGGGCAGTTGGTGAGCCTGTCTCGAGCATTAATAACATATAATAACTAATCATTTAATTAATTGATTTTATATAAATCCTGAATTAAAGGTGGATTTCTCTACAAGAATCTAAACCGACAGCTTTGCATGATTTGTTTGTTAACAACATTAGGCATATCTTTGATTTTGATACCACATACAACGCTTTTGTTCCTATATTTTTGTGGCTTCATTATTGGAATCGGTGGCGGAAGTTGGGATTCGTGTGTCAGTGTATGGACTATCGAGATGTGGAGACAGAGAAGTGGTCCTATTTTGCAATTGTCTCAATTTGCATTCGGTATCGGAAGTATTATCGGACCATTGATTGACAAGCCATTTATTACTGGAGAAATCGATACGACTTCCGTCAATGGAAACTCTGAAAGAATGATTGAGAGTGTAAAAAGACGCTCATTGCTGGCCACACCGTTTGCCATCAATGGCTGTATTCAACTATTGGGCGCACTGATGATGTTCATTATGTTTTGCATTAAGAAATATGAAAAGCCGACACAAGAGATAGAAAATGACTGCGAACAAATAAAACTAGATAGAAGATTAAAGCTCTCACCAGAATCTGGTTCTCCTATTAAATCAGTTACACTTTTGGGCGCCCTGTGTTTAGCTTCGTTTACTGCCATAGAAAACTGTCAGTTCCAATTTTCTCCGACATTCAATCAATACATTCCATTAAGACTTTGCGCGTCAAATACTGCTTTAATATTATCATTAATGGCAACTTGTTTTACATTAGGTCGTGGTATCAGTATATTTATCGCTATAAAAGTTCGACCGCAAACCATGTTGACATATCATTTTTGTATTATTCTAATTGCTCTCATTATATTACTATTTGCACAAAACACTATTCAATTTATTTTTATGGGCAATATTCTGATTGGCAAGTCCGAGTTTATTTGACCATTTCTTTATTAAGTGACTAAGAATTTGATTTTAAGATTGATCTTTATTGAAGGTATCGGACTTTCTGCGTTTTGGCCAGCTATGTTTGCTTATATCGAACAGTATCTAGTGGTGACCGACAAAATTGGAACCACATTTGTTTTTACAGTTGGGCTCATGACTGCAACTTCTCCACTAATAATTGGTCCTTATATTCAAAGCCAGCCTATGATTTTAATTTATTTTAACTCTGCGTGCGTAACTTTCAGTATTTTTACATTCATTTTGATGCAATATTTAGTTAATAAGTCTTTAGCGAAGGTTCAAAACGCAAAAACAAGTGAACGCTTGAAAAATAACGACGAATCAGTCGAGAAAACCTTCACTAAACAAACAAACAATGAAAAAATTTACGAAAAAAATTGTGTTAATCTTATCCAATGTAATGCATGAACTCAATCTTTAATTTTAATAAATTGATCCGTTTTTTGAGAACAAAACTTTTAGTTTGCTTACACTGACAGCAAGATTATGATCGTTTGACGAACTGATACGAGATTTCTGTCTAAAACTAGTGAAGCGGAACTTCGAATTGTTTAAGTATTGATTTTTTAGCAACTACGCGAGTTAGTGCTGGTATACTTGTCTACTTGATCAAAATCTAAATCATCTCGAAAGGATCAAATATTTCATAACAAATACTTGAAAATACAATTCGATGCACAAAATTGAATAACAATTGATGAGGATTAAAGGAATGATGTATGTTTGCTGATAAGAAGCTTCAAGCGTTGGATCTCTGCTTAGGTTTATGTCATAAGGCTTTGTCAGATAAAACTACGTTTATTGTCAAATTTATAACAAAATATTGCAATTAGATCACTTGTATCATAGGATAAAGTAAGCAATCAGTTTTAGCATTAGTTTCCAATCAGGGAAGAGATTTAAATGCAGTATTTATTTGAAATGATCCAATCATAGAATAAACTTGCCTATTGTTATGTTTAGCAAAAACACTTTTACTCAAATATTATTCAATTTTTCATTGAGCTGAAGCGCTATTGCATTTTTATAAATGTTGTCTGATTGCCATTAAGATAGCTTTCTAGAAATTTATAGAAATCATACTTATTTACATTTCAAACATTCACTCTTTTTATATTGATTTTGCTGAAAAATAAAGCAAATTATGCTAATCTTGCTCAATTTTGGAATCAGTCATACAATCCAATTCATAATAAGACTTATGTTACGACCAGTTTACTAAATTGAATCATTGGTTTCCTTTCCCTATTTATTAAGAGATAAAATTGTTTTCTTTTGTCTGAGTTCGTTTCAATAAATCTCAGTTCAGATACCGTTCACTGCGATATAAATGAGACGCTCCTTTTGATCTTAGTTCATATTAATATTTTTGGAGCACTAAACGATTCTTATTTTTACCACTTACTTGCTCTATAAGTTGAGAACAAGTTTTTACAGTTTCACAAGTTGATAACTAGAATCAATTTATTCCAAATGAATGATAAAGAAAATGAATCGACTAAAAGCAAAAATTTGGACAAATATATATACACAGCAATCTTTTGTTACGCAAATATAACTTACGTACGTAAGTGATGGTCATTAAAGACAAACGATTGATTATATTATTTGAAATCTATAGGGAATCACTTCAACATCAGTGGCGAGCACCTTGACAGGTTTGCATTTTTCCATATCTTCACTATTAGAACAATCGCAATAGGTCGTTCAGTTTTAAAATCTCATATTCAATAATGAGTTCGGTCTTATTTTAAACAGATTTGAAATACATTCTGAATACGTCGACGGCACTGACGAGTCACTACTTCACTCTATATGCGATCGGCTATCTTTGTGGCAGTCTTTGTAAGTGGAATCGCTAATATATTTTTATTCATACCAAAATAACTGAATAAGAAATTTTCAGGTGGCCTGGCAAGCAGATTTGTTAATCGCCAACTTATGCTGATAGTGATGCTGATCCTTATAAGCATTGCTATATCAATAACTCCATTGTGTCCTAATTTGATAGTGTTTTACATATCGGCCTTTATTAACGGAATGGGTTCGGGTACACTTGACTGCACTCAGAATGTGTGGACTATCGAAATGTGGAAACAAAATAGTGGTCCCTTCCTACAATTGGTTCAGTTCTCGTTTGGTTTGGGCACTATTATCGGTCCTCTCATTGAGAAACCCTTTGTTAGTGGAGAACCAGACGATAATAATAGTGATAAATCCAATTTGAACAATACGGTCGATAAGTTTAACAATATTTCAAAGACAATCCAGAATGTGGTACATATTACGGCAGAGAATCGCAGAAATTCTCTCATCAAACCCTTTTTCATTGTTGGATTCCTGTTTATATTAAGCGCTCTTATGATGATCTTTATGTTCATCTTTAGGAGATATAAATATGAAGATCCGAACCAGAAAAACAATGATATCGATGGTTCTATGACATCAGTAACTGATACAACAAACAGTAGAACCAAATTGTCTGATGAGATCGGGTCACCTAATAAGTTGATCATATTTTTGGGAGCCTTTTGTATCGCTTCTTATAATGCCACAGAATTAGCTTATTTTCAATTTATTCCTTCATTCGCCCAATACATGAAACTACGATTGTCTGCCTCTGAATCAGCTCTATTATTGTCGGCGATGGCCACTTCTTACACTATTGCGCGTGGCCTCAGTATTTTTATTGCTATCAAAGTGAAGCCTCAACACATGTTGATCTGTCACTTCACTCTACTGTCCATGTCGTGTGCTATTCTTTTACTATCGGAAAATTCGTTAGCATTACTTTGGACTGGAGACATTCTTATAGGTAACTAAGTTTTAAAATTCGTTTCGAGCTACACATTTGAATAGTCTATGATAAAAGTTGTTTATGACTATTCTTATGTTATTCTTTCATACTATATCATATTACTAGTGGATGGAGTTTTTGGTGTAGTGCCCAATTTAGGTCGGTCTTCAAGCCGAAAACCCCATTCACAAGCTATTGCTAACAGTTTCCTGATTCAATTCAATGCAGAACTTTAACAGTTTGAGAGGCTTTCCTTCACTTGCCTGCAATTTAATTAACACTATTACTGAACAAATGTATTTGTAAATATTAAAGGGATTGGATTCTCAGCCATGTGGAGTGCATTGTTTGCTTATATCGAACAGTATTTGGTCATCAGCGATATGGTTGGCTCGATATTTATTTTTTCTGTCGGTGCAGTCAGTGCTTCACTTCCCTTCATAATTGGTCCTCTAATTTGTTCATTTCCCATTATATTAATCTATTTCTGTATATCCTCTCTTTTATTCAGTATAACCATATTCATAATAATTCATGTAATAATTACAAGGTTTCAAAAACGGGCAAAATATAGTTCTTACAATATGAATCATCGAATGAGTATCTGTAGCACTAATGCAGCCATCACTTACTTATCAACAAAAAGGTTATCACTTATTAATAGAGAAAAACAAAATGAAATAATTAAGAATCAAAGATTTTAAGTCAATAAAATTGCATATGATTGATCAAGTTTAATTTATTCAAATGAACAGTAATTTATGCATAACAGAGCCACGTACTGAAACAATGTGGTTCGATATGCAATCGTGATTCTTCGAAATCTGGATCTTCCAGAGTAAGCGGTTGCTGATCATCCCATCAATTAATTGTAATAAAAATTTAGAGAAATGTGCAAAAGTGTAGAACATTGGATTCTTATAATATTCATGTTTATCGGGACCCATTATTACTGGCGCCGAATCGGAGTGACCTTTCACTACCCATATCGGTCCTGTTATTGTCAATGTTTGTGTCATATAGAACTAAAGTGATTTATCGTTTGATTTAAGTTATATCTCCAGTCATGTCTAATGTACAGTTGCAATCATTCCAACTTGATTACACTTTCTAAAGCAGGGCCCAAATCGTTCTTAAAGAAATATCCCTCCATTTCTGGCTTGAAGTCCATTATATTACATGACAAATTATTCTGTTTTCATTCGACAATATATAACAGTCGTAGGTCTAGTCGATTTGATATTTGATCATTTTTTATAGTTCGATTGAATATAAGCGCCTACCTGTAATCCCGTAGCGGATTCGTCCTGAATAGTCGTACCCCAGAAACCAACTCCATGTTCATGATATGCTTTCAATCGCCTTTTGTTAAAGAAAGCAAACTCAAAATGGACTTAAATGATCTTGTTCTAATTTGTCTAAGTCGATTATCTAACGATGTAGTTGGCATATATTTTCCAAAATTTAGTTCCGGTGCCCTCATTCAGTGCTCCCCTCCTGTTAGTCTACGATTGGTCTTAAGCCAAGTCGGAGTACTTCATGGAGACTCAAGATACTTCAATGGCCTACACTTTGTCATGTCAGACGCAATTTTCATTTGAGGAATCTTTTAAGGAAAATTTTGCGTCAAAATTTTATCAAACTTAGTAATATAATTTTTTAAAGTTAACCTTATATTTAGTGTCCCGTCGATTAAAGTGAACTACTCAATTGTTTTAAATTCCAGCCCATTGATGATCATCACAAGTGTATCGTCGAATTGAGAAGTCACTTCCCGCTATTATCATTTATACTACAAATTTTTAGATTTGCTGACGATCTGTTCTAGAAGAGTTCACTTGTTATAGTGTTAGATTTTCAAGAATTAGCGTCCTATGTTTTGGATCGAGATAGACCTAACACTTGTACTTGAGTATCGATGTAATCCGAATCAGAATTACATAAATAGAAAAAATTGACTCAATCATTTCTACTGGATATTCCAATCAAAAAAATTTTTAGTCTGTCTTAAAAGTTTTGGCTATATTCATACAGAATATTCATATGTTTCAAACCTAATTCATCAATTGATTAAATAAAGTGATGACATTTGAATTTTGACACTCAACACTTAAGATCCTGAAATAAATTATCAGAAGATTTACGGGACAAAGTTTTTGAGCGCAATTAAGCATCATCTCTCTTATAGAATATGAATCAATGGAAAGTCATCCATATGTGAGACAATGCGCATGTTTCTAATCAATTGTTGACTACTTGTAGGCTACCATATAGAATTTTTCATATATTTTACTAAATAACATGTAGAAATAATTATAGATTTCAATAAAACTATCCACATTCTTTACGTGGTTTAACAGATGGTTGAGAAAGTATGTCAAATTAAATAACTGTCTGACATATGAACGACTTTGCGTTCTCTCGTATAACGGCATCCATACTTTTCATAAAACTCTGAAGTTTTGAAATACTTGCCGACTATAATTCGTATAATTATCTGACATTGCTTGTATTGAGTCATTGAGCCAAATAATCAACGTAAACACATGCATATTCTGACAAATCAAAATATCAAATCATAGACCAAAGATCAGTTGCAGGTCGATCGTGCGATGCAATTTACGTTTTTAAGAAAATTTAATTCAAGTCATTAATATAGTATCCATAAATCGGTTGAGCATTTATCGTTTTCAACCGATTCTAAATGAAAATCATCTACTCAAGATTCTACTAATTCGGCTAGGATTAGGTTTTAAAATGGATGAAGGATATTAAATCGTCAAGGTTATTACATTTTTCATTATATTTACCAATTTTACCTCGAATCAAGAAAAATGATTTACTTTTTTGGACAGCATATAATCAATGTACTTATTGAATTTAGCTAATCATTAAAAAGATAGCTTTTACAAAGTTGCGAGAAAAAATCATTTTTATTCGATATCAACCAAATTGATACAATTTTTATTAGGTTAATTAGATTAGATTAGGTTAGGTTAGGTTAGGTTATGGGATGATTCAGGTATAGAAGGTTAATACTGCGCGCAAAAGTCAAACACATAACTCCCTTATGGCTATGGAAACTCGGCACAGAAAAGCGAACTGCAACGCCAACACTTACTGATACCTTTCTATTGATTTGTGAGTATCAGTTAACTATACAAATAATTCAAATAATACTAACTTTTGAACAACCATTTACAATTATAACTAAAACGTTAACTTACCACTCGAAATTACTAACGAATCTGTGTATTATTAAAAGGAGAAAACAGTCAAGTTTTTAAAGGTTTTTATAATGCACTTCAACAAACAAATCCACAACAGGTATTCAATATGTCACGAAACAATAGTGTGTCAATCGAAATTCAATGTCAATTAGATTATCTCGCAAAATTGCTTTTATAAAAGGATTTTTCATAGCATTTTCCTATTTTGAGATGAAATAATATCCCAAAATCATTTATAGTTTATTTATAGTAACATTAAGTTTGAATAAAGGTTTAAATTAAACATTGATTGCGCTAAGCTTTTACAATCAATTATATTTGATTAAATTCGTAAGCAATCAAAATTAGTTGGCACATACATTTCATGCAAATTTAGGATATCATTTTATATAATAGAAAAAATTAAGAAAACAAGAAGAACAGAGCTTTTTGTTTAAAAAAGATTATCTGCTGTGTTGCGCAGTATATTCACATAAATGATATGTAGCATTTCATTTCTCACACAGTCATCCAAATTATTCGCCAAATATCAAAGTTCCAAATGAAAGGAACTAAATAACAAAACAATATTAGACAAGCTTATTACAAATTGGTCATTCAATTATAGTCTTAGAGCACATCACAGTTGAGAATCAGAACATGGGTCAACCTTTCTGACAAGTTTTGAGATACTGGTGCTTATTAAAATCAGTATTATTAAAGCAGATAATAGAAATGTGGGCTGCATTCTGCAAAATTAGCAAAATTAGCAATATTGCAAAAGTGTACAATAAGAATGGATGGTTTGCAATCAATTATCTGCAATCGCCTCATGTTTCGCAATGGACGGCATTCTTCCAATATGTGATCTGAAATGAGGTCATGATCTAAACATAATATGACTAATATATAATCGAAATGAGTCAAAACTATAGATAAGATTCAAGTTTTGTTGAATTCATTTATTGAAAAATGTTTATTAAAAATGCTGTTTAAGAAATTAAAAGAGTCCGCTAATATCTTCGATTAGGCACATAAAGGTACAATCTCGCGGGTTAACTGAACGACACCGAATCTCAACTAAATGCTGGGGCAGTAATTCTGGAGTAAACGGAACGTACGATTTTCTGATGATCTGATGGCAAAAGTATACGATCTTTAAAAAAATTGAACAGTTGTTTCCTCAGTTGACATAATTTGATAAAAATTTTGAGTTAATATTTTTATGCTACTTAACTAACTAACAAACGTTAAGACTGGGTATAAATGCAATACTTTAACTTACGAATATGTTATTTATTATGATTAAAAATGTTTATTAGGTCATTTATTATTCATGTAATGTTATATTGCATGTCAAAGTTTAGAAAGTTTACCAGATCACATATTGGAAGAATGCCCAATGGACATCAAGCCATATTTGAGATATTATCGAATTTGATTTGTCAATATTTTATGGTTCTGTTCATGAATAAACTAAACAGATTCTATCACAGAAAAGGTAGATGTGAGTCAGAATAAGGGATTGATTAAAAATCCACTGCCGAGTGATTTTATTGCACTTAAAAGAGTTTTATTTCTAAATGACGCACACCAGTAGTGCTTTATGAGGTCATATTAAAGTAATAATGGATATACTGTAAAGTACATAAGATATAGTTTAATGCTATCTACGCTTCAATTAATTGATTGGGCAAATATGATCTAATAAAGTAAAACCTGTGCTGACGATCAGCTCAGTAGTACGACTAATCGAGGAAGCGGTCACACGTTCAGATGGAAACTAACATTACTATTTTCAATGTAAAAGCACTTGAGTAGAGCGACCATCTCACTTATTAGACCGCCAACACTATTTTCATAGAATCTGTAAGATTGCTTGCATCTGTGTGAGGCGACCAATTCAATTCAAACCTCCCAAAATTTTAGCATTTTCATCTTAGAATATCTTTATAAAGTCGTCTTAGAAATATATTAGCAAACCTTTATCCTCAAAATGATTATAAATTTACACGAAAGTGTTTCATCTTTTTTTTAAAGTTAACTTTCATTTAACTCGAACAGTATTTAATTCAAAAATCAGATGAAATCCTTAAAATCAGACACATTTTAGTAAAAAATGGTGTATATTCTACATGAAGATCATATTCTGTATCTTTTTCTTATCAAAAATTTAATATTTCAAACTTTAGTCCACGCTTAAGTTTTGTGGAGCAATCAGTTGAGCGGTTAAAAATTTGGCTACAGGGGCAGTCGCTTAGCGCAGCCTTCATTGTAAGTCGAGTGAAGCTATTTGACTATTTTTCGAAATTATTTGCAATCAATTCTCAAACTCTCTGCGATTTGGACATTGAGTTTACCTGAGAAAATCTGTCGAAGACTTTATAATAACGTGTTGAAATTCGTTAAATGATAAATATCCGTCATCATCGAGATCTGCTTCAGATAGAATATTATTCAATAATTCATTCATTGAACCTTCATCGAGTCTCTCATTTCCAGTTAATCTGTTGACTAATTGTCTCAAATCTTCTTTCGATAAAAATCCATCATTGTCGAAATCTTGAAGAATATCCTATTTACTTAACTTAAGAGTAAGAATATAAAACTAATTCATACCGAATATCATGAAAGCGTATTCAGCTTTCTTTTTAAGAGGGGCGCTGGCGCTTAAAGTTGACATCAAATCAAGAAAATCTTCGAATGAAAATCTTCCGTCTTTGTTCGACGAAAATATTTCACATAATCGATCAGAGAACGGATTGTACTGTAAATCATTTACAATTAGAGTTAGAATAATAAAATTCGATATCTAAAAACGTATTAATTACTTTAAGCTCTGGTATACTCCCAACGATTTGTGAGAAAGGTATTCTTTCCTTTGGGTTCCTCGAAATAAGGTCAGGGTTTATATCCTTGAATATGTTGAAAATACTGAAATTCAAATATTTAGCTTAAATCATTTTATTTTGTTTTATTTGTTTATTATATTCTTACTGCAGTATTTCCTTACGTGTGAGATAAGTCAATTCCTATTCAAATTCAAATAATCAATAGGTTTGAATGACACTCAATCAAAACTTACCTTATATTCCAGTAATTCTTCTTCTGTTAATTGACTGATATTACTACCCATTTTTCTGTCTTTGTCTGAAGTTGATTCAACAAAATTTGAGCCGAGTAAATGTTTTTAACTCAAAATACAACTTAAATTACTTTATCAGACAATGTTATGACTACATCGATAAAATAATCTTTAAAAGTATCTTAATATTGCAATGCATCAAATGTCATAAACAAATAAAAACTTGTATTTCTCGTGAACCATATGTTCTACACTGAAAACTGCTTATGACTTACTTCGAAAAAAAGGAATCAACTACTTTTGAAACAGTCAATAAAATAGCAAATTTAGAACTGATCCCAGAAGTTAGCTCACCAGATGAATCTCAAAATTGAATTGAAAATTTGGTAATTAATTGGACAATCTAAATTGGATAACAATTGCTTTTTGTCATGCATACTCTCAATTTGAGCAGTTTAGGTATCCTTTAAAGCATAGGTTCCCAGACTTTTTTTTCTGAGACCCACCTAAGCACCGAAAAAAATATCGCGGCCCACTTAATCTAATTGCTTTACTAAACATTGAAAAACAAAGTTAAATACTGTTTTAAGAGTAAAACAAAAGCGAATGTATGGTGCGGTCTGTTATGAATTGATAATGATATGATTTTTTATACAGTTTACAGTTTGCTTCTTAATATTTGATATACTTTTTTACAAAAAACTTTTCAATTACTTTTCAATATAAATGTTGATTGAAGGGATTCTACGCCGCGACCCACTTTGAACTGTATTCTAAAATTATTCTGCGGCCCAAATCGATCCCTCCGCGGCCCACCTGAGGGCCGGGACCCACCATTTGGGAACCCCCGCTTTAAAGAGTTTGAATAGTAATTCTCTTCGCGAATTAATATAAGTACTGAAGCGTGAAAATAGAATCAAGATGAGCATAATGTTTTGGTAATTTCGAGCTGAAAGCTAATCTTTAGGGGGCTCTTGTTTGCTCATCACTTAATTACCTTTTGCAAGCTTTTCTGAGATTGTATATTACGAAAAACTAGGAGCTTTCCAACCATTTCAACAATCAAGTCTCTAAATAGTTTTAGTGTCTGCTAAAAATAATACAGATACGTTAATCTTTAAGAAAAATTATTTCACTTTCTTTTTCCAAGAAATCCTTTCACGTAAACTCATATCAAATCTAATTATAAAGTTTAATTATTAATTTTGATTTATAGTAAATTATTGTTAGGTTTGCTCAAAGTCTCTTAAATTATTGGTGTGGACACATGAAAAATGTTCTTCATATCGTTAATGTTGTGAACTTTCATTATAATGAAATAAATAAGTCTGAGTAGTTTTCCTATTATACTAGTTTTCTTTAACAGAATTAGCTTTTTAAAACTCGTCAGATTTATTTGAGTTGAAAGAGAGAAGAAAATTTGGATACTTTAGAGTATGTCCACTAAATCATAGATTTCACACATTCTTTTAATCGTGTTGTTTGGAATAACTCTTACTTTTTCTATTTTCTATGAGTTTTAGTCTCCGCAAGGTAGATTTTATTACTACTCAATTTGAATTGAACTAAACTGTTACTTGAGATTGTCTTCACATTCATTTATGCACAACAAAACTTCTTGGATAAATAAGTTAAGCTGGAACTGTGATAATAATACGTTTCTGCAACAATACGATCAAGAAAGTTGCAGGTAAGACGTGAATGTACCCGAAACTTTGAAAATATCCTTATCTAAATTACGCTACTTTGAAAATAATTTGTTTATTACTTTATTCTCATTGCACATCAATTATTTATTCTGCGAATAAATTGCAATAAAATAAAAAACTTAATGAAAATTAGCCGTAATTTTTTATCAGTTGCAATCCTCAGATCCTTCCTTTTAGAGAAGAACCTTCTCGTGAGTAAGTTTACTGCTGGCGATAAAATGTTTACTCTATTATCACTAGTATTGACATCAAGTTTTCTATCATTTTCAACTTCATTGCCAGCAAAAGATGATAAATCAATACGAGAAAGTGATGTTCAAATGGCTTTTGAATTTATGGCCATTGCCATAATTATACTTCTTATTTGCGTTCTTTCTTATTGTTGGGAATGTACGTTCGAAATATTCAAGTGTTTTATAACTTATAATAAAGATGTAAATGAGACAAACGAAAGCCTAAGAAGTTCTCGTGAGTAACGAATTCGAAGTATGCTAGATATTATTAAAATAGCTTTTATGCAGTTAACGAAAGTTTCGATATTAACACTGATTCTTAAGGAAACCTTAATTAAAATTCAAATTTATTTAATAGATTTGTTGTTAGAAAGAATATTTTGCAAAAGAACCGAAGCTTCATTATCAATTTAAAAACAATGACTCTATGTTTTAGAAGATAGACTGTCAAAACTAAATCATTTCGTTGTTCTTTATTTTAGTTGAGTATTCAATCAAATTTGACTCCGATTAAAACCTTTTCAGGTTTTCGACAACAGAATGTTATGTGGATATAATACACATGACAATGATCACATTGCTATCATTATTATTTATTTGTTTCTTTTAAGCTCGAAAACTAGGTTTTATCACTGCGACTCTCAAATAAGTGATTTTTCTCTTCAGTAAAAGTTTTTTAATGCAAACCCTTTAGCAATTTGATCAGAAATCCAATGAGAATGTGGTTTTTGAGAATAATATTGTTTAAAGAATAACTACTGTCTAATGCATAATTGAAGTAATATTCCACAGCAGTGAGAAGTTCTCCGTTAAATCTGAAAACTGTATATTGATTTAAGATCCAATTATACGATCTAGATAAAAGGTTTGTGTGAATTTTATGCTAAATCACTCATTTATCCTACAATTTAGAATATAATTATATTTGTTCAGTGACTATTGAAGTTTGAAGTTACTGACAACTAAATTGCAATTTGATTGCTTAAATAACAAATTGTTGATTTTGTTCGAATATTTTCTCTCGAACTGTCAGAGCCTTTCAATAGAAACTATTGATCCAAGTTAATTATCTGCTCTTTAGTTGAACAAATAACTCAAATGTAATAATATATAAACTGAGAAATCTAGTTGGAAATCAACTCTCATAACTTTTACTCACAACTTGAACAATTCATCGTAAAGAATAGTCGAGGAATGCGTTCTTATTCGGCTTTTAGATTATTTTCGATAAGTCTTTTGGCTATTTTGAGTGTGGCCAAAATCAGCTTAAGTAATGAAATAGACGATAAACTAAATCAAGGTCTTGAAAGTTTGCAGAAAGCGTTGAAAGCCAAATGTGGTGACAAGAGTAAGCGTTTATAATTAAATATACGTTTTAAATGCCCTGAAGTATAGAAAATTGAACTTGACTTGATTTAGGCATTCCAAATGGTATCACCAAAGTCCATGTGAAAGAATGCATTGAGAAATGTGCGAAACCGCATCTCGATAATCCTCCGGACAACTTGAAAATACCTGTTCGTATTATGACTAAACTCTCAAATTGTTTTTAAATGATGTCTTTAAATATTGATCTACAAATTTTCTTTTTTACTAAAAAGGATAAGATTTATCCTAAAAAGTTCAACCAACTGATGTCTGAATGTCTATCAAAAGCAAAGGGGAACCTATGTGATAAGAAAGTTGTTGATTCAGTAGTGAAATGTGCGATTAAGCTTATGATAATTCACGTATCAGAAGCAAAAAACATGTATAATAAAAACCAAGAATCAGTCGCTAAATTAGCAGAAACTGTATTTGTAAGTTTACATTTGACAAGCAATTCATGAGAATTGTTACTTAATTATTGCTTCATTTGATTCCTAAACAGCCCTGTCTCGATGATTACATCAAAAGTATTAAATAAATAACGACATGGTTTAATCGTATAAGTATTGAACTATTCAACTCTGCCAGAAGTTTAAATTTGCCCAAAATTCATTCCGTTGCATACCTTATCAATTTTTGTGCAATCAATTTATGAACTATCAAAATTTGATTTCAAAATCTTAACTAATGTGATTGAAAAATCAGTTAATGTCTATTCGCCTACTAGACATGAACTTTTAGTTGTTTCTCAGTAATCAAGTCAGTTATGGCTTCCGTCACTTTCTTCCGAATAAAAACTTTTGATTTGGATTAAGTCAATATTTTTGATGTTTGAATCATTTTTAACATAAAACTCGAAACACTCTTTGATCTAACTGAAATAAACATAAAAAGTTAGTTATTTGTATGTTGCAATTCGTAAGTTTGAAAGTTAAGTTAAGTACTCCTCTTGTAGTGTATGCGAGGTGTCGCTCTGATCGCTGTGAACATTGCGAGCACATAGCGTTCATTCAATAGAGCCATATCTCTAACAAAACAGACATTCAGTCTATTTATTTTCAATTCATTTTTTATTCATGTTTTAAATAATCTTAATTTAATTGAATTACTTTAAGTTCCTTTAGTTGTGTTGAGAACTGAATGCTTTCGTATCTGAATCGAGTATTAAATGAATTGGTTTTATAATAATTAAAACTGTAATAGAAGTCAATTGATTTACGGCAAAAGCATTTGAAGTGAAGCACATTTTGGGCAAACAGTCGATTGAGTGTACCATTACTTGCAGTCATATATCAATAGAAACCACACAAACAGATAGTAAGCGCATGACCGGTAAGACATTCATTAAATACATATATTATAGTTGATTTAATTAAATGCCAGACAACTAATGTCGATATTAAATAACTAAGTGACTTAATACTTATTTAAGTGTTAGTCAGAATAAGACGTTTTGACAAGGCATCACGAAAATCTAGCAAATGATTCAAATATTTTTGTGAGTTTGTGCAAATTTATTAATCAAATCAATTAATGTGACGCAAGTGACTAAGTCAATGTGACCAAGTCAATGTGACCAAGCCAATGTGACCAAGCCAATGTGACTAAGTCAAATTAAGTCAAATTTAACAAAATGATTCATTTCATAGATTAGTTCAAGGAAAACATGAAAATGATTAATAAATGAGCAACTAAATTTACATAACACAATGCGTCAACTTAATTTAGATGCTGTATAACTAAACTGGACTTGAATTTTAGCTATTAATCAATTATAGATTGATTGCTACGATCTTTCATTTTTCGTCCTAAAATCAAAATTAATGCTCAAACAAACACATGACTTAGTATTAGTATGTATTACAGTTTCAGTCATTCATTTGACTTGTTGAGGAAAAGTTAAATATTTGATACTGTATTTGACACGATCAAAAATAAATGATTCAATAGCCTTAACGTTTTTTCTAAATAACTGAACAATTTTTAATAAAAATGATTTGACATTTTTACACTGGTTGTTCATCCGTCAATCTCATGTCATTTAATTGACTGCAGCCAAACATCATATGACATAAGTTCACATATGATGTATTAGCTAAAAGTGATTTCTGTTTGGCAACTGTTTTATAATTTATAAATCGTAAACATTAACACAATTTATTATAGTAAAATGCAAACATTGCCGATAACTGTGTTGACCACAAATAGGGCTCATCCAAATGCAAATATTTAATGACTTAGTCAGGCCACCAGATATAATAACTTAACTCAAGTTTGCTTATTAAACATTTATGATTTGTCCGCAGAGATAAACTCTAAATTGTGAGCAAAACGATCAGAAATGTATGTTACGTAAATGCAAATAGGATTAGTCTAAATTCTTAGCCATTTTTTCAATTCCTTCATTGATGAGAGTTTTGTTAACAAAAACTTAATTATGAATAAAGTAGTTGTTTCCCTAACGTTACCTCAATTTTTAATAAAGGGTTGGATTTAGGTTTACCTGTTCATAACGTTTTGATCATTTGCATTAACAATTGATTGAAACTATTTTCAAAAATGCAAAGGCATGTATTGTCAGTCATATAATTGAATTGAAGTATTCACTTATTGATAGTGTTGCCAAAAGGCATCAATTATCTATTGTGCCATTAAATTAGTCTTTCGTTTATTTATCAATTTTGAAATAACTGTTAAACATAACTGATTGAATGATGAACTATCTCGCTCAAGTTGATTTTATGAGAAAAGTTTGATTGCTGTCTCCTAGTGATGAAAGTTGTAATTCGTACACATATTATGTAATTGCAAATTATCATATAATTTGTGAGTGAATTGCAAATTGACTGCAGTAAACTGTAAGACATATTCCTGAACCTGATATACTTTGTAGATGATCGACTTTTCATTGAAGACAATCTCTAATGTAATTGTTATATTAATTGATAATATGAATTGAATTTAAATAATTACATTTTTAAATAATAACTTGAATGATATGATCTAAATTTTGTTGACCATAACATAAGTTTTCATTATGAAATGTATTTCCGTAAATATTTGTTTGTTTTAGAGTAACACGAACACACATACAAATCAAATATTTTCGATCTGAATCACATGTGCAAAGGGGTCGCAAAGGGGTCACCAATGGTTCAGAGAACACAATCGTGTAATAGAAAATGCACTAAATGCAGACACATTACAACATGTTTTTAGCATAATATTCATATTTATTTGGTATAATCACAATTTGTCTATTTTTCATAAAAAAGTACTAATTACATTTTTATTAAGTTTAAACTATTACTCACAATAAATGATTTGAAAGTTTGATTAAATGAACATATCTGGCAGTTGTTTTCATCAATATACTGTACACTAATCTCACTTATAATTTATCAGTTGATCAAAATGACCTGCACTTTAAATGATAAAGGTTCTCTAAAATTATCATTATATTCTCTAATTTGACTATTTTTATTTGGATTTGGTTAAAAGTTTAGAAATTGCAACCAATTTGACCTGTGAAGTTGTAATGGCATTCTGACTGTGAAACAATTTGCTTGCAAATTTATTCATAGATATGCGTTAAACTGGAATAAGTTTATTGAGATCAATTGAAAAGTAATGAAAAGTGATAATATATTTATATAATATATAAAATGACTACTATTTGCAGAGCACTAAATGGTATTAGTGTGCAACTTGATAGAGCTGTGTGTTTGAGCATTGGTGGTGGTTAGTGATGTGCGCCACTCGATGCACATTTTGATGGTGTGCGTCACTTCACTTACTCCTAACATAGTTTATGCCATACATCCAGACCTTTTCAATCTGAACGTTCAATTGTGATGTCAATCTATATATATACATTGGCTTTTCAGTGAGTGTCTTGTGTTGTGTCCCAAGTCACAAAAATTTTCTGATCTATAAAATCGATACATTTGAGCAAAAAACACGCCCATTGTTTTACATTAAATAGTTTTGATATCTGAAAAATGAACATTAATTACATAAATAGTTAGACAACTATGCAATAAATCCGAGCACATATTCAATTATTAAATATTGTGTGTTTGCAATACTCGTAATTTTGTGAATTTGTGTTTGTGTGCGTCTTCTCTCATTCACTGTTTCTCTCTATCTCTCTTCTGATTACTTGACCAAAAATAAGATTGCAATTTGGTTAAACACTCTAACTCTGAAAACATTTGAAATCTGTTCTCATTGTGTTTTGTTGGAATGTTTTGTGTGACCTAAATGATGGAAGACGATAGATCTGCTACTAATTGCCAAATGGGCTTCCAGGTAACACTCTTAAAAGCTTATTCAATTTATTAATTACTATGAACACGAAAATTGAATCCCTATTTAGCTACATATGTTATTAAGTAGTTTCAATCGTTTCAATCATTTCTAAATAACATTTAGCTCAATATTAGGGCTGATTTAACCAAAATGAAATGAACACTATTATTGTTTGAATCATTTTTTAAATATTAATTTTATTACAACTGATTTATGATTAAGTATTGAAGCAGTCACTATCTCTAGGATTGTCTTTTGCTTTAACTCTATAATACATTTGTTGTATAGCGTTAAAACAGACCACATCTGTAATTCAATTTTGGATCATTTCAAAGTTGAAACATATAACTTGAATTGAAAATATAATCACAATTATTAACTATGCATGACGCTTTAGCGATTGAGGACATGTATTTGAAACTTTCTCATGTATTATCTGTGTTTCGATTGAACTATTCTCAAACACTTATAATAAAAGATTGTGATTTAGAAGACACTCGACCAAAGCCCAAATCAATTTTGAGAGGAGTGAACCAGGAGTCAATAAGGATTTCAGTGTTAAGTAGATTTGATAAAACATTAATAGAGCACAAAAATCAGTCAGTCTGATGTTTTGCACAGCATTTACAATTTTTCTATGATTTTATTACATTTTATACCAAAAACTAGTGAATCAAATTTGAAACCGTACGCCAAAGTCAGGCTATACTAACTTTATTGTAGTAGTTAAGATAAATTGAAATACGTTTGATGTATAATTGCCAAATAATAAAGAGCTTAACGCTAATTGCAAACAACTAAAGCAAATATTTATTTTATTAAAATGGGATTAGGAATAAGGGAAACGTATTGCATAAAACTATCGCTAAACAGAACAGGAAACCTGAAAAAACTTTTGCTGAGAGCACGTTTTCAAAGATAATAGTTGAGACAAAAATCAAAACTAAAGTGGATATGAACGAAAATACAGTTCTAGTTAGTTTAATGCGATTAGAGTCAAAAATATAAAACAAAATTTTATTAACGTTGTTCTCATCCTATCTCATGACAATATTGGACAAAAATTTGAATATTTAATAACAAGTCAAATATTAATCAATGTAAAATTGGTCAATGTGGGAATGTCTATAATGGTTATCCGACCTGCGTTCATCTATCATTACTTATTATTCATTATTATTTCTTAATGATTTTTCTTTAATGGTAATTTCGATGTGAGCTCCGATATTTCTCTATTTGAAAAATCAGCGAACCATCAAAACTATTGTGGATTTAACATCTGCTGCCAACTCAAAGATTTCATTTCTCTGGAATTATTGGATAATTAGCTTTATTTTTCGTATTTATGTAAATTATATTTTTGATCAGAATAGGTTTTGTCTGCTTTGATCGCGTACAGGATAAAACTACTATTTCTCATAGTCTGACTGGCCCAGTGTCAACGGTTATGGTGTTTCTTATCAAGTCAAATACGAAATAAGATTTTAATTTGATAGAAAGATATTAAATAATAAGCTATACTAATGAGTGTCGTATCGATACAGATGTCATTGATTGTTCATTTATTTCCATCACTATTTCGCAATCAGGTGCGCGAATCTGTGCTTCAATTTGCCGGATATAAAGACCGTCAGAAGCGACGAATGAGTCTTCCTATTGGCCGATTTTCGGAGCGACTACAATCATCAGTACGCTCCAGAAGAAATTCGTCGACTTCTCAATCGTCCACTTCTTCTTATACTGAATCATCTTCTGACGAAGAAGATGAGAGCGGAGTCTCACCTCGAGATAAAGTTCAACAAACATCTAAAGGATTCAGTGACTTCTGCGTTAAAAATTTGGCTCATTCTTCATTCGGGCGAAGGGAAATTGAAGTGGCAGAACAAGGTTTTAAACTAAATTGATTTAATTGTCTTTTTTTAACAAGTAATTAATTTGCTTTAACAGAAATGCCTGGAATTATGGCTCTGAGATTACGTGCAAACGATGACAAACCCCTAAAAGGTGCCAAAATTATTGGCTGCACACATATTAATGCCCAGTCAGCTGTATGTATACAAACCACTATATTTACTACTTTTAATATATTTAATCCATATTTTCATCATTTTTGATTAATTCAAGCGATAGAACTCAGTTCAAATGATTAAAACTGATTTTTAAAAAAATGATTATGGAATTTATAATCTTAATATGAAAAGTATTCTTCAAATTTGATTCAAGGTTTTTATGTGCAATTTATAAACCAGAGATTTATTTTTAGTTACAAACCGCTGCTTAATGTAATTAGAGGTTTCAAAAAACTATTAACGACCTGGTTTTTAAAAAATATCTACTAAATATTTTTAATAAGGGCTTGTTGATTACATTTTCTGTTTAGTTGCTTTCTCAAACAATTTTTATTATAAATGCTTGTCTTTTCACTTTGCTTTGGTTAGCATTCAAATGAAACAGTATTAACGTACGATTCATTCAGTAGAACACATAAATTAATTTTTCATAAAAATTGATCTCTATTACATTATTAATAAATAGGTTCTCATCGAAACTTTAGTGGCCTTAGGAGCGAGTGTTCGCTGGTCCGCCTGTAATATATATTCCACTCAGGTCTGTATCACATAATCGTTAGGCAAATATCTATTTTGAAAAAGGATGTTTATATATATGACGACTTTCAATATGCTGCAGTTAAATTATTGGCAAAAAGTAGCACGGATAACGTAAGGTCCAGTGTTAGTTATGGTAAAAATGAAAGTTTATTCATTCTGAAAGTTGCGTAAAAATTGATCGTGTTTCGAGTTACATTTTCTAAATTTAAATGTTTAATATAAAAGCATCCTTTTATTCTCTATGTTCAGATTAATGAAGTTTTCATGCTTATAGAATACTAAACACCTTTTAACTCTATTTTTAGAATACAATCGCCGCAGCACTCGCTGAAAACGGTATTTATAATATTTGTGAGAATTAATAAAAATGAAATATTGCGCAAATATTTACAAATTGTTATTTAGTTTGAAGTGTGCCAACAATTTATAACAATTTATATATTTATAGATTAATACTGTTTGCGTAAAACTTTTTTGGTAGTCCTTCTCTGATGATCTAATCTTAATTTGATAAAAACTTGCAAAAATACAAAACAAAAGCATTATTCAACTCTAGTATTTAAAAACTGAATTGAGTTGTCTTTAATGGTTAGCAGTAAAGGCATTAATCGATAAATAATTAGATTAGGATTGAGCGCATTCACGTTCTGTTATAATTGATAATCCATGACCCACTTGTAAACAAATGAACGTCATTTCATTTTATAGTTGTTTATCTTAGTCATTGCCAACTATGTTGTATTTGAAACATTGAAACAACTTGTATTTGTAAACAATACTGTTTTATCCATTGCCCTTAATGTTTCCAAAATATTGTATGAGGTTCTAAACATTATGGTTTACACAAAAAAGCATTTAACCATCTCTTCAAGTATAGACTTTCTGTTTCTGATGTTCACTTTGTCAACTTTGATTCACTGCAAAACCATTGAATTTTCAAATCAAAAATGACAAAATTGCACTCAAACTATCACAATATTTTTAATTATTAGACATTTGCCAAACCAATAAGAAGTATTGACTTTTGGAAATTAGACATCCAAAACTGAATCGATAGATCGAAAATTTGTTTAAACCCAATTGATTTTCATATCCATTGAGCTTTGAGTATTCCTAGATATTGCAGTAAATCGAATATTCGCCTGTTATAATGTAAATTTAATTCTGTTATTCAAAACGAAAGCTTTGACTAAAAATTAATTTTTACTATTATTATACGAGGTATTCCTGTATTTGCCTGGAAAGGAGAATCAGAGCAAGACTTCTGGTGGTGTATCGATCGTTGTGTCAATTCGGAGTCTTGGCAACCCAATATGGTATTTTTCAAATTTTTATGATCTATTATCTTTATTGTATGCAGTTATTGTTCCTATGTATTGACAATTGTATTAATTTGTTAATCAAGATATTAGACGACGGCGGAGACGCCACTCATTTATTAATGAAAAAATATCCGGCAGCTTTCAATTTAATCAGAGGAATTGTTGAAGAAAGTGTGACTGGCGTTCATCGACTTTATCAGTTGTCAAAGACGGGAAAGTTGACGGTGCCGGCCATGAATGTGAACGATTCGGTGACCAAAACTAAATTCGACAATCTTTACTGCCCTAGAGAAACAATTGTCGACGCGTAGGTCTTCTCTTCATTGCTATTATGAGTTTTACATTATTTGGTATTAATAATAAACATTTCAGGTTAAAGCGAACGACGGACGTGATGCTCGGTGGACGCCAAGTTCTTATCTGTGGTTATGGCGAAGTAGGAAAAGGCTGCGCCTCTGCTCTCAAAGGTGTTGGAGCCATTGTCTACATCACTGAAATCGATCCAATCTGTGCACTTCAATCATGGTATTAGTTCTTAAATACATTTCCTTTACTTTAATATTTTTATTTACAGTATGGATGGATTCAAAGTTGTGACAATCAATGATGTGATCCGTCAGGTGGATATTGTTATCACTGCTACAGGAAATAAAGATGTGGTCACTCGTGAACACATGGACAAAATGAAAAACGGAGCAATCGTTTGCAACATGGGTCATTCAAATACTGAAATCGATGTCGTAAGTGTTGTGCGAATAAATTTTATTTGTAAAATCTTTGTTTCATTCGTAAAAAATGTTTATCATATAATTGAATATTTTCTGCTCAAACTTAGCAAAGTTTGCGTACTCCAGACCTAACCTGGGAAAAAGTGCGATCACAGGTCGATAACATAATATGGCCCGATGGAAAACGTATTATACTTTTAGCGGAAGTAAGATTTTTTTCAATCCAAACTATTACTATTGAACTATAGAAATTAGTCTGATAGCTTCTAGAAATTAGCTTCAATACTGACTTTCATAATTGTTTTCAACTTTTAATTTTTCGTTTTCGACTATGACTCGATTTTATCTATTTATTTTGGTATTGTTAATATGATTCAATTGAACTAATTGAAGGGTCGTTTGGTGAATCTGAGCTGTTCCAGCATTCCCTCATTTGTTGTCTCAATCACTGCCACGACTCAAGCATTGGCTTTGATAGAGCTCTATAATGCTCCTCAAGGAAGATACAAGTCTGATGTCTATTTATTACCAAAGAAAATGGGTATAATTAAAACTGTCGTAAGTCTGCAATGATAAATGTTAACTTTTGATAATTTATGACCAAAGATGAATACGTTGCAAGTTTGCATTTGCCTACATTCGACGCTCATTTATCAGAACTGACTGACGAACAGGCCAAGTATATGGGACTACAAAAGACCGGCCCTTTTAAGCCACAATATTACAGGTTTGACCAAATGCTCAATTTGATAGTAGACTATTCATTATTGAAAGTTGACTCATTTCGAAAATCTTATTTTCGTTTTTAAGGTATTGACGTTAATAAAATGTCGTCGCTTACAATCATTCCGGTTTTGAGATTTAGTCAAATTATTATATTTTCTTTGGCTCTCATTTATTGCGTTTATGCAGAACTGCACAAAGAGTTGAACGGGTTTCAATGATATAAAAAGCTACAAATAGAACAACTTTGAATCTATTAAGACAAAGAATCTCTTCTAACTTTGATGTCTATTAATTAATTGAATTTTTTAGCAGTCAGTGATCCAATTCTTTGAGCAGAACTGTCTACTTGTGTTGATTTAATTTAAATTATTCTAAAACTTTTCTATTTAAACTATTATTAGGTTTATTTAGTGAAATTATTTTTGAATTTAGTGAAATATTGTTTAGCTTTCATTTTAGTTTTGAAATACATTTTTAAAAATCTTAATTCGAATGATTCTCTTATTTCAATCTATTATATCTTTGGTTTAATTTTTTAAAATATAAAATGAATGAAGAAACAGCAAATGGGATGAAAAGTGTGTTAATGTTCTTTTATTTATGAAGTATTATTTTGTTTTTTTTGAACTTGTTAAATAGCCAATGATAATGATATGAAAAATAAACGCCTTAGATACTTTCTAACCTAGAAAAAGTTGGATTTGACTGCTTCTTAATATCTCTTTAGTCTCTTTTGGAAACTTATTTTTTTTCTAAATTGCGACTAAAGTCTAGAATTATGTTTATTATTAGCTATACTTAGTAGTACACTAAAAGCTGACAGAGTGACCAAATCTAATCCAATGCTTACTTTCTTTAAGATGACTTGCTATCAAGTTTTTGTTTGTCCATATTATACATGAATAAGAATTTTGTGCTAGTTTATCGGATATATCAATAACGTTAGCATGATATTGCTTACAATCATACTATTCTTAAATTATTGAAAAATGATATTTACTGCAAATTATTTTCTACTGAATTGACAATAATTATTAGTTATTGTGCTTAACACTTGTTTGTACCTTAAAGTTATTTGATCAATTATTTAATGTTAAATTGATGGCCGCATAACTGTTTGCACCCCACTCTATACTTGGTTCAATTAGAAAAACTGCAAATAGGTTCATTCATTAGCTTTAATCATGAACCAACACGATCATGTATTAAATTGCAGATTATGTCAATTCTTGGTTTATGTTACTTATCATTATTGAAATTATAGGTATTATTAGTTTGAGTGACTATAAAACGTTATGATTAGCATAACATAGAATATCTCTGTGATAATCGACAATTTATCAGTATTATAACTATTAATTACTTCAGTTTTAACTAACATTATAATTGATTTTCAATGACTTCAATTAAAATATCTGTTTATTTCATTTATAGTATCTATTTAACAATACATAACAATATAATCTGTTTTGCGTTAAAGTGTTTATTGAGCTTATTCTGGAATAGTTTCATTTGAAAAAACTTTAGCTCATATGAGGGGTTTATCATACCAACAGAAAATATTTTTCCCAACGCAGAAAACAGTCAGCAATTGATCAAATTATTTACAGTAATTTTGAAAAGAAATAATTTGAGAATTAAAAACTTTGGATTTTAATATTCGTTTATCAAATTTGCATCGAAGACACCAGTTAAGCACAATGCATTTGAGCAATTTTCCAATATTTTGCCCAAAACATGATAATCAATTGCAAAATGTTGAACAATCGTTCAAAGATGTGTTCGATCGAAACTTGATTCCGCAAACAGTTGGAAGGATTGACTGAAATAGGGGTTCATAGATTCAGTTATGTATAGATTATAAGCATTATAGCTATCCACAGCATTTGTCGACAAACATCTATTTGGGCTCAACGATGACTAGTTCAATGTTTGCCATGAATATTTGACATTTTTATTTTTCACAAAATAACAAGTCGTAAATTAATTGATGGAAATAAACTAAATAATGCAAGTTTAATCAATTAGAGCATTGTTTCTGAATAATATACTTAAGTGATAAGTTATTGCAAATGTGTGAACATACCTATTGACAAAATTTGCAACTATGATGGGATGAAGCGGTTTCGTTCCCAAATGATTAATGCCAAATTGCGATTTGGTAAATAAATGTGGATAAGGTATAGAAAGTGGCAACTTCTTAGTTTCTGCCCTCAAACTTGTGTCATAATAGTTTTGATGAATTAACTGGTTATTATTATTTTCACTATGACTAGCATTTGAGTGACAAATAACTTGCACAGCATATAAAACAATTGATACAAGGAGTGGACGCAATTTGTTCATGGCAGACCAGATCATATATAACACAAGTAAATCAATTACTTGCGAAGCAAAAGTGAAATATTCTTAAAATTTGATTTAGAGCTCTTTTATATATAAACAGAAGACAATCAATGAAATAATCATTGAGGCATTAAAAGATAGGACTGACATGTGAATGAGACAAAAATTGACAACTTTTTATTCAATAACTGTATTTTTCAGTTTAGTTCATTGCACTTCGATTTTCAGATTTGAGACTAATATAACTATCAAATTATTTGGAACATTGTCTCGCGCATCGAAGTGCAACTGTTGTCCATTTCGCTCAATATACAAACTTTATCAAATCTTAAAAAACAGTTAAATCGAATAATAAATCTAACAAACTGTCAAACTTTCAAGAGAATTTGTCTTTTTCAACTCAACTTTACTTTTATTTCAGAAAAAAATTAATTGACTTTTTCTTCGGTCATTATTGAGTTTATAATAGATTTCAGTTTTTAAATATTTCAAATAAATTCAGAGATAATTGAAGTTTGATTTCGATAAAACATCAATCTGAGAAGCTTCACAATTGAGTGTTGAAAAAGTAAGAATTTGAACACTTATATTGAGTACACTTCATTTTTCAACATTTGAAAACCTTTGAAAAATTGCGAAAATTAAGAATTCGACTGAAGTTGATCGAAGTTTTAAACTTTGTAGTGTTTGAAGCAAGCAAAATGCTTATGATTTTAAGACTGAGTCACCAAAAGGGGACCACAAAACAAGACTTTAGACTCATGTTTTTGTTTATTTCACTAAAAATGAAATATTGATGGATTGCTTTTATAAAGGTATCTGCACAGTGTAGCAAATATTTGTATGCGTCACAGAAACTATAAGACATTTTTTTAAGGCAATATTTTATATTGAAAAGTCAAGATAAAACAATATTTTACTCAAGCGTAACAATTTGAGGATTTTCGTTACACACTTCAATTTTAAAAAGTATTTGATTTTTTCTTGTAAAATACTTTTTTTTGTAAATCAAACTCGAAACCACGTTTTTGGTCAATAAAGCAAAAGTATTTTACAAGAAAAAAAATACTTATAGGAGAAATGTAACGAAAACTCAAATTGTTACGCTTGAGTAAAATATGTTTTATCTTGACTTTCAATATAAAATATTGCCAAAAAATGTCTTATGTTTCTGTGACGCATAAAAATTTCACACTGTTGCCAGAATCCATCAATATTTCATTTTTAGTGAAATAAACAAAAACATGATCTAAAGTCTTGAACTGGCCCTTTGATCATCTTAAAATCTTAGAATAGTGAAAATTACGATCAATGTTGAATCCTTTTGCATGGAATCGGAAGCCAAAACTTGGAGATCTGACAACCGAAGCCATTCCAGAAAAACATTCTGCCGATTCAAGTTTGGTCATAATTAAAAAGAAAATCATTATAAGATAGTTGAAATTATATTTTTATCTACACAATAGTTGGATATAATATTGTGATGAAACAAACAACGATGATAAAAATTGTAAAATGACAGCCTAAGTTTTGTTGTCTTTCGAACGATTCCAATGTTTTTGAATCATCTTCTTCCAATTAAAATGAGTTCTCCGCCACTATCAACAAAATTGAAATGTAGAATCATATTCTAAAAGTGAAATAGCTGCATATCAGTTAGACAGACCCTTTACGGCCTCCTGTTGTTTTTAGTAATAATTGTAGCGAATTGTGTCCATCTCCATGACCACCGAAAAATTGTTGACCAAGCAATATAATATTGCGACTACTGGAACGTGATTCACATATCGTAATATTGAACAGAATACAAAATGCAATTATTATAATCAGTTTTTTATCCATTTTGAGATTGCTGGCTATACTTTAGTGGCTTCTTTTGAATCAATTATTCTTTTATATGATGTCGAATCATATATCTCGCTATACACCAAGTCATACGTGAAATCACATATGAAATCATTTTAATACCTTGTTATTATAAATTTAAATTGAATAAAAACCTAACCGATTAATCGATGTCTATTAAATAATAAATCATATCTTAATGCAATTGAGCAGAGATTCTTTTGTCTGAAGGTATTTGAGCCGTAAATGATTTGCCACGCAACTAATCAACTTTGATCCGATCCATTGAATCTGATCAGTAATAACTGCTCTGAAGTTCATTTTTAGTCATATTTTTGGGCGACCATCTATAATAATTAAAAAATTGTAATTAGTGCTATTGAACTTTTTATTTGGAGAAATTAAATTGATTTTACAGCCAAATTGACTGACATTTGCAATGTATGCATTGCTATTTGCAGCAAGCAGTTCTTAAGTAGTGCCACCCGAAAAACTAATTCCAGTTGAAATGTTCATTTAAAGAGTACAAAGTTATAAAAACAATAGTTATGAGTTTAATCTAAGTCAAACAAAGTTAATTATCTATTATTTGTTTTCTAGGACATAGTGATCAATATTTTACCATATTTTTGAAATAGTTCCTATTGATCTAGTTTATGATTATTTTGCAATCCCGTTATTTATGACTTTTGCTTTCTTATAGTGCTCGCATTATCAAGTGTCAATTCAGTTATGTCTTCTAATATTATTTTAATCATAGAGCGCAATACGACACAATATGATCGAGTATTTAATGCAAAACAAGATATTTGTAATACATGTCAAAGTAAGAAATGAAAGTAGACTTTAAAATGAAAATAGCAATGTAGCAATTGAAAATCATTTTCTGATAGCACTATTTAAGCACTGCATACACATTGTAAAAGTGACTCAATTTGGCTGCAATATCGATTATATGGAGTGTTTGACCGGATTAGTCAGGTTCAGAGGTAATAGCTTTTTCGTTAGTCGATATATTTTAAAAGTCTTACTCAAGATTGTAGATAAAGAATGAAGCTTTTACTCCATACCAATAATCCGAATGACTTGCGTCATAATTGTGAGCAGTTTGAACGATAGTTCAAATACAATTCTAAGTAAGTGTTGATTTGTATGAACACAACTGAGTTTAATAGTCGACCGATTGTTGTTTCGTTCGCACTCACGTATTGAGATTAAATTCTAATCTCAAGTTTAGGTAAAGTGAAAAGACAATGTTTATACACAAGAAACAACATCGATGCAAAGTATTGAGCATCGTTATTTATGCAAATTAACAATTTTTTTAAGTGTTTCGAACTATTGTTCAAATTTTGGCTCACTTTTATAATCAAAAATGATTGAATGATCCACATACAGAATAAAAACTTGACTCTATCTATAACTTAGTATAAGATTCGTAAAAATATGTTTTCTAAAAAAGTTATTGGCTCATTTGGTTAGTTTGACTAGCTCTGCTATTAACATGATGGAAGAGTTTGGCTTCAATACAATAATAATTGTACTGACTATTGACCGATTTCTTGGAATCTTTTAATTTCTACGATTATATATCAGATCACTTATTTAACTTGAATTATTACTTAATTTTCTAACCATAATCTTAATGACTTCGATGGGCAAACACCCATTTAAACTTGAATTAATCGATGTGCAAAACCGAGGTTTTTATGCTTTTGAGTATGCTTTTAAACATTTGCATTATTTTTTTGAAACATTTACACATTATGTGATCACGATAAAAGCTGAGCTCTAATGCACATATTCACATAATAGTTGAAGCTAATATTAGAACTGAAATCATACTTTGTATCATTCTCATTCTGATTTGTTCATCAAAAGCATAAGATCTTAACAATTAATGTGTCACTTTAAAGCAAATAAACCAAATAAACTTTTGATAGTTCAATAAATAATTCATAATTGGACCATAATAACAAGTTTACAGCACAAAATTCAGTTCTCTACATTATTTGTTCAAAATTATCCAACTTTGAATAAGCAATGCTTCTAGATGTCATTTGTTTGAAGGTTTTCAAATTGTATTGTTTTATAATCTGCATTTAGTTATTATTAATTAAAATATGAAGCATATATTTTCAACCCCAAACTTGTTCTGAATTAACTTTATTTCTTAGCAGAAGTTACAGAAAACAAATGATCCCATTTTTGTACATAATTTGTTTTTGCCAATTAGAAAGCAAGCAGCACAATTTATTTACATGGATTGACAAACATGTTTACAATCAAATACGATTAAAAGAGATGGTAATTCATTTTCTTAACCAGCGAATCCTCCACCGAAGCCACCGCCAAATCCACCAAAACCACCAGGAAAACCACTATAAGACAAGCATATTTTACTTCACGTGTATAATTGTTTCAAATTTGAAATAAACTTACAAAAATGGTGGAAAGAAAAAGGGAGGCGGAGGTGGTGGGGGAGGTGCGCCACGTGGAGATCCCCCACCGGTACCAACTATAATGATATGCCCTCTACTCGAACCTTTACCAGCATCTACTGATTCGGTCAAACAGACAATAAACAGAACTGCGAGTAGTAGTGCCCTCAATCCTGTTTTGATGAGCATTCTCACAATTATCTAAACTGATCTAGTAAATAATAATTATTATTGAAATCATAGAAAAAATGACTAAATTTGAAACCAATCACATCTTCTTAAGCTTATTGATAGATGAACCATCCAACAATTACAATTAAATTGTTAATCAAACTCATTAGAGATATAAAAAATGACTGACTGTCACCAAATTTAAGGGAATATTTTATCTTAGATTCGAGACTAAACAAGTTCTCTTTCAATCTTTCAGTATCAGAACTGATAGATCTTATTATGTGGAAATCGTTTGCTACAAAACAATAGGTACATCTGTAGCTTCAAGTTTAAATATTTGAACTAATCATAACTATTGATATTTGAGACACAAAGTCCAGAAATACTCAATAAAAATATCCAACGAGACATGAAAACGATTTTAAGAGAAATCAAAACGCTGTATGAGTTGAGTGCTGTCTCAATAATCAATTTTAACAGACTGAAAAACCACAAGACTTGAGATTGATTAACATTTATAACTATTTGATTGACTTGAATTCAATTTTTAAATAGAATGTAAAGTAAAACTTACACTAAAGTGATGTTCACAACTTTTCCCAAAAATGTTTCTTTTATTCGTACTAATCAAATGATAGCAATACTACCATTACAGAGTGTTATATAACATGTCACACCTGGAAGAATATGAAAATAATTGCACAAAGCGAACATCATTGCAAGATCATAGTAATTAGTTGGTTCATACTCTTAAGATTGTTTTACTTGTAATTGATACACTTGAAAAGAGTTCCCATTTTGAGTTAATGTATTACATTTACTGTTAGTAAATGCAAAATTTCGACTCTAGTTTTGACCCATTTTCAGTTAACTGATAAATCGAGTTACAACAAAAGCTTTACTTACTTCAATTCTATTATACTTTAAAGTTTATCTCTTACAGAAAATGAGATATCTTAAATTAATTTAGTTTATTTAAATGAACAATTTTCTTTTTGTTATTACATTTTCTTAAGATAGTTTGTGCAATCCTTTCTAAATTTATTGGAGCAGAACTAACCGCTAATTGTAAAGACTTCACTTTAAAGTTTTTCTAGAAGTTCTTCAAGTAACTTCATTTGTTATCATAAGAGCCGTTACTTTTCCGAACTAAAAGTCCTGAAAATTCGGTTGCAAAATCGGAAAAATCGGTAAAACTTAGCAACATTTTTCGAAACACATCTTAAGGCTTATTTCATCCTTTTATGATTTTAATTTTTTTTTGAAAGTTTAATTTAGCTATTCAAAATTCGTACTTACACATCTACCACACTTTGATTAAACTGGGCAAATCAAGAAATGTTGCGATTTTTGAGACCAAATTTCTAGTCAGAGAAACTTTATAAAAACTTTCGAACAAAATATTGAAATCTCGAATTAAAAGCAAAGGTAAACAGTCAAAAAAGGTTGCATATGAATTTCATAACTTTCCATGAAAGCGAATAAATTTCGAAAAATTGAAGGTCCCAGGTAATTCAGAGAATTAAAAAAGGTGTGAAATTTTGAACTTTTCGAAACTTGCATGCATACTCATATACTCATTTTCTCGTTATTTCATGATCCGCGTTTATTTCTTAGTTTTCAATAGTTCTAGGCTATAGAAAAACTCAGGTTTCCCACAAAGTCACATCTATGGTTATCATATTATTATAAATCTGATTCTGGTTCCCAGTAATAAAAAACTTTATGATGTCCTCTGGTTTATGTTAATCGAAAGATAATGATAAGATGTTTAATGGTGCGTTTTCTTGAAGAATATTCTTTACAATCTTCAATAAGTTCCCTCATCTGTTACAAGTTTTAATTTTGCCTCTTGTATTTTCCGATTATATATTGTATATTTACCAGAACCTCGCTGAGAATATAAATCAAACAAAACATGATACTTGTGAGTTGTTATTAATTATTCTTAAAATAAAGTTCTTATGTTTCAATTCATTAAAAGAATGAATTCCACTATCACAGACTACATAAAGTTTTACCAGATCCATTTTAGACTAGGAACTTGAAATCAGTTTATTAACTATTGACTCATTCGATTGAGTTCAATATCTGATGAATTCTTGTAGAAGAGCATAGCTTTGATTCTGAGTGACTATCTGAGCGCTTATCGTGGCCCAAATAGCTGTGGCCTTCACGAATAATTACAATTTTGAGATCTCAGTAGCTTATTTGAAAATGAATGCAGCTGAATAAATAATCGTAACATTAAATATTGTTACGTAATACTTTAATAAAGTCCAAATCATATTAATATTTTACAAGAACGTGTTTGTTGTTGAGTACTTCAAAATATTTTGAATTTCTGTTCCACCAAAATGTTTCAAACCAACTAATTTTGATCTACTTTTTTCAACAATAACAAGCTAAAATTACCTGCGAGTTAATTAAAGCTCATTGTCTCTTTCTCCGAATGGAGATTAGGTTCAAATAAAGAGCTCCGTTATATTTATCGCATTGTTTTATAAATAAGTTATTCACGTGAATGAACATCTAGTGTAGCACGCATTACGTGGTAATTACGTCAACTACACTATAATTATTAAGTCAGAAGGAGTTAACTTAACATTGAAATTTCGAGATCAAAATTCAAACCTTTATACAGTGACTGATTTTTACTGGCGATTTCATGTGTTAGAATGATTTTTAAAAATTCAAAAAGTTTTAGAAAATCTGCATTATTCAAAGTGATCTGCTCTCGCGAGTTCATGTTATGGTAATCGGTTCAGGTCAACCATATTAACAATGGATCAATGGGTCGAGCAATGGATCACCCTAAACAAATATATTTTCAATTTTTGTTATTTTAATACATGTTTTGTATAGTAGTAGACTAGAGGAACAACTATAAAAAACTTGCAGTTTCGATCATAGAATGTTCGGCCAATAAGTTATGTGGCTCTCAAATTCGAGTGGTTTAAAAAACGTTTCAAACATATTTTACTTAATCAGAACTTACAACTGCAACAGATGTGATCAAATTTATTAAAATAATATTTTTTGTTGTTCGATGTTGTCACAACCTCACGCTTATATTTCAAGTCGAATGAGCAAAATTAATCAAATTTGTTTGAGACGCTATTAAAATTGACTTCTGAATAAAGTCTTACGAATACCGATTTTAAAACACGCCAACATTAAAATAAAGGGATTCGTTTCATTTTATATATTCTATTAATATTACATGTAATATTTTCACTTACTAAGCCGATAAAGGATCCCAAGCACTTGAAAAACTTTAAATCTATGTATAATCGAACCATGCTTAGCCCCAGATACGAAACACGAGAACGACTTAAACTCAATTTTGCTTCATGCTTCAATTTCGTATAGTGTTCTACTTTAAGTAGCAAGTTACTAGCTAAGATTTATGCGGTATACCCAAACAATCAATTTTATACAAAAATAAGACCATCGATCTATCTATATGTTTATGTTTACAACTTTAAATAATTTATTAGCTTAATAGTTATAACAAGTGCAAAATAAATAGTGAGTTCTCTATAGTTAGTATCTTTTTAGAGTATACCAGTACTTCTGATTTCTTTTCAGCTCAAACTATAACTGCTTAATATCTCACTCAAATTGGGTTCTATGCTAAATAATGTAACTTATAATGAGTATAAACTCTTTGTTATATTAACTGATCAAAATTATACAAACTAAGCATTTCAAATGGCTATAAGTTAAATTTATTTCAATAAACAATTGGAGATGAGATATTGAACTTTATGAAACAACATTTTAGTCTATGTTATTGATTGATCTAACAATCACAAAATCCAATATTAATTATCTATTATTATGATTTGATTTGAGTGACTTATGTTTTCTAAATTGCATTATCCATTCAATTAGAATTACAAACTATACTTTTGATATTAAACGACGGGAATGTGTAACTTAAATAGAATATATGTTTACTTTAACCCAATTGAAAACTTCAATAAATAAAGATTTGCAAAAAAATCATTCAATAGATTAAAACAGTTATCCGTAATAATTCGAGACTGGAGAGTAGCCTGAATACGCCATATAAGGTAGCGGTGTATATGTTGAATGCGGGTAACTACCAGCCATTGTTGGGTAAGCGGACGGATGATAACTTGACATATGACCGTATGAATTCAACGACTGAGCGTAAGGATAGGCTGAATAGAGTGCTGGAGACATCATCGAACTGGACATCGACAGAGGTGAATAATTTGGATATAACGAAGACATGGCTGAGGAATACGGAGAATACATAAGCGAACTGTAAGGAGAACTGTATAATGAAGGATAACTCGATGACTTGCTCACGGAAGAGTCACTTGATTGACCGGATGATTTTCCAGTGAACAGTATCACAATTGCTACGATAATTGTTCGCAGAACATTTGTATCAATTACTTCCATTTTGGGATCTTCTCAATGATTACAAAAACTTTTCTAAAGTAATTATATTAAATTTACAGTATATTATACTTTCAAATCGCATTCGAATGAAACAATCATTACATTTTGTTTGAAATTTGCAAAACTTTCGAATAGATCTGTTTGAACAAGCATCTCAAAAATAATGTGTCATTTTTAGAATTAGTATTTTAAAGGATAGTAAAGCGAAAAAAGTGTTTAATAGATTAAATAATAAATGTTAAAATAAGGCAATTATTACAAACAAAAAGTGATTGAAATAATTCATACCGACACTTTTCAGAACACTATTACTGCCAAAAATGCAACGAACGCTACTTGACGAATACCAAGTTCAAGTTTAACACTCAGTATGAAGTGTTGGACTATTTATAACAATACTTTTTATACTTTACAATTATGTGTGTCAATGATTTGATGACAGGAATGATGTGCTTGAGCGACAGCGGCCCATATATTAGCATTTCTCATGAAAAATGTTTCATTCGTTTCCCTTTAGATACGTTCAAATTGGCCCAATGTTTCAAATTTTGAGTTAATGTGGACAAACTTTTAAATCATGAAAGTCGTTAACAAATGATTTGCTTCTTTTTTGCCATAGTCTACGAATTAATGATAAAATTAATAAAACACATATAAAGTATCATTCAAACGTTATTGAACTTTAAGAAACCGAATTTATTGATGTATGAATACATTTATATTCGTTCTTCTAGTGTCCTGATTCTCGCCATTCATATGAGACAATTTGCTAATGATTTATTGATTATTTCATACAACTTAGTCTACGCTCGAGGTATGAACACAGTTGATCTCATAAAAATAAATTTATGGTGTATCATAATCAGCAGCCAACATGAAAAATTTTTGATCCGTTTAGAAAATCACTTCATTCCAATTACGAAATACGAAACAGAAGTATTATTGTACAGAAATGTACGAAAGGTTTTTGTATCTGAATGCAACTTTTATTTGCTCAAGTAATAAATACAATTCTATACATTCATTTTTATATAGATTATATTAAAAACTAGAATTTTCAATCGAATTAATTGTTTGATTAATTTTATAAGAATGCTCTAACAATTTTTCACTCTGATGTTGAAGAACGCGCTCATACGAGTGCTGGCAGCAACTCAAACTCAAGTTTTAGGCCTAAGCTAACAGAAGTTGAACAATTGTTACTGTTGCAGGTTACCCTCGGTTATAAACCAGACAAAATCCGTAGTGGCAGACTAAACACTATTTGTTTAAGAGAAATGGCTAAAAGCGTCAGATTTGTCTTTTGTCGGACAGGCTTTAACCTGAGCAGCTAAGCCTTTTCTTATCATAAACCTTTAAAATGAACTAAAAGCTAATTAAAATAAGCAAATCACTAGTATTTAAGTAAGAATATGAGTTTTATCAGAAAATGTTATTGGTAGCTTTGCGCACGTCTTCTTCATATAGAATTTTGACAAATAATTTATTTGGTTATAAAAGTGAATCGAAAGGGTTCATTTAATTAAGTAGCGTTCCCAATTATGAGTCAAATTTTTTCATTAAAAAACCGCTAATTGTATAATTCGGCCCTTATTATTAAGTGAAAAATGACACAATGAGCAACAAATTTTTGTAAGTTTGATTAGGTTAAGTTGGGGTTAGTTGAGTTGATTTAAGTTAAGTTTGGATGTAATAAGCTCTGACGTGACCTAAGTCACTCCATCGATATGACAGAACCGTCTGTAGAGATACTCCAAGAAACTCTTTTATCAAAAGATAGTTTTATAAAGGTTTTCCCACGCTACTTTGCATTTTTATCAGAACTATTCCACGACTCTTATAGGGGTCCAAATGTTGGAAATGAGCACTTCCGGAAATACGGCTATTCCCAATATTTTGAAATTTTTTTGGTGTTTTGGCATTTCTCCGTGAGTAATTGGTGAGTAATAGGTAACTGGTATATCAGGTTAGGTTAGATTAGAGTTGTGATGACTTTTCATTGCCTTGTTTTGTGGACAATTTCATTAATCCCCTATCTTTTAGTTAGAGTTTGAAATTATACCTTTTCTAATTATTGATTTGCCCCATTTAAGACTATTCGAAATGTGTTCACCATACTCGAATACATCAAAATATCTTACTTTTGTAACATTTTTTATGGACCTGTTTTATACTATCGCCCGTTTGTTATCTTCGACTATTACAAAGCTGAATAACTTTTGCGGTCGATTCCAAAATAGTTCGTATTTATCAATCTCAAATAGATAAACATCATTTGATAAACTTGAGGCTTCGACAGCTTACGAAGATTAGTATTCATTTTTATTATATGGAATCAATCACTAGTTCACAATTTTTCAACCATAGATTTTGATTCGTACTAATGAAAAAGATATGACATAAAACTATGGCTTCAAGTGTCTGATAGCTTTAAAAACTGCTTTTATAAAAGTAATGCGAGTCAATCTAATTAAGTGACAATCACTCTGCGACTTAATTATTGCTTTCCTTATTCACATCAGTTTTTTCTATCAATAAGCAATCAGTTGTGATTGTTTTAAAATGAATGTCTTATCCCTATTATCTTATCGGACCGAACCACAGATCAATCCAGGGTCAGTAAATCAATTTTTGGAATGAACTGCACATTTATCAAGTTAAAGTAATTGAGTTGTGGCCCAAACTTATATTCTTAGCATTACAACATTTTACCAAAGTATGTAATTCCATATGATCTATTCCTTTGCCCAATATTTTTCGCACAATGTTTTTCGATTCATTTTCAAGTCATTTGATTCTGTTTTTAACTGTAATTATGACAAATTTTTGCTAAAATAACTAAACATCAGTTGATTTGTTTAAAGAAACACACGATATGAAACAATGTGGGTAATAAAACAACAAACTAAAAAAATCTATATCAATTTAGTTGTATTTGAGTGCAGATTATTTTGTTCAAACTTTCAGTTAATGGTCAGATTCTTTCTATTTTTACACAAAACGAATAAATGACATCGAGGGACACAAACTGTAATATATTCGATGACAAGTCATACACTCAATGTACTCGACATTCGCTTCGAATTGTCTAAAACTAACGGAAAAGTCTTAACCCGACAGGCTTTATCTAGCGTTCAATCGTAGATAAGGTTTTTCTCAAGTAAACACTGTGTTAAATTGAGATGAAAATCAATTTGCTTGAGATTATGCATATAATTATAGACCCATACGTTTAATTATGATTATTTGCAATATCTTATTAACTCCTAACTGACATTTAAATGACATTAAGATATTATTTAAAGTCAAATCCAAAATAATTAGTCTGGAAAATTGGCATTACTTATGAGTTAATTATTACGAGAGGTAATTCATTCATAATCAATAAAGTAAACAGTTTTAGCTTATAGATCCGTGATTTTTCGATCGCAGTTGTAATTGAGCCGTAATCACGGCTTATTCACTTATTTACTGACGTTACGCACCTCATAACATTTGGATCAAAACAAATTCAGTGTCATTTGTCAAAATGCACAGATATTCCATTTGCATGATTGCACATCATTTAAAAACATTAGCACTTTAACTAAATTAGTATTGAACTGTTTGAAGCTCCAATACCTCTGTCAGGTGATTACTAGTGCTAACTTTTGCTTAAATAAAAATCATACTTCTAAACTTGAAACAAAGTGCCCGCTCAAAAGTTAGACACACTTCAAATGAACGAAAATTTAATTGATTAAAAAATGTCCAATTAATGTCTTTAATTATTGCCCATAATTGTATTTCCTCATCAAGCTAATTATTTTTACCATCTATATACATTTTTTACTTAAATTTTGTTTGATACAATCGATTTCGTCGATTTTTCAATTGCAATTAATTGATTCGAATATTAAAAATGAGTTTTAATATATAAACTACTTTCTTTTTGCTGAACTACATTTTAAATTATACTTCGCAAATAGAATCTAAACTTTATAGCGCTCAAGACTTCGGAAAATTAAGGGCCAAGGGTCTCTCTGAGCTAATTATAACCAAAAGAGTCACTGCGACAATTAAGAATTAGTTTGAAAGTTGTCTGCAAGATTTTTGATTGATTTAATTGCTTGAAAAGCTTTAATGACTCTTCTAAGAGTAATACTTTATTGCACTGAATTGCATCAAAGTAAGTATGAGATTACATTAATTGTTATATCAGTTTAGATTAATACAGATTATTGTTGTAATCATACCTTTCAGGGCTTTGCTTTAATTAGATTGAATCAACATTACTCGTGCTGTCAGACATACAAATAATTTAGTTACTTTTGAATAGTATGATAATTTTGAGTCATTTCAGTCAACAATTGAGCCTTTTGAAAGTTATGCAAATTTTGTGAGCAATAGAGATTAGATAAAGCTGCCTAATAGTATTTCATTTTTAGACTATTTTATTCAACAATAATAGCTGTTTCAATAATACTGTATAGGTAAACACTAATCGACAAATAAACTTTCAAATATTATAGAGCGGTTGCGAGACATTCATTACAACAATAAAGAGTATGTCAATAATGAAATCGATGTGCAATAATAGGGATAAAAACTTAGACAATTCTATGATTTCAAATTTATTTTTGTTAATCACCTTTGTGGGTATCAAAAATCCTAAAGTCTTATCTGAATAATAAAATTAGCATAAAAATTTTGAATTTTATTTTTGAACAAAGGAAATACTAGCTGCTAAAAAACTGACTAAGGGCAATCAAGATACTATTACAATAATCAGTATGATTTGCCAAAACTGATTGTCAGACACAACGATAGAAAGTAAGAAACTATACGATCATTTTATTTGACACCAGTTAAAAAGTAGGGTCTAATGAAAGACAAGACTGCAATCCATGAATACCATGTGCAATCATTTAGAAAACACGAGAAAAGCAAAAATTTTGAAGCAGAAACTATTGAGAGGAGCAAATTCGATCGATAGCAATCAAAATAAACTTATCGCCAAGTTATTCACTTGCTTTTGATTATTTTCAATGAAAGCGTGTTTCATCTGTTTGTTGAGTTGTTCGTTTATATCTGTCAGTTGAAAAGTTTGGTTACATTTTGGTCCCAAAATCAATGCTTAATTTCTTAGATTCGATTGAACGCATCACCAGCATAAGTATATATTTAATAGCAAATTCAATTAAGGTTAGAGATTGTTTCGTAAATGATCATTTTTTACTAGAGGCAAACACTCTATTAATTATTTAAAATGCCATTTCACTCTTCATTAGATTGACAACCAGTGCATACATTTTCAGTGATCTCATTTATTATTTTTCGTGCCTCTAGTTTTTAGTCTTATAATACGGTTAGTTTAGATTGTACTCACTCAATACAATAGTTCTTATTAATTCATTTATTTTAGATTCAAGTTGATCTCACTTCTCGTTCATTTATGTTTGATAAGCAGTAAAAATTGAATTGTCTCTATAAACTTAATTATTACTTTACTATAAATTGTAATTACTTTTACTCAGTTAAGGCTAAAAGTGAACTTTTCAAGTTGTCTTTAATGATGAGCAAGTGAAACAACAATAAAATCAGTCTAGAAAACAATTAATATCCAAATACAATGATTGAATGGATTGTTAGCTCAGCTTTTCCTATTAAACACATTCATTCATACTTGAAATATAAGATAAAAAATTGTCCGATTGCATTTCATGTGAAAAGAAGATAGAACTAAACATTTATATCTAAAAAAAGTAGTCAGTGTTGTTCAATTTGATAAATTGATTGTAATTCAAATATTTAAAACATTATATTTTTATCTGTGCAGAACATGAAGTTTGACTAAACTTAATAAATTATTCATAATTGAAAGAAACGAATACTCTGGTGGTGCCTACGTGTCGTATTTGATCACAAGACTTACGAATACGAGTTTCATTGAGCATAAAAATATAAAATAACTTTACACATCATTTTTATGATCACAAGACTAACTTTCGATTTAAAGCGCAATAAAACAGCCAATAATGAAAAGGATTCTTCGCATTCAAACAAAATGTTCACTTGTTATAACTTGTATTTAAGATTATTATATTTAGGTCATTGAAATTTTGTTTAAATGCAAAATAACTTACAGTTCATGTGTAAAAGTTTAACGAACAAGTGCTAACTTTAAAAGTTAATGATAAGTTTGCTTATAAAATATGCATAAATAAGTTCATTGTGACTGCACGTGAGAAAAAATAATGATTAATTGGCAAGTTATTCAATACTGATGGCGCCAATTCAAAATTATCTCTCATAAACCAAAACAACTTATTGAATACCAAGTATGTTTCAATGTCATTTCCAGAATCCAATCTCTTTCACATTCTATTGAACGCCCACTGATATGATGATCATATCGTTATTTGTATTTGCAATTCATTAATAAAAACAAATTGATTGTGCATTTGTTGAGCTGCACTTGACTATTGTTTTTTAGGAGTACATGTTAACTTCACAATTGATTTATAATAGCAATAAAAGCTTTTCAATATAAATATCAAAAACATCAGGTCAACAAAACTATAGTAGGGAGCAAAAAAATCTGCCGCATGTTCTTAAGTAATTACTAGACAACAGTAAGAGATTCAAAAGCTATTTTTATCCTGTTATAAGTGGTAGATTAATGAATGACAAAACTGATCGCTTTATTATGTGACTATTGGCCATAATGCACATTTCTATACGACGTGGAAGACAGTCAAAATACGACTTGAGAAAGTCCGGTTCAAGTCCATCTCATATCTTTTGAATTTCTCGTATTCATTCACTTAATGTTCTCAATTCATTTTCAATAATATTCAGCAAGTTTTTAAATAATGCACAAGAATTGGGATTAATTTAAAAGTTTATTAAACACATTAGAAACAGAGTAAATGAAAGCAAGCGGCAGATTTTTATGCTCCCTACTATAACTCTTGAATTTCTCAAAATCTATACAAAATTCACGTTTCAAATATTGTTATAAATGGTTGTTAATGTATGTGCTTTGAACTTGTATCATATTATGCTGTTTGTGCTGTTTTGTGCTCAGTGGCGAAGCCAGTAGAGGCCGAGGGGGCCTAGGCCTCCTCAACTCAAATCTGAAAACCCCCAAACTAGTTATTAAGTGAAAACAAAAACTTATTTTAATAGAATTGAACTATACTGAAGCTTCAATGACTACCAGAGTATTGCTGTCTCAGAATTGTATTGATTAGGCATTAAAATTGATACTTTTTATTTGGCTTTAAATTTGTTGCTCCCTCACTCAAAAATTTCTACCTTCACCACTGTTTGTGCTTCTCTCACCATTATTGGTTAGGTTTAATTATAATAAGGCTTGGAGCAGGGCTATAACCATCTGTAGCCTAACCATAGATTTTGATTACTTATAGGTATCTGGTCTGTTTTAATCACTTTGTTTCAAATTGAAGATTTGCAGCAAAAATATGAATCGAAATGTTGAACATTATTCAATTATTCAAGTTTGAGTTGATAGTATGCCCAAATTGTAGGTCTACAGTTTTTACGCCAATTATAGTTCTAAAATAATAATATTATTACTAATGAGTGATTTCTCTTATATTTCACTGATTATTCATTATGCTTCAGACTATATTTGACGCCTTAAAATGGGCGACAATAGTTCAAATTGAAACCTATCCACACTTTTAAGTGATGTTTGAGCCAAATATGGAAACGAACACAATAATGAGAACACTTTTATATTTGGCAAAGAATTAGACATTGTTAACTTTCAATTTTGCATACATATTAGTATGTGTACGAATTAGATGATGAGTTAGTTTGATTGCGAGTCAATTTGCAAGTTTATTAGATTAAAAAAGATTTGCTTTTTTCCACTCTCAATCATCCACTGAAATTCAGTCTCAATTTTATCACTCAAAACGATAAGTTAATCATTGAATAAATGAGGTACAAACATAAGATCCAACTGTTTTTGAACAAACCCCCAAACTATAATCCACGTGAAGGATTCTATTGAATATTTTCGATGACGCACTATTTCCTGGTTTTTTCAAAAATAAAAACAGTTATTGGCGCGCATTCTTATCGATAGTAGTATCAAGTGACTAACAACTTAGAACTCAATGCCAACAACAATTAAAACATTTGAACATTGATACGACACTTGTTGAACATATTGTGTGCGCACGACACTTAAAAACTGATCAATGGTATAAATACTCCGTGGTTGAGGCAAACTTTCAATTAATCCGTTGGTTCAGAAAAGATCATTCAAAACTATTGAATCTCTCAATCATCAGAATGTCAGAAACCGAGGCAAACGTCCAAGTTGAACAAGCAGAAGCAGAGCAAGCAACTGAACAGTCAGACACTAATGGTTCAAGTGAAGTCGCTAGTCCTCCAAGTACTGAATCCGCACCCGCACCTCCTGCCGAAGGATCAGCAGAAGAACAGAGCGCCGAAGGGTCAGAAGATGCTCCTACGGAGTAATTCAAATTGATTATATACTAATGCTTTGATTAAGTTCAATATAAAATAATAAATATATTAATATAATGTTGTGAAGCATAACTAAAACTATTGAAAAATTATGTCCGTAATTATGTTTTTCAGCTATTTATTGATTCCTAATATGTATATGATTTTACTCTCGTTAATAAATTTTTAAAATGAATTGCTGAATATTGTGTTCTCAAAAGTTTATTTAATCGTAAAATAGTATTAAATTACATCTATAAGACTTCTCATCAAATTACTAAAACTGCAAGTAAATTGATAATACCTGACTGCAATTCAAGCTTCGCTCCAGTGTTTCAATTTTGTGTTTATTCACCTTTTGCCTAGGTAATCAACTTCAATATAATTAGCAAATTTCATTATTCATCAGTTTATTTGTATAAAATATGTATGAAATCATTTTGAAACTCTGTTTTCATTTATAATGATCAGATCAATACTTATTTTGAATGGATAGCCATAAAATCATTTAAATGAATCATCTAATTGTGCGTATAAGTCGGTTGAATATTGTTTTTTTGGAGATTAATAAGTCGTGACCTATTGAACAATCACATTGGCTTCAACTTATCCTAGCAGAAACACATGAATCGACTTTACTTATTTATATCGTTATTTAGTAATATGAACTGATAATCTAGAACAAGTCTTCAATTTAGTAAGCTTTATGCGAAACTTTGTCTAGAATAAACTATATTTTTTGAGCTGTTCACGATATGTGTTCATATTGTGATTGAGTACTTTTTTAAGTTGGAAATAAATATGAAATTGCGGCAAGCATTGGAATAGACTGATTCGTTTTTACTGGTTGTGACACACAGTCATAAATGATTTACTCAAAATACGATACTCAAAATCTTAGGTACGATACAGTCTTAAGTAAAGTGGAATATTAGTCGATATGCTTTAATTTGTTCGATGATCCACTCTATTTAGTCAATTAATTTTGAAATTTTCTATTTAAATTCAACTTATTTTCATTACTCATAAACTGTAAATAATTATAGAGTGTACTAAAAGTTTATAAGAGAAAGGGTGTTGCGTTAGGGCAGTGCCAGTCGTAAATCAAAAATTAACTAAAGAGTCAAACTTAGGAAATGATGTCAAGTCAATGGAATGCAATCGCCAAATATTTCAATGGAACGTAAATGGGATACAAAATTTGTAAGTTTTAATTAACTGGCACGTGCTTTATTTATAATGCAAATTAGAAACAAACATAAGCATTTTAAATACAATCTTCATTTACATGTTTTTAACTCTAACTTGTAGTTTAAGTAAAGGACGCGCCAACAATAATGCAAAACTCTTTGCCTTATCGATTGACTTTTGAACACTAGGAGCCCAATTACTTAAACAATATATCTTTACAGACCACGTACAAGCATTTAAAATAGGCATTGAATGTGCACAACTTAAGTAAAGCAAACATTCACAATAAAAATAATGCTCATTTTATAAGTTACAGAAATCTTTTCAACATTCACCATCTACTAAAACTCGATCAAAACCAATGAATTTCAAGTATTTTACTTTCAAAATAATGCTGTGACTCAGTTATTAGATACTAAAAATGCATCAAACTACAGTAAGCTTGAATCTTTAAAAATCTATTTTGAAGTATGCCATAATCAACATCTGAAGGCGATAGTCGAAGAGTAGCCTCTCTCTCTCTCTCTCTCTAACGCTTAGGAAATTAAAAGGATTTAAGAAAAGTCTAAGAAAGAGTTTAAGCTTTTAGATCAGAAAATGAATCATTATTAATCAAATTTGTTCAAGATGCTTATCTCTGAACTCTCTATCATAATTAATACGTTTAGCTTATGAGAAAGTTTTACCGATTTCACGTAACAAACTTTTAGATATTCAAAAGCTTATGATAAGCATACCTAAATCCGATTCTAAATTTTACGGAACTTTATATTCTTTAGAAACAGCGTCTATTTCTAAAATACAAGAATTTTTTCATAATATTTTTGAAAAATCTAGTAAAAAGACAGCAAAATCTGTCAAAAAGAAAATTTTAAAATGTTTAAGTAAGTCATCAGATTAATAATCCTTGATTGTACGTAAATATCGAAGAAAATGAATTGCAGAGATTTGTATAGATAAAAACTTTTCATTTTTTGTTCTAAGAATAAAACTTATGTTAAATGTGTTTTGATTTAACTTAAAACAAGTGAATTAAATCAACTTTTGAAACAGGATTTTATCAATGATTCACTGGTTTAAAAAATATTTTGCGATAAGTTTTAATATTGAATTGAAGGACATATTACTAATGATTTCGTTATTTAACAGAAGGGAAATTGCAAATTAGTTGAGCCCTTTAGCTACCTTTATAAAGGAGCAGAGGCTACTCTTCGACTAAAGCCTTCAATCTGCTTTTAGTGCACACAAGTTTTTGCTTAACTGAATCGCCAGAAGTTATTTGAATCCAGACATTGTTACAGAGTTTCACATGGAGGATATCCCGGTAGTATCGAGACTACCTGAAGATTTAGAAAATAAAGTACCTTCCCTTCGGAATTGGGCTTGAAATGTAACTAGAAAATTTTGCAATTAGCATATTTCTGACCTAGTAATCATACATTTCAGTGTGTAATTGAAATAAAAGTCTTCAATTTTTGCATTTTCACGAAAAAATTGTGCCAAAACCCCAAAACTGATTGTTGTGGATATAAACTTCAGAAAATGTGAGAAATCTTCATATGCAAATCCAAATCTAGAGTTGCAATATTGAAGAAAATAATTGTAAAAACATTTTAACTTCAAGAAAAATTGTCTCTTGAATAGAATAAGTTTAACATCAAATTTGAAGAAATTGAGAAATGACTCTTCTGAAGGCAATGGACCCATGGCTAATCAGACATTCCTACATGAAAAGTGAAAATAACCAATGAAACGATGAAATGGTATCAGATATTTATTTGATAAACATTTTATGATATTTCTACGCTTTCGTTGATATTTTAGACTTTGTATTAAAACCGACTATTGAAAGGTTTACCTTAAACTTATTGTAAATTTTTTAAGTTTAGTTAATTGTCAAATATATATTTTCATAAACTGTAATAACTTATTAATAGGTTATACAAAAGTCCTTGAACGCGTTTTTAATTTTATTTTCAAACAATCAATGCTACAACCATGAAACTTGAGTATATTGTAGAATATTTTCTACAGATATCATTTTGATATTCAATCAACAAAGTAACTGCCTTTAACTCGAATGCAAGCGAGAAGACATGGTCGCCACTTAGCAATCGAAGATCACACTTCTTTCATTGCAACCTCGGTGTACGAACGGTACGCGGCCAGTCACTCCGACGACGACGAATAATTGATTTGGTCTCATAGTATCCCTTAACAGTATAATAAACGAACCTTCTCTTTGTACCGTTATTTTTCAAGAGATCAAAAATTGATTTGAATTTAACATAATTTTAGCAATTGAATTACTGTGGCACTATTTTGCTTAAAATTATTTATTATTTTGATTGACACACCTGTTAATAAACCTACACATGTGTTGATGATCAATGAGTTGCACCGAATTCGACGCATATGTATGGGATTTAATAGCAAACGCGTTTATGAGATAATGTCAAATTATGTTTAAACAATTTTGTATAACTTATTATAAGAGACACTGGTTTATAAGATAATAATTTTTACTGATAACAAAAACCATAGGATTTCAGCAAATCTTTACCGATCATGAAATAAGAACCACAACGAGCCTATATTTATGCTCCCGTAAGTCTTATTTTTCATAAGTAAACTGTATTTTCCTATAAGTCTTGATTCGTGATTTTGTCCTAAAACGCTGTGTTCCTAAATTGAACCTAAATCCAATGATTTTTTATCACCTGCACAAAAATATGTCGGAATTGAGAATATAACTAAAAATTTGACAAAACTTCAAGTTGAAAATTCTATTATTCAGCCACATCTATCTAAATTAACCCTAAATTAACGCACTTCAGTAAAAAAATATTTTATTTCTAACTCAATCATTTATGCAATGAACGCAAATTTAAGGGTTGATTTGTTGACAGTTTTGAAATAAGTCCTTTAAAAATAATTATTAGTTATAGGTACTATTTGAAGTTGGACTTTTGGCTATTTCAAGTTCTACAATTCCACCTATTACGGGGTTTTGTAAAGACCTTATTAACACCCCATAGACTAGCGTTTCTCAATTGGTGGTAAACGACAGAGTTATATAGAGACAGAAAAATGTTGGTTCTAAGAGCAAACATATCAAAATTGAAAGACATTTTTAGAAAGTTTCTGAGAACTTTTAAATTAGCTATCCATTTGTCTTCTTGCCTTTCCTTCGGCTTATTTATGCGAAACTGCTTTCTCTACTTTATTTTCAGTCAAAGCCAAGAATAGAAATAGACTTCAGATTATGTTTGATTAATGTTAACCTTAGAATCGATCATTTTTGTATATATCCTCAAATATGTTCTCATTATATTTGCTTAAAATTTGAATTAAACTAAAACTATAAGAATACTTGGTGGTACGCAATATTTTAAGGCATGTTTTAGTGGTAAGTGGTGTGAAGAAGATTGAGAACCACTGCTGTTACCACCTATACATATAGCTAGCAATTTTTGATCGCCTTCTATAGTCTATTTTTTAAACCACACCTAAACCTCAACAAAGTGAAACTTTCAGATTTAATAATTGCATTTGGAGAAGAGTGAAGCGGTCAATATGACTCACAAGTGAGATGATTGTTTTCCTGGAATATTGCTGCATCGTCATAATCATGTTAGTCGACTAGATCTTAATTATTGTTAACTTTGTTTAATTGTATTTATATTGTTCATAAACTGTTTGTTGTTGGAAGTTGTCTCATTGTAATGATTTTTGTCATAGATGGCTCTTATTTATTGCTAGCTATATGTTATGGCAGGAACATACGCTATCCACTTATGTATACTTGTCACAGCATTCAAACAATTACATTAAAAGAAGAACAATAAATACTACAATTAAGGTCCCTCTACAAAAAAAATCCTATGAGGCGAGAGATAAGCTTATTCTTTCAATCAATAGTATTATTACAGTTTTTATTACAGTTTAACTGTGTTTTCCGATCATTAGATGGCATTTAATGCGCACTGCTTCACATCAAAAATATTTAAAACACATGTTTTGTGCATTTTTTTTATACAAATGGTCTAAAGTATAAGATCTAATTTGGATTGATTAATAAACTGAAAATATACCTATTTATTAATACTATATTGAACGAGTTAGTTTTGAAAAATGCTTTTCTTATTTAATAGATCATTTATTAGTAGAAATAATAGATGTTTAAAACAATTGATTTTATGTCACAAACGGAACAAGTATTTGACGCAATCTTCAATCGAACACGAGTCTGTTATTTATCACAACTCGCACCCAAAGCGACCAAACGATCCACGAGTTCCTTTTGATCCAACGTTCGACCCAAACATACAATCAGATGAAAAGATAGACCCGAACAAGTCAAGGAAAGAAGCAATCAGTAAGGCAATGAGCGCTTATCTCGAAAGAGCAAAACAATACGACCAGTTCATGAGTGAACAGGATCAACAGTTTCAAATGGGTAGAAGACATTTGGCCAACATTATGGGACAAGACGAACAACTTATGACTCAATCAGATATTGATGTATTCTATTATTATTTTTATTATTTATTTAACTCGAATATTTCTAACAAACAATAACTAAAGTTTAATAATTGCGTAAACTTTAATTTTGTTTGTCAACTCAATTTAATTAGTTTACGTTAGACATATCGCGATCGTATCAATCAATTACTTATAAATCTCTTTTAATAGTTGGCGATTCAATACTTGATGCCTTCGGGGCTCTTCGATAAGAGAGCGCGACCTATTATGCGTCCGCCGAAAGAAATCTACCCCAGGAAAAAAGAGGCGCAATTCGATGCTACCGGTCGACCCTTTCATTTCATGTTCTATACGGGCAGACCGAACTTTTATGAGACTTGCTATGTATGCGATACTTTACCATATCACATAATTTAAGCCTGGATACTCACCAAAACTAATTCTGTAATAACAAAATAGGAAATCGCCGAATATACCGAACAATTGGATGATTTTCAGGACAGACTCATCCGAAAAGGTGTCACTGAAGCTCCAGATGAGGCAAAAATGTAAGTTGAATTTAAGTATTTTCAAGTTTATATTATCCAAACATTTCTTATAACATTTCAATTAACATATCTTTAGAGAACTTCAATCGTCTGAATGGCTCAGTTATCATGAAATGAAAAATTTGTTTCTTGAAAAGTTTGACGAAAAAAAATATGAGAGTTTGATCTACGCTTTTGATCGACTGGTATCACATCCATATTCTAGAAGAGCACAAGAGTTTATTATGAAATTTAGAAAAGAAGTGAAGGCAGTATCCGCTCAAATGGAAATTCCACCGCTTCTATACGACGAAAATGGGAGACCTTATATGACCGCAAGGGGTATTGTTAAAAAGTATAATTTTGCACTTTTTCAAATCAAAATATCTGGACTATAGGTAGAAGAAAGTATTGTATCGCAGACGTGACAGTTCGCGGCAATGGCACGGGAAAAGTCGACATCAATGGAAAGGATGTTCTCTATTTTGAGTGTATGCAAGATAGGTATACAACTGATTATATTAACGCTTACCATTTTGCATTACTTTATAGTTTTCAGAATCTTTTTCAAAATTTGTCTAATCTTATCTTATTTCTGAGTAAGAATCCAATTCAAAGCTTTGTTAGCAATAAAACCCTCTTTTTTAAAAACAATATTCACATAAGAAAACGAGAATCAAAACTATAAGTCAACATAACCTGACATATTCCAATAAAGATCAAACTAATAACTTTTAAGCTATAAATATATACATTCAATAAATTTATTAATTGTTGTGTTGACTACAAATATAAGTATTTGTACAATTGAACGGTGTTTGTACAAAGCGTTGCATTGCTCTTCAATTCGATGTTTGACTTAAGCACCGTTTTGTTATACCATATTTTACTTGAATATTTTTCTATCAAATCAATTTTATAATTTATGTTATGAAAATTTGTCAAAAATGCCAATTACTTGCTTGAGTGCTTTTTACGATAGACAGGCTAAATAAATTGACTCATTTTGATGTTGGTGTATGTCTACATAGAACAACTTATGTCATATCATGCTATTAACTGATTTAAATTTGAAAAATTTATATCCATAGGGAGCAAGTGATGACTCCACTTAAATTCTGTGATCTATTATTCAAAGTCGATATTGAATGTAAAACAATGCACGAGGAAATGACCAAAGAGTGGAGTCTTGACTCACCTCCAGTAGGATTTACACAAATGCCTGGAGACAGTTGGAGAGAGCTCGGAACTACCGCACAATCAGGAGCTATAAGACTGGGTCTGGCTTTAGCTCTCAGAAGCTTTGTTGATAAGGAAACAGTCGAAAAGATGAGATTATGTGAGTATAGATTTTTAATAGTTTGACAGACAGTTTCGACGACCGCTCAATAAAGTCTACTAAAACTTCAAATAACATAGATCTGATTTAATTACAAACAAATATCTCTAAATAATTGACAAACAGGTGGTTTGTTAACCCGAGATGTTCGTAAACGAGAGCGTAAGAGATGGGGACGAGAGGGTGCGCGAAGAAAGTACACGTGGAAGAAGAGATAAGCCATATATTATTCGATTCATTTTGACTTTGACTTTGTTACAAAATTATTAATACAGTAGCATTTAATTAATATTAGTCTAATGTATTTGAATATATTGTAAATATTTTTTAGCAAAATGTAAATATAGTTTTGATTATTAACGCAAATAAAAGTATAGACTGAAAATTAATATCTGGAAGTCATGCGATAAAAATCAATATTTCATGGTTGATATGCTTTTATGTTAAGTACCTTATTATGTATTGTTTTCTTATTATAATTGCAAGTGTGTGGACTCGCGCTGATAACAGTAATAGAGGGAGTGCAGTAACAGTAACTCAGTGGCAAAATTGAATTTGATGTCAGCGGTAGACAAAACTCATTACGTTCAACTAAAGGGCTTTTATCTCCAACTTATCAGATAATATGCTTTTTAACGTTTTCAGTGGCGAAACAACAATGCTCACCGCGTCAGGCACAATCATAGAGAGGGCACGATAAAACACCACAATTCGTATCGTCAATAACTCACTATAACCCAAATCTGTTTTGCATCTTTTCAGGCATTACTGTACATTTTAAATAAAACAAACTCTACAAAATAAAGTTATTCTCATATTCATCAATTTATTCTGCAGATGTTTATTCAATTTTATCTTTTGACTACTGTTTTATTAGTAGAGATCTAATTGAACAATTTGTTTTACTTTCAAAATGTCCAAATCTAATTATAAGGCAATCAAATTGAAAATCAGCTGTAAAGTTATGCTATAACTTGCTTTAATTTGAAGTTTGACTGATCCAAAAACGACACATCTTCGAAATTGATCATTCCACGATTGCCATCAATTGTAATACCTATGAAGAGCCCTTCCCTCCCCTCCCTTCACACCTGACTTACTCAATGCTATAATTGAATACTTAGACAACAAAGAATATTCTATATTAGGTTAAGGGTAAGGCTTATGGAGAATATGGTGTAATCTAAAAACAACATTAAGCTCTACATTAACGATAGATTTACGCTAATATAATAAAAATTATTATTGTTATGCTTACATAGTATTGCTCATGATTCTGAGTTTGTGCTTAGTTTGTACATTCATACTTAGAGCAAATGACACGTACACTCTCATTCCTTACTATTCGTTTTACACGATTCTAAGTCTTCAATAAATGCTTTCATGAAATAAATGGATAAACATTCGCAAATTTTATTCTGTAGTCACTCTCGCTTTTAAAGTGTTTGATATTAACTTTCGCGGCTAAACTTTTAGAAGTAACTAAACCAACGTGTAAGTTCAAGCTATTTTACGTGTTTGTCGCGCAAAATGACATTAGAGTCTTAACTATGAACAGTTAATATTTGGTAATAAGAATCTATTTTAAGATATGAAGTGATTAAAGAATAGCAAAATCAATTTATACAGAGTTTGTGCTCAAATATCAAAATTGTTGTGACTTTGGCTTGAAGCATCAACTTGAAGTGACTTTTTTGTTTTCGAACAATTTATTTGAACAACAAAGTATTTTGTTGGCAAATATCAAGAGAAAAATTGAATGCTTTGATCTCGTTTTATGTATTGAGCAAAAGAAGATCCATGTGAACAAAGTTTATTTTGACTGTTTAATATATAACTTGAATCGAGCATTTTTAAAACGCTTTATGAATTAGAGTTTTATATTTTGTTAACACTGAAGTGATTGGTTTGCGCAATATTTCTTGATACAACTCAATCATCTAATGGTTTAATCATATTGATCGCATCTCTTCTAATGAGTTATGTAACTGCCGTAAAAGTATTCAAAAAGATATCACCAAATGGCAAGATTACTGTATATTTAGGTAATCGAGATTTTGGTGATCATCAAGACTATTGTGATCCACTCAATGGAGTTGTTGAGGTAGACCAACAATATCTTAAAGATAGACAGTTATTTGGTCAAATCACAGCCACATTCAGATATGGAAGAGAAGAAGACGAAATAATGGGACTCAACTTTTCACGACAATTATTTATGTTTATCGAAAAGCTCTATCCAACAAAATCGAATTCTAACCAAAAGTTGGATAGACTTCAGGAACGACTTGTGCAAAAACTTGGTCCCAATGCTATCCCTTTCACATTTGAATTGCCGCATAACGCCCCGCCGTCTATCACTATACAACCTGGTCCTGAAGATCACGGACCACCTCTTGGAATAGAATATGAACTGATCTTGTATGTAACTGATAAAGAAGATGAAAGACCACAAGCACCCGACTCAGTTTCAATGGCTATTAGAAAACTACAGTTCGTTAAGCAATCAATAGATATAAAACAACCGTATATTTCGATCAGTAAGGTATTCGTCTATCCATGTCTAATACTTATACTTGACGCAAATTAGTTGTTATCTTTTTATTATTTATAGGACGCATTTTTTGTCAATCAACGTCTAGAGCTTAAATTTTATAACGAAAATTTTGCCATTCCTTACACAAACCCAAATTTAAATGCAATTATTCTACAAATAAATAAATTACTTGAGGAACTAACCTAATGGTTTGATTCCCTTCAAAGCTAGTCTGTTTACAACTGGTGTCAAGAGCATTGTTTACTTTTTTAGCAATTTGAGCAAATGTTTTGTTTCAAATCTTTGCAAATTTCAATAGAAAACGCAAATTTATTTTTTATTGCAATTTTTAAATTCGATTAAAATTAGAAAAAGCTTTAATCTTCAACATTTGACAAAACAGCTCATTTAAATAAGGAGGATCAGTAAACTTGGCCTCAACAATGGTAAAGTTAGGCCATCAACCTAAAATCATGCGAACCTTTTTTTAGAACAGATTTTTGACATAATTCAACCTATAATTTAATTCAATTAAACCTCAGATCACAACTGATTTTAAGTTAACTTCCTAGACTCGGTCAAATGAATGACTTATTACGAAACCATTTGAGCGTTAATTACAATTTGAAAGTTTCATATAATTCAGAACAAGTTTTATCTAGTTGAAAAAGTGATTATCTGTTTTAGAAAAATATGCGCTAGCTATCTGTTAAGTTTATAAAGTTATTTTCACAAAAGTTTATAAATCTATAAATAGAAAAAATCCATTCGAGAGTATTTTATCTACTGATACAATTCTTCTAAACTATGATAAGAATGATCAATTTGAACACTTACTGAATAATCAATACTAACTGAGCATTTTTCTAACTTATAATAACAAAAACACATTAACTGTTGTTTCAACACCACTAATGCACTCATTATACCATTAATGAACATTTAGGTCATGGATAAATATACTTACTTTAACATATTTGCCATTGTCTTTGATGCATTATTTATTTGTTTTATGAACTTAGAGTTTTATGTTCAGCCCCGGCAAATTGAATCTTGAAGTGAGCCTCGATCGAGAACTATACTTTCACGGCAATGTCATATCGGTTAACGTTATAATAAATAATTACTCCAATCGAAGCATTCGTGCCGTTAAAGTTTCCGCCATTCAACGAACAGAAGTCAATTTCATAAGTGGTCATTATAGTAAAAATGTAGCCTCAATTGAATCTCGTGATGGATACCCTGTAAATGCTGGCGCATCACTCTCTAAAGTCTATCAATTGATCCCATCGGCACAACAAAACAAAGACAAAAGAGGGATTGCATTAAACGGGTGGCTCAGAGAAACAGATACTGATCTAGCTTCAACCACATTCTCACAATCTGATGACGCAATTGGTATTGTTATCTCTTATGTTATTCGCGTCAGGTATCGTTCCTTACAACTATTTGATTGCATCTAAACTGATCTCAATTAGAAGTAAACTAATATGAACTGATGCATCGAAGCAATTGAAAATTAACAAAAATATTCTGATTTTGTATTAAAAAAATAAGTTGACTAAATTTGATCCAGTTTTTTAAATCTACTTTTCTGATTCGATATCTATTCGTTCGATAGCACTGAAAAGTTAATGTTTTCTAAAATTTTTTTAGGCTATACGTCGGTGCCATATCTGGTGATCTCGTAGCTGAGGTTCCGTTCATATTAGCCAATAAGGAAACAGTCGAAGAAAATAAACTGATCGAAAGTGTAGTGGAAAATTCATCGAACAATGATTTGAGACAACGAAATACTTTAAAACAAATTTGGCGTCAAATCAGTTCTGATTTAGTTTTTGAAGATTTGGCTCGAACAACACAACAAAACATTGACGCGCATTAATTCGTTCATTTAAAATGTTTTATTCTTCCATTTGTTCAAATTCGTAAAACAATCCAAATACCGTTTTACCGCGTTTTTAATTGCATGCATTTATGTGAACATTTTTGAGAAGGAGTGCAGTTATGTTCGATTATAACTGCACCTTAATTTGAAACATTTTATCTGACAAACCAAATGATCCGACCGGCCTCACACAGGATGGGAGTGATGTCAGAGAGTCTCAAGAAATGATAGAAGTTGAACCAATCGTTCATTCATTTTTATATTAATTTGATGTATTTTAAGTTCATTTTTGCTAAGTTATTCATTAAAATATTTGAATACTCTTATATATGCGTCTAAAAAGGAGTGCAATAATATGTGTTTCTTTGAGGGAGGGGTGCAGTTATGTTCGAATATAACTGCAGTCGATTTTGAGAGAATAAAATTCTTTTGAATCCGACTATTACTGCATGCAGTAAAAAGCGCGGTAAAACGGTATTAACTCAAATGTTGTGCTCTATTATAAGCTTTTATTATGGCTTCAATAAAAGTCAAGCCTAAGCAAAGGTCTATTCAACATTTTGCAGTTTTAGTACATTAGTCAAGAATTGCAATCAATTCTATTTCCACGAATATGATCGGTAGATCTAAACTTATTGACTCGATAAAAACTGCATTGAATTCTAGGTAAAGATTTGTTTTGAAAGCCTTACAAGTATTTAGTGACCGATGCCATCCTGAATCAAAGCCAAAACGTTCAAATCAAATAAAACTGTTCAAATGTCCTCAAATTTATACTCTTTTATTCTAAGAATCTTAGACTAGATTATACCGGTTCCACTCCTTCTTTCTGCTTGACCGTTGGCTACCGACCTGATTGAGATCATTATTTGAAATTATAAATGTGCACCTCCTAAAATTGTGGCATCCGCAAACAAATAAATGCAGTTAATCGCAAAACACCCACAAATAATCGAATTTCAAAATTTTGATTGAGTCTCACCTTAAGAGTTACAAAGGAGGATAATCGTTTCCCATCAGACTCTGGGCCCTCTCATATACGTATAAAATAGGTGGTAATAGAAAGTTGTAGTCACACTCAGCAATAAAGTCAATGTCCACTTTTCTCGAAACCCTACTGTTTCTAAGTTAAAGGTTAAAGCGTACATCATATAGCTAAGTTCGATTCAGGCCAAATTAATAATTTCTAAGCCCGTTAGCCGTAGATTGATCATGGTCTGCGTTGTCCGTTTCCAATCGCGTCGAGGTGGACCCGCAGAGAACATAAGACGACAAAGAGCTTGACATCATCGAGCACCTAACCAAGCTGCCCAGCTAAGCCGTGCCGATGTCCTCTTTTTGCTCCTTAGAGCGCGGTGAGCAGTTCCACCTGTGATCAAAAGTGCAGGTACTCGATCCTTGAAATTGAGTATTTGCATGCTCTTTCACACGCAACTTTGCAATATAATCTCGCTAGCACATCGAATCTTGGAGCCTGATATCTCAGAAATTATTGACCTGGGACCTTTGGCAAATTTTCGCGTACTCGTTCAGATTTATCCAATAGTATAAAAAATAATGAAGTCTAAACGATTTTCCTCATTAAGTTAATCCTTATTTACAATAACCAAAACACTCTTTACAATATCGAAATTTGATCTGATAACATTTTGTCAGCCTTTTCTGGATTTAAACGCGACCCCCTTACGATTGTGTGAATTGAGCACAACTAAAAGCGTGTTGACTTGACAGGTATAAAAACTTGAAACTGGTACCCGCTAGAGAATGAGATAACCGTATACAACTGCGTATGCGGATATACGATACAGCATATCTGCATCTTTATTGCAATTTTTAACGCAATTGAGCATTAGTGCCAAAACGACAATCATATAACTGCGTATCGCGTTCACATCAGATCTTACAATGGATTTTGATGTAGTTTTCGGCACTAAAGGCGAGAATTGCTACTTCAAAACTAAAGATTTTGAATAGTCCTAAAAATTGTTTGATTCTGTTAAACGTTCAATTAGCCTCTATGCTTTATAACAGTATTCAGATAATTCATTCAATTAAATAGGATAATTGGAACAAACAGATCTATTTCTAACAATTATTTTAATCAGGACGAATGTTTGAGCTACTTGAATAAATTCATTTTTCCTCGATACGTTTGATTTGATAAAAGCGCTAAAGATTTCTATTTCGATATGAACCAACTTAAATCAATTTTCAAACAATCATTTCTATATTTTAGAGAAAATATTTGAGTTTGCAATAGAATCTATTAGGCTCACGATTTCTACTTTTCAAACTTCTACTCTTTTAAATAATAAGAAGACTTAAATAAACTGGGCATGAATGTGTTCAGTTATGTTGTAAATGAAGTCACAAGAAGTTTAAGTTTAGGTTAGGTTTCCCTTTACTCGAACATGACCGACATCTATAATAATACAGATCAAATTCAATTTTGATGCAGATTCGTCTTAATTTGATAGAATTGGGTTCTCACGAGTTAGTTCAGCTCAAAATCGATCTTTCAATTGACTTTTTCGTCCCTAACTTTGATTGTCTGATTCATATTTTTGACTTAATCACTTGAATTGTCGCGTGAAGCGACCGACCCTCCAATAAACAAAAACAATTTAACCTAAGCTAAGGGTAATGTCATTGTGACTCAAGTTATTACATTAACATTTTACTGTTTTTAGAGCAACTTTAGATAAACATCTGAACAAAACGTCTTTCATTATGTCCGTATGTAAAATCAGGGTTGAAAAAATTCAGGGAATCGGTTAAACTGACTTCCGCCAAACCGACCTTTAATGTGCGCCTTAATCAGGATTATACGAAAGTTCAGTTTAGTAATTTATATGATAAAATGACTGTGCTTTGACCACCTGTAACTGAAGTTCTACTTATCTCACAGTCCTAAGAGTGATGCCGTTGGAACAGTACAAACTTTTAGCTCGAGTTATGCTATTTTCATAACCAAGAGTGGCCACCGGCCACGTTAGTTCTGATAAATAGAGATCTACTGTCTAACAGCTCATAGCCTACAATTAGGTCTTCAAAATGACCTGGTCTTTCAAAATTATCTTGTAATACAATACGTGATTTGCAGCTTTTCAGCAAAAGGTTTAGTGAGAATAGTCATGTTTTTGATTAAAGAACAATAGAATAGCTTTGAGATCATTTGAATCGATCGCTTACTAATAAAGGAGAATGCCCATTTTGTCCATCCGGTGCGCCGCAGCCCTACTTATGTAAATTGATAGATCTCAAGTGTACTCAAATAATATATGTTTTAGCATAATCGGGACATCACTGTGGCCCCCATGGGCATAAAAGTTAAATTCAACACATGCAGTTTTTGCAATTTTGCAATTTTTGAATTAAATGAGCGAAATGAAATATATTTTCAGTTTGAATATACAATAAATAAAATAATAAAAACAAAACAATAAAAGCAAAGCAAATTGTAGAGAACGAAAGCAAAAGGGACTCGTTAAAACCTAAATCATTTGTAATATATACCTGAATATCTAAAATCACTTAAAATATTCAAAATTATTGAATAAAAATATAAACTAAAGCTAGAATAAAATAGCATAAAATATAATATAAATAAATATAAATAAATCAATCTCTGTCTGTGTCACTTAGAACTAGGCCGGTAAAAACTAATCCAGCGAGCTTGCTGGCCTTGGTATCTCGGGTTCCTTGTATGTTTAAAATAAATGTCACAGCCAGAGCATTAATGAGAATGAGTTGATGAAAATGAGAGTGATGGCCATGAAGATGAAGATAGGGATGATACCAAAGACTCGATTATAGCCATATTCCCCCGAGGCCCATCGGACACCTTAGCTGAGGGCATTGACCGGGAGGGAGATTGTAGCATACTTGTCACTGGAGACTCTCTACCTAATCTCCAGCGCAAGCTTTATTTGAGAGTGTACCACCCGAGACCCCCTACGCCTTTTCTGAGGATCTGGACCATTTGACCTACCAATCATTTTACCTAATCTAACCTAACCTAAACTACCTATCCCAACAAAACGGTTGGTAGGTCAAATGGTCGACTCCCTTTCCTGAGACATGAACAACTAAGCTGTTCGCCAATATCTTTTGAATAAGATATGATATACATATGAGATGGACATTACTCGACTCAGCTTTTTATTCTGCACTAAATGATGCCACATTTGTAGATATCGGCCAATGAATAATGGACCAATAGCTAATTGCGAATAACTTGTAACCTTTGACCTCCGCACTTCGAAACCAAGCTATTTGGACTCTACTCATCATTCTAATCGAACGATACAAAATTCATTGAAATCCAAACTGTGACCACTTCAATACAAGCGCAAATTTATCTGTTGGTCATAACTTTGATGGCCACTACAGGCCACAGGGAAGTCCGAATTGAGCTAAAAACTATATATTTTAGTACTCGTTGAGTTCTATCGATTTACTTAGGTGGCGCTGCGGCGCATTGGAAGGACAAAATGCAAAGGGTTTGGGCATTCTCCTTTACAGATCAGGGTTTACTTTTGTCATGAAATCAACGAAAATTACGAAAAAAATGATCAAAATATCTGAATGTCAATTTACGCTCCACCCTCGATGCTCATGGTTATTTGGTCAATCACTCTGTCACTCTGACCATTAAACCAATAAGACCTCTAAAACTGATCATTAGAAAAGAATTCGTTTGAACTTGAGTTCAATTAATAATAGTTTTGAATCTGATTCAAAGTTTATTGGTCATTCATAATCTACAAGAGAACTAATAATCTTGTTTCTAAAGAAATAAAAATGTAAGATAAAAAGTAATCTGAATTGATCTGGTTTGTATTTAAGGGTGTAATGGAATGATCTCAAAGTTAGTATAGTAAGAACATTACCGAGTCTCAGTTCTTGTCTCGAAATAAATTCAAGTCATAGTTGAGTAAGGACTTTCTTATCTAATGTAAAAAACAGCATAACTTCACGATTTGTCCATAATAAAAGGATTATTGATAAAGAAAATGAGGATTTTATTGATTGGTCAGTATCCGCAGTTGAGTATCACAATAGATATACATGGTGAACATTTCAGAACTGAACTTATTCATCAGAGATAAAGCTTTTGTTGTGATTCAAAACCAGAAACAGGTTAACTACTTTATACTTAAATAAAAAGGTATTAACTCGAAATTATTCTTTATCAGTTCATAAACAAAATTACATAAAAGTGTTTAAAAAGTACACATTGAATTCATAGTAAATACTGAAAGTGTCCGCCGTTATTCTCCAAGTAAAGCCTAACTATTTAAATCATACTTTCAGAAATATTGACCAAACTTTCGGTAGTTATTTTTTAATTTTGTTTTCAATATTTATTCCGAAGTGATTCGATGTTTGAGGACAATTAGTGTAAACATGACTTCATTATCACCATCAACTGATCAATGTCCAAAGATAATGATAATGAGACCATGTTTATATTAGTTATACTTGTATTTCTGTGGAGTATCAGCCTATTTCGGTTAAGCTTTTAAAACCACTTCTTCGTGTAGCGCTTCTTCAGCTAAAGTGGTGATAGTGACAGCACGGTACGTTAGACTGTTGTAAACACAGTTAGATGTATTTCAAGTTTGAACAATGACTGGTGAAGACAATTTACAGTATAGATATTTTAAAACCGAACCCAATCAAACCTAAAACTTTTATTCATACTTTCTAATGAAAAGTTCATCTAAAAGATTCAATATTAGAAAAGATTTAATTTGAACTTTTTTTAACCATAAATCTAAGATAATAATGAATAAAAACAAAAATGGTGTTCACAACAGTCGAACGTACTGTGTGGTCACTATCACCACTTTAGCTGAAGAAGTGCTACCTGAAGAAGTTGTTTTAAAAACTTAACCAGATCAAACTAGAATCCCGCAAAAATACAAGCAAAACCAATATAAACATGTTTTCATTATCATTATCTTTGGACATGGATCAGTTGATGGTGATAATTAAACCATTCTTACACTAATTGTCCTCATACGTCGAAACGAACGAATTCGAATATATATATATATATATATACTGTCCGTTTTTTAAAAACTAAACTCAAATCCTTATAACAATTTTTCTTTATTATTTATGAATCAGAACTTACTAATGAGTAAGTTTAAAATAAAACAAAATTTGGTTAACCGGGAAGTTTTGTGGCACTCGACCATAAAAATCGGGTGATGTTGCTATTTGATAGCACTTTATGAGACGAGTCCAAAAAGATCACCAATATGAGGCTCCTCCCACTCAATATCGAGCCACGCCCTTTTTAGCCACTCCCACTGACTCCACCCCACAATATGGGTCTCAAAGGAAATGTCTCAGTGAGTAGAGTCCATTGGTAAAGATCGCGTGATTATAGGATGCATACTTCCTGAGAAATTGACTAAAAACACTCCTATATTCTACAATCATATTGCAATACATCGAGAATTGACATATAGCCACAAAACTTCCCGGTTAAGCCAAAATTTGATCACTTAGGCCCGTATGCACAGTTGAGTTTTAGTTAAAACGGTTTTAACTCAAAACTTAAAACTCATGCACAGACTGTAATAAAACTAGTTTTAGTAAAAACCGTTTTAAAACCAGAAAACCAGCAAAAAATGTAAACAAATGTTTGTTTATTCATTAAAAAATTGAAAATGAATAAAAATAAACTGAATGAAAGTGATAATAATGTTCGGAGTCGTCAAAACAATTTTACTAATTATGAAATAAAATTACTTAAACAAATAATTGCCGACGAAAACAAACTCAAAATAATTGAGTGTAAAACGACTGATAAGTATACGAAACAACAAAAAGATAACGTCTGACAACAAATTAGTGACGAGTTCAGTCAGGACTTAAATACAAATAATAGAGACATCAAGTCTTTGAAATGCTTATGGAAACGATATAAATACGAATGTCTTGAGAATTGTAATAAAGAAAAATCAGAAATAAGACAAACTGGTGGCGGACCTCATCCTCAGAAAACCGATTCAATTGATAATTATATCAATATTATATTTACTGTTAAGATCTGCAGCTGAGATGTGAAACCGACCGGTGGCATAAAATCTTAAAACAATAGATAATTGAATTATTGAAGGCAATGAGTCTTTTCATTTTGACATTAATAAAAATTTGTATTAATTAGATTGAACAGTTCAATGAAACACTGTTTTGTAAGTCTATATCTTCTTATGAATGATATGTCATCACAACTATCAAATGGATTGAATCTGTCTTTTAATACTCTTTGACATTTAAAACTTTTATTCGTTGCTATTTCATAATTATCTAATTCTTCAATTTGAAAAAATTGGTTCATTTTATATTTTTTTGTAAAGTTTTGTTTATATTTACTTATTTTGTTGATCACTAAAACCGATTTAAAACTAGTAAAAGTGGTTTTAGTTTAAAACGGTTCTAAATTTTTACTGTGCATGAGTTTTAAAATGAGTTTTGGGTTTTAAGCCTGGTTTTAGCCTTAAACCCGTTTTAAAACACACTGTGCATACGCGCCTTAGTCATTAATTTTGAATTAAAATCACTTTTAATCATAAAAACAATTTACGCAACGAAAGAAAGAATTTTTGTTTTGAAAACTCATTTATCAACTAAATGTTGTGATAAGGTTAGAGCTGAATTTTTTGAACAATTTGGTAAAACTAAGCCGACCAATGCAGCTATTCTTAGAATTGAATCAAATTTATTTTTCATATCTAAACTACTTTGTAGAATTACAGGTTTGAAATATGCTTTGTAAGATTATAGTTCATTATTAAAGGTTTATTTTGAAACATTCAAATTTCAGTCAATGAGTAAACGATTTCACTTTTGACTCACATCTCCAAAAGCAATAGAGTATTAACTGTAAAATCTGAGTTTAGTTTTTAAAAAACGGACAGTATATATATATATATATTAGTTAGTAACATCAACGTATTTATTAAATCTGACATTCAATTTGAACTATCAATAAGTTTTCCATAAACGTTGAGAATAATTCAACTGGTTTTCAAGTGTTTAGTATTTTACTTGAGAAGTTCATTAGTTAAATAATTTAATTGACCAAAATATAAAAATCGAATAATTTGTATCTTTCGAACGTACAGTTATGCGAGAATAAACTTTATCAGTCAATTACCGGTTCACAGTTAAAAAAAATATTAAGTATGCAATATCGGGTGTTCACTATGAAAGTGTCTCTAACATTTGCAGTTAAATGATTCAAGTCAACCATTTTTACGTACACGATATTGACTGATTAGTAAACTTTAGAAATGTTAATTTCAACTTTTACCCATTCTATTTGTATGAGTAATTAAAAAGAGAAAAATTGTAAACTAAATGTTGCAAATGTTTTCCTTCGCACTTCAAACAGGACTTAACCCGTTTGGTCATATCACTAGATATATTTATGAGCATCTCATGTATTATTTTTAAAATTTCATTTTCAATGTTGGTCTTCAAAAAGATGTTCACAATAAAAACCCTTTCATTTGTTTTAATACACTATTTTCTGTGTTTATTCGGATATTCTTTCGAAAGTATCCGGAGTGATATGGAGCTAACACATACATTTTAATATTCCTTGACCTCAGGAACTCTAATATAAATTTTTTAGGTGACGAGGCCTCCCGGTTGAGGAGTTTAAACACAATATATGTTAAATGTTCCACATCAATTTCCGCTTTGCTGCATTAATATTCTAAGGACCTATATAGCCAATTTTTAAGATAAAAATATTCTCAACATTCCTACAAAATTTGGTCGCTCTAGCTCAATTGGTTCTTGAGATATTCAAAAAAAATACTTCCATTAAAAACTGTAACTTTTTCTAAGAAAATTTGTATATATAAAGGTTGTATAGCCTGAATGAATGGGTACTAATAGTTCATTCACTCGAGCACGTTAGGAATCCTACCAGACCTTTAGACTATAATATTCTTTTTTGCTCTCTTCTAGATAGCTATCCATGCGACATGTGTAACCTTTATAAACTAGCTCGTTCTGCACTCAGTGATTCGAATGCAGCTATCCAATGGTGCCAGGAGAGGCACCGCTTGCCTACCACTAAGACTTGCCCCCAGTGCAAGTGCTATGAAATTTGAACCTCATGACCCGTGGCCCAGGCAGATTTCGATGCAAAGTAAAAAGCACCGAAAAAGACAGATCTGCATCCAACTATTCCGTGACACTTGGTTTGAAAGCGAGTCAATGCCAACAGAAAATACATTGATCTTAACCTATGTCTTCGCTACTGAGATGTCATACAGACAAGTCATCAGAGAATCTTCAGCACAAGACGAGATCACTTCTGATGCAACCATAGCCAGGAGATATTCAGAATGCAGAGAAGTCTGTATGACAGTACTGGAGCTGAGAAAACTAAGTGATGGTAAAATAGGAGGTAAAGGTAGAATCTTTGAGATCGATGAATGCAAAATTTGTAGACGAAAATTCAATAAGGGACGTATAGTTGATGGATCTTGGATTCTTGGAATGATCGACTTAGACAGAGGCTATAGACTCGAGATTTGCCCTGATAATAAAAGAGACAAAACAACATTGAGGGATCCCATAACGAACAATGTAGCTTATGGATCAACGATCATGACAGACTGTTGCAACGGATATGAAGGCTTGAACGAAATCGGGTTTCAACACTTGACAGTAAGTCACAGTTACCACTATGTTGATCCAGACACCTAGGCAAATACTCAAACAATAGAGTCTAGTTGGCGTCCACTCAGAAAGCTTCTTCCACAACATATTACTCGAGTTATTCAAAAAATTCAATTCAATATTTTAGAATTTAAATCGACCTAGCTCACAAACTAGTAGGCCTTGTAACCTAATATTGCACATGCAACCTACAGGGATCATGTACTATCAGAAAATATCGGCCTTACCTTTGAATCGCTCCGGATACTTTCGAAAATATACCCGTTTATTTGGTTTATGTGTGAACTTAAACCATTAAAAGTTCAAAATCAGACTCAATCATTTGCATTATTATTCATAACTTTGTCAATAACTCAAGAAAAAAGTTTTGATATACTTTTGGAGATACTTTTATAGTGAATACCCGATATCAGAGATATAAGTTTTTCAAAATTCGATCAAAGCTAAAACTTTACAAATTTGAGTGAAAATAAGTCAGTTATAACTAATATGTAATAAATGATTAACAAAAATAAGCATTTTGTCACTTGATAATCAGCTATTTGTAAACATTTTTTGCAGTCAAATAGAATTATTGACAGGAACATATTTTATTTGGCTTAAGTTAGTTCACTTTTTTTAAGTTGAAATCTAATGCCTTTCCAGTTAACTTTGTTTGACGTACAATTTATTCTGACATAACTGTACTTTGATTTATGAGTTCTGAAATAACGTAACAGCACTGCTTCTGTTCACTGTGGCTTTTTGTTATTTAAATACAGTTCCAAAGTTTTTTAACAAAAAGGACAATAGGCATTAAGACATTTTGAATAGACGGAGCCGATTGAATGTTCCAATCTATAGCCTTTGACCTCATGTATATACCCCTATAATATTTTAGTAAAATTCATAATAGTTTAAGAGATATCTATTTTTTCAAAATTTGTTATAATGGACTCTATGGACAATTTAATTATTTCAAAAAATCATTTGACCCCCGCCTCTCAGGAATTTAATCTTGATATTTGGTCAATATATCGACAAAAATCAGAGAATAATTTCAGCAAAGAATCAAAGTGTTTGGAGACCTAAAAGGCGGTCAAAATCGAATGATTTTTTGGTTTCAAGTATATGAATATATGGCAAAAATAGGGTTAAGACCCTATGAATCAAATCTTATTGATTCTTTTTTATGGAGGATTTGTCATTCTACTATTTTAACTCAATTTCATTATTTTCATCATCCGTCTCGCCGACGTTATCTAGTTCATCACTATTGAAAACGTGTTCTATGTGTGTTGCTGATTTTAATGATGTTTCGGAGTATCTTCCGAATCCCAAACACCATATTATAAGAATCAAAAGAAAAAAGAATCAATAAAATTTGATTCATAGGGTCTTAACCCTATTTTTGCCATATATTCATATACTTGAAACCAAAAAATCATTCGATTTTGACCGCCTTTTAGGTCTCCAAACACTTTGATTCTTTGCTGAAATTATTCTCTGATTTTTGTCGATATATTGACCAAATATCAAGATTAAATTCCTGAGAGGCGGGGGTCAAATGATTTTTTGAAATAATTAAATTGTCCATAGAGTCCATTATAACAAATTTTGAAAAAATAGATATCTCTTAAACTATTATGAATTTTACTAAAATATTATAGGAGGATATGCATGAGGTCAAAGGCTATAGATTGGAACATTCAATCGGCTCCGTCCATTCACAATGTCTTAATGCCTATTGTCCTTTTTCAGTAATAAACCTACATTTAGATTATGAGAAAGCTTGAGGGGGTTATAACCCTCTAGTCCCCGCTGGTTACGGCTGTGCCGCTTAGACATTTAGATAAAACTTAAATTGTTATTAATTTTACTGTTATTTAACTGAAATTGAAACCAATTTATTCATTAATGAATAAGTGAAGTATCAAATCAACACAAGAGATCAATACAATAATTTATAAAAAAAAGAAAAATTTTGCAAATTTACAGAAAAAATCGCACGAATTAGTGACCAATAGGTGTTATGTCTCTCAATTGTCACATAAGGCAAGAATTGAATACGTCTGAAGAGGTCTTTATTAGTTAAAGTGAATTAAAGCTAAAATCACTCAAATTCGAGATCACCTTTATTTGCAAATCATTCAGAAATAAGTCAACAATTTTTAAATATAATTAATAAAAAGATATCTGAAAAGTGAAGTTATTGTGAAACGACTTGAAGCATATCTAAAAATTGTGTGATTTGCTTGAAAAAGTGTTGGTAATATTGAGGCAATTCGTGGACCAATAACTTTCCTAAACTGTTGAGTACATGTGCCGTCTTTTCTCTAGTGAGTTGCGGACTGATTGATGGCCAAAGTAAGTCAACAAACCACAATATTATAGCTTCTGGTATAGTGCTATAGATCCATCTCTTGATAGCCTTAGCGACGGTTGCAATCGGTTTGAGGCTAATTGAAGACTTGGCATCAGATTGCGGTGAATTTTCGATTTGATTATCTTCTACCTGATATTCGGACTTGTTGTCCTTTTTCTCTTTCGTGTTGACAGATGTTGTCAATATAATTGTCAATATAAGGATCGCAAAAATAACCCAAAAGTAAAAGCTGTTCATTTCTGACAAAATTCTCATAATTTAGGTGACACGTCGTTCAAAGTTTTAAACTAATTAAATACTTGGTAATTGGGTGCGCGCTTACGTCTCGAATTACTTAAGTTTGATCTTGAAATTTAATCAAAATCTAATTGAAATAATCTTTTAGTTAATATAAGAAATTGATTGGTTCGATTCAATGCTTAGTATGATTCTGATTTACAGAACTTGGCTCACATTTTGGTGGCAAAATACTCGATCAAATCACTTCTGTTCGAGTCATTCAGAGATTCGAACCAGTTCTAAGAGTAAATTAAGACGTGTCATAGTAACCAAGTTTTTAATCAATAATTAAAATTTATAAAACAAACATTAAACAATAATAGTATTTACAAACAACAAAATGAAAAGATGAAAACAATATCGTTCAAATTTTAGACCAATCTATTTTTATAAACAATTCTTATACACTTAGATAATTGTAGACAACAATAATTATAATAAATTCAATTAGTTTTGTTCAATCGACCGCATTTCGATCCAATGTTTAGAGAATTTGATCCCATTTTGTCAAATCTACTATTTTGCTGGACTGCAGTGTTATTATTGTAATTATTATTACCATTAGCTTTACCGGTGGTATTTGAATTATTATCATTATCATTACTAGTATTGTTGATAAATTTTGGCATTTGTGTTGCAGACAGATTCAAGTTTTGTGCCAAAACAGGCCTGTTAAAGCACTTCACATCTAAATCAGGTCTACTGTAGTCTAATTGATGTGGCATTTGATAACTAAAATTGACTGTAATATTGATTGGATGAAGAATTGGAAATGGATTACAACCAGATTCCTTCGTGATATAGGGAGCTATTAGTGACGCCTCAACAGTTAGTGGTAGATAAAATTGTCCGCAAGGATGTAATGCGAATACGGGCACCACTACCGATGGCATCAATGACTTATTCGACGAATTCGAAGAATAGCCTGAAGTATCACTTCGATGATCGCTCAATTGTGTTGTAAGTGATGACAGACTTGAGTTTGATATGCGTTCGTCGTCTATGGCCGCATTTAATGGTGAGATCGACTTAAATGGTTCTTCTAAAATCTTCTGATCGGCTTTATACCTATCTTTGATCTCCTTTTTGAAGTTATAGACTTCCGTTTGATGGCAATTGTTCGGTGATAAAGATGGAGATCCAGACGATAAACTAGTGTTTGGCGACAATTTTCGTTTGGTAGAGGACTCGAGCATTTCCCTCAAATGACTGGTCACGACAGGCTTACAATTGAACGAACGATCACTCGAGTCGCTATCATTTATGTCCATTTTCTCGTTAGCTGAAGTGGTCGATTCTGATAATGATGGAGATCGAGCCTTACAGGTTAAGGGAATGGCACTCACTTCTGGTTCATTACAAGAACTCACTATTGGATTGATTAGAACTTAATTAGAAACTAATAATTTCACAATAAACATATTGCAATATTGACCATTTTGCAAAGTAGTCATATGAGTGTGAAGATAGTCCATCATTCGTCTGCAAAGACCGTCCCCTGTAAATAAGCCTTCGATTTCCACGAGAAAGCGAATCGCTTCTGAAAGGCATTCCTGATATCCTAGTCTGTATTGTCTGATACGTTGTTCGTGGTCCAGATTTTGAGAGTGCGACAAATCACATTTAGTATCATCCTCGCAAAACTTGTGCGCCTGAAGGTGTTTCATGTATTTGATCGCCATTTCTATAATCTCTGTCTTTTCGATACGTCCTCTACCCTGAAGTGACGAAGACTAATAAATATTTGATATTATAATTATTTTAGCCAAATTTTTTTGCCAATATTAATACCTTTTTCAGATATGAAGTAGGAATCAATCGGCTCAAATCTGCCAAACAGTTATTCATGCGATCACGTCTTCGCTTTTCTATGATACGATGAGATAATGGGTCCTAAATATAATCGAGATGCTGTCAGATTAGCCCAACACACAAAAGCTTATTGTACGCAACAATTATTTTAGTTTGTTTTTAAATGTTTTATTTATGCCTAATTCTTTTTTTCATAAACGGTGGTTTGCGAGACATTCTCTTTATTATTAGTTTTGAATTACTAAAACAGCAATCAAAACATCATCTCAGGTTAACAGTGAGGACTAGTTTGTTAATTCTACAGTTATGTAACATGAGTGTAAGACTAATTTGATTTGGCAATAATTGATGTTTTTGTAACGAAAGGTAAGGAGTATTTTCATTTGGCATTTGGTCAAAAGTGTCGTCTCTCTAAGCATTTGGAGGACAAATAAAAGGCATCGATCAAAACCAGATTTATAAAATATAATAGCAATAATGACATTGAAAATTATTGCTAAATTTTAGCTTAGCTAATTCGAGTGCTAACTTCTTTTAAATTTAGACACGCGTCGTACAATTTAAATGAAACCTAACAATTGATATTTTGATCAGTTCTTAATTTGACTGTTTTTCATTTCTATATTTTGGTTCCTAAAACATTTGTTCAATAATATAAATAGTGAAGTTATTTTAAGACTAGTTAAATTGGTCAAACATTTTCAAAATTTATACAAAATAAAATTTGCCTCATGGCTACAAATTATGACTAACTGTCTAGTTTTGTTTAATAAATTGCTGTTTTGTGTTTGGCACCAAACCAAACATCTTTTTAGTCAAACATAACAGTATATGATATTTGCTAAGTATACTACTAATACATTTACTATCATTTCATTTTAATTAACTACTGATCAACAATCAAATAAAAACTTAAACTCTTAACCAATTGATGGATCTATTGGTATAATTAAGCAAAAGAGCTTCTCATACATTAATTCGTTCGTGAAAGTTAATAACTTTGTTAGTCTGATAGAAGTAAAGTTATAAAACTAACGATCTAATCATAATAGGATTTGATATAAAACAAGTTGAATAGATCAAATAGTCAATTGTTTAGAATGTAATCACGTTGTTTCGCACATGACTACTCATGGAATAAGTGGCGTGTCATATACTGTAAGCGAACAATCGTTTTATCACTGAGTTATGTAACTTTAATGGCATTTAAAGTAGACACGAGCCTAAAGATTATTGCCTTCAATCGCATATAACTTATATAAGAATGTTTTCTTAAATGGTGTCAATTGACGTCAAATTTCTACGGGTTGTGTCACTAAATTAAGTAGTTCAATTTGTTCAAAGCAAGTATTTTATGTTTCAGTTTGTACATCAGAGTAAAGTCTAACAAATAATTACTATTTTTATATAAATTTTCGATCGGCACTCATTTGACACCAACACTCGCACAAACTTTTACTATAAATCCTAAAGTACTAGTATATGATGGGCTTTTTGATAGTAACTCTACAATGTTTAATGTTATGTTTGCCTAACAATGCCTAATAATGGAAAATATTTGAACGACGCATAGATAATAAATAAATGCTAATGGGGTTGCGTCCAACGTGCCGACAATAGTTTGCTGGCAAACACAACACACCAATAAAAAACGATTACACAATCAATATGAATACCATTTGGTTAATGAAGCCATACTAAGCACAACTAATTATCATATTTATACGAAAATGTTTAGGTTAAGGATTGGGTGCGACTGTTATTTTCAATATTTGTTCAGAGCATTTATTAACTAATTCGTTTGATTCATTACGTTTTTATAACTAATAGCCTGCTAGTCCTCTGTTCCTACACTTGAGTAATTAACTCTAATTATAATTATAATTAGATCATTACTATTACTCAAGACTAATAATTGAATTGAGACACAGGTATTGGTATCTATTCCACTTAAGGGCATATCTAATAATTTGCACGACTACGAACATTCACTTAGTTCAGAGCAATAATAAATCAAATTAATAGCTGATAAGCAAAATAAGTTTTCACCTTAATAACATAAATCTCTTCGTTTAAAACTTGAGAAAAACTATTGATAGCAATAAAAACAAAAGCGCCACTTTATTACAAGAAATCCGAATAATAAGAATTGACTAAGAAGTGAACAATAGTGAAAAATTGAAATGTTCGAAACAAACATGTTCAAGTCAATTGTTGCAGACAATTACTAAAAGAAAAAATTTGCCTGCAATTCAACGTTTCTATAAGATATGCAAACAGTCTTGAGCAGTTTTTGGTCACTTTGTTTGTAGGCAAAAATGTTGTGTAAAATGTTTGATTTTGTTAATTGCAAACTCAAAGCTTAAGCTTATGAATACATTAATTATTACTGATCTATGAATTATTGAAAAATTGATGCAAATAATAAATTTGTTTACATACACGACTTGATGGCTTTTTTCGTTGGCTACTAATATCATCTTCTGGAGTGTTAGCCATCGCTGACGTGAAGTTGAGATTACTGCTATAGAAAAACGAACAGATAATGGCTTAGTTGCAATCTCAATTTATTCATAGTTATCATATGATTGAAAGCTGACATCAACATGAAAATATGTTAAATTTGTAACAATATAAACAATAAATAGAGACAATACCAGCAAAACTGATTAGCGATTTGTGTTATTGGATCGTACATATGAATTTTAAACAACAATAACTAATATACGTGTTTGTTTGACAGACTTGTTCACAGAGACTCGTCTGTTTTTATGCAAAATAATCGCAATCACAATAAATGTCTCAATTAAATAACTGCCTTTATTTCTATAATAATTAGAAGTGATCACTGATCAGACAACTGTTACATAAGACTGATACTAGTGGTACGTCAAATAAATATATAACTTAAATAAATAGAAGCACGATAAATAAAAAAGATATGATTGAATAGTTGTGTTATGTTATGTGTCTGCTAATCGAATATGAAGTGTTGGCGCAATAGATAGTTTTTAGTCTTCCTTCTCGTAAAAACATACGAAATGTACATTTATCTAAAGTCTGGCTAATTCCGATTTATTTAGTATCACTTCAAACGTTTTCAAACATCACGCGAGCACTAAATGCAATTTTGGCAGTCGTTCAAATATATTACTTATTTTGTTTGTCAGAATGAGCTCAAGTGTTAGTGAGATGTGTGGGACGCGCGATATACGACACTCAACCGCACCAACACATTACATTTTAATATGATTTTCAGAATACCGTTTCTATCCACAACTTTTAATGCTAAAAAACTGTAATCTAATGCACAGCACTGGTAAACATTGAGAAAATGAAATAATCGAAAATGTTAAATCGGTCCAAAATGAAAGACCTTTCATGACCTTTTGTTGCTTTACTTTTGAACTTTAGAATCAAATTGACAAAAGTGAATAGATCCGACTTAAAAACTATACACAAATTTACGATCAAAATTAAGGCAAAAATATGTTTTCGATAGAAAAAGACAAAAAGTTGCAAGTTTCCTAATTATTTATCTGTTGTTTTGAGTGACAAATAAATATTGAACGTGTGTATTGCGTGTGAGTAGTACAATCGAAAATATTAATATAAAGTCAATAACTCTCCTAATAAATGGGCAATAATTTGAATGAAACGATTGAACAGCTTGCGTTCCGATTAGTCCAATTGAAAATACATTATAATAATAATATAAATATTTCAATTTTCTAAACGTTTTGATTAATTATTTGCATTGTACTTCTATTGATCGGATCATATTCGTTAGACTTAAGATTATCACTTTTTAATACGAGACAAAACTCATGCGTCAGTTTATTGTCGATTAGTTAATGTGCATAGTACGGTCGATTAATTCAATAAATTATAATATGCCAGATATTCGCTCTACTCTTACCGATCGGTTCGATAAGATTATTCATAGCTTTGCAATAATCAAATTAACGACGAGACAAATGCTTACTTGAAAAATAAACTATTTTTTCAAATCGACAAAATCAAAATCATGCTAGAAATAGCCTGAGTCGACTGTTTGTCCAATTATTTACCTATTTTGATGCACAACAATTAGACGAGCACTAACTCAATGGTCTTTCGAATGAAAAAGTTCATGAAAAGCCGTTCACTCATTCAAACGTACTTTTCATCTTCAAAAGCATTTAGACTGACGGACAACAAAAGCCTCGAAACTTTTCTACTGTTCAAAAAATTGAGTGATCGAGCCCTCGAACTAATCTTTTTATTCGATAATTTTATTGATTGAGTCAAACAATTGAATCAATTTGTTAAAAATGATTTGCAATGGAGAGCGCTTTCAAAAGAGAACACCGATTGAATCAATTTTTGGAAATGCAATTTCTACCGATCATAAAAGATTAGTTATGATTTATGTAATCTACAATTTTAGATAACAATAATCAGATAAACTGAGCTGAAACATTTGTCCCAGAAAGTTCTTTTATATGATTACAATTTGAAGTGAAGTTCAAAGTATGAGTAAAGTGTTGCCAACAAATTCATATCAAATATGAACTAATAATAATTTAGACAAATAAAAATCACGCGATATTGGACTTTGTATTTACTATAAAAGTGTTCCCTCAATAGTCCCGGGCATTACATCAATCGATAAAATAAGAAATCGTAATAAGAAACATTTATTGAGCATGAATCTCAGTTTAATCTTAAATAAGACTGCTTAGTTTGCATCTTAGAGATCAATTGCGTGAAGTAACTCACAAATATTAGAATGAGTTTTTAGCCTGAGTATGGTTTTAACGTGTCATATCAGTTTAAAGTCCAATTTCCATATAAATACCTTTGATTATCGCTATAATTATAACAATGTTGTTATCAGGTTTAAACCAAAACCAAAGATTTAAAGAGACTAACTTTTATTTTTTCATATCAACAATCGATCGATACAAATATTTTAGTTATTTATTCGATAGTTGGAGCACATCATTTCAAACTAATCACTGTATTAGTTGCGTTGAAGAGATGATTCCGTTCAAACGCTCTTATGAGACAAAAACAACGCAATTGATAAAATACCTGATAGAATGCCGAAATCAATTACTCGTTCAATTGAAAGTGAACAATTTCTTAAAAGTTGTCTCATGTACGAGAAACTGAATGCAAACTAAACTCACTAAAATTGCCTGTACATTCGCTTATAAATGTTCCCCAAGTTTGACAAACAACAATTTTAATTTGATTAAAACTGAAAATCGGACTTATCTCACATATGACGTGATATATCGATAATTTTTCAATGTTTGGCTAACTAGCTATAAATGGATGGAAAATGTACTGAATCCCCTTTCTCGAAGTCAATTTAGTTATAATATCTGTTATCTGTACTAAGAATTAAACTAAACCAATTTGAAAGTTAATCAACATCAAAACTGAATAATTGGTTCAATTTTTGCTTTAGTATTCGTTGAGCAAAGCTTAATATTGAAACATATTTATCGCTCATTTATTGTTAATGTGATAAAGTTTTGAAATTTTATTAAACCTTAAGTCTTATGTTTCACATTGATTTTTCTCATATCCGCCTTTTTGTTGAAAACAGAAACAGTTATCCTGTGTATACGATTTCCTAAATTCTCATATTCCTCGTAAGTCACGTTCACGTATTTGTCATTCGCTGAATCGCACTAATAGACAGTCATTAAAATTTATTATCTCAGCCTTGGAATTGTTTTTCTTTTCTCTTTTTTGCAGTGCCACACAATACATATACACTTACGACAGATTATCCCACGTGCTCCAATCGATAGACACCTAAGTTGAATAAATGCCAATTCACTGCTCAACACACCAGACATATCTGAGCATTTCAAATATAAATCTCTTCGGTATTTTGCTAGTTCACTTTTATTTTGATTAAATAAAAATTGGTTCAATTTTTTCAATTTGTCGCATTCATAGAAATGAATTGAGCGAAAGAGCGCAACCGTTTAAGTCAATTTGAGCGTAAAAATAGCAATACGACAAACGCCAGCATTGACTCAAACACATATTTCAACTTTCAGTATTAAAAAGGCTAAAGATTTTAATTTGATATGAGTCTAAAGATCAACTATAAGAAAGTTTTCATTATTTGCGTGTGTTAAAGATTCCGAACGTTCATTTGAAAACTGACATTTTCTAGTTTTAACTGAACTTCTTTAGAAATACATATTTTTTATTTTTTCATTCAAGTAATGACCAAATATGTAAATGAACGTTAATGAGAGAAAAACATTAGAGGCAGTTCATATTGTGCAACAAAATCAATGTTAGGTTTCAATTATTTGGTCCGATATTGAACTGGAAACACAACAGCAGCAAAAATAATTTGATAAACATTTACTCGTGCCTTTCATTAATAAAACCACAATCTATCTGTGAGAAAATAGATTGCAAACTTATTTATTCTATTAGATAGGTACTGTTCACATTATGTCCTTGATTTGGGCACGTGCACCTAAAACAATCATATTCTGTTCAAATGTCAATTTTAGGCAGTAAAGTACGCATAATATTCAATACAATGTGCCATGTAATGCACATCTATACAGAGGTATTGCTTAAGATTGCAACAGTTTAAATGATCAACTCTTGTTGAGACGCGCAATTCAATTTGTAAATTGGATCGCGTTATTGGTCAAGCAATCAAATCTCTTAACTCTCTATTCAATTTATAATTGAGAGCTGTTTTACAATAATTAATACTCAATACCCTAAAGCTGTTCAAATACGCAAAACAGTGTTTGATTTGATACCTAAAAAAAGAATTTTGTGGATATAAGACTAGAAATGTGTAATAATTGTAACTGCGTACAGCTCATAGCAATCAAATGAATAGCTTGGTTTCATTTGATGATTCAATTGCAACACTTGAACGAGTAATTTGTCATAATTGTTCAAATATTGCATATGTCACACTGAGGCAGTGATTTTGGAGCAGTTCTAGATACACGAGAAGTTTTTCTCCAGAAAACACAAAAACAGAACATTAATGACAAATTTTTAGAATATTCATTTCGGCAAATGTTTGCAAAATAACACTCAAACCAGTACTAAATGCAACCCATAGCCAGCCAGTTATATTAACTATCGCTTCAGATATAGAAGCCTGAGATGGCTTTAACGAGTTCCATATTTGTAAAAACCAATTTTATAAATAAAAACGTTTCAAACAACAGTTTAGCTCAAATTGATTAGGTTCTCAATAAATTATATTGAAAATATAAATTTGACGAACTTTATTCGGGTTTATATCTTAAAATCTGAACCGAAAGGAAAAACAATTAGTTTTCAAATTATATCTAATTTATGGATTGTATTGCAATTGTATTGCAATTTTAAAATGAATTGACAACAAATTATCAGTCAACTACAAATGGATCCGACTAAAGGCAAATACTGACTCAAAGCACGAGTTTATGAACGTGTTGAGTCGCAACTATTACTTAAACAACAAATGAAACACTCCAATTAATACCTGCATAAAGGTATCGATGATTCGTTCGCTTTATTTGTTACCTGTCTTCTGTTTACAAGTCACATTTAAAGTCATATTAGAGCTAGTAATTGCAACTATAACCGACTAAACTATTTTACTATTCAATAGCCATTTCTTCAATATTTACAAAAATATATTAAGAGATTTAGATATAGTTCGAGTAAAAATCACATCACATATGAGTTTTAAGCAATTTTGTGGACCTCTTTCTATCAAACAGACATCTGCGAGATTCCAAGTTGAAGTTGAATGCCAAAAAGCCGTCATTGAAAAAAACCGAAGGTTCAATCCGTACAACAAGTCTTTTAGGAGAAGTTTAATTAAGCATATCTCAAACTTTATAAATTGAAAAGACTAGAACGTGTTTTGTCGTTAGATTGTTGACAAACTTCTAAATAAAATATGGGAATAGACTTAAATTATTCATAATAATAATAATAAAGAACTATTATTATCTGGCATAAGTTTAGCTCATAATAAAGTTATGTTAAGTGATAAGTTGGTGTGTAATGACTACTTCGCTAGACTTCAATATTGAACATGATCTCAAGTCTGAATCGATCGATGGCCCAATTTATTGTAAGGCACGCACCAGCGTCCAAGTTTATATTTATATTACACGTCACGTCAATTTGAATAAACAAGTCTTAAATCTTATAATTTTACCTCATCTCATAATTAAGTAATAAATCATTTGAATACCTATTGAAGCGAAGTGTTTCAATTTGGGTGTTCACTCGTACTTAGTTAAGTGTTATGCTATTTAGTACTATTGCTGTTGTCCGTCAATAAAAATTTGGCCATAAAAAAGTGTTGCTTATTGCATTGTAATTGCACATCTACACTTATTTATTGAATGTTCGGGTCACATGCAAACCGTAAATCAATCGAAATGATTGAAAAGGCTTTTAAGTGATCAAACTTTTATTACACGTGTATATATCGTATATATGTCTGACTTTTGCTTAAATACAAATAAAATCATAGCAGTAGTTTCCAATAAATAATTGCGTTTCTAAATGTCTCTGCTTCAACTTTACACTTTTCTAACAGTTTCTGTTGGAACTACTGCCAGAAATGATATTCTGAAATTTTGTCATTTTTTCTTTAAAATATGCTCTTTTGAGAAATAGGTGACAAATTGTATGCAATAAATGAAGTCACACATTCATTACAAATAAGTGTTCATATTTCAAAAATCAATCACAATCAGATATTGTCTCAAAAATAAAGATATGATCGATAATTAAGAATAACAAAAATGTTTTAAACAGCTCACAAATATTTCAAATCAATTAAGACTTACTTTGGAAACAATTTGTTTTCATTGAATTGCTGTTCAAACCAATTTTGGTTAGCGAATTGATTGCCATTTGATCCTATGTTCATAACTAAATTACTGCTCATTTCTCCCATTTAATGACAATTCGTTTAAGCGATTAATAGGTTTAGTGATTTATTAGTTAGTAGTATTAAATAAGTTTATATTCTATTTATAAGTTATATAAAAGATATTGATATCTAGACAACAGTTTTATAAAACAGTAATAACAACTGAAAATGTGTTTAATGTTTGGCACACATTCAACAATACTTCTTAACTATATTTTGCCTCAATTTTGTCTGACATTGAAAATAGTTGTAATACTTGTTGCCAAATGTCGCAATCCTTCTAATTGCGCAACAGTTCAGTTGCGACAAGCGAGCAAGATCTCAAACGCGTGACAAAACCAACACGAACACCGCATATCAGCGCATGTCATTCAATAACATCGACGCATTTCAGATAATAAATGCCGAGCAGTCTCAACGGTATTAGAGTAGTATATGGTCACCATAAAACATCCTCTTATATCTGACTATATGATTGCCTTTATCTAACCAAACCTAACTTAAGTTCTGTAATTGGAATGTATTAAGCTTAGTTAGTTAGCTAGATAAGAAGAAAGGAGCACGTAACACTCTACACTCTAGACACTCAAGAGGTGTCCGATGGTAATCGTATATGAACTCTTTCCCAAATAACATTAAGCATTCAAGAAAAGACAAACTGATGCCAACGTCACGAATACTGTGATTCATTTTCTGATTAATACTAAGTTTGTGATATGCATAAGCCAGCCTTGAGCTGCGCTTCCAGCACAAAATCAGCTTATGTGAGAGCTTGAAGCTCAGCCTTATCAGCATAAGCGCAGCTCAAGCTCTAGGTTAGAAAGTTGAGCTTGAACTGAAGCTCAACTTAAGCTCAAACAGTTATTCTGATCTAATGTTTATTTCTAAGCTAGAGATTTTCAATAATGTCAAACTTTGGCTGCTTTTGTTATGTAAAAGTGGTCTCATATTATAGTGTACATTAGAGTCTATTTTCGCTCAGAATTAATATGCTTTATATTAAAACTTTGATCTAGAACAATTTAATGTTCAATTTAAAGTTGCAGTTCTATTGATTGTTCCTATGATAAGTTCCCAAGCGCAGCTCAGGCTCCAGCCTCAAGTTCGCAGGTGTGAGCGCAGCTCAAGCATGATTGAAGAGAAGCTCAACTCAACGGAATTCTGAGCTTTAAGCTCGAGCTTCAAGCTCACAATTTTGAGCTTTTACTCGTCTATTTAACCTAACATTTCTAATACTTTCAGTCCCTAAATAACTTAACTAAAGTTTACTTTTATCCTCATTAATGACTTGAAATAACAGTAAAACATATAATGATCGAAACGATGTTCAGTTAAAAATTTGAATCTTCTATTTTTAACATGAATTATTAATTTGTCGTTCTAGTTTTTTTAAAGTAGTCAGTCAAAACGTTTGTGTTTTGCTCAATTGAAAAAAAATTGAAGCTTTTCACTCAATTGTCATGCTATTGTAAACGATTAAAGAGGTGTCGACAGAGATCGACGCCTCAACGATTGTTAGACTCAAAAAGCAATTGTTTCTCTGAATAAAAAAAGAAATAAAAAGTCTAGAAGAGAGTTTCAATAGAAATTGAATGAGGTGTTATTCTCACGCTAGCATTCATATAAACATGATTTGAGCGTTCACTACTGAAAATCATTCATTTTCAACAGGATTATCTTTGAAAATCTTTTCAAATTATTCGCTTATTAAGAACCAATGGATTATTATCTTGACGTTTGTATTAATATATAAATACGAGTCACGATCGAAACAGTTAGAAAATTGAAATAAGCACTGTTCAAATCTTTAAAATATTTAAGTTGTTTTACTTTTGTCAGGAACATTGCATTTACTAAACAGACAAGGTTTTGTTAAAACAACAAAGCTTTGCTAAAATATTTAGATTAAGTTGTTTTTGTGTACCACCAAGTTTAGTGTTATAAGATAAAACTGTTTTTATGTACTTTATTAAAGTTGTTATTTTGCTTTGAAATGTCAGTTTCATAGTTTGTTCTCTATAAATCAATATATCGACCAAAAGGTTGCGGAAATAGCTCATGCATTGCATCAATATTGAAATGATATTAAACATATTGTAGTTTCGATGATATATAGTTTAATAACCCATTACTTGATTAGGTGTACAAAAATTGAGGTAATAAAAAATTAAATGATAGGTAGAGACATATCATCAACAATAACTATTATAATTAATGAGCAATTATTGGATGTGAATAAATTGAGGCAAACTGAAAATAAATACTAATTTTTAGAAATAAAACTCAAATCGAAAGCCGGTTGATTGCACTTTAAAAATGGATACTAAAAGAAATGAAATAATTTGGAATTGAATCCTAATTTGCTAAAATTGATATATCAATTGTTTGATCACAATATCAAATCGCTTTAATAAAATGTATAAACATTCAAATAATTATATAAGACTAAACTGTACTTTGTTTCATGGCTGAAACAATATTATGATGACTTCTGGAAAGTGAACCACTTTTCATAATGCTATTCATATTATTACTGAATTCCGATTCACACATTATTTGGTAAGATGGTAAACGACTTAAGGTGTGATAATAATTTGGCTTCAACTTATTACCTAAAAAAGATACAGATAAAGAAGAGAAAATTAATAAAAATAAGTTTAAAATAATCCAAATCTTATATGAGTTTAGAACTATTAACGGGTACTCACACAAGTTATACACTTTCGGGTTTCGTTATTAATGGATAGGATTTAGTTATTATTGATAGGAAAGTGAAGAAGCGTGACTTCGATATACTAGAAGAAAGACAGAGAAAAGTGTTGGAAACACACCATTAGGACTACATCAATGGTTAATCAGCGTTCAATGGCTTAGTCACGTTAGATCTCCAACTGGATCGTATTATTCAATGTTATCAATTTTTTCGATGCCATTAACTCAACAATTAGTTAATGACCAAAAATCAATCAAAGATAGTCTAGATCAAAACCGTAAACAAAACCATAACCGAAAGTAGATGCAAATTCAATATAAAATTAAAGCCAAAAATCCAAAGAAAACAAGTCGCAAATTCCAGTTTGATTAACAAAATGTAAAACAATCATGCAATAAATTAAGAGTTGTTAATAATCAACATTTCAGATTGAAATTAATTGACCAATTCTATTATTTTACATTCCAATGGAAGTAATCGAGTTAAAAAAATAGATAGCTATCGAAAGGTCATGACATTCAATTTAATACTAATACTACTAATAATTATAGTTAATGGACATCAGCATCAGTCGTACCATAATGTGAATGATGTTGATTAGGATTTCGCGGCAATGAATTATAACTACCATTTGCACCTGTCGTTGAATTGGCGACATTGACATTAACATTAACATTAGATAGAATCTGTTTTTGTGGCATATGTTGATGTTGATGGTGTTGTTGGTGAACCAACTTTTGCTGTCGTTGTTGTTGTTGTTGTTGTTGCTGCTGCTGCTGTTGTTGTTGTTGTTGTTGTTGTTGCTGTTGCTGCTGTTGTTGATGGTGTTGATGGTGCTGATACATACTATAGTATTGGTCAGTTATTGACTTTGACACGATTGAAGCGTTTGCAGGACTTTTAGCTTGAGGTGAGATACCAGCCGATTGGGGAGAACTCACCTCTTGACGATTAGCTGAAGATCTTGATTGTGACGAGTAATGTCTATTGAGATCATGACTGCGTTGTGCTGACAAATACTGCTCATCACTTATTGGACTTCGACTATCAATTAAGCTGTAATTTTAAAATAGAAGCTTGAAAACTCTCAAGTAAAAAACTATGAATTAATGATCAAACCTGGGAGTATTGGGACCACAAAGAACTACACAACAATTCTTGTAAACAGATCCCTGAGAAAATGGATTCTTTATTGAGTTGTTCCGTCTTGAAGAAAACGATCCTTTAATGTCTTCATTAGTTGTTTGATTGGAAGTCGTTAAATAAGTGTGAAAACCGGCCAAACCTAGTATTGACCAAACCGAGAAAAAACAGATCACACCCTCGACTATACTGGCCGGCGATTCTTTTACTGCGTCTAAAAGCGAACGATTCTTTGAAACTAAATTAATCACAAAGTCAATTAAAAATTTGAAAAACTTTAGCCACAAATTTTGTGATAAACGTTTGAAAATAATTCATACGTAAAATGAGATGAGTTATGATACACGCAAACACAAAGACGCACAACAGCGCTAAAGACATTATAAACATGTAAAAATAGCGATAATTTCGTTTTCCGACACAATTTCCAACCCAAGGACAATGATGGTCAAAACGTTCTGAATTAAGCATTTAGATCAAATTAAAACTAATATATGTTCAAATAGTATAGTCAAATAGATTGCATTACCAACACAATTGTCGCAAAGACTGCAATGTGAAGCTCGCGGAGGTCTAAATATTTTACATGTGAAGCAATATTTTAGTTTAATTTGTTGATTATTTATTATAATCTCTTTAGTCCGAGGCGGAGGTCTGTATTGCGGAGAATTAGAGCCATTCGGCACTTCTATAATTTCAAAACGTTTAGATTATCAAATAAAATCCTTAGCAATAATTAAATGAAGTGAATTATTATCGAAATACTGACCGATTTGTCGCTCAACATCCGCCGCTTCGTCGGGTGTCGCACGCGGTATGATGCCAGGATCTGAGAAACTGGTTCGAAATAGGGTGCAGATCACAAATATGAATAGAAGTACGGCCACCGCTGGAATCGCTGGACTTATTTGGGACGCCAGATATGGACAACTATAATCAAAATAAATAACAAATCAATCGATTAAGTTGATACTAATATTAACCAATCTTTTACGTATACTTTGCACTCGACTAATCCTAAAATTAAGTTCAAACAATGTTGGGAAAAGCATCAAAATTATGGCATTTTTCAGCAGAAATGACAACATTAATAAAAAAAAATGAATTAACGTATCGAATGAAAAATCAAAATCATTCATTATCTATTGACTTGAGTAAAGGGAGTTTAATGTTTTGACACTGAGAACTGAGTTTTGAGTCTACAGCCGATTATGAAATTAGTGAAAAATACAAATCGTAAACTCAGTAAAACTGTCAATTAATAAAACTTAACGCTAATTGTTTGTTAGATAATATTAAATACTAAATATAAATAAGGTCGAAATGGACTTAGATTCATACTCGAAAACGAAGAATAGAGTACAGGTCACTACAATGAGAGTGACTGTGAAGTAAAAAACAGATATCTGTTTGGCCATAATTAATCTTCCATCACAATAGAATCGATTACGACCAGGAAATATATGCCATTTCTTCTTATTATGTTTAGACTTTGTTTTGTTCGATTCAATTGATTTACGAGTCTTATTCATATTACTATTATTTGTGTTAATCATGTTATGGTTGTGATTGTGATGTGTTGTCATCGATGGAGATATTGTCGATGAATGTAATGATTTCATTGAGTTGCTTGAATCTCTTGCTATTAATTCAATTGATGTTAGTTGTGGTGAAGAAGACATGAGTCAGTAATCAATTTGTTATAATTTTAAATCAATTCTTGCGTTTATTATTGCATTAATATTCATATTAATATAACTGAATTATAGGTGGTGTAAATGAAAAATCCATATTTGATGGCATTTTAGAAATGAATTAATTCATACTTGTATTGATTCGACTGTTCAATTTCATACAAATAGCAATCACTTCAATAGTTAAACGAAAACACATAAATAAATATAAATTAAGTAATCAATTATTATTAATAAAGAGAGAACAATATATTTGAAAACTAGCTATTTCGAAGATGATATCAAATTATTCGAAACATTTCTTAGCTATTGATTAATTGAAGATAAAAATCACATTTTCAACGAAAATCATTTTGACTAAATATGACTTATCAAATCATTTTTATGGCAACGATCGACACCTTTTTTCTCAAATTGAGTAACAAAATCAGTTTATTTTGTTTGATAGTGTCAATCATAGTATTCCCTAAAACTATTTGTGTTAACTGTAGCCTCTTATGACATGTCGTTTAGAGCAATTGAAAGAAAGAGTTAGCTCAGTCTATAAGAATGGCTGACATTTCATTCTTTTTGATAAAACTATTTTTCCCTTAATAACGTTGAAAAACATTTCACTTCTTATGACTGACATCTAGTAAATTCAAATTTATTTAATCGTTTGATTTCTTGTACGTAAATATTAATATAAGTGCAAACGTTGTCTTATTGGTATTTGAATGAAAACAAATTAATTTGATTACTTTATGATTTGATACAATTAAATAAATGTAAATAATGGATGTACAAAACAATGAGAAAAGCAGTGGTAATGGCATAACTAATAGCATCGATACGAATAACACAATTAGGAGCGAACGAAAAGTTGAAAAACTTAAAATTAATAATGATAAACTTTTGGGTAAATGTTTGTCAATATATGGTTTTATGTATTAATTATTCAATATTTAAAGCAATGCTATTTATGGGTTCGTTAACGGGTGCGAGTCTCTTGTTTGGATTCTCGACTGCATTAGTTATGGCCAAAAAAAGAGATACAAATGCTTTTAATAAGGTATGCGTCAATCAGCCCAATCATTCTATTATTGTAATTGATGCCAAATATTAATTTTATTGGTTTTTTAATCACAGGGTATTTCAATGTTGAATAATGTGCAACAATCAGAAAGTGGTGGCTCTTTAGCGATGCGAGCCTTGGGTTGGGCTACTCTTTACTCCTGCAGTGGTTTCGCTCTGTTTTGTTTTACTGTTTGGAAAGCCCTAGGTGTTAGTGATGTAAGTCTTCGTTTAATTACTTTGATTTATGTTCAAAACATGTGACAACTTCATAAAAGTTTTCTCTTATGTTCGTATTTCTAAATTGTTTTCCAATAACTCTTTCGAATAGGCTTCCAATAAATAAATTTATAATTGTTCAAATGCTGGAACTCTTTCTAAGCTTTCTTCTTATTTATTGTAATTCATAATTTCTGTTATATTTAATTAGTTACAAGAATTTCGCGTCAAAATGGGAAATATGTTGCCTCGAATACCACGAAATGATCCACCAAAAAGTAGAACTGAATTTTCATCATTACGTGATTTATTACAATATATTGTTGAAGAATCGGACAAAAGTCAAAAAGAAAATAATAAAAAAGATTGAAAATGATATTAAACTAACAACTTTGCTTGTTATGTACAGTTTATACAATCATGTAAATAAATGTTTATTAAAGCTTATTTAACAAACATTTGGAGCCAATGAGTCTGTCTATTCGCAAATTCAATAATACTAAACTTATGGCCACGAAATTCTCTGTCTTTTTGCCTCAAATTCTGACTTTGATTGTGAACCGTTTTGTTTATCGAGTTTTTGGTGTGCAGTTTGAGAAAATAAATTATTACTATTATTAGTAATGCTGCTATTACATTTGATTCTTTTATTTTCTTCATTTATTGTGTCTTCTAATTTTCTCTTCAGACTTGTTCTATTGCATTCGTCCTGCTTCAGTCGAAGAACAGTTGATTGTCTATTACTTCCATATACTCTTTGAGATAATGGAAGTAAAACTCGGTTATACAAATCAATCAGATTGTAATATTCGTAACATTTGTTTGAGTGACCATTTGGTAATTTTACGTGATGCTAAAATACAATTAGATAATAATAATAATTAAGACCAATTATTTGTTTATTTCAAGTGGTATACGAAATTGAATGAACTCAAGTTAAAAAAACTCAACAAAAACAAATAGCAATTAATGATTTATTGAATTAGAGTTGTTAAACATTACTAGTAACAGAACAAATAGAATATGGACTCTTCACTTATTACTCGATTTGAAAAGTTTCAATTTGAAGTGTTCAATTTGTTGGACACATGATTAACATTGAATAAGAAAAATAGAATATGTTCACGCTATTCTACATTTATTTAATATATTACGAGACATCAATTAAATGAATCGAAATAAGGTTTAATTGAGTTTCATGTTCAAACCAGTCTATCCCAATCAATTATTACATAATGCAATCAATTTTTTTAATAAATACCTCTTCCATGCATCTAATTAATTGATTTTTAGTCATTAATTCTGGGTGACATTGAATCGCATCGGTTTGTTCATTTATGTTATCCTTATTATGATTTAGAGACCAGTGAGTCATTATTTAATGGTGTGTTTAATATTTAATATTTAAAAAAGAAAAATTCGTAACTGTTCAAAATGTTATCTGAAAAGTGTACACAGACTTTGTTTATGTAATAACAAGTTCAAAGTAAGCGCATGCGTGCATTGAGTGTCAATTGAACAGTTCATATAATTACGTCATTATTAAAGTGTGTTTCTTTTCCCTTTAAATAACTGAATAAAAGTTTGAAAACTTTCAAACAAATGATCATTTATTTGTTGATTTGTAAACAAAACAACACCAAAATCTTAGACTAAAATTAAAAGAAAAATGGATCTGAAAATAAGTCATTTATTGCTTATGATATTGAATACAATTAATGTAATGAATAAATTAGTAATAAGTAAATCAACAAATAAAAGCCAAGTGAATCACAACTATTTCTCGAATGACTCGAAAAGTGGAAAAATATGTTTAATGTCTTCATTCAATGCAAGTGTTTCTATATATCCATCCAATCAGACTTATAGAGGAAACACGTTTCAATACATAAGTCCCGAGACATCAATTGGTCGTAGATCTGATTGTTCTTCACCACAAATCTATTGGAGTTTTAAAGCATTTAATTCGACTGAAGATTGGACTTCAAAGCTTTCGTTCGGAATCGAGTTGTCTTTCGATAATGTCGTTGAAATTCATGTTAAATACTCGGAAAAGTTTGACCGAAACCAGAATTGTTTGAAGGATTCAAATAAATGTCTTCTGACACATGTTCACTATAGATTCGGTCGATTAACTGATGGATTTTCTTATGAATGCTCTCATAATCGGAAACTAACTCTTGACGATCATGTTTATAACAATGAAATGAAAGAGTTTCGCGCAAAATTTCAAATTGATTTGCATTTCATACGAGTTGACAGAACGAACGACACCAAAATGTTTAATCCAAGCAAATATTGTTTACTCGATTGGATTATTAATACAAATTCATTCATAATAGTTGGTTCAATCGTTTCGGCTGCCATTACAGTAACGACTATTTGTTGCTGTCTTTGCTGTCAATCGCCCAATAGAGTCAAATTTGAGTTGAGAACGTGTCAACAACTTAAAGATAAGAGAACAGATGGTATTAATAGTCAAAATGAAACAAGTTTTGATCGGAATAAAGTCCGTCAAACCATTGCGACCAAAAACAATGTTTGCGGAGAACCGATCGAGTTATAGAAATTAACACTTTCGTCAATTGACTAATTTTCGACTAATATATTTGACTAATAATTAACAAATTTAACGATTCAGAACTTTTTGACATCAAATATTTTTCAAAATTGTAATAAAGACATTATTTATGAATATTACAATTAAATATTAGTTCAAGTTTTTTAGGTTAATGTTCGCGTGGATTCAATTTATTTATGTAACTTGAAAGTTGTTTCAATCATTTAGTGTATTGTATAAAACATTTATAATTTATCAAAACTAAAGTAACAGTTTCTCAGAGATGATAGCAGTTATCAAATATTTGATTGAATTAGTGTTTATCATGTGGACAGCACTTCATTTATATATTTTAGGAGCGGTTTATGTACTTAAAGAACTGAATAGGAAGTATCAGCTATTTTCCTCAGTCCGTCACTTATCATGTGATGACGAAGACTTACCCAAAAGGCTCGATGGAAAAGTAGCTGTAATTACAGGCGGATCGCGTGGTATTGGTCTAGAAGCGGCAAAAGTTTTACTCTTAAAAGGATGCCATGTCATAGTCTTGAGCTCTGCAAAGCCAGACATCGCCCAACAGTTAACGATCAAAATTTTGCAAAAACTTAAACAGCAAAACAACACTAATGAAAGGATTGGCAAATTAGAGATATGGCACTTAGATCTTATGTCACTCGAATCTGTTCAACTTTTTGTTAAGAAATTTCATTCTTCTGGTATCGACAATTTGAATTATTTGATAAATAACGCGGCGATTATGTTCGCACCCAAAAAGATAACAGACGATGGCTTTGAATCACACTACCAGGTCAATTATTTGGGTCACTGTTTGCTCATTTGGTCACTCATGCCACTAATGGTGAAATCAGCCAAAAAGTGTGGCCAACACTCCAGAATAGTTAACGTTTGTTCGTCTACGCATTACGCTCGCAATCTATGTCTGGATGATTTGCAATCACAGAAAATCTATTCTCCGTTTCACGCTTACGCTCAGTCGAAATTAGCGCAAATTATGTTTACTTTTAGCTTCAATGAATGGCTGTCTCGCAATCCAGATGTCGGAGATTTCGTAACTGTTAATGCTTTACATCCAGGAGTGGCTTTGACTGAACTCTACGAAAACGTTTGGTGGGTTAAGATCGTACCATCACTTGCAAGAGCTTTATTCAGAGTTAGTTCTACTTGTTTCTACATTTCATTTCTATTGACAAATTTTTCATTAATTTATCACATTTGGCTTTTTAACAGACCCCAAAAGAAGGCGCAGAAACCATATTATATGCAGCACTTTCAACACAACTCGAAGGAATTGGAGGAAAATATTTGGAGGATTGTGCTATCATTAGATCGTCTCCTTATTCAAGGGTCAAACAATATCAGCAACAGTTATGGTTACAGACATGGACTGCACTCAAAGATTGGACTAAAAATATGCCAAATCCTTTAGAAAATTAACTTATAATCTTTTAATGCAGCTATCAGTTTAAATTGTAAAATTAGGTTTGACGGTTCATTCCATTTGTTGTCAGGTTTTAAAGTTTCTTAAACTTAAAATCACGATTTTGCCAAATGCAAAAATTTAACATTGTTTTCAATCGAATGAGTTCAATTGATTTCAAGTTTTTTAAATAACAAATTTGTTAAATATAATCTATAATTTTGAATATTTTTATATTTTTATAAGCACATCAATAAAATGTTAATTTAATGGCAAAATATTATTTAAATTAGAAGCTTTGTTTAAAGCAAAGCCAGTAATCGATTTTATTTTTTATTGCCATAGAATAATTAATTCAAATAATTGACTCCATTTTGACTTTCGTACGTTCCCCTCCCTTTCGGGAGACTCACTCGAGCCCCATTACAGAGTGAGTTTTCCGCCGAGGACATGCGTTCAGCATTTAACCGTCAAACAAGTGTAGTGACTACGAGACAAACCTGCACTTTCGCCCAAAAATACGACTTGCTGACTACTACACCACAGTGACCCTCAAAATTAAAATAATTTAATAGATATAATCCAACAATTAAACAGTTTTCAATTTATTGACGAACGAATCAATTTAAGTACAACTTTGTTTTACATGTTATGATAAATGTCGCAAAATTGAATATAAATCGAGACTGAATTCAATAATATATACATTAATTAAATGGAAATAATCGACAACTTAAAAATGAGGTGAATTAACAACCGGTGAGTCCGGATTGAAGTGAATTTCGTCGACTTCGATCTCTTCATCGTCGTCATCGTCTTCATTGTCGTCGTCGTCGTCATCGTCTTCGTTGTCGTCGTCATCATCTTCTTCTTCTTCGAAATCCTGCTGAGTCTGTCCAGTAGGCACTAAGTCTTGATCTCTGGAACTGATTTCAGATAATTGGCTGCAGTGCTCTTTTTCCATAACAGATAAGACCATCTCTTCGTCATATGGTTTGTCCACTTGGAACCAGTGACTGTCTATATATCTTGGAGTTAATGATGGAAATAATGGCGAAACCATTTGAAAATGATCAATTGACTTATTTTTGTTAATCTATTGTTTATTAATTGAAATTAGTGCTTCAAAAGCGTTTTACGTGTTTATACGTTACGGTAGCGTCAAAATAAATAGCCTCATAGACTTTCAGTACGAGATTTGCGCCTTTCATGTTAACAATCACTCACTATGAACTGTACGAAAACATACCGTATTCAATGCGAAATAAAGCGCCAACAAATACAAGTTTGAAAAGTTGATCGTAAGAGGAGTCGTTATTTTGCCAAACGACATTCCAAACAGTTTAGCCATTTTTTAAGGTGATCGTTTTCAATTTAAATTGTAATTATTTACTCGTGCCTGACAACAAAATGTTCTAAATACAAGTTGAATGAAAAGTATTTGTCCTGAAATAAAGTTTGCGTAACTTGTTTCATTTACACCCTATCTCTGAAATGATCAACAAGACTGCTACGAATAAGAAATCACTTAATTATAATTTATAGATAAGTTTTATACTTAATAGCTTTTTTGTTACTTCTTCACTTTTGTACTTTTGGACTCAACAATTTTTAGATTAATTTAATATAAGTAAAAGTAAAATGCAATTCAAATGTTAAAAAAGCTGATAATAACTATTGAAAATTGATATGACAAAGTCGATTAAAGTCGCAAACATTTGCACAAAGTTTGCACGTGGACAATATAATTATTTTATTGTGTAAATGATTGAATCATTCGAAATACAATATTTATCAATATGAATACCAAAATTTGAATATCGATACAACGAGTGAAAGAAATTGTTTCGCAATTCGAAATAAACTTTCCAAGTGATTGAACGATAGTTAAAAGTTTGGACAAACTGTTAGACTGGCATATAATTCAAAAGTAATGTATTCGATGAATCAGTAGTTATTAAAAGCTCACTTGTATTCTTCATAAACATTTAAATGATTGGGTAACAAATGCGAACTCAATTGAATTTGGATTAAACTTGCTCAACACGTATCTTGCTCTTAATAAAACAAACAACATTATAAATGATAACTGCAATGATCATTACCATTAGGATAATAAATGATATAATAATATAAAGATCAGTTTCCAATAAGCTAATGCTCTGGTTTGCATCAGTTTCCATAGCTTCACTCGAAGTGGTTTCATTCTTAAAGTGTTGGTCTAATTGTAAGAGTGGAGCCAATTTTTCGATACAATTGAATATTGGTTTTGAGCATTCTTTAGTTGTTGTATTGCGAAACGAGTCGATAAATAAGTTTGAAATTTCTAAGCTGATGGTTGATTCTTTTCTCTCGTTTTCAAACTGAAACACTTGTTTAAGTGGACACCAATACGAACAATTAAGAGGATATTGACCGACAAAACTACACGGACTGATTTGATTTGTTGAATATTCAAAATCAAGTCTTGAGAAGTTGGCAAATAACGCACTTGTTTGCATAACTGTCTTATTAAATGTTAACTGAATATAGACTTGAACTGTATTATTGAGTTTATAGAAAGCCATACGAAATAGGATGCCCTCAAATGTTAGATAAATATTGTTTTCGCTTAGTTTGCATCGATTGTTGTTACGAACTGTAGTCGCACTTCTCGGCATTTCAAATTTGGACACTTTCGTAATACTATCTAAATCTAAATATTTAAGAGAAATAATTGCGTCAAATCTAACGAGAAGGCAAACTATATTATGATTAATTAAATTATTATTGTTTCTCTTTCTCTTGCTGTTATCGCTCTTAGTTTTATTATTACTTTGCTTTTGCTTCACTTGTAATCCTTTGCTGACAGCTTTACTTTGAGACTCGTTGCCGTTGCTTTCAATTTGATTGACACTTTGATTTGAGGTACAGGTAATACTTTCATTCCAATAATGATCAATATTATTGAAACAAATTTGTCTATAGAATTGATTGCAATCTAAGCGACCCATTTGTTTGTTTGATACGAACCAAACAATGTTATTATTTGATATAATCCTGCCATTAGTATTGTTTAAAACGAATTTTGGTCCACATCTATTACACTCTGCATTCGAGTAATCGATGTAATGAATCGGTAACATTAATATTAGTACGAACAGTGAATTTGATGAAAACATGTTCAATGCAACACAATCTGAACAAAATTTGAAGTACTTATTTACCGATTAATCAATTAATAACTGGCAATAATTTGCTATCATTTATTAAAAACTTATGTTTAACTCAAATACTCCAATAATAAAGAAAAGTTAAGTTTCAAATATTTTTTAAACCATTTTCAGTCTAATTAATATTTTTTCTAATTTGTAATCAATTGAGATGTGTCTGGCGTTCAAATCTACTAATTTCAATAGTGTTATGACAAATGTTTATAAATGCCCTTAAATTGTGAGAATAGTTACAAACCTTTGTTTACCTCTAAACTAAAGTTACGATCGTTTTAGTTTTTAGATTTGATTCGATGACAGCTTAGTTTCAATTTATTATTGTTCAGTTGTGTTTAGCTGCGCAATAATATTACTAAAACATTAGATAATAGTTTACTATTATTTGATGGTTTACTTGCAAAATTAGACCATTTTAAGCAGTACCAGCTACGTATGGGCTAAAGCGGCCCACTTCACAAGCACTTCAAATTGTAATTATTGTTTAAACAAATCAATAAAACTGATTTCATGTTTAAGTTAATTAAGTGATAAACTAACTTCTAAATACTATAAACGATAAAATATGACTATCTAAGCTACGATTTTATCATAATTTTATGTAATACAAAATTGTGACCCTTCTAAACATTATTGGGCCCACTTATGCTCAATTTGTTGCTACGACACTGGTTTTCAGTCTTTAGTAATAAAAATATAATACTTTTCAGAATTTACTACCTTTATTCCGATAGTTGTCTTAAAAAGATTGAAAAGTAAAAATACTTTAAAGATATACTTTTGATTAAGTTCTCTAATTTTAGAGAAATCAAGACCTGCTAATATCGACCGGATTTGATGAAATTTTGATAACTTAAGATTTAAGAACTAGAATTCTCGACTCGTTTCCTGAAGTTTTTCTTATTAAAAACTTTCAAATTAATTAAGCAACTGTTCAAAAGTTTATTGATTTGTCAAATTTGTGACCAGTTAGCTATTTAAAGTCTACTCAGCATATATTTATAATTAGATTCTATTTTTTGTCCAAACTGTTAATAAATTGATAATCAAAATTAAAACAAGCAAAGATCAAAAGATTATGTTTTGAAAAGCATTTTTAAAAATGCTGATTTCCTTTTGTTAAATTTGATTGTTTCAAATCACTATTGAACTGAATAATGAAATAAAGGCCTAACTAGTAAGAGTACTGCACAAAGTATGCAAAATCAAACAATCAGACAGTAATGTATTTATAATTTGTTTGAATTTGTTCAGAACTTTCTGACTAAATGAATCTGAATAAATATCTTAAGAGTGAATAAACCTGATTTTACTTTTCAAATCTAAATTATCATTTATAACGTCTGTAAAGGTTGTGCCACGAAATGTTTTCAGTTGCATCAATTGAGAAAAGGCTCAATAATATCAAAAAGTAGTAAAACTCGAGTTTAAAAATGATAAATTTACGAATTCAGGTCAAGCTGATGTCATCTTCATGTATGAAGTACTTAATGCAATTGAAGCCATACCGAATAAGAATGAAGCAAAAATGAACTCAGTCGCCTTAAATTTACGATTATTTAAAAATGTCATTAATATCGAACTGAGATCCGCGAATCGAGCTTTTTGTGTGAGTCACTGTTTGTCCAATAGTTTTAGTTGGCTCGCTTTCATAGTGCAAAACATAACTTTCAAATTCAAAATATAATGGATATACGTAGAAAATTTGAATTGTTAATTAAATTAACTGCAATCGTACCATTCTTCAATATGATGCCAAATTTAAAAATTCTTATTACAATAGTATAAAGATTTTGACAACGAATCGATTATTTTAAAAAAAATTAAAATCATAAGTTAATAGGAACTGTTTCGTAAAATAATCGTCATATGGGACTAAAGACAAGTTTATGAAGACTATCTGACAACTTGTTTTGATGCTTAGCCTAGTTCCTGACTCAGGTTTTACTAACATCAGTTCATAAGCAAATGGATTTTATGTAATGAAAGTTAAAGTAACTTTTCTTTAGACTATCAATAGAAACTGCCTAAGGCTATAATAGCGGCCAACGGGGAGACGACTACTAGAGTTGTAATATCCAGAGTCTTGATTCAGTCCTCATTTATGAACTGATCCCACAGAGAAAGTACAACAGCCTAATTGTGTGTCAATATCCTTCGATGAGACTTTCAGTCCTTTCGCGTTAGCGTTCGTTTAATTCATAGAAGATTTGATTTTTAGGCTTAATCTATACGCGAGTAACGATAATGTGGTTCAATTATAAATACTTAATAGTAATTATTTTGGTTATTTTTTGTATTTTCAACTGTTATGAATGTAAGTCTGGCCGTAAAAAGTCTAATTCAGTGCAAAAATCGAAATCAAGGAGATCTTCAGCTGCAAAATTAGTTAAATCTCAAAAGATCGAACAGTCATCTCGAGACAAGGAGATCAAAAATGCGATCAAAGTACTACAAACTCACAAAGTTATCGAGCCAAAAGCTAAGATCGTGGGCAAGAAAGGAAAACAAAAGTTAGTATTGAGCTCAAAACAGAAAATTGTTAAAGTTTCAAAAACTTTAAATGATGTGATGAAAAGCTCGAGATTATCAGCCTCTAAGCCCGTTATTAATTTTGCAAATGGTAAGTAAGTCTTGAAAAAATGTGTGTGTGTGTGTGTGTGTGTGTGTGTGTGTGAATAGTTAAAATGATCTTAAATGATTTATAAGTTGTTTGTTAAACCAGATTTCATATATAGCAGTAATCTTGTCTAAAGCCGTCAATAGATATCTTCGAACAATATAATGGTATTGATCCGTTTGATATCATTAATTGCTAATCAATTGTAAATTATGAAAACTAAGAACATTACGAATGAAATGTACAAAGTAATTGAGGTTTTCATTTTTACAAAAATTGATTTTCTGTGACTGTATGATTACATTTACTCGCATTTACCAAACATGGCAAATATGTTTAGCTGAAAACTTTACGCTAATATGTAAAACTATAGAATGATAAATGTCATTCTATGAAAGAGGTCATAGGAAAAACGGAAGAAGGTTCATATGAATCTCAATTTGTTTCATTATAAATTGCTTAGAAATGAGATTAGTACGAAGTATTTCAAAGGTTTCAATCATTTTTATCAATCCGTTCAACAGCTTTGAGCATCTTAAATAACTTCCTCGTGAGCTTTCAACAAAGTATTGCATTTTTACAATAAGTTTATAAAAATCAAAATGTTTATTCTTTGTTCGTGTTCGTCAATTTATCGACTTTTACTATTCGTATAATTTAATCAGACCAACATTTTTTTAAAAATCTAAATCAACAGCTTTTTAGATCAATAGAAAAACCTGAAAACTACGATAAAAGAGTTATCCAAAACTTTTTAGGATGAACGATATATTCAGTAGTTTGAGTCTTATGCAATCTTATACAGATGCACCTGTCAGATCTTTAACAAACATCTAATCTATAGCCGAACCTCATATAAGGCATTTCTATACATTTCAAGTCAGGGTATAAATTCATTATTATTTATTACTCGGTTTATAAAATAGTTTAAAATGTTAGTCACAAATCCTACGTTTTTTAATTCAATTAAATTGAATAAAAAAATTGAACTGAAACTTTGCTATAGAGATGAAGCAAAAAGTCAAACAACCTTAAAAATGATCGAATGTTTCAGCTGATAATACAATTAGAAAAAAGTATTTTTAAATTTGGTTTACGAATGTTTCAAGATGAATAAAACTGAATAAAACTGAATCAAACTTGTGTAATTTATTGACAGGCATGAGTAAAAGACAACGCGACGAAGCTTTAGACATTGTATCTGATGTTTTCCGAAAGACAAACTCGAGCTCTGAGTTGGTCGAATGTATCCGCAAAGAATTAGAACGAGAACTGGGTCTAAGAAGTAATGTAATCGTTTCGTCCAAACCATTTATGGACCAGTCTCTTATGAAGATCGCGGGCGCTGTTGTCATGCAATTGAGCCTAAATAATGGTAAAAGCAACGATCAAATGTTGGTTTCTATATTCGGTCTCATGAAAGATAATGGTATTGAAGAGAAGGCCAGCGCTTTGATGAGAAGGGCTCAGAAATTATCGCCTAAAATAGTAGATTCATTGATGAGCACTGATATGAGGGAAGAGATAACAAAACTGTCCACAAGAGTCGTGAGGAATGCCAAAACTATGACAGAAGTTAGTGATCAGTTAACTGAAATACTCAATGACAAGTTTGGACCGCACTGGCATTCAGTTGTTGGTCATAAGAGCATGTTATCAGTTGATGATCATCGAAAATCTTCAGTATTTTTCCTTAATATGGATTTTGGAGATATGAGGGTTTCTGTTTTCAAATGAAAGCTTTTTAAAAGACTCTAATTTTGTATTCTCAAACTTTACGAACTACACAAGTACTCAAAAGCATAGAATAGTCAAACTGTTGTCATAATTTTGTTGCATAGAAAATATTTTGTTTGCTTAAACTATTTTAAGACTGCGTCGACGAACATCTAACTGTCTTTGAATTTGAGAAAAATATTACTTAGTCTGAAAATTAATTATAGCCTCCGCTGTAAATAATTGTAAAAAATTGCAAAAATAAACCAATCTGTGAAAAATCATGCGAAGTGATGTGATTTACAATTCATTAGCATTAAATTGGTTGCAAAAATCAACTATATTTTGCGTGTTTGGGTCAATGTCTTATAATCTATTTTGAGAAATAGCCGCATAGAAACACATAATACGCACAAAAATTGCTCAACAGCGCACCACTTATTAATCCTTTGCATCGGTTAAGCCCATCCTTAGAAAAAGAATATTCTTAGCTAACTATAAAAGGATATCGAAAGTCAAAGTTAGTCAAGAAAGATACAACTAATTTTCTGGTTCTGTACTTCTTATAAGAATAAAGGCGATCGATTATAAAATGTCACGTAATTTAATGCCATTTTTTAGAAGACCTGATCAGTGGTTTGATCCATGGGATACTTCTCGAGTGTTCGACGCACATTTTGGCTCAAGTCTGACCGACGATGACTTGTTCGCAACCGTGCCTTTCACTCCTAGCTATTATCTACGACGACCTTTCAGGTTTCAATTTAAGCTATATCAAATTATCAATTGTTAGAAGACAATAGAAAAATATGAATCTAACTTTAGTTCTAAAGTCTTCATCAAATATGTAGAGTTTGAGTATTTCAAAAATTTTTTAGCCGACAGTTGAGTGGCAGCTTGGCCCCAAGAAGCCCTGCGCCTCAAAGCGGACTCTCAGAACAGTCGGACAAGTTTCAAGTTATGGTCGATGTCTCACATTTTACACCAGAAGAGATCTCTGTCAAGACTGTCGACAATACAATTGTTGTGAGCGCCAAACACGAAGATCGAGCTGATGATTTAGGATTTATATCACGTCAGTTTTCGAGAAAATACTTATTGCCGAAAGATATCGATCCTTTGACAGTGACTTCTTCTCTCAGTCCAGAAGGAATCTTGACAATACAGGTATTTAAATCATTTGTATGAAAACTGTGACATGACAATTTTAAGTTTTGTAAAACTCATTTATTTGATTAAAAGGCGCCTAAAAAGCAGCCAGAGTTGAAAGAAGGCGAACGATCGGTTCCAATTGCGTTATCTCCACAATCACTACAGCCACAGCCAAAACAAATTCCTGTTCAAAATGAAAGCACATCAACCAATTAAGTCGCTATTCTTGTTGGTATTTGCCAAAATTGATCTGCTTATAATTGTTTAAATAGTAAAATAGCAGTTATTTGTTTGTAATACTAGAACAATTTGCTACAGATACACAGCAAAAATAATTTTGCCACAAATATTAACGCCTTCAAATCGTATTGTTATTGAGGATCAATTTAAAGATGAATCTGCAGTGAGCGCAACAGATCGTCTTAAAGTGTTTTCAAAAATGCAATTCAAACTAAACCAATGTATGTTATCGCAAATTATGTCACTTTTATATTATTAAATGCTTTGTATATTAAGTAAAATGACCAAAATTAACTAAGATTAAACGAGTAAAACAAATATAGTATTATTTCAATTTATTAAGGAATAAAATTAATAAAAATATGACATTTTCGTTAAAAAATCAAATATTGTTCGATTGCTTTAATAAAAATGATAAGCGTTTAGATAAATTTGAAATTGACACTAACTTAATTGTAATTTGAAACCATATTAAATTAGAATGAGCTTATACTTCAATTGGTATAACGTTACATTTTAGCTCGTACATCAATAATTAATAACGATTTTATCAAATATATTATGTGACGAGTTTATGATAATTTGGTTACTTGTTTGCCACATTTGGCCACTGCTTCAAAGACTTCGTCGTAAGTGAGTGCTTTTTCAGAATTGAGCACAACTTTAACGATTTGCGTACTGACGTCGGCTTCAACTCCAACCAGTTGTTGGCCATATGTCTTACTCAAACACTTTTTCAAAGCATTGACACACCCCTCGCAAGTTATGTCCACTTTATATTTATATTCAGTCGAGCACATTATTAGTTTATAACTTGTATTGTTATTATATTACTAATATTACTAGGTAATAAAGCTCTATAATTACTATTTCATGAGTTATATTGACGACCTCAATCGCACAAAACCATTTGTTTGTATTTTATACTCTTTGGGCAGAGGAACGTACACTTCAAGTGTACGCATGTCAATACTTATCAACTCACTTATCACTCATTGAATCTGTTTTGTAATAATTAAAAGTATTGCTAATTAATATTGATCTAAAGTGGTTTCGGAAAGCGTCTCAAACTACAACTGACACGCATCTCATGGTTTAGTTGTCAATTTTGTAATCAAATCAAATGTTTTACTTTTGTTCAAATATAACACATTTTAAGTGCAACTATTTTTTGCACAAAATTTAGCTCAAGTAATAATGCATTGAACGTAATATTCGCCAAACTTATCCAAATATTTATAATAAAAAACACGATAAGTAAAAATGAGATATAATTGGAGTAGTTGTAAAGTTGATTGACTTAAATGTATTTTTGATAAATATGTTAGTATTATACGATTTGGTCGTTTGATTTGATTGATTCGTATGTCCAGCCGATACTTGCGACTAAAGCGCAAATATCATAAAGTAATTGTTTTACAGCCAAACTGCGCCCAAATTACTAATCTTATAGGTTGATATCTAGCACAAACCAGGGCCATAATTTGGTTAAATCAAAATAATGTTGATTGCGTGCAATCAAATAAATGTTGGGTTTGTTGTTCTACTAAATTGTAGCCCTAAATTGTAGCCCTATTCCTCTTTCTATTTCTCTTTCATTACACGAAGAGAAAAAGTTTTTTTCATTTTTTAAACACACACTCGATTACAAAATATATTGATTTTTTAAAATTGATTTTTAATATTAGTCTTCGAGACTTTTCATACAAATCATAAACAATAATTAAAATTGAATATAAGTTAGGAGGATGTTCACATCTGTAGACTGTTAGCATAGAGTATAGCGTAGTATCAAATAAATAGTAATTTATATAAGTTGTACAATGAGTTAAGCGTGAGATTTAATTTTCGTAAAACAGTTATTGAGAAACAATTACTTTAAACGTTAAGTTAGCAGTTAAATCAAAATATAACAAATTATTTGAAGTGTCAAATTGATGTTCAAATATAAATAGATATTTGCTTAACAATTTGAAAAACTTGAGTAAACCAATTTAAACTCGATTCAGGAATTGTGAAATAGAGGACATGAAATTTTATTATTAGCGATACTGGTCGAAGTGATCGAAGTGTTACTCTGTCTTCGCTTTTTACTGTTTGTACCAAGTGAATGGCTCAGACGTCTTCGAGACCACGCGCTGTTCAGGGCTGATCGAACCTAAAATATTGTATAATATTTGAATTAAACTAATAGTTTACATGAAATAAAAGTTATCTCTACATTTTTCTAAATGATCGGATAATCTCTTAGTAAAACGTAATTTTCAAAATTATAATAACAGAAATTACTTCATGATTAGTGAAACAGTACAATATAGAAACAATGATTCCTTGAACTGATTGAATCAAACCATTGATAATAATATAAACACTTTCCAGATAGAGGTTAAAAGTTGCAGGATTGATGCAAAATAACAGATGTTGTATTCCTTCATTAAAATAAAACTGAAACATAAATTTGATTCGATTTATTCAAATTAATATTAAGTCTCACCCAATAATGGTATTAAAAGTGCAGTGGCTTTGATTGCCTTCAAATGGCGGCTATCTTTCGATCGATTATTTTTGTCGTCTTTCCTTAATTTAATGAACAAAATGCGAACTATATTAATAAGAAATCCTGTGTTGATTGCCAACGCCATAAGCATTGGTGCCGTGATAATGAATATAGTTTTAGAGTGTCCATATCCCTGCCAACACAGTCTCGATCCGAAATCGACGGCTAGCTCTAAGACCAGTGACCAAATGCTTACACACAGAGCTGGAAACACCCAACCCATTAAGTAAAAGACTAGAAATGATGGATTTGTGTTGCTCTTCAATGGAGAGACATATAGGCGAGTATGAAGAAGTAGGCCCTCAATGAACATCCAATATATTGTAGCCATAGATGAATATATATTTAGAGACTTAAGGCACTTACACAACCAATCCTTTCAAAATATTCCAAATTAAGATATTTTTTATTAATAAGCTTCCGACTTTATCACAAATTACTTTTGACTCGATTGCACGGTTTTATTATAATAGCATAATACTATTTATATTGTATAATTTAGAATATTAAGTATACAACAGAATCAAAAACAAAATACGAGAAGCAAATTTAAAGCGAACAGCTGAAAGCACTGAGCAATTGCTTTAGGGACGCTTCAGATACCAATTTCGATTATGGACCTAAGCTCATTTTTCTAGATTTAGAAAAGTTTGGGTTCTTCATTACTAATTAATCGTGTCTAATTATAGAATGGTTAGAACTTTGTTTCGAAAAATCTAATTTTTATCATGAACTCGACAGCAAATTACTCGCTTACGAGTTGGTACCCAAATTAGTTGACAGTTCAAGTAAATACGTAACTCATAGAGTGATCTGATTCTCGATTGCAAAAGTGTTCGTTCGGAACGTTAAGAATCCATTCTTAAAGCTATACGACAGATATGGGAAATTTCATCACTTTTGATGTGTTAGTTCAAGATTTCTACTATAACTGATAGTTCTACAAAAGCAAATATCAGTTTTATAATTGTAAACTTTATTCTAGAATATGTCTAAATTGACATTGTCTGTTGCTAACTAGAAAGTTGCATTAAACATGAGTATTCGCTACTAAAATTTGGGTCAAGATACAAAAGTTTGTTTTGGCTGGCTTTGCGTTACGGTTGAGCGTACGTCAAAGTTAATCTAGTTGTCATTATGAAAGTAATATTTTATTCATGTATAAACAGTTGTCGTAAGTCAATTAAATTTCACTTCTGTATGGGAAATACAATTCTGTTGCCCTCAAACCACTTTCAACCCGTGGTTTTGGATTGAAGTTAAAGGGCCTGCGGGGCGCCACTGATCAACACTATATACTCGGGACACATTTTATACAGTTGGTCATCACGCGCCAAATTGGAAAGACTGACAAAAAGTGTTGAAAGCATAGAAAATGAGATCATTAATATGGTTGAGTAAATGGCCAATGACAAAACTTTCAATGAGTTAAAGCAATTCTCATGGATTCGTTGCAATACTAACAATCATAGAAGAATCATCAAAATCAATAGAGTAATCCACTCTACTTAAAGTTGATGTATTGCATCTCTTTTAGAAAAGCCACATCTTAAACAGTATAAACGAATATTTGATTGCTCTCAATTTCATAGAATATGATTCAAATTTGTGTAGATATTGAAAAGTCCTAATAAGAAATAAAAACTGAGCTTTCTTTCAACTTCCTTCTGCTAATTCGCTCGACGCATTTCTACCTTTCGAATTAATTTGATTCTGTATTAATATTGATATAGAATAGACTAATGTTGTTCTCATGAATAAAGCAAGACCGATAATGCCATGAGAAATGAAATGACAACAAAAAGCCTGCCATTATCCCTGAAAGATGTCGCAAAGCTTAGTGTTTTAATTATTCTTATTCTAAAAGTTATAATGAAAAACTTCTGTGCAGTCTATTTTCACACTACTGTATATCAAATATCAAATAGACAAATACTGACAAGAAATCTAAAGTCTTCAATAAGTATTATATCTTCCGAAATAAACCTAAAGTTTTGATTATATTAAAATAAAACTTGAAATCTTGCAAAAACTGAGGCACAAAAGAACTCGAAAGAACTTTAATTTGATCTCTTAGTGACAAAGATAAATAAGAGATAATCCTTCTATCTGTGAAAATATAGCGAAAATAAATATACTTATTAACAGACTCAATACTTTACGGATTGTTCATAATTATTTAATACTTATAAATAAAAATAAAATGTTGATTTTGAGAAAAGCTTTAATTTGCAGGCTCCGGTAAAATCTGCAATCTTTCATATCTGTCTAGAACACTGCAATTTCCATTTTTGATCTGAAAAAAGTGCTTTTGAACATTCCAAATACATTTGAGTCGTAAGATTAAAATTTAACTTATCAGAAATCAACAGTTTGAACGCATGTTTTAATTGTTAAATAGCCTTCAGCTTGAAATTAGTTTATAACCCTTTTAAGCATCATATTATTCATAAGTTTGCTTTGATTTGGTTGATCTTATTGTAAAACGTTGCAATTTTTACGTGTTCCGCAATTTATTGACAATTAGTTCGAAAAATGTGGGCTCTGCTTATCAAACTTGGATTTAAACGATATATGTCACTCATGCCTTTGCCTTTTCAATTATGTTTTGGTCTTATGAACAGTAAACTGAAGTGATATGAACAAAACATTATCTTAAATTGCAAATCAAAATTGATGTTGTTAGTCTAACTTGTAAATTACAATTCAAATAAACTAAAGATTTAGGGTTCATATGATTGTGATAAAAGAGTTTTGTAAACTACTTCTCAATATCTTTAGCATAAAACTTATATCTCATATGATATTTGACGCTTATTTGGATTGAACTGTGCAGTAATTTATGTTCTCCATTAATCTCTACTAAAGATAATAAGCAATATTGTAGGCAATATAGCAAGCAGATTGGAAAACCATGTATTGAGCAGATGCTGGCTGTCTGTCGTTCACTTCTATCATTATACAATTTGTTAATCAGGTCTAAATTTAATTATTGAGAGCAGACAAAATGTTGGGTAAAAGAAAATCTAGATCACTGCTCAGCGTAAATGAGCCTCAAGTCAGACTCGGATTCAGATCCTAAGTTTTGGAAGAGGTTTAAGTTCGAGGTTCTAATCTCGAACCTGTACTTAAACTAATATTCTAAACTAAAAGAATTAAGTTGTAATTGTTAACGTTGTTATTAAATCCAACATGTTATTAAACATTAAAAAGTGTTTGCGCGCAATTTCGATCAATAAAATGAGCCGTATTTGCGATATAAGGTCTCTTTGGGTGAAGTTCATAAATCAGTAGTTAGAGACACTTTACTTTTTATATTTCCAAAACAATTTCTGTACTCATATTACGCGGTTAAATTCTGAAAACACCATTAATTTCTGAAAGTTCAATAGAATCAGTGGAATACATATCATAGGTAATAACTAAATGACTGTCAGTTAATGCAATGTTCATTACAAGAAAAGTGTGCAATACTGTAATTTGAGAATATTGTTTACAATGTTAAAATATGCCAAATTGTTTTATGTACAAAAGTTTAGAGTATCGGAGTGAGTAGGGTTCAGAACCTTAAGGTTCGGATCCAAATTCAGGTTCGAGTTTCAAGTTTGAGGTTCGACGATGAACCTTTGGAATTTGGCCATTTTAGATGAACAGTGTTGTGATAGTATTTGTTTCGTACTCACAATTTGGGGTAGAGATCCATTGTCGACGACCACAGGAGATGACATAACAATCATCAAGCAACAGTTCATTAACAGTGCAATACATAAATTTTTATGTACACGATTACGGGTGCATTCAAGTGATCTATAGATAAGAAAAATATTTGATCATTTATTATGCTTGTAAATAATAGTATACCTGAAACAAGTAAAAATGACTAAAGCGATAACAAGAGCCACCAGCGAACATATCGAACAAATCAAAACAATATAGTTTAGAACCTCTTTTATGTTTGCAAACATCGATATGTCTTCATCCTGTTATTAACAAATTTTAGTGTTAGTAGTTTAGACAAAGTATTTTCGCACCAATTAGTCTTATTATGTTTTATTGTTTAATTATAATATTTTATTTACTGCAACCGAATCATTTTGAAACTTGTATCTGTTAGAGCCAGATATTAATTAGTTGCAAACTCACGAGTAAGAACCGCTATGGTTTATAGTCTTGTGATAGTTATCAAAACTAAAGCGTTTTACAGAATGTTCGGCGTTCATACAGAGCTACCTTTTCAGTAGTACAACAATACGAGTATTTGATAGAGTGAACAATTTTCAGAATATCTCATTGAGAACCGGAAACACAAAACAATATTGTATTTATATGAACAAATTGTAAAACAATTCAATTAAAATGAAGCGATTTATTTATAGAATGATTCTCAGAGTTTTGATCAGCTATATTTTTATTGGTGTAATAACTAATTTATAAGTTTGTGCTGACTTTCATGATGAATAGCAAATATTCTTACTATTTTTTTCAGCGTAATCCTATTTGATTTACTCGTATTACTTTTGTTGAAAAGTTCTATTTGAAAACACTTTCGCTTAATGAGAAGCTTAATAAAAATGAGGATTTGATTAATATGCCGCATATGTCTATTTTTAGAGTTTATGATTGTTTCAAATATCCTGTATAACTTGTTGTCTGCTTCAATAAGTCAATAAGAGTTTGAATGAATAACAAGTATTTTGATCAATAAGAAAATGTCTGTATTGATTTGGCTAAACTGACTTGAAAACTATTCTACCAGATAAATAATATAAAACATTTAACGCATTACTATTAACGCAACATTTATTCAGTTATAACTTTGCCTCATGTATTCAACTTTTATATTTCATATCATATGGTAATCAGAATATTTGTTTGGTATTCATAAAATACATGACTTCACTTATTTATGTTATCTTTGTGAATTGCAATCAACTTATTGATTGCAAGTTTATTATTCCTGATTTAGACCTCTATTATCCGTTTCTAAAGTTCAACATATGATTGATTGGTTTTTATTTTGCAGTTAATCTGTTTTTATAGACTTCAAACTAAACTTATTTTGATGTGAGCTTTTCCAAATCAATACAAACTTATAAGATAAGTTGGTCGCCAAATTTTCAAAATTTTCTTAAGAATGACTCATCGACGATTCGCAACAAAGTCTTTTAGGATTTTCTGTCGTAAACAACTCGATGCTTTGCTTTTGCACAAAATAACTGTCATTTTTATAACACAGACACAGTCCGACTTAGTTTAAGGTAACTAGTCGGTGCATCCAAATCTTATTGCTATAATCGGCGTTTACCAGAATACGAGTATGAACAATTTTTCGCTAAGATTAAGTTTGTTGTCTTATATTAGTTTTAATATAGAATTTGAAATTGCAATTTAATTCTAATTTATTTATAATTATCCAAATTGGACAAATTTTGACCAAAACGATAGAAAAGTTGCAAAAATTGACAATTTTAAAAGATTATTGTCAAAATGAGAGCGTAGATAAGGTTATGAGTGAGCTCAAACTTATCGTCAAAATCGAGATCAGATTTCTAAGTTTAAAATTTGACTTTAGTTAGTCAAAATATGAATGATTTAGACTTTTCTGTTGAACATATATTGAATAGTTATTTATTTTGTTTATTTTGGATTTGCCTCCACTTGGAACAATACTTTGAGTTAATAGTAGTTACTGTGAATAGATTCTGCAACAATCAAAGCATCAAAACAAATTTCGCTAATACTTTGACGGATAATTAATAAAAACGGTGTCGAAACACAAGACCTTGCATTCTCATCGTATCCAGTTTACACTTAAAAATTGTTTAAAATATAGTTTTTGTTATGTCATGCATTATTGCGATAATTCATCTTTCTCTCGATAATTCATTTCATCAAATCAAACTATACTCAAATTAACACCTAAAGATTGTTTTGCATAAATCATATAATCTATTACCTCATTAGAACTCAATTTTTTAAAATAATGATTATAAGTTTTTCATAATCAATTAATCAGTGCTACAGTCCCAATAATTGATCAATTTCTTTAGGCATCTAAGATATATCCCGATATTTTCAAGTAAACAGAACAGTTGTGGAAATTTTTCATTCCGAAAATAATTTATTAATCATTTGGAGAGTGACGAGATTCACTCGATCATTGGATCGATAGGAAAATTTTGAATTGACCGTCGAATGTATTTTTATGTATGTTTACAGCAAATAAGACATTACAACTGTTTGATCGATTCTAAACTTTTTTCAATGTCATCAAACAAAATAAGATTATGATGCGTTTATCGTTGATTAACTTGTTTATATATCTATATCTCTTTGTAATGTGCATGAGCTAAAATTTCCAAAATTCACTAAATAATCAAATGAAGTCTTGCTACTATCGGCATACTTCTTTGTCTGTACTTCATAGAAGTCATAGGATGCAGCAAATATTTTTTCTTATTATATTTGTACTCAACCTAGAGCTTGTATTTGAATTGCTTTTACAGAAAAAAAAATTATCAATCGTGCGAGCTATATCGTATAAATATTTGAATTCTAAAATTTTAATCTCGAGATATGAAAGTTCAAGTTCAAAGCCGTTTGACTTTCAATAGTTATTTCGTTTGATCTATTTTAACGTTTTTACTTTTTTTCAAATGTGAACCAACTATTGGAACTAATATCGTTAATAGATTAGTTCTTTTGAATAATTGTCAATTTATAAATTAAATATGATAAACATGTTTTCTCAAACCTGATAGTATCCGAAAAAGTTTTCGCTGTTCAGAAAAGTGAATTAAAAATAATTTCATCAAATATCAAAACGACTGAAAGACTTATCGAAGCTTAAAATGAACTTAATTATAAATACTTTTATTTGAAGTGAAGACTAAACATAACTAAAATGATAGATGCTTAATTAAGGCTCAGTATTGACGCTGAAAATCTAGAGAATTGTGAAGACCTCAATCTCTGACTGTAGGTATTTGTATAGTACATAGAAGTTAACCGAAAAAGTGATGACTAACTTGTAGTGTTAATAAAGTGAGGCATTCCGTATAATTGGTCCAACTATTCCAATCCCATTTTGCATTTTCAGAACATCTTCTATAAGCAAAATAGTTTAAATATTTGTCTGATGAAGTGTAATGTTGAAAGTGTCCGATCGCCACCGCAAATATATCACTGCATTTAATTTGAATCGTGGTGTTAGTACTAGTTGGTGGCCAGCAATAAACACCGTCCCAGACCGCTTCACAAGCTGTGGCTGTATTTACGACAAGAAATTTTTTAAACTCATCAAAAAATAGAAAACTATAAAAGTTCATAAATAACAATCTTAATTACACTGATTGCGAGGAAGAGTTTCGTTGAATCTGTTTTGACAATTTATAACTTCGTGATCCATGAAATAAACTTTAAAATCACTTTTGCAAAACTTAGTTTTAGCGAAGTAGAGAAAATCCCTGACTCTTTAGATATTTTTCATTGCATTTGAATCTGAGCACGACTTATTTGCAAATGAAGATAATCAATACTTTCTCTATTCTTATTCGTTGGTTCGGAGAAAAGCTTAGCGCTGACTGTCACTCAATTCTATAGTGAGCTGACAGTGGAGACAAAATGATAAAAAAGTTGGCATTACAGCGACGTAAAAATGCCGGCCTTGGAACTTATGCACATTATTTCATAATTTTAATTTAAAATATATCTCTATTGATCAACTCAGATGAGAAAAATATCTCAAAGCGAATATAGATAATTTTATGATAATTACATATCTGAATCAGTTTACATTATTATACATTTCCTGTTTTTTTCACAAAAGTTAATGCAAACGTTTCTAAGTTTAGTGTGAATGTCTAAGATTAATTCAATATTGAAATGACATAATTTTAATGAATATTATTCTTAAATTATAGTAATTTATGAACTCATTTATTTGGTTATTGTTTAGCATAAGTCTAGTTTTAAGTAATAAATGCAGATTGATTTTAGTGACAAAAATGTGGATATTTCTAGACTTAATGTATAGGTTGTAGCAAATTGTTGACACTTCCAAAAGTCATATATCATTCTTTAACATTTTCATTTATAACATTGTATTAATATAAGTTTTAATATTAATCATTTCAATTGAACTTTAACTCCTGCTATTATTAGTGTTTGACTCATTGGCTCATTTTTTGCATTAGAATTGTTCGCTCAAATGTCACTTCATTACAACACTCAAAACAATCAATTGGTAAAAGTTGATTCGTATCTGTATATATTCTTAGAGAATACAACAGTTGCCAGAAATATGAATTTTTCAGTATTTTAGTTGTGTATTAACCTAATTGAAGTAAGAATTTGAAGTTAAAACAAATGTTGTTCTCGACTCGCAAAAAGTCGTGAAAAACGCTTCAGGTTCAGAGTACTGATTAACAAACAAACTCATCAAAAGCAATAAATCAAATATTAGAAAACGTGTCCTTAAGAACAAGATTTACATGTTGATTAAGCTAAAAACTTATTTTGAACAATAATTTACAATATCCTTTAGAAATGTTAATTCCGGCTAGAATAGAAACTAAGATTTGTTTGAGAGCGTCATTCATTACTGCGATTACAGTAAGACTTTAATACCTTTTGATAATTACGATTACAACTAACAGTTGCGCGCGTCAAAGTATCACAAAAGTATGCGTAGCCATAGTCAAACTTTTAAAATTGAAGAGTTTATTTGTGTTTCTACACTGGTTTTTAATTTATATTTGTTCGGATTTTAATCAAAACCGATCTGTTAAAGTTGTAAGATCTGACCAGTGGTGCGTGTGCGCCAAACTATTTATACTAATGTTTTACTAGTGTTCAGTCTGATCATTAGAAAATGTTTCTCAAATTCAAACGTTGTCTCAATTAATTTGATTTTGTAATTATTTTAGCAATAACTTAAGTCATTAATTATTTCTAAAAAATCTAAAGATTGCTATCTGTTAAGCAGCGATTTATATGATTAAGATTTGACAGATTTAAAAAATTTGAGAATCAATTATTAGATGTGACGGGTGCGTTCTTTTCTCAGCTGTTCTTAGTTTTACGCAACACACAAATGAGTTTTTCTTTTAATATTAAGTAAAATCAGTTACGTCTCATCTTTAAATATATTCGATTACTCAGTCACTATTTAAGTTAGCGTCAAATTATTCAATAACTTTAGCGATTGCTTCGTTGCAAAACTTCACTTTTACTTCACTCCAATAGTGTTCGGATGACAAAAGTTTATGGCAAACCCCAACGTTTATTGTATTTGTAATAACAATTGATGAGCGCTCTAATGGTATTCACTAATTAACCTATAAATTAGAGATTAAAGCATCATATCTGACGTGTCTTTTTACAAAACTAATTATAGACATAATTTAAGTCAAACTAAATATTCGTACTCGTATTCAAACGAATTCGTTTTCAAATGACGTAATTTATTAACATTTTTATGGAAAAATTATTCAAATAGAGAATGTGCTTCAATTTTTGGATTTTGATTCAGTTTATGCCAAAAAAGGATGTCTGACAGACGTGTCGCTATAGTTTCGGGTGGTAATAAAGGTATTGGTTTTGGAATCGTTAAACTCCTTTGCGATCCAATCAATGGATTCTCTGGTGATGTCGTTCTGACTGCAAGAGACGAAACAAGAGGTCGAGATGCTGTCAAACAGCTCAATCATTTAGGGTTAAAGCCATTGTTTCATCAAATGGACATCGACGACAACGATTCAATCGACAGGTTAAAACAATATTTGGCGGATAACTACGATGGCGTTGATGTGATTGTCAATAACGCGGCTATCGCTTATAGCTACAATTCAACGGTTCCCTTTGTAGAACAGGCACAAAATACTCTTAAAACTAATTTCTTTGCGACTAGAAATGTGTGCTCCAAATTGTTTCCGATTCTTAAATCTCACGCACGAGTCGTTAATGTTTCGTCATCTGCAGGAATGCTGAAGAATATGCCGAGTATTTCAAATTATCTCATATTAATTATAGATTTATTGCAGACATTAGGGAATGCATTGAAAAATCTTTTGATGCATTCAATTTTTAAAGGTTTCTTCATTTAGTCCATCATTCAATTTGATTGAACTAAGATTTTTCAAACTGAACGTAGCAAATAATCTATTTTCAGGTGAATCGTTACGTAGAAAGTTTTGTTCACCTGATTTGACAGACGAAGAATTAGTGAATCTGGTGGAAACATATTTGAATGATGTGAGAAATGATGTTCATATTGCAAATGGTTGGCCAAAAACTGCTTACAGTATGTCTAAAATAGCGTTGAATGCATTGACTTTCATTCAACAGAAACAGTTGAATGAAGACAAAACACGTGAAGATATAATTGTTAATGCCGTACATCCGGGCTATGTCGATACAGACATGAGCAATCATAAAGGACCGCTCACTATAGAACAAGGAGCAGATGCTCCAACTTATCTGGCACTTTTGCCTAAATACTCTAAACAACCAATCGGTGATATGGTTTGGTGCGATCGCACTATTGTCAAGTGGGATGCAATCTAATTTTCATTTGATTAATATATTGATTGAAGTATTTTTGTTTTTAAAAATGATAACAACTTTTTATACTATTGAGCGAAATAAACATTTTGTAAGATCAAATGTTTAATACTTTGATAATTCATAAGAACAGATTCAATTTAATTATATCAACTTATTTCAATGTCGACCTTCAATACTTGAGATCTTACTCAATAGAATCATATAAACCTTTGGTCTATGATTTTCTGTTCAGTTTAGAATTAACTATTTGTTTATACATTGGATTCTTACCTTTAAGAAATAATACTGCTATTAATGATATTTCTCATGATCTAATAGCTACTTGACAGGGAGAGCTCATTGAACTGTTGTGAATATTTGCAAACTTGCACTGAGTAAATTGATGTGGTTCATAGACTAAATCTTCCCTTCTATAGCAAAGTTTGAAACTGTTGCCAATACATCACATTATATAGACGTTATTTATGAGAGAAACCAAAAAATAGACCGAAGTGTTTATTATTGAATATTTTTGAAACGCAAGGTTTTCTTATGAAAATTTAGTCAAAATAGAAAATATAAATAGATTTTAGTTAAATAAAGTGATTCAAATCTTGAGAGCGATGTCAGTCGTAATCGAGACCACAATTGGCGACATAACAGTCGATCTATTCATCAAAGAGCGCCCAAAATCGTGTCTCAATTTTTTGAAGTTATGTAAAACAAAATTTTACAACTTTTGTTCATTTCATTTTGTTGGACGCGACTTCATCGCACAAACGGGTGACCCGACAGGTACTGGACGCGGCGGCCAATCAATCTTCTGTGAACTATATGGAGAACAAGGAAGATTTTTTGAAGCAGAGACCAAACCAAAGATCAAACACGACAAATTGGGTTTAATCTCAATGGTTAATAATGGCGAAGGACTGCATGGCTCGCAATTCTTCTTCACTCTAAGTGATAATTTAGATTATTTGGATGGAATTCACACTGTGTTTGGACATGTGGTCGAAGGAATCGATGTTATCATTAAACTAAATGAAACTATTAGTGATTCAGAGATGAGGCCCTATCAGGACATTCTCATCACTCATACTGTCATTCTCGACGACCCATTCCCTGATCCTAAAGGTATCAAAATTTATTCAAACAATTACTTCTATTTAATTCTCTTATTTTAACATTTTTTTACTATTCACAAAAGGTCTCGAAATTCCTCCGCAATCACCTGAAGTTTCTGAAGAATTGATTAAGTCTAATCGGATCGGCGTTAACGAAGACATCGACGACTCAGAAGGCAAGACAACCGAACAGATTGAAGAAGAAATACGAGGAAAAGAGGCCCGAGAGAGGGCTCTAGTCCTTGAAATGATTGGTGACATTCCAGACGCTGAAATAAAGCCTCCCGAAAATGTTCTCTTTGTTTGTAAACTGAATCCAGTGACACGTGAAGACGATCTCGAAGTTATATTCTCGCGATTTGGACCAGTTGTCAGCTGTGAAGTGATTCGTGACTCGAAAACTAATGAATCTCTTCAGTACGCGTTTATTGAGTTTGAAAATAAAGAGGACTGTGAAAAGGCTTATTTCAAAATGGACAATGTCTTGATAGACGACCGACGCATTCACGTAGACTTCAGTCAGTCGGTTTCCAAAATAAAATGGAATGGAAAAGGAAAAGGTGTTACTTATGTCAATGACTATAAAGAGGACAAACACGAAAAGAAAGACAAATTCATGATTAAAAAAAGTGCTTTAGGACAAAGAATGGATGCGAAGTATGACTATGTTTATGATAACGATCAGGATAGAAGTGATCGAAGGAAAGAATTGGATCATAGATTGCGAGATAAGGAACGACGTCATCAAAGTAGATCTAATAGATCTAGGAGTAGGTCTCGAGATAGAGACAGAAGGTCAAGACATCACGAAAGAGAGAGAGGATCACATCATACAAGTAAAGATCATTATAGGAAACATCGACGTTCTCCTTCTCCAAGACGAAGATCTTCATCTCCTTCAAAACATCGTCACAAGAAATCGAGAAGACATTAAAACATCTTTGTAATTATACTTATCTAATTCGAGTCCATCTGAAGAACTGTTTGGAAGTAGTTCGCTTTTTTTAATCATTGTAAATATTTGAGGCATTTTTTCGCTAATTAAATAAGTGAATGGCTTCTTTATCTGGTTGGAAAAGTTTCTTTTATCTAGATTTAAATGCGTTTTGAGTCATTATATTTGATAATATTGCATAAATATCAAAATGAATGGCTTAAAAATGTCCCAAGCACTCAGTTGACAAATATTTTTAGACAAAATTTTCTATGATACATAGTTTAATTTTACAAATCAGTTAAGTGATGTTGTAAATCAATTTAGATCAATGCTAACAAGTTTTAAAACTGGATAAATCCAAAAACTTTTCAGTTCTTTACTGGAAATAAGTTTGTTAGACTTATCACAAAAGTGACTACCAAATGCAAAATCAACTAAATTATCAACTTTTAAGTTACTCTTTCAGTTGATCCGTGTTTCATACTATTAATTATTGGATATTTATATAAATTTATACTGAATTGTCTCATGATATACAAAGTTGTTACAACAACACTCGAAGAAAGTTATGAAAATTCGCAAAGTTATGCCCGAGCCGTTTTCGGAGATGCATATGAAGAATATCTGCTCCTAACGTCACGCGCCAGACAACAGGCAGATATCAGAATCAATAACTCAATGAGAACAATACCCACTGCAACATAACCTATTGATTAAATAATAAATAGAATGAAAGCAGAATCGTTATTAGTATTGGTAAATGGCTCAAACCTAGACTTCCAATCGTTAGCGTCAGATAGTCTTTAATCGCTTGAACACATCCTCTGTCCTGTTTTGTGATATTTCGGTATATTATTAAACTCAAATAATAGACTCTTATATAAATATTTTTCAAGTGAATCAAATTGAATCTAAAGGAGTATTTACCCAGGTTTGGTCTGCCCGACATTTTCCATTGGAATCGGCATCTTTATCAGTCTTACAACATGACTGAGGATACAAACCTTATAAAAAAGGTTAAAATGAGCTTAAACAATTTTTTAAATCGATAAAATCTGATTGACTTTGAAGCTCACTCGAGCTCTTTTCATCTGTAACCATAATCAAAGTTCAATTTTCTTGAAAACTAACTAATTATCCAAACCTTTATCGGCTTCTGGTTGTTTTATGTCCCAATCGTGGCGGTCTTTAGCTCCGCAACATTTCAAATGTTTTTGAAATTCGTTAATGGCTCTGTTTGCGGGATCGTTACTTGATTTAGACCAATCATAAGCTTCTAATGCAGATTGTATTCCGTTTACAGCGTATTTTTCCAACTAAAAAGTAAATAAACGGATGGGCAAATCTTTTATGCAATAACAAACAAAATTATCTTATTATATAAAATGATAAAAAGGCCCTCACGTCGTATTGATATCTTAAAGCAAGATATGCGCCAACTCCTTGTGCGACCAGACACAAGAGGATTAGTCCGCTGTACTGTTTAAAAAAGAGTAGTAAAATACGTTACTCTCTTAACAATTGAAGCCTAACTGTTGAGCTCAAATTAATGATAGGTTTAATCAGCAATTATTTTCATAAATTATCGTCGTATTTGAGGCTAAAATGAAATTAGAATCAAAATCAAGTCTATAGATGTTGCATTACAGTGTTAAGCATGCAATAGCTCTCTCTAATGGCACCGAAGCATCCAAGAAAACTAATCAAGAAAATGACACCACCGACAGAGATGAGTACAATCGCTGCGTGGCTATTACATAAAACAAAAAACAAGTTATCAACTCAGGCAGTATTTCGTACTTTTCATACTGATTCTCATTAATCAATTCAACTTTAGTGTATCTTATAAGTTATTTTGTTTACGAACCTCGGCGTTTCTTTGATAACATCAGAGATATGATTGTTATATTTGAGAAGTACACGAATCCCAAGATAAAGAATAGCACTTCCCAATGCCTATCAACAAAAGAAGATTTATTTCATACAACTTAATCAGTGACTAGAAGCGCTTTTATTTTATTATGGAAAAACTAAATTATTGTGCATTCATATCTAGTCAGTATAAACTAGAACAATGGATATTATTAACTTAATTTAATAATATTTTCAACAGATCAAAACTTTTGATTCAAAAATACATCTAACTTTTACAATCTTAAGTGCATTTCAAGTATTCTCATCCAAATGCTTACTCGTTTTTACCTTAAATTACTTTTTAGGCTTTTGGAAGGAGTGGCAGACAATATTGTTGAAAATGACGCGCTACAACAATCTTCATAAGTTAGGCCTCAAACCACGTTAAGTCTGCCTCTATGCAATCAACTTAAACATTGGCGTCATTCGCAACAATACTGTCCTCCATTCCGTCGAAAAACCACTTTTTGCCCTGGATGCAAGTTGTAGATATAGGTTTAAAAGTTTCGAGAATATCGGCTTTATGGTTGAAATGTAATTTAGTTGTAAAGATTGCAAGATTCAGCTCAATTGATTAGAATATACGTCTACAATACTCACGAGCCACATAAAGTTGAATATGAACAAAACTATTTTAATAATGGAGCCGCCACAACTCATAGCCATTTCACAATAATTATGCTAGTTTTATTGAAAACAAAAAGAATCACTTTTGATAAGCAAAAATGTGTCGTTATATAACTAGATTCAGGTGTGAATGTTATGATTCCACAAAATGCTTTATAACGTTAGATTGCTTTAAGCCAAACTTACGATATGCTACAAAATTATCATCGAAAGTGTTGTTAAGGTGATCACAAAGCAATGACTTGCAATCAAAATGCATTTATTGCAATGATTCTCAAGTTTTATGTTTTTATTCAGGCTTAATGTTTATTCAATGAGCTGTTCAGTCGAAACACTAAGCAATTTCATTTCACTTATTTTTCATTTTTGTATTTTCATTTATTTAAGCAAATTGTGTAAGATGTCTGCTTATTTTTATGGTAATTCGGACAAATTATGTTAACAGCTTGAGAAGACAAATTTTTCAAATTGATTCGTTCCAATGCTTCACAGGGTTTAAGGAAAAACTACTTTTATCAAATTTGAAATTCGTTTGACCTTTTAGTAAAAATGGTTCAGTTCATTAAAAACATTAGTTTAGTATAACTTTTTGATCTAAACTTTTTTCAAGGCAATTAATCGTTTTGTAATTATTTACCTTCGACTTTGAGTGAAACAAATCATTTGTTTGAAGTGATTTTCAATTTGTATTATCATGAAATAAGAGTTGGCTGTACTGTGTCTATATGGGCGCACTCCACTATAACTAACCGCTAAACCAAGTCCGTACGCAAAACTATCCAAATTGTTTACATAACACAAATTAACTGAAACGCAAAATTAACATTTCACATAAAGGATCTTAAACAAGTGCGTTGGGTTGAAAAATTTTTAATAAAGTTAATTACTAAACCCCTCGAATAAATTTCAATAAAGTTTTAATTGATAGTCAAATAACGTATTTTCTCGAAAACCTTTTCCATATTTGAGTGGAATAAACATTTGAAACAAATAACAGCTCAATATATAATAAAACCAGAATAAATATAACGAATTAAGATAACTGATATATAAGTTTAATCATCGAATGATTTATAGACTTTCTTCATATGAGTGGGTATTCGGCTTCTGACACGTAGCTCTTCACACGAGAGAACCAAAAAGCTGGAAAACGGTTCGGACTCAATTCGAAAGAAGTGACACTTTCCTGACCATTAGGCCTCTTATTGTGAACTGAATAATAAGTCCAACATAGCTGACAGTTTCGCTTCTTCTTGACATTTCGCACTTCAACCGATATGTGAAAAGTTTGCGACGAAAATGATTTATCACGAGATTTGTTTTTATATTTTCGTGTCATTTGACTACTTTCTGAAACATAATCTCGTTTCAGAACAGCCGTTATTACCGAACCATTTATGCGATAGTGACCGCTCAATACATTATTATTCTTAGGTTTTCTGTGACGAAGTGATGGCAAACTTTGGTACGGATCGTCAGGAGTTGTCAGCATCAATACATATCCTTTTCAAAAATCAAAATTATAAATTATTCAATACATATACATATCTTTATTTGTTCTAAATTCAAATCTGATTCATTAACAATAGAAGTACTGACCGTCAGGAAAGAACCTCAAGTATCTATAATATTCGACGAGATAACAAGGTCTGTAGTGCCTGTCTTGAAAGGAAGCCTCTCCTTGACGTATATAAGTTGTACGACTTATATAACAGCCGTTGAAGTTTGGTCGAACTCTTTCCATAAACATATGCCGCCAATTATTTCCATAGTTTGATATCAAGGAACTACTCGAAGAGCCCCATGTCTTGTAACAAGACAAGCGCCATATTTCTGCGTCGCCTTTAATTACAACAAATACTAGAAACACTTGAAATCGAATTGAAATAAGTTAATTACGTGATGCGATATAAAATCCACGGCAAACTGAACCAAACATTTCTAGAGATCGCAAATCGAGTTCATTCGATACGATCTAAAGCAATAGTATATGAAACCGAAATTTTAAAAATTCCAATCTATTTATAATTTAGACAATATTTATACCCATTTGAGTATATGAAGCACTACTTCGAAAGGTAATGAAGAGAAGTGTGTCTTCGAAGTTGTGGTTTGTGGTGAGCACAATAATATATTCCCGAATTCATCGCTATTTATTCGCAAAAATCGCGAAATAAGATCGCAATCATTTTCGTCAAAGTCATCTAAATTATCAATCATATTATTATTTTGAATCGATTGGCTATTTTCTGGGTTTTGTAGCGAAGAATTGGAGACACTGTCGTCATTATTGGCCATTTGCTGTATTTGAGCCTCAAATTTATACATTTTGAACTCAATGTCGGGAACCAATTGGGTCGCTCGCCTATAGTCAGCCACTGCGTCGTATAGTTTGCCATTTTGTTCAAGAAGAACACCTCTCTTGAAGAGACACATCGCTTCCATTTCAAGACCTGTCACTAATTCATCATTATTTCTATGTAAAACAATATTTATTTGTTTAAGTCAAAAACTTTCAGTGTTTTCTAACAATTCATTTAATACTTCATATTGTTTTGACTTTTTAATTTATTATTCAACAACTCTCTTCGCCAGCTTTCGCGAAAGTCCTCCAACACTTCCATCAAATTGTTTTGATTCGAGTCATCAGTTTCTAAATTTCGATTGCGTTCTGACTCTTCAGCCATCAGTCCAGGAAAATGTCCAAAATTGTTGTCGTCGTCAAAATTGTTATCACTTTTATTAGCATTTCTCTGATCCTAGTATGAAATTGAAATTAATGGTCAACTTAAATAAATTATCAGACAATGACTACCATTTTTCGATAAGTTGTGAAACTTTAAGTAAATAGCAGTGAAATTTAAAAGCAAGTATTGCGCAATCGTTTCGTTTTTAAAACAATAACTCGCGGTCAGAATTGAACCTAACAACTGAGTTAAAGAATAATTTTGATCTTTTCGCGGCCGCCATTACTTCTGGTTATTGTTAGGACAAAACATTTTCTGTTTTATGTAACTTATTTATTGTTCATAATCCAATAGTGAGCAGTCTATTTGTTTACTTCGTGTGACTTTCACTCGAGTTTGCGGTCACAAAATCGTATCACTCTTTTGATGACTTAAAATTGAATAACTACAAAATTAAACTATAATAACATATCTGTCATACTATTTTAATTTTGAATTGTACATTTTTTAGAAAATGTCAACCATTACAGAAATACTCATTAATATGTTATCAGAAACCAATTCATAGATTCATATTCGACAAAATTGGACGTAAACACAACTTTTGTCATGTGATTCAATACAAAAGTAGAAAACGAAAAATCTTCAAACGAATACTTTATTATTGAATAACACCAAGAGATAGCGTTATATGTTCTCTTTGTCAACTTAAACTTTATGAATCAAATTTTTGTTCAAATGTATTGTTGCGCAACAACAGCGAAGTGATTCACTTAAGTAAACAGATCTAAACTTGTGATACTTCGAAAAAGTATTGAAATTAGTAACGACGACGTCTAATAAAATAATAAAAAGCATTTGAAAATTGATTAGAATGCTTTGATTATAATTTGGCACGTAAGGAACCAAAGTTAGTGGCATGCACTGCATCCAAATTACGATCTATCCCTAAATCAAATCCTTCAAACACTTTTATTACATTGAAATACATTTTCCACATTCATAATTGAAAAACTTGTTGACAAAATAAAATTTGATTCATTAACTTTATCACTGAATAATATGTGTTTCGATAAAAACTTCATTGTGTCTGCTTTTGTTATATTTGACTAAAGTATAGTTTTTTCAATTTGAATAGTGTATTTTAGCAAATGTTTTTAATAAATTTGCCATTGGGTCACATTAAACAATAAAGTATTTTAATTATTGAATGGGCCCAATCAAAACTTATGATTAAAGATTAAACCGTCACTTTCTTACTTATAGCTTACATTGGATCCTATATTCTCAAAGTCAATGCACTCATCAATATATGAAAAGTAAGAAAACTATATTTTCAACTTTGATTTATATTAAAGTGATTAAAATTGAGGCTTTAATTAATATGAAATTCAAGATCAATGATTATTTGGCAATTTGTGAAAAATTGATGAATATCCATTTAGCGTTAATTCAATTTGAAGTTTCTGTTAGTTCTGACGCCTGATAACTTTGGAGCTGCAACAAGGCTTAATCATATTTTCTTCAAATATCATAATATGAATGATGTAGTTTTATTTCGCCAATTTTAATGTGTTTTCTCATTTCTCTCGATTTCCTAAAAACCGATATTTGTATAATATTTGCGACAATTTGATTTCTTTTTCATCAATCAACTTAAATAATCATTTTGGTTAGGAAACCCTTAATTAGTTGAATTTTTACTTGGGAACCGCTTGCATAGTTTTAACTAAATCAGACTTTGCCGAAGGTCCTATAGTACAGAAGAGTGTCCTTTCAAAATTTGTCCAAATTTAAGGCACGGAGAGGTAAACTCATTGGATTTGAGAAACAATTTTTCTCGAAACTGCTAATTTTATAAAGAAGTTTAGCCTTTGGACGGGTTGCAGTACACTATTGTTGCGGTCACGATCATGTTTTACGTTAAGCTAAGGTTAGATAATATTGAAAAAAGCAGACATAAGCCAAACTTAAACTCACAAAGTATTATTGTAGAGCGTGATTTGCCACAACAGAGTCTATAGCAACCCGTCTAAAAGCCAATTTTTTTCATTTTAAGCCTCTTACTTTAAAGATTATGTTTTAACTGAATTTATTAATCATCCAGGAGTGTATGGTACAAAAATTGTGCTTTTCTAGATAAATCTAAATTAAAGTAAAATTTTGTTTTGGAAATATTTTCTCATTTATAGATCGGATTTTCCGCAGTCTTAAGGAAAATTTGAACGATCAATTCAAAATGAAATCTAAGATCAATTATGTTCTTATTGAAAAGAACTTATTTTCTCATTATTGAGTTCCAAAAGTTTGAATAAGAATTAATTTAAAATCTTCTTTGTTGGAAATATTAAATTATTTAATTAAATAGTTGTTCAAATATTCATGAATTATAAGTGAGATATTGAAGACGATATACCAAATAAAAGATGATAATGACAGTGAATGGAAATGTGTATATAAGGCAAGCATTATTTCACATTATTTGAAGTACTTCTTCGATCCCTCCTTCGCTTTGCACGATATCCGCTCATTAACTGAAACTTTGCACCTTTTCCCATATATGATGTGCTCTAATGTTAGTTTTACTTTAATATATTTGCGTCCAATAAACTTACCTCAAACTTATCGAACTTTGATAGAAAAGTTTTTTTAAACAGGCTTTGTATGAACGTTTTGGTGCCGATATAGAAAGGCGACGGCGATATTTTTGGTTACACATCCATCAGTCGCCCAAATTTTGTCGATAACGGTCACTATTTCTAACATTAAGATCTCATAAAAATTAAATAATTTTTCAAATGAAAACAATTAAATTTTGTTTCAGAAAATGAATTGTTTTAAATTGATGGTTTTCAGAATAACTGTAAGGCCTCTGGTAATATATCTATATTTTTCTGTGGTTTTTTGAAAAAATTTGTTCGTTAATTTATTTGAAAGATATAAGTTCTTTTGAAAAGTTTAAATTAATCTTTTGTGAGAATTTCGATTTATCATAGCTTTATTTTTAGAATTTTTTCCCCAAAGTTAATCAATTTGAAAAAACTGAAAATTTTCTCATCCAAAAGAGTTTAGTATTTTTATTGAATTAATAAATTATCTTATTTGGATGAAATTTTAATAGTAAAAGATAATTAAAGTTAAAGATATAATTGTTTGCGACAAGATTTGGGTGACTCACGGAACCATATATATTGCAGTTGCCTTTTCACCAGTCTTCCTATTCATGCTAATTTGAATAAAATATTTTTGCAACTAGTTTTACTCACTTCAGTCTAATATATTTGATATTTTCAAAGACTTCGAATTAACTGTAGATTTGCTAAAATTAATCTTTGAACAAGATTCAATGATTTGAATTTATATTAAGGTTTTCCATCATTTCATTTGTTCATCATTGATGATCATTTTGATGATCCTCACAAATTTAGATGAAAAAAGTCTATTAAATCACAATCAAAATTTGTAAGACTTAAAAATAGAGTTAGAAATGAATAGGCTGAGTAATCAGCTAACGACTGATTTTATGTTGGCTCAAATCTTTTAGAACTCAATTCAATTTGACTTTATCTTAATAGATATTTAGATTCGAAATAATTTTAATTTTGAGTACGCTTTATAAAATGTCTTTTCTACTCACAAACTTGAGTTAAGAAGATATATTTAGCTTGAGATGATTGACTAAGTCGAAAATAAAAAACTTGATTCTAGATCAACAATCCAAAAGATGCTGTTAACAACGATTTTATCGAAGTTTGCAAATTAAAAAAAGTTACATAATATATGATAGATCTTAATTCTTTTGAATTTATTAATGAATTGTCTGAGTAATTAACTTTAATCTGAAAACATCTGTCTTCAAATCTTATTATGAGAGCTTAAATACTTTTTGTTAAAGTTATCAAAATAAGTTTTGTTTGAAACTCGTTCTTCTCTGAACGTCACTTTTTATGACAGCTTATATGTGATCGTTTGGCTTTTATTTTAACTCATTTTTTATCGCAAATATCATCTGCCATTTGAATGGCTTTATATTGGATAATCAAACTTATGATAGTTAGAACTTGATGTCATTCGATTCGATTGATTTGGTTTGAAATTTTGTTTTGGGATAGATTTAGTCAAAAGTATTATGAAGTGATAACTTGATATTAAGTTGTGAATCATCAAAATAATGAACCTATAATATGTTGTCCAGTATGTATTTGAATCGACACAACAAAATTAATAATTTGAAATCTAAATCTAGCGTAAAAGTAATTAGACTTCAATTTTTGCATTTTAAGACACCGGCATATTATGAAGTGCTCGAAAGTATTAGATTTCTCTGAAATTGATGTAAAACAAAAACAGAATAAAAATTGGAGTGTGTCTTCATTCTGAATAATAGCCAACTCCATTACTTTGATCGATATCCTTCATTTTGAACAGAAAGTTTTGGCGCAAATATTTAAACATAATTAGACTGTATTTTTAGAAGTCGGTCTCTAGTATTGAACATTACTGTTATATGAATTGTCGGCTCATATCAAAGGAATTGACTAAACCTTTTTTGTGCCATAATACGATACTCACGCGTTACACTCCAAAATTTAGGCGCAAACTTAACTTTGGAAAAGGCAGGTGTGCCTTCACTCATATTTTCGTTCAAATTATGCCGTTTTTCTGAATTTCAGAAACAGTTATACTATCAATACTTATTACAAATTAACAATAAAACATTGCGTTAAATCAATTGAGAATTCATTTTGACTGATTCTTTCGTACGAATTCTATCTCTGAAAAATATTACTATAATTTTAAGTACAGTTTATAATGAAGTGTCTGCTCATTTATTTTGAGTTTAAAATTTAAGGATTCTAACTTTATTTTTAGTCAATCTATATTTTATCCATGAAAAAATGATAGAAATTGATAGTAGCAAAGCAGTGATCTTTATTTGTTAACTGTTAAATTGCTATGTTTTCACAACTCATTTTTTCCATTTAGTTGCGTTAAAGTAAATTATTTTCAATGCACTTTATAAAACTGTCGTTAAATAATCAAAATTTTAATTAACAAAAACAAATACAATAGCATTGTGTCAATTTTGGAAAGTTTTGAAGTTGGACCAGAAGTTTCTCGTGGAAAGTATGATCGATCACAAAGTGGTTGCAAGTTTGCAGAATGTTTGCTCTATCGAACAAGACTTAAAGGTGAGCTGAATGGAGTGAGAGTCACTATACTTAAAGTTGGAATCTCGAGCACCGGTCTTATTGATAGAGAATGAGTGTTCAACTCAAATATCATTAAAGTATAACATAATTTGAGTAAAATATCTTTTGGCAAATTAAGAATTTGATAACTGAAATAATATTGACGCCACTTGTGATAAGTTTGAAAATCAACTTTTATTATTGTAATACTAGAGCTCTAACAAGTGAGACGGAGAAGAAAAATAAACTACTGGCAAGATTGGAAAAGGTCTGGTCTATGGTTTGGCGCCAGAGAGCAACTCATTTGCCACTTTGTTTGATGAATGAGAGGGAATTTTTGCGGCTTATTTCATAGGAGGTCCTATCAGATTGTGACACATAATTCTGTTGCTATATTTTTCTATCAAACAGAATCCATTTTCGAACATCACGTTTCAGCGATACCAGTAATACCTGGTCTTTACAGAAAGAGAAAAAAATTAAACTCATTTCTCCAAATAAATTAGACTTACATATAGAGCTTCGAATTTTTCAGAATATTATTTATAGAACTTTGAGCCAAATCCAGGTGCAAAATAATTAACGTTTCAATAGTTTTAGTGCATTTCCTGCATTAAATTACTTGATTTTGAGCTAACCCTATCATTATAAAAATTTTCTTCTTTTTTACAGCATTTGTACGAACGGTCTGTGAGTTGTGGACACAGTATTTCGTATTGGAGTGACGGCTAATATTTACCTTTTACAATTATTAAGGCGGAGACATATTTGAATGACCACTTGATCCTTAAAATGGCAGTAATTATTGAGGAAATATTGCAGACCCTAGCTTCATTTTACATGCATTTTTCGAGTTATGCAGACTTAAGCATACATTTTTAACATCATTATAATTGTTAGCGTTGCCAACAAGTTAGTTACCAAAACATAGAATTTTATGTTAATTTTTTCTTTTTTCGAAAAATCATCTCATATTATGTGCTCTTCAAATTTGACGTCTTTATCCTGTGTCTCCGCTTGAAGACTAATTGTGTTTAAATTTGACTGATTCCTGAGTCAAAGCTCTATTACAGAACAATCAGTCTATCCCTCCTTTTTAGCAAAATATCTCAATTTTGCAATAATAGTATCTAGTTAGCAGATATAATCAGATATAATCAGATATAGTCAGTTAGAATCCCGATTAAGGCAACAACAATTGATTTTCTACACTAATATTTAGAATTAGATAATCAGATAAAGCTATTGACTATGTAAATTATCTGATCTATATCGTTTAGATTAAACTATGAATACAAAAACATTGCATAGAATTAAGACAAATAACATGCGAAACATTATTAGTTTTAAGGCAAATAATCATATTTATTCCATTATTGAGTAAATAAATTGGCATTTGGTCCAATGGTCTTGAATTAAAGGCTGTAGATATAGATAGGAAAATGCAGGTAAAATGAGTCTGTGCGTTGTGCTCGTAGCACGCAATCCCTGTTAGTTGTTTCTGCTTTTGCAATCAAACAAAACAGATATTGATGATATTGCTTCACAAATTGATAGGCTTTGCTTGTCTTGTTAGCAATACATTTAGCGTCTGGTTTTGTATATTATGCTAAATACTGTGTGACCAACTTTTGGGGAGAACTGCAACAGTATTAAGAGAGCGATCCAGTGATAGACAGAGTCGAATTCACAGAACATCATAGAGAGAGACCACAGATCAGAGTAAGAGAAACTGTATTGAAAAACAACTGCAAAGCATTGCCAATACTGATTGCATACCTCGCCCTTATTTTCATTTCATTTCCAACTCTAATATACATTTAGCTGTTAGTGTCAATTCCCAGAGTGACTTTGATATGCACTAAGTCTTGTATTATTAATAATAGTTGAGGATTTTTTGTCATCGATACCCACCCTTTTTGGTTATCTGTTCTGAGCTTTATTTTTTCAATTGAAGCTTCAAATATAAAACAATCTTTTTTCTATTAATTCTTATAAATGAAAAGTTAGAGAATATTATATAAAGATAATGAAAAATTCTATATTTATATGACTTAATATTGAAAAGAATTGACTTTTGAGAAAAAAATCATTTACTTCAAGTTCGTTTATATCAAACTCCTCTTCATTTGGCTAATAAATTAGGTCAAAGCAAACTATTTTAATTCAGTTCTATTTTTGTTAAGTTTTTTTAGGAATCTTAAACTTTTGTAAATCAGATGCTGTGATAGCATTGCAATAAGAGAATGCATTTGGTATCTTGAATTGAAGAAATCGATGCAGATTTTGCATTTGACGAAATTTTCTCAATAGTAGTAAACGCTCTCAAGCTTTATTTTATCTTGAAAATGATTTATTTTAATATTCAATATCAAATTATCATCGGAGAAACAGGAGTAGAATTTTGAAAATGAACTAGATGGTACATTACATGCATTCACATTTCAATTTAATAGAATTGAAATTAATTGATAAGATAGATGAAAGAAGAAACCAAATATTTCTGAAGATTTGCAAAATAAACTAAAAATTACAAAAATAAATGACCAAAAATAGAAGAATGAAATAGAAACATAGTTTGAATGCAAAGCTTCTTTACATGTATAGTAAATTACAGAGATGTGAATCTGAGAATAACGGCGAACTTTTGTTACAGAGAAAAATATTTGTTCATCTTATTAAAGTTGAAGTAAACCAGAAAGTTGAAATGACTGGAAAAATTGATCTATTTTCGGAATTTGTTTGATGTGCAAATAATAAGTAGGCTTTTTATTAGTAAAATGCTGTTATATTGAACGTTAGCAATCATTTTCTCTGTCTTATCCATTCTCTCTGCTCTGTACTGGTCCTTACTCTCTATCATCTCTTACACTGTATAATACATATGTGATTGTAATGTTTTTGCAAAACTACAAGCAGTCGATTCTTTTTCCTGTCGAATTAATCTCCACCCTGTAATTTACGCCAAGTAATGAGTTTCGCCAACAACTCTGCACACAATTGAAAACCACGTAATTTTGGTTTGTTCTCATATTATGCTTTTATTGTCTATTTCGATATAGTCTAAATAACTTCATTTTGAGGCAAAACTTTCCGATTTGACTCAATTAGTTTTTTATGGTAACTATTAATTAAATTAAAAACTGATTGTACAGCACTATAAGAGTTTTACTTGATTTTTAACTAAAATTTTGTTTTCTAATTTAATTCTTTCAGCTAAGTTGGTATCAGATATTTAACTCTGCATTTAATAAGTTCAAAATTGGCTCAAATATGAAAGCGTCGCACTGTTTTCAATGTTGCATGAAGTGCATGAAAACAATAATGATTATGAAATATTAACTTTTATCACGCCTTCGCTGTGATAATCACTTGAAACAGAGTCAAAGATATAGACAGAGAGTTGTTCTAACTCTAAAAAAATGTCTTTTAGCTGAATATTTATATGCATTGTTCTGAACGCATAAATGAGTTATAGTTTCTATTTCCGGCTCTCTATCATACATAGTAATGGTAGATGTTCTGACTTTAACTCGAATTGCATTCTAGATTTATATTCGCAAGAATATATAGCATATCCTTCAAATGATTATATTTTAATAATTGTTCTAAAATTTGTTCTAATTGAAAAATGCATTGTAAAAAACTGAGCTCAATTAAAAGACTTGATATAATGAGTGAATGTACAAATTTAGCCATTTGTGAGCACTAAATTGTGAAGCTTCTCCCACACTATGTAGAGTAAATTATATCAGATACTTATCAGACAAAAATTACCGGATAAGTGATGCTAGAATTATATTACATATGTAGTTATGGTTCGCATGCATTAGGGATCACAGTTTGGTGTCGAGATATGTGAAAGTTTTGCCGCACGCAAAATATTAAATGGATATATGGATATGTAGTTCTGTATAAGCAATATTTGATACATGGTGGGAATCGTTAAACTACTTCTCGTTTGTTATTATTAATAATCAGTAGCCACTAAATAAAAATTCTTTATGCATTCTATATAGTGACCATTACAACCCATTCGATTCCCTAAAGAAAATAACATTAAACGAATAAAGCAACAATAGAGAGAGAGAGAGAGAGAGAGAGAGAGAGAGAGAGAGAGAGACTAGATTATTGAGAAAAGATGAAGATATATTACATGTTGTCATTGATATTCAGTATGTTTTCAGATTATTGTTATACTTATATCTACAATGAGAAAGACCAAAATGCAAATACTTATTATCACAAAATGCACGCTTTATTTCCTTTTCGTGATAGCATTATAGCGAATGCACGAACTTTTCGCTTCTATTATATCATTGAAACTGGACTTTAGTTTTTGATTCATAAGATCACACAATGAATAATAATAATAGTAAAGCAGTGAAAAGGTGTACTATTTAACTATTTTGGTCTATAGTTTTGAAGCATCCTTTCCTGTGCCTCATTTTCGGTTGACAACATAATAATAATAATATGGCGCGTTTGTCCAATAGCTAGCCTTTCATATTGTAGTCTATTATTGGGAAGCGTTGGTCTGTATTATAATTTGGATGTTCAGATCATTTTGACTGTTATATTACTCGTACTTTTCCTAAACAGTGTGTATCAGTCTATTAACTGAAATGAAAACAGTCTCTAATTCATTACTGAACTAAAGCATACTATTTATTTGATTTGCATGAATGCCCACTTATTTCCAAATATGAAACACATTTGACATAAGAAACATAAACACGTAAAGTAAACTTAATTCATCGATTATTAGGCGTTACTGTTGTGCAACTTATTAACCAATAGAGCGAAAGGCATTTAGCATAATTTGCTATTCATGGCCACGCCTTCACTTCCCACTACTCAATAGATATTTTTTGCATTGGAAGAAAAAAATAATAATATATTAACAGTGTTCGGTGCATAGACCCAATATACAGTACAGTATATACAGAATAAATTTGCAAATTATTCAATTCAGTCCACTATTTCTTTATTTTTTTCAATGAGAAAAAGTTTTCGTGTTTGATATTTAGCTAAAAGCTGTCACTTCTTGAATCTCGCGATCTTGTGATCAAACAAAAAACTTTGTTTTATTATAATTATTATTATTTAATATGTTTGCTAAATGATTAGTTATCTATCAATTTAGTTAATTGGCATAATTTGCTGATAACAATCGTATTACTGGTAAGTTTTGTATTCACGTTCTTCATCAGATCTGACACATATTCTCTGTTACTAATTAACTAAAGAGCCTATCCTTAAGGCTACGAAATGCATTAACAGAATCGCATGCAATACTCAATTCTGTTAGCAATTAAACCAATACTTCAAGTAAACTTCATTCGAAGCTCTTCTTTAAGTCGAAACACTAACAAGTTTGTAGTGACTTATCGTAATAAATGATAATTACAGCTATTTTTGCTTAGCTTTTAATTTGATGATTCAACGAATTTGCTTTCATTAACAAACAACTATTTGTTCCGGTTTTCGTTTCAAGCATCACACTAGAGAAAAGGCTATCTTTTATTTGAATTGATTATATTTTGATTTGCAGCAGTATATAATAAGCTATTAATATAAAAATAAAAGAAACATTGGGAGAGACATCAAAATCGTGATAAGTGGGAGTGAGAGTACATCACAAATGACTTGAGTGATCATTGCCAGAGCAGTGCGAGTAGTTTGCAATCTCAATAATGCTTTTCCAATTCGTGTCATTTGGCAGTCCATACATAGCTTTTACACGTATTCTGGTTTCTCTCTCCTCTCTTTCACTTTCGTACTTAACTTTTTGAAATACAAAATTACGCCTCAATTATCTATAATAAATCTCTTTTCATTAAATTGTAATTTATAATTTAAGAATACGTCTTTCGAGAAGTAATGTGTATTATTAAAAGTGAAATTCTTTGCGAGATCTTTATGTAATTGTGAAATATAAATATAAAATCGTGCAAACGTTTATCTTTTCACCAGTTATTCTATACTTTGAACCGGTGCTTTATTTTCGATTATAAACACTCAAAGATTGAGTTACACTTGCACTCAATTTATATCATTATTTGTTTTTAACCAGAATATTGATATTGATTGCATTTTTTGTTGTCAATTGCTTCGAGTTTTGAATCAAATTTAATTTGGCATTACTCTATGTATTGTTACACTAGTGCTTGTTTAAGTTTAGCGTTAATATAATGCAATTCTAGCTGAAGGCGACCACTAAACTATACGCCAGGCATCAAATTAGTTGATTTATGACTTTTCATCATTGATCTCTACCAAAGGTTATAATCATTTTATACTTTTTAAACATTGACCACAAATTGACTTCTCTACTATTCAAATATGTTTTTATAAATATTTTTCATGTGAATTGCTCTCAAATTCAAGAAGATTTGATTACCAAAAAAGAATTGATGAGTATTTTCATTTTTTTCTTGAATAATTAATTGCCACATTTTGAGAAGAGTCTGACCAGACTTTAGATTTAGATTCAAGGCTGAAATGTACATATTTTTCATTTTATCGCTTCTGCGAACATATTACAAGTATTACAGTACGAGCTATATTACATTTACGAACTTCGAGATTAGGCTATGGCTGTGCTTAAAAGGATTATATAACTAGACTTTCTCAGTGCAATTATTTGTGTTTTTTTGTGGCCTTAATGGCAAACCTGTAATTTGTAGTATTACTGAGTCCAGACTATGTAACCTATAATTGGCATAACAAAAATTACGATTTACCATAGCTTTAGTACTTAACATATCAAATTTTAAATTACTTCTTTATACTGGTACTCGCTCGCTCTCTTTTATTCTTTGGCTGTTTTGTTTTTGAGAAAATTTTCGCTAACAGAGTGTCAGTTAAGTGGACGGAAATCAGCGAATTTTGTGTCCATTCATGACTAATGATGATGACATCCATTAGAATAGCATTGAAAACTAATTGATTGAAGAATTGAATTCAATGCAGTCTTTTGTAAATAATTTGGATGACTCTTCAGTTGCCACCCATTATGAAAACACCTAACGTAAGACACACTCTGCTCTCTTCTGGATAATGATTCTTTGCACGGAATGACAACTAGAGATCCGCACCAGGACTTCAATTTATGAATATTTACTATTAGTCAAAATCATACTCAACTGATTACTTGTTTCCCATTGCTATTGCTTAATATTCTCATTAAATTGTCCTGAATTTCAATTTGCATTTATAATAGAAATCAATTAATATACGTATAAATAATTTGCCTTCCTTTTAATACAGAAAACTTGAATCAGTCAAAAATATTACAAAAAAATTGTCATTCAGTTATAGGAAAATTGCTTTAATATCACATTTTAGTCTATATGATGCTGAAATTGATGTATATCGCTGAGGACTTGCTTTCGCAAAACTACTCAATACGTATGAAGAATTAAGAATTTCACATTTTTGTTGCATAGAGTGGTCAAAAGGCTATGACTATAGAAAGTAGATATCAAATAGTTGAGTGTAATGCAAAAAACTAAATTGAAAGCATGCTCTGAATCAGAAATTACATTTTGTAATTTAAAAACTTTTATCATTTATAATAACTGACTGTTGGTTAGGTTAATGAGTGATTATATAGTATTGTGAGTTTTGATTTGCTCCTCCCTTCCAATTGAGTGAGAAGCAGATGTAAATAATAGTCAGTACTCGTATGTGTTTGTACTGAACTACGTTTCTCTACTCAAAATGACTTTAAGCGATTAAAAGGCTGTAAGCGATCGTATAAAATGCAAACCTAAACAAGCGTTTTCCGAGTCCTCATGAATAGAAAATTGTTGTGACGATTAGAGAAAAACTGAATTGCGATTATTTTCTTCTAACTAACTATTCGGAAGATTACAGTAATTGCTTCTAATTAGTGCTTTTATTTCGAATAATTGTTAGCATTTACTTTTAGAATTGCTTTTAGATGACAACACATTCACCTTTTTCCACATTCTTTTTAAAAAATAATAAATCGGTTTCTATTTATAATTGAAAATAAAACATTTTGTCTGCTCTCCTGTTTAGATCTGGCTATCTATTCAATAATATTTTGTACTATTTGCCAATCATTTATACACTTGAATTTGTTGTTCTCCTCTCAATGTTGAGCCACAGTCTAATAGCTTAACCATTAGTCTCCGGATGAAGGCATTGATAAGGATCTGAAAAGTAGAAGGAAACAAAATTGTTGAAATGCAGCAACAATCAAATACAACAAATTACAATGAGCTAATGCTCCAGCATTTTGTACTATTAAAGTAAATACTTGTACGAAATGTATGAATATTTTTCACTCGAGTCGCATTAAATGAAAAGCAGCTGCAGTTAAAACTGTTAGTCATTTTTAACAGTCATTTTAGTGAATTATACGAGCAATTTATTACGTTTCGATGACCAACAGTTTTATATTCTTTACAATACATTTACGAGATAGGAATTATACTTAGAATTGATAATAAAAATATTCTTTTGGCAATAGTAATAAACTTTGTAATCAATTTTGTTTATTACTCATTAATTGTCACTCAACTATAATTACTCGTGTGTTTTCGTAGCATTTACAACAATACTCATAGCATTGTTTCAATTGCTTATGATTGTTTTATATTTAAGAAATATTTATTACGGCTCTAAAAGGAATCTATAGTTTCCTTCTTTTTCTTTTACTTCAGTTTTATGGTTTTTGTTCATTTACGATTTTTTTATAGTATCGTTTATTGTGCTCTCAATTGTAGTTCAGTTGTATTATTGAATTATTTTAAACCAATTAAAAATAGGCTATATATATGCTAAAGTATAAAATGCAAGACCGCCTTCGAGTTAGCGATATTAGTGACCACCAAAGTTGGCAAACGCACTAAAAGTTATGCACTCTGTCTCAAACAATCATCGATCAGTTTAGATCTTTCGTATAATTTGAATTACTTTTGTTTAGAAACATTCACTAAAATTATTAGAACGATTTAAGAGCACTTTTAACAATACAAAACAATATTAATTTTACTAAAATACATTCACTCGAAATAATCCCTTTTTCAATCTATAAAAATTGTTGCCTTTATAATGTTGACTTTCTTATTATTCTGGTTTAATTTTGTTTATATTTTTAGGTAACAAGATAAACAGATACATTGGTAATGCTTGAATTTCAATTTTTTGTTAAAGTTAATCCATTTATGAAGTTCGTATTTGACACATATTTTTCTTAAACAACTATATTTAGCATTGTTAACGTTCGTCAAAATAAATTTGAAATTGAAAAATATTTGTGCCATTAAATTGTAAAACTTAAAAAGAGTGATCCGAGAGATTTCATTAATTTTTGCTCATATAAAAGTTATGCACACAATCATAGTTATATAATATTCATGAATTTAGCAATTGGAAAACACCTTAATTTTAACCTTTACTATTGTTTTGTTATATTTCTGTTTCCATGGATTTATTGGATTTGTAACAATCGTTTTTCAAAATATAGTGTATAAAATTTGAAAACGGAAAAGGGCGTAATAGGCATCTGATTAGGCGCATAATAGAGTAAATGCCTAACTATAGGATACGATTGGAATAAATGAGATGATATACCTTATGCACAATAATAAACATGAAGTAAAAGCTGAAGATTTTCTTAACCAATTATGAGTGACAATTATGAATATTAGCTCTTCATAATCATAATTATCCTCATGAGCGTACTTTTCATTGTCTTATTGCAGAAGCAGCTTGAATAGAAATTGTACGTGTATTACAATCAAAATTATATGCCACTTACTACTAATGCCCTTTAAAACTACTGTTATTCCAAGCTCTCCTTAATTACTACACGCAATTTTAAATTTACAGTTATATTGCTCGAAGGGGTGGCTCTGGTTATGACCAGAATTAACTCTTGAAAGAAAACAACGATTGTTTTAATGCTTACTTAATTAGAGTTGAAATCTGGTAAAAACGCACCTTAAAACCAATTAAATAATTAACTCTTTTTAGGCAACAAGCCCGATAAAGTTATGCAAATTGTGCAAAGCTTGATCTACGCATCAATTTTGTCAAAGTGTTGCAGCGCATAATATAGCTTATATTATTTATAGGCACATGTTGTAGTTTTGAGAATATTAACTCATGCTAGTTATGCATTTGTCTGTGTATGAGTTTTTCGCAAACGAGCGCAATGCGTGTTCGTAGCATTTTTCTGGTAGTTGAGGTCAATTCTGAAAGAAACAGAATTGAAGCACTTGGGATTGTGTGATGATCACCAAAAATGGCTTTGATTGCTATGTTTTGATTCTCTAACAGAAATTATATCACAAATACTTTTGATATATTGCATAAAAACTAAATGCAGCGAATTTGGAGAGCTTTGAAATGATAACAGTAAATGAAAAAGGCTGCAGCGAAAGGAATGCCGCTTTGAGTACGAACTTAAAGTATATTAACAGTAGCCGTGAAAGTAAGCAAAAAGTTGCACATTATTTTTCTCAGTGGCGAAAACAAATGACTTCGAGAGTGTTATTTGGCAGCATTCAACTTGCCTTAACTAGAGTTGTTGCGTGTTTATATAAATTGCCCAAAGTTTCAGAAGTTCAAATCTGGAATTGAGTAGAAGACTAGTAGTTTATTTTATACCATAACACATGAATATACAGAATATATTTATAAAAAGGTATACTAGAGTTGGTCCTCTTTTTGCCATGTAGTGAATGCGGGAAAGCAAAGCAAAAGTAATATATTTGGGGCGGCATTCACTCCAACAATCATTCAAATGATGGATGGATTTCTAATGGATGCCCGCCTGCCTTGAAGCTAACCGACAACTTTTTCTTAATATTCTATTCTTTACAATATCATCTATGATTTTTATAAAGAATATAAGGATAAGAAATGGATAGAAAAGTTAAATAGTCGTTTCCAATAAGCAGTCAACTCATCTCTTGCCATTCGAGCACGAGAACTTAAGCTTTACATTTAGTTTGATTACAATCATAAACTTTATTCATAAATCATTACAAAATATACCATGGAATGATTAAACAAATTGACAATTTAGTCATAGCCAACGTAAATCGAACAAACCCTTTAATTTTTGGAATCATTTGAATGATTGTCAAACCAAAAAAACTATAAATCAAAACTAATTTGTGATGAATTGGCGCCTGAAAAACTTGAGCAGTTGAGAAAATTAGCGGTTTTAGTTTTGGTGTATTATTTGCCGTAAAATACAGTATTAGAGTTTAGCACATATTAAAAGCAGCTACAAAACTTGTGTAAAAGTTGTCAATTCGTTTTTAATGATATATGATATTTACTTCAAAGACTTGTATCCCGGATGAGAATATACTGTCGGCTAACTCTAAAGTCTTATTGTAGAAAATTTGAAAAGCCAAAACTTTTTATGCATCAGACCGTTTGGGGCTTTCACTTGAGTCTCACAGGAGGTTTGACTCATTACAAGCTCAACTTTCTTTCATGGTTTAAAGTCGATTATTAAATTTGAAACAACAAAAATAAGAGGAAAAATTGAAAGCATTGCACTTTCAAAAATAGTGAATATTTAGTAATTATTATTATTATTATTATTATTATTACAAGTGAGTGTCCTTTGCAACGACCACCTACAAGATTGAGACACTCCTTAATGACCAATACAAAGGAGAAAGAGCACAACTTTCTATAAGGTCAAAAATTATCATTTATTAAGTATGTGTTTGCGTACGCAGTTAAGGCTACTATCATGTTATATAGTGTTGTGAAATATCATAATAAGCATCTAATGCAAAAAACACGTTTTAGTTTTTTATCAGTTTTCACTTTTATTTAATGGAATTAAAAGTCATGCATATCTGTAATCAAATTAATTATGAATCACTTCAACAATTAAGCATCAGTTGTATTGTTGTCTAAGTGATTAATCTCTGATTTACAATTTTTCAAAGGTGTTTAAGTGAGTCTCTTGGTTGCTTTCACTTCAAAATAATTTCAATTATTTTCCTCACTTTTTCACAAAAGTTAATAATTTAAAGTATTTCAAGAAGTTTTTCACTTTTTTCTCAGTAAAACGTTTGTGATGACAAAAATTAGTCCCTTATTCAAAAACATCGTTAACTTTTAAATTGGTGTTTGGTTTTAATTGAAAACTTCTGTCGGACAGTTTATCATATCTTCAACATTGGCACATATGATGATAGAGGGCTATGACGGACAAAAAGTTTTAATGGTCATTCCCAAACGGTAAGAACTCTATTCTGTCCCTCAATTAGAATTGAATGAATAAATTTGTATGTTCAACTTGTTCATCATTGGTCAATTTTCAGACCATGTCACAAATTCATTTGTCTTACCAATATTTAAGACCCATAAGTGTGAGTCCTCAACTCTAATGTTGCAAAAGAATAAAGTTCTTGAAACTTAAATATTCAAATTTTAAAATCAAAACAATAATTTGCGTAACTAAAATATGAGCTTGCTTTCAAGCAAATTTGTTCTAGCTTTTATTCCATATTTGTATGTGTCAATCTTTTCGATTCATATGTAAGACATTTAACATATGAGATACGAGGATTTGATTAGTTTCTCTGGTTACAAATTTGTCAAATGCAATGATGGGCACTGATTCGATTGAAGAATGTTAGAATTGTCGCTAACTTTATTTCGATATTATACAATAAAATTAGATCAACTAAAATCATAGCATTCTTTAAGTGACTCTGCACTTAGTCTTAGTAATGTAGTTTCAATACAATGTTGCATGATGTTTATTTTTTGGGCTCAGTCATGAATTATACATTTCAAACTACAATTGTTGTTTCTCAAATATACAATGATCTATGAGTGAATATTATATCTTTGATTAATTGTGTTAAGTCTTGATTCTCATTAAGAGAATTGAGATCTTTCAAAAAGATGTTCAAAGAGTTGTAATTCGAAGAATAGGTAACGAATCAATGAAAAATGTAAGAAAACATAATGTATTCGTGTAATTTCCTTAAACCGCCCACACACTAATATATTCAGTGTGTTTTGCGGCCATTATTATATGATGGGCGAAAACACGAACAGTTTTCATTGAATTTGATCAAAACATGCATTTGTAGCATAAGAGCTCATACAAGTAATAACAACAGAAAGATATTCTTGCAATTAATAATGTTGTATTATAGTTAGCTCGGAGGTAGAGTACACGATATGAATAAGTCTCAGTTAAATCCTTTGTAAATACAATAAACTATATTGAGTTGGGATAAATCAATTTTTTTAGTTATGTTGGTGTTAGTCTTGTTATTTGAAATTAAGCCAAAAAAATATTCGCAAAAATGGATTATTTGTCTTCGTTTTCGTCATATTAGAACTTGTCGTATCTGTCAATTTATTTTCTCACGACTTCTAACTTTTTAAAAAATTATTTCTCTTATTGATATAAGTCTAACTTTTTGTGTTGATTTGAGCGACCGATAAAATTCACAGAAGTCAAGTTAACACTCAATATAGTTGTGCACAATCAGCAAAACCTATACCGCCTGAAGGCTGATGAGTCTGACATCTTTAAGAAATAATTGATCATTTAAGGTGCAGCTGATAATGTCTCATAGTTTTAAGGGAGATTTATTAAGTCCGGATGAGGTTCTCAGTGTCATCTAAAGGTCCCTCTCCTATGCTTTGATGCGTCAACAGATTTTCTCATAAATGTATAGTAACAATCATTATATAGCTCTTACTTTTGCCAGATATAGACATATATACTGTATATATGTATATCTGTGTTTGGCATTTAAGCAGAGATTACAGATTTTCATAAATAAATATGACTGTCTTACTCACTGGTAGTGTTAGGATGTGCTGAAAAATTGAGACAACACTGGGAGTAATATATTATGAAATGCTACTGATTTAGAAGTGATTAGAAGTTAAGCGACAACTTTCCCCAATTTATCACATTTTTTGACAGTCTTACTAATCAAAGCTTGATAAATATTCATTCAATTTAAAAGAATGTCTAGAATTTGTTTTATATTAAGCTTTTATGACTTACAGAGATTTGCACTGAAAACTTGTTTTCTGAGTATTCTTATTTCGAAGCAATGTATTTCACAATTGATTGATAGTTACAAATGCAACCGATGAGCTTTTATTTGAATTAAATTGAAAAAATCATTTAATATTCATCTATAGACTATCTTTATACGGAAGTTATTTGATAATAATCAAAAGGTATATTTGAATTTAGACTGAAATTGTTTTTTTTCAATTTTGAACAATTGTTATAAGTTAATAGTGGATCGCATCGCATATACTGTATTAGATGAGCCAAAATATATTAACTTGAATGGTGGCAAAAGTTAATTACAGCGCGCCATCAAAAGCAGCTGTACTAATGTACTAATTAAGCTTAATGTGGAAAAAACAAATTTATTATTAGATGTTATTTTATGTGCAGATGCTTATAGTAGAGTCTTATATCATATTGCAATCGAGAAGGACTTAACGTGAACTTTGCTTTTATAACATAATCATGACATACTCCGCCTCATAATACCTTTTAAATTTCGACAAAACCACCAAATCACCAGTATGTACAGCTTTGAAACAGTGATTCTCTGAGACATTAGGCTCAGCTTTGCGGGTCATAAGGACTGTTGTGGAAGAAATCAATCTCTTTGAGTGACTCACTCTCGACCGGCGTTCGTCCCATTGCATTGGCTATAATACTGATGAATTAAGTTGTGATCATACCCACCCCATTAAGCCATTATAATTATCTAAATTATTACAAAAAGTTTTCTTTTCACACATTAACAACATTTTTCTACTCAAACTCCTAACCAATGCTAAAATAATAGAGAATTGCGACGTTAACTCTGACCTCTCATTTATACTTATAGAAAAACAAAACAGATGTAAATGTTGTTAATGTTATTTAGTATTTAGTAGTTCAGCATTTCCAACATTCTGACTCTTCATTTAGCTCTAAGGCTAATGAGAGAGAGAGAGAGAGAGAGAGAGAGAGAGAGAGAGAGAGAGAGAGAGAGAGAGAGATTCAGTCAGAGATGAGATATAAGCATATGATTTAGTTTGAGATCAAATCAGAACGAATACATTGGTATTTAAGTATTAGAATAATAAACTGTTACAGTTTCGCATTAGTCTATCCGATCGTGATCTGAATGTTAATTAAGTGATGTCACATTTTCTTTGATTGCACGACACACTAGACTTACAAACTATACTCTCTTCTAAATTACAATAACACAAATGCATTAAAATACACTGCACTGCATAATATGAACGGTATTGTGTGTTGTGATCGTGGTGTGTGTGATTGTTCCTTCAGTATTTTGCAATATAAACTCAATTAAATGAGTGAAAAATTGGATTTTAGTCAAATGTGATTGCATGCAAATTCTTGGCTCATATTTGCATAAATAATGAAGTGATTTGCCTGAGAGAAAGAACGATTCAGTAGAATCACGGTAGCAATTGCTAAGCAATCGTCAATACACAAGATATAAATATGTTTGAAAGTTAAGTTCTTAAAAAAACGGTATGCATGACAAAAACCAATAATGACAACATTTTCCCTATCCGGTCATAATACTATATAATAATAAGAAGAACATAAGCACTATATTTTCTAACGCTATGGCAGCGTCAATTGGCCTTTCCTTAGTAGTTAGACAACAGATATAGTTTCAGAGCAAAATTTATGGACTCCAATGTCTGTTTGTAACGCAGACTTATATTTTTGTTTCTGCAGAGGATATGCCAAAATAAGCTTATCGTTTGTGCTTAAAGGGAGAGAATCGGAGATAGACAATGTAAAAAATCAACTCTTTTTCTAATTACAATCCATTCTCTCTCTCTCTCTCTCTCTCTCTCTCTCTCTCTCTCTCTCTCTCTCTCTCTCTCTCACTCACTCACTCACTCACTCACTCACTCTTGAATTGCATGTCTTTGAAATCCAATTCTTCAGATTAATGAATAGTAAGGGTTATGAGGCGGAGCAGTGGCACTGTTTGAGTGATGTGAGATCATACATGGCCCAAATGAAGATATGAAGAAGATGTCAGTTTGAATGGGCGTCCAAATGGGCACAAATTATGCCCTTTGCTATAATAGATAGATATTTCAGAGGTATTCCAGTCACTCAACTCTATTGCTAAACATATTTGTAGTTCGCAGCTTAAAAAACAGGCCATTTGGAAAATTGTTAGTCCCGATGATTCTTTCAGTAAATCAAAGTTACTTTCATGCCCTTTAATACTAGCTCTTGATCTCTCTTTCATTTTTGTTTCCCTTGTAAAATTGGTTTGTGCCGATTTGAAGTGTCGAGTTTTCAATAGTCATATGTAAATGATGTAAACGACTGCTCACAGCCTTTGCCGACATTCAGAGCCAACAGCAATAATAATTTTCAGATACATCTAAACTTCTTAATGCACAATTACAAGGCATAAAACTCAATAATGGCCCAGAATCAAGTTCATCAAACTTGATCTGCTCTCCAAAATTAAGACATATTCACTTTTGACGGCTAATAATCTATTAATACAAAACTCTTATAGGTATACATATTTTATAGACTCGAACAATTACCTCAACCATTTGACTTGCAATTAAATCTATCGGTTATTCAAAACTGACTAGTAGATTGTTTAATTTGGGACCAATTAAATTTAATTGAAAATAATTTATATAATTTGTTGATTAGTCTACTTTTGATTGAGTAAACTTATTAATAAAGATTCTGCAGTACTAATCATTAGAATTGGAATGCTATAAAAAAAATTGCTTATACAATAAAAACTCGTGTATGTATTGTAAACCCAATTGAGCAAAAGTAATGCCATTAAATTCTCATCAAAATATCATTATTTTCAAGTTTGCCTATAGATCACATGGTATTGCGCTCTCGAGTGATGAGTGCTCTCACTTTGTCAATACAATACAATACAATACAATAAAGCAATTTTCAGTTCTAACTGAAAATAGCTATAAACAGGCAAAAACACATTTCATTTGATTATAATTTCTTTAGCTATTAGTCGAATAATGTATTAAAAGTTTTGCATTTCTTTCGTCAAATCAATTCATTTTTCAATAATCTAATAATCCTTAAAGGCGTGCACAAACAACTCAATTATGCCATCAAAAAATCATATGTTTTACTAATTATACTGAATGATTTGGCCCGAACGCAAGCAATTGTTCACTCTATTTGATAACATGACTTTTAGGCCCATAAAATGCTAAACAGTCTTGTTTTAAAGTTGAAGAAAACAGAGTGAAAGAGACTTTTTTGAAAGTCAATGAGAACTTTAATGCTTCTCAACTTATTAAAAGCTGATGGACTTCATGCGGAGTTAGCACTTGGCAGTAGCCGATCGCACAATTTTGAGTAAAGGATCTTAGGCTTGCACGCAATTTCACGTTTAAAGTGCTTACAAGTAAAGTGAGAAAAGGGGCTGAAATGTGCACTTTAAGGGAGGTCTTCACTATCAACAATCATGCAATACAGATAGCCATTTATATACTACCATTTAGCGAGAGAGTTGGTCAACAAAGTCATGTCAATAATGATTGCGAGTCAATGCTATTTATGTGCATTTTGGGAGATATTATCACTATCCATACACAGTTGGAGAGTTCTTATGTCAACATTCAGTTGAGAAATGAGTTCTAATCTTTATTATGCCTTCACTTCTTTAATCAGTTTAACTAGATTTCACTCAAGATCGAGTTTGATAAGTTTTTGTTTTCAATATATCTTAATTAAGTTAATATACTGTTAAATATAATTTCAGCTATAAACGTCTGTGCTCAAAGTATATAAATGTATGTTTATACTTGTTAATATTTCATATCAGTAATCTTTTAACTGAAATCGACTTCAACTCACAGCAAACAAAGCGTTATAGCTTTAATCTAGTTACTTTAATCGAAAATTCGTTTATTGTTATAATAAATAGTTTTGATATATGTATTGAACTGATCTGATATCACAAGTTCAATATGATTATCAATATTTAACTATAGACTATCTGCTAATTTAGATCTATATCAAACTCTAATGTTTACAAGCTTAATCATTGCTGACTTTGGTGATATGATGACTTTGGTATAATGTCTAAAGTGAGGCACTTTCGCCAGCTTAGGTTTTACTTGTCTTTTATATTTCTTCTTACGTTTTTATTCGAAATGGAATGAATGGTTGTCTAAGACTTCACAACAGTTAAATAGCAGTGAATGGTAATTTTCCCATACATGTCACTCGCGTTGACACTTAATTATTTATGCAAGAAGTAAAGATCGCACTCAATTATTGCAAGAACTGTCACTAAAAAATCGCGCAAAAAGTACGAGAAAGGAAATGAGCTGAAAAGTAAACATAAAGAACAATGATTATGATTGATTTGATAATAAATAGTTATGATGCTTATGTCAAACTTGTGACTATTTTGAGTCTTATTCGTATTTGTGATACCTAGCATGCAAACGCGTAAATTATATACATTTCGCCAATTTTTTGCTTTCTAACTTTTTATGCTGTTCCCATTCACTCCCATATTATAATTCTGGATAAAGTCCCGCTTATTAAGTCGTTGGCTTAACAAGCTTACGTAAGCTTCATGTTATAGCAATTGTTTGGGTTTGCCCGATTGGAATAGAAGTTTCTTCAGATTCTTTGGCTTACTCTTTTGTCTTTTGAGTCATTTTACTGAAAATATGTTTTTCAAGTCGAATCATACAGTTTACTGAACGCATATGAAACTTGTTACAGTTAATTTGAAAATTATTGCATCAATAGGTCTGTTTTGTGACAATTTTCCAAATTTAATCATCAAATAGTTTTAAGTCTGAAAGGATCGTAGAAATCAACGGAATCGATTAAATAAATGATTTTAATAAAAAATCAATTGTATAAAAATTCATATGAAAATGTCGAGTATTCCATAGAAAAATTTTCATATAAGATTTATTTTATATAGATTAAATAGGTACTAGTTTGGACCCAGTTATAAAGGTTATATTGTTATTTACAGCATTTGAAAGAAATTGAAATTCAGATGTTTGAGTGATGTTGAACTATCACTTTGCACTCTAGTCTAATATTTGTATCTTTCTTTAATTATATGAAGCCTGATAGGAAGAACCTCAAAGTTTCATGACCTAAAACATGCAGACATTCAACAAATATATGAATAGTATTGATTAAAAGAGATTCAAACTATCAATAGCTTTTTTTTTATCAAGGATACTTTTATAGGTTACATTCTTAGGTTCGGAATATTTTAAAAACTTTCAACAAGAGGGTCATCTTATTAAAAAATCAATATCAATATGTAGCTAATTTGACTAAAATCACTTGCCCGTTGTATTTGAATTTGTCAAAAACTTTCTTATTTTATTGCTTTCAGATAATTTTTGATCTTCAAATGATCAATTGTTTCAAAACTAAAATGAATAGGCCAAAAGTAGACTGGAGAAATACTAGGTTCAATTTAAGATAATGGCAACGTGTTAAGTGTTTTAGTAAAGCTTGAGTTGGTTTATTTTATCTTGAAGCATTAGTGTCTCATGCATTGATTTGCATTTTTCACGTAATTGACCACTATAGACTTTGATTTGTATGCAAAGGCAATAAAACCTTAGTTATGGCTTGAATCCTTAAATTGTTAGAATTATCTTCGATTTCAATATGAAACCGATAATTAAAATAAAAGTTACATAAAGTTCTACTGCTCTAAACTGTACTGAAATAGTTTTATGTAGTTTCAACAAATACATGCTTTCATACATATATTGAGTAATAAATTTAAATTCAAACTAATTTATATTTGCAAATAAATGACCTGTTCTTAGCAATGAATTGTAAAATTGAATTATCTTATTTCCCCTAAAATTGAATACTTTGAGAAGGTCTTTGATCTAGTTTAAAGCATTCTCGCCTCAGAGTTGGTCATTGCATTCTCTGTGTGTGACACATGTGCTGTTTTTCTGTATGTAATGAATAGTAAATGATTCTCTGACCAGCAAAATATATTAGCAGCCGGTTATCGTTGTTTGCTTCCTGACAGGAAGTGGCCGTTACCTCAAGCTCTGTAGCATTAGTTACAGAAAATCAGTTAACAATAATATATTTGTGCTCTTATTAATATAGGTTACAGAGTATTTTGCATTGTTTTTGGGAATCAATTTCGGGTATATTATACGTTAAACGTTATAGACTTTGCTCTGGACTAATGGGTTTAGTTTGCCTTCAATAGTACTCGTTTCTGTATTATGCAATAGTTTATTCCATGGATTATGAAATTCTAATAATAAAGAAAAGATTAGAAGCAAAAAATGGTTTTGAGATGAAAGCTCTCATGAGAATGGTATATAATTTTGATATAGTTGAATAAAGTTTAAACATTTCATCATAAGAGTAATTATAAGTGGCCATAATTAATGATAAAATACGATCAGCACAATATTTTTGTAATTTACAATACATCCCACGGTTCAATAATGACAGGAAACAAGATTCGGATAAGAGAAGTAGCAATCATTGTGGTTTAAGTTAAAAATACTCAAATCTTTATCTCGATCTAGAAGCTATGACTTTTTTGGAGAAATGTTTTAGGCAGACATTCACAGGTAAAGTACAGTAGAGTGTAATTCATATCCAGTTCTTCATACAGAATAGGAATATGCCCGCAGGCCTTGATGACGATTATAAGAAAAAGAAGAGAACAAACTTGATTACATTCTGTCGCTTTAGTCTTGTTTACCAACCATCAAAAAAGAAGAAAGAAAAATAATTAATCAAAGCAATAAATTAAATTTCAAACAAAAATAAAAGGCAGGCCTGTAATTAGTTTAGAGGGGAAGACTCGCTAAAATAATATATGAGTAAATTGTTAATGAGGGTGGAGTTTATTTGGCCAAAACCTTAAGAATATGTTACAATTTTTTCGCAAATTATTATTATTGTAGGATTTTGGTGACCACCCTCGCTATAGATGCCATACGTGTACGCATTGATGGCAATGATAGCATAACATGCTTTTATATTCAAATTAATGCTAAAAGAAAGCACTGGTTTATTAGTCTATAATCTATAGTTTATAGTATTTATCAAAAAAGAGAGATCCAAAGCATTTTTGAGTGAGCATATTTACAAATGAGAAAGCGGTGCAAAGAAGTTTTCGTGCCCCAAGTCATCATCTATTCCTGTCTTTTTGAGCGCTTCACTGACTTTCAATAGAGCCTAAGTTAAAATAGTGTCATTATTGCATAAAATAACTTTCCGCATAAACAATTGAGCACTAAAGTCTTTAGGTTATAAGCAATTTGAACAGAGGCACACAGGCTTTGTTATCAGCTCTTCCAAAATATTTACTTTTTAAAATTCGATTCTAATTCAACTTTAATTGATTTTACTTTAAATAATTTCTAATTATTGAATCAGTTGTGCAATTGTTTTGAGCAATACTTCTATTTCTTAGTTCAAGGATAAAGATAAGGCACAAAACCAAAACCTCTTGAGACCTCAAATTCCAGACCTTCAAGTTCAAAACCTCAAAACCACGCTTAAAACACTCAAGTCATAAATTGTGAGCGAAGTAATCCCTTTTCATAAAGCCTGATCAGAGCTGTCACATAGAAATGTGTTTGAGTTAACTGTTTTGCAAAACAAATAAAGTTTAAGCAAATTATTGCAAATTAATTGAAGTCACTTTCAGTAAATCTATTGAAGAAGAGCGATCACTTCTCATCAACTTTGAAACTGTAATTATAGTGTTTTTACGCTAATCTTTCGAATCAGAACACAATTTACTGACCATTGATTATAGCGTTGGCTTCAGAGTCAATTTCTAGAGTCGTCTCAAGAATATGAGTTCTATTCACTTTATATCGCAAACATTTGCAAATTTTGAATCTTGTTTTTCTGTTTATCTAAAATTGTCTCAAATGAACTGATCATAGTTATTAGAGTACATGAAACTCACAATAACCTGATAAGTAACTTCGATAAAACACATAAGATGTTTGCTTTTAATCAAATTGAAACAATCAAAATATTAGAACATTTATCCGAACTGACATTAGATTTGAAAAATAAATAATTGTCGCTCAATCTGAGTCAGTCGATTGGGCTTGTTCAGTATAACTCGCCTTATCTTGGACTGTTGAGCAGATCTTGTAGAGACTTTAATGTACTTTTGGAGTTATAAACTTCTGATTCGACAAATATTAAATGAGATAATGAAATATTTCTAATTAAAATTACGCCTCATTGAAAATGAACTGTTAGTTCATATTAAACGCCATCAAAGTGAAGGGCAAATAAAAAGAGATGTTATTTATTAATTTTTTATGTGATGCTCGAAGTTATGACAATTTGAAAAATGTTCTCATTTAATTGCATACCCCAATGAATTATTTCTCAGAATAAATCTTTGTCATTGGCTCAGACGAGATTCAATTTTTTTCATATTCTCTTAGTTTTTTTATCTCATAATTAATTATAATCTAAAATGGTTTATATGCAAATGAGTTAATTTAAGAATTTAGAAAATTAAGTTTTTAAGCACTCCGTTCATTATGGCTTTGATGTATTTATTAACACAATATTAAATTAATTTAATTATAGTTATAACTCCCAGTTTTGAACAAACTTCTCAATTAAGTTTTCGTAAGTCCTGCAGACTATTCAAAATGAACAGTACGTTAGGATCGTTTTTCAGAGCTCTCTCAAATCTCAACCAACCATGAAGTCAGAAAATTAATATAAAGCTGAATTATTGAATATAAAGCTGAAGTGTTTAACTATTTTCGTTGCCTTCAGGCCTACAGCAGTATTTCATTTTATAATGTTTCACTCTATGACTGCCTCTTCTCCCAAAAAATGGTTCTCAACTCTTGGCACCAAAATCTTTAGCTTTATTGTTTATGCTTCATGGGAACCACTAAACTAACTTCTAAAGAGATTGCTTTTGACAAACAGATAACTTCCGGAGCATTTTTGCCAATTTCTGTTATTAATTAAAGCTGTCAAGAATTATAATTATACAAACTATTTTTTCGCAAAAAGTATAGATTAAGATAAACTTCTATTTTGTAAAATGAATTTATTTAACTCGATTTGCTTAATTGCTTATTTCTTTCACTCAATTTTAACACCGAATACACTTTTGCTCTTAAATGCCAATGAGAGAGTAGGCATTAGAGACCTATCGCTACTGTAACTAATTTTTTAAGCGCACGCTTTGCTCATTTAAAATTGATAGTAACTCTCTCGCGCCTTAAGACATACCAATAGTGTTTGAAAGTAATATAAGTATAATACCTCTATACTGGTGTTATGCATTTCCTATTCAATCGCAGCCTTTTTCAGAGCCGTCGTATTAAGTCTACCACAAACTTAAAAATTTGTTGTGCATCCCTCAGGCTTGACAGGTAATCAAACGCTACTGTAATTTATTACTGTTTCCAAGTCATTAGTCCTCTTCGGACTGCGCTTTTGCTCTGTTCATACTGTATCATAGATTATAAAACCATTACGCGTTAGACATTCATTTCAAGCTTAGTTTCAATAAGTTATTTAATTTTATCACTTCTTCCAGATTATTAAATATAATTTGAAAGGTATACACTACTTCTAAATAACCTGGTCTAAAGTTAAATATTTCAATTTTATCAAATTAATTTCTGATGTGAAACCAAATTTATCCTTACATACATTAGAATATCATTTGTTTAATCAGTTAAGTAACTTGAATAAATTATATAATACTATCAATTTATCAAAAATATTAGAAAGCAATAGCCATCAAAATATTAGTACTCCTATGTATAAAATAAGTTATTTTCTGTTTTAATCAGTATTCATAAAAAGATCATTATATGAATAGCTCTTTCGATAAATGAAAGAGTAAAATATGGTAATGATTCCACGAATGTTCACTTTCAATAAAAGTTATTTGAAAACTTTCTCAAAAGTAATTAATCAATTTTTATTGCTTTTGACTACTTCACTATTTTTTAATTAAGTTTTGGAGCAAAGAGTATTGCATAACCTCTTATTTGCCCGAACGCTAGAAAGTGGTAGCGAATCATTTACTGATCCGGCTACTAGATATCTAATAATAAAAAGAATATCTGCACAACTTTTGCAATTAAATGTCTAAACTTTATCTCACATCTCAAGTTTTATACGAAGAAAAGCTAATTAATAAAATAATTGATTGAAATCAAAGTTCGATAGCACTGACACCGTAAGCATTGCATATCTATTCCTAATTTGTATTTTAAGATAGTAATAAAAACAAATAATTATGAGACTATATCCTGTAGTAATAAAATTGTAGTTCTACTATAAAACGAAGTAAAACTTAGCTTTAATGTTATTTTAAAGTTTGCTCATTTCCTATTTATTATCAATAATTATTGCTGTGAACGCACACTTTAAAACATGATTATTCATTCACTAATAAAACAAACTATTAAAATACTTTAGCTTCAGTTGACATGCATTTGGCTAAACCTAATAATTATATATTAAACAAAAATAGAGAAAAAGAAATATATGCACAGAGAATGAAAAATTATAATTATAGTTTGCAATATGAGAAATTCATTAATTTCATAATACAGTATACCCAAACACATAAGGTTTATAAACCCTGTGTAGAGCTGTATACCTACACAGGTATATATGCATGTCTAACTTATATAGTATCATCTCTGGTGACCGGCAGGTGTAGTTAGACTCTAAAAATAACGATTTTTGTCTTTTCTCCTTTCATAACGTTGAGTTTGAGTTGTTTAGACGGCCAGGTATAACAGTAGAAAATAGTGAACAGCACTAACGCTACCAAAAACTATGATCACAAAGTTTTCTATTTTTTCCCCACTCGTCGACAAAAGAGTGAGTCCACGATTGGACGGTATATGCGCGGAGGCGGAACTGAGGAGGGCTTGGCTTAAATGAAATGTTCAGAGCATGTTTGGCACGCTATAGATGTGTTATTAAAATGAAAATGATTCCAGAATGCTTTGAGCCTCAAACTAAGACCTGTAGTGATCCATTACTATGAAAGGCTCGATTTAACTATTTTTCCATAAAAACTAATTTATTCAGTTATTGATTTGCCGCCAAAAAATGTTGAATCAATTGTTTTCAATTTAAGATGTGACCATTCCTTCGTTGTCTGATTCGAACTTTTTTAACATTGAAACAATTCTCGTCAAATTCAAGCTTAAAGTATGTGCTCTTCTTTTCACTTAGTACTCCATCGATTATTACTGATCAATAATCCTCATATACATGTGATGCCACCAATTAATCATATGATATCATTGTAAATATTCAACTTATACAAGAAAACCCTTCCATCACTTCGACCATCACTCACCACATCATTTCAGTCATGAATCATTTGGGCACTATGTATGCCACCAAAAGAAGACGAAGAAATAGTAAAAGGTATCAAACTTATCTTTGCTCACTTCCATCTTTTCTTTTCAATCAATAAATAAGAGAAATGTATAATGATTGAGAGACCCAAACAAATTGTCAGCCAAATAATTCTTTGTTTGTATTGACGACAGATTTCTACTTACTAAAAAAGTGTGAGCTGTCAATGATACGTGTTGTCTGCATGAGAACAAGGTTACAATTATGCCCTCTTTATTAGTGAATCGAACATTTTTCACATTGATTAGGCTTTTTTCTGTTAATTTAATAGCCGAAATTCTCGGCAGAAATACTTTCTCATAATTTAGTCTCAACACATATTAGTAGATAAAACACTATTTAAATGGTGATCATTTAGTTGAAAGTAATTCAAGTGAAATAAACTTGATAAGAGATATCTGTATTATACTAGTATAGACTCTTTGAGATAAAACAAATGAAATATTTCATAAAATGAAATGAACTACTTTTCACTTTCCTATTGGAAACATTTGCGAAATCACTTAAAATCACAATTGTTTAAGAGTTCAAGTGTCAAACCGATTGAAATCGGGCTTTTCGTTAGCTATTGCTATAATTAGGAATATTTGGCATTCGCAAAGAACGCCAACCACTTGTTCCGGCAGAATAACCGTGGATATAGTCGAAGATCTGTTTCCCTCTTTATATCCCAAGGATAGGCCTCTGGCCCTCAATCAGAGTTACTATTTTAAAGTACTGAACTGTTGTTTAAATACTAATTCTTGTTTTAGCTCAAAGTATTAGTGATCGAATTGGTTTAGTTATTTGGTTTTACCTTTTAGTTGTAATGTTTGTTGTAGCAATGCTTCACATATCCATCACTGATGACTTGGTGGTCATGTATAATCATTATAATGATTGCGAATGCCTTATCGATGCAGACTCTTATAATATATGAAATTAATGCATTTCGCATTAGACAAATCGTATTTTAAATATTCAGATATTTGTCTATTCCTTTGAAGTTCGAGGACATTGCACTTGAGGCTAATTCAACCCATTAGTTGTTTAACAGAATAATAGCATTACCACTATTATAAACTACAGGAATAAGAATAAATGGTATGATAAGTTGATATTTTCTCAAAGTCAATGAGTCCATTGGCAATAATAGATGTATGTTCACTTCAGTATATTAGTTGTTAGCGTAAAACCACAGACATGTAAAGCTAAGCACTGATTCACAGTCACACACACTTAGATTTTTTGATGTAAACTGAGTCAAACGTTTGACGACTTGCATGTTTTATACAATTTTTAGCATAAAATAAGGCCTAAAAAGTGATGTTGTGCTGCAGAGAGACTGATGTGATAAGTTGGCAACATAAGCACCACTACCATCAAAGCTAACGAGTCAAATTTTAGTGAGAGAGTAAATGAGTCAGTTCTTCGTTTTTATAGATGTTTCATAGAAAGGCAAAGTTTCGTGCCTGTTTCAGCTTTGCTTTTCATCTAACATTTTATGCATGCATTGCAGCAGCAAATGTATAAACTTATATTTATATATATATTGTACTTAGTGGGCTTCTTGTGTCGCATGTTTGGACCTCTCAGTCGTGTTACAGGACATCATAGAGCCACGCAAACAGCAAACATGCAATAGTTGCCACCACCAAAAGCGAGTCTTCAAAAAACCATACTAAGTATTATGTAATACAACTAACTGTTAGACAACGGCAGCTTTTCTATTATGCTTTAACTCCGTTGCTGTATTTGTGCTAATTTGCTTATCAATTGAAATCAATTTCACTATTGCATGCCTTCAATATTACGACAAACATGAACGTCATTCAAATTGTTATTTTTTTCTACTAAACGAACTGAAACATGCGATCTTATACCGCCACTGCAAACTTGGATTGGTTTAGGTTAGGGTAGGCTTTATTTGCTAAATCTATTCCCACTACTGTTATGATATGCACTCACTATCTTATCAATATGAGAGATCTCTAAAAATTATACTAATAAATACTATTTACATCAGTTAACTAGCAATTAAATAACATTCAGTACAAATAGAGCTTTAATTATGAAAAGAAAGCAATAATTGGAGTGAAAATTAAATCAAACTTCATTTGATTTATTATTTTCGATTTTTATGCAATGCGTGAGTCCAATAATTAGTGCCTTTACAGCCTAATAGTATTAGCATAAGAATAATCATTATCATCGCATTGATCTTATTTAAACGATCAAATTTGGAGTTTATCTTGCTCTTTAAGAGAATTTGTTTTTTGATCAGAGGTTGTAAATACGAGTATAAAATGTGAATAATACTAGTATGAACTAAATTGGCTGAAAAGCGCATCTTTCTACAAACTATCAAATTGTAATCTTAAGAGTGGATTATAATTGAGCTAAAATTGTAATTTATGTGATTATAATTATTAATTATAGCACGAGTTAACATGAAAATTGGTCTGAATCTTGTTATTAGTTCTTAACTTTGTATTTGCATCCATCTGTTAAATGACAGTAAATCTATTCGTAATTTGCTTAATCCCTTATGTAACTCACAAGTTAGTAGCAGTTTTGCTAACATTCTTCAGATGAGCTGATAGTTGCGTAATGGCCAAAGCGCTTAATATTCATTTGGCCGATGCCTTAAGGCAATGACAGTGAATGAGTGGTTTTTTATTTGTTGGCGATCATTCTCTACTTGTAGTAAGAGACATAACCTAAACTACAATGTATTAAAGAAAAGTTTCAGTCTATTAAAAGCCTTGTGGCAGTTTTGTATCGCAATAGTGCTAAAAGTTGTCTCTAATACTCTATGGGACTTATCCAATTGTACACGAGGCTACAAAAACCTCCCTTTGCTGAATAGGTCATTAGCGGAGGCCACCACTGCCGAAAATCATTAATTTTTCTCAGTCTAGTTTCGACAGGTATGAGTATTTTCACTTCTAATATTGAGGATAGCCTTATATTTTGACCCAAAACTAGCTCTATAACACTATAACACTATCATCTAGAACTGCCTTTCAGCTGATTAGGTATTTTAGTGCCTAATTCACTAAAACTAAACCATAATAAGAGTAACAATAATGGTATGGATGTTAATTACATTACCAGTTGTGATATACGGCTACTTATTCCCCAAATGCAACTGTTACTGCAAGCGTTTGTGTGCGAGAAATGACAACCTTAAAAATTATTGCTCCAATTTGTCGCGAAACCCTTTTCTTAATTAGATGGACACGAAAAATAATTAGAGTCTCGATCACCTGAAAGCTCATCGCAATAAACATAAATAAAAATGGGAACAACTATTATTTTATGTCTATAATCGTAATAAAAAATGTTGCAGTATTTTTAGTTTGCTTTCTGCTTAAGTAATTTTTGTTTATGTGTGGTATTGAGCTACTTTTCTATCTAACTTGTAAGTTATAAGCCATCTGTTTCAATCAGAGAAAGTTATGCTGTAATGATTGAAGCTTTTTTTATGTCACATTATATTACATAACTTATGGATAGCTACGGTATGATCTCAGATTTTTTTAACACTAATAATTTATTTGCTTGATTTGGTTTCTTTTGAAAGATATTTCGCTTCTGAAAACGAATCAAATGCCGAAATAATGCACACTCTGTGTGGCCCAAGCGAAATAGCTATCTAAAAAATTGGAACAGATGTAGACTCAAATTTACTAGAGTTTTTCGAAGATAAATGCATTATTAGTCAACCTTAGGACAATTGAGGGGATTATGCTATGCTATAAGTTTCTTACATATAGAATAAAATGTTCTCTCAAATAGTAAGGATATATAGATCTATTTATGGAACAATTTTTTGATTCAATTCAATTTCATGTCGTGTCCAGAAACTGTCTCCGGTTGTCTGTCCATGCAGTAGGTTGCGTGATTCAGTGTTCAGTCTTATAGAATATAAGAATATATGCCAATTCTTGCAATACTATCTTTTTCTATCTGTATGTACACTTTTAGTTAGATTTGGTCTATGCGTGCGGACATCTATACCTTTGTCTCAGTGCAACTCTCTCTCTCTCTCTCTCTCTCTCTCTCTCTCTCTCTCTCTCTCTCGTTCTCGCTGACTGTCCCTTTCATTGAGTCTGGATATCTGTTTCTCTGCTCAGAAAGATGTATTATTTTTCTTTTCTTACTGCTTGCGTGAATCATTGATGAAAAAGTTTGCTTAATAATGCATTGTCGATGTCTCAATGTTGCGATTCATTGTGTTTGTCCATAAGTTATCAAATGAAATATTCCTTTTATGAATCTATAGACCTTTGCTAAATCCAAATATGGATATTCTGCAATTGGCTTATGGCTCGAATGGCCGCAAAATTGAAGCCAACAAAGTCACTATAGCTAACTTATAGTCATTAACTTCTCGATCGTACCTCAAACTAAAATCAAGGCTATCTTTGATTAATTTATTACCTTTAAGCTCAAAACAAAAACAGAAATCTCAATTCAATTATGTTGAATCAGAATTTATTTTGTTTCAAACTGAAATTGAAATACTGAACATTTGTGCATTTTTCGACAAATCGAGTCTAAACCACAAAATAGAAAAGACGAGTGAATGATATTAGAGAGAGAGTGCAGTGGATATACTAAAACCTTAAATCCTATTGAAAAAGCTGACAATACATGAAGTGCACGCTCTATCGATCACCCATTATTTGCACAAATTGTAATTAATTTTTATTATTCATATGACTTTATTCTATTATATTCTATTGCAGTATTCGTGTTCAGCCAAAGGATGGTCAAACCAAATCAAATCCATCTAAAAGGCATAGAGAGCGTCTTAATTCCGAGCTCGATATGTTAGCCAGTCTTCTCCCCTTTGAACAAAGTGTTCTCTCCAAACTCGATAAACTTTCGATACTCCGATTAAGTGTTTCTTACTTGAGGACCAAGAGCTACTTTCAAGGTAAGATAAAGTTAAATTATGTTATTGAGCCTCAACAAATTCAATTCACAAATCAACAAAAATGAACAAAATCTTATTAACGAGCAGTTTATACGAATTCAAATTTAATATTATCAAAGAGTTTATTCAATGCAATCTTAAAGCTAGTGATACCACAGGAGATGTGATTTTGTTGAGATGTTTTCTTTCAATCTTATAAATTTGAAAAGTTCAAAAGTCACTAAAATGTTGAATAGCTTTGAGTCGGTAAACGATTCATGTCCGAAAAGGTCGTTTAACTTAAAAGAGCAGTTACGCTATTATGAGCCCCAATTTTTCAAAAGTAAAAATTATTAGACATGACTCCACTTTTTTATTGAGCAGTGCAGACAAAATTATGATTATATCCTATGTAACAAATCTGGTTTCGTATTTTAAACTATGGAATCACTGCAAAAAACTGGCTCAATGCTTGTTAACTATTTAACTAACTTATTTAAAAAAGTATTATAACTGCACTCTATTGGGTTATATCGTTATCGAAGCTGTAGTTCTTTTAAGAAGTATAGCATTACTGACGATCACAACTTCATTCTTCTTGTTCTCCTTCCTCTTCTACTACTACTAGTTCAAAGCCAGAAGAAACTAAAACTTTTCATTACATGACCCTTAAAATTATTGTTTACAATGTTGTTCGACCACATCATTAGATATAAGATATCTCATAATTTTATTTATGAATCATGAGCTCAACTTGTTTTCTATATATATATATATTTATACATATAATATTTCTATATATTATTTCGTATAGATTTTATTTTTGGCACTGCTTTTATTTAAGGGAATCTCTGCTTTCGACCACCCATTGAGGGCCTCTTACCAGCAAAGATACAAATAATTAGTTACTGAATTGGTTTTCTCTAATTGTGGTTACCTTCTAAACAGACTTATTATTTAGTGAATTATTGCAATTGAGATGTTTGTTTTCTTATTTTATAATAATGAGAAAAGTTACATTTAGTTTAATTCTTTTTCTACTTTTCACTTGTGGAAGGTTTTGCAAAATATTTTGCCAGAAATTAGTATTTGAGCTGAGCGTTTCTCACCCATACGAAAGTTTACGACTAACTCGAAAGAATAACTCAAATTAACCTTTAATTATTTGTGTGTAGGTGAGCATTAAAAGTTGAGAACAAAAATAGTAGAAAAAGTTGTTCAAATTATAATTGTTTCTCATAAGTTGAACTTTAAATTTTGGTCTACTGCTTCAAAACAGAGATTGTTTAATGAAGCGACTGTAAGGCATCGCTAATTGAGGAATTTAAGTGCATTCCTGTAAAAAGAAATGTATTAATTGTTGCGTGTCTGTCATGAGCGGCCAAAATATTATATTTTCGTGTCTGTGTGTATGTTATGAAATGGTTATGTGCCCAAAAAGTAAAAAAGCTAACGTTTAGGCCGAGCTTTTGGTGGTGTTAAGTGAATGTTGTACTCATGAATGTCGCGTGTGTTGGTTTTCAAGTAAACATTTAGTGTTATAAAACGCCCATTTTCTACTCGCACATCACCACAGCTACAACTATGAAAAACTATTCAACTAACCAAACATAATATGTTTGTAAATATACCACAGATTATGTATATTTAATAGAGGATCAGAAGACCATCTATTTGTCTCATATGAAATGAGACAATTAGTTGAGCAGACAATTTAATGACAGGTCGCGTATTGCATCTGTTTCTGAACTGTGCTTTTCTGCTTTCAAATCACTGGTCGTGTTCTTTTAAATATTTTTCATATCATATAACATATATCTCTTGATTCTGTTGAATCAGTACTTTTCTCTTCTAAGCTCTACTATTTTGCTGATGGTTTTAAGTTATATTCATGTCACGTATAATACTTAGGCATTTAAAGCTGCAATACCTATGCTATACCAGTGCTATAGCGAATGTAATACCTATCATATATAATTCATTCCACTTAATTATGCACCAAATTTCGTATCTATACCAAAACGGAAATGAGTTTTTGATGTATACAAGAGTAGTAGCAGAAGAAATTTCGCATAAATTTTGATGTTTCAAAGGGTTTAAAAGCATAATTTTCAATTATTTTAATGATCCCGAGCTCACAAAAGCAAATAACAAATGCAATTTAAATTCATAAATCAAAACCAAATCAAAGCCAAACGGACGCAACTATTAATTAAGAACACCATTGTTGGCTATATTATCTTATATGGTACAAGTAGCACAACGTCAGAACTATCTCTGACCTTAAACTTTTCAATTTTGCGCATTATACTATTACTATTACTCAAACAATTGGCATCATTTTCAATGTAATAATCTTTTAAAAAGCATTATTAATAGTTTTACGTTTTATAACAGCTCTGTGAGACTATTAACTAGATTTTATGACATACAAAAAATTGTGTCTATTTTGTTTATTGTTTATAGAATTTTTTCTTTTTCTCATATCTTCATGATATAATTCAAAAATGATGTGTCAGCCAAGTCACACTTGAAGCTCTTATGAGACCCTTATCGACATACTATAATGCGATCTGTCAAAATAATTTTGTCAAACTTTAAAACAAAAATCATGTTCGTAAACATGGAGATAAGGCATGAGCTCAAAAAATGATTTGCCAAACGAGTACTAAGAAATACAAAATTACAGTAAGCTATTTGCAAAGCAGGTGCAACTCTCAGATCGAAATATTGCAGTTGACAGGCTTTAGCCTAACTATCCTAGTTTTCATTTGTTCAGTTCAAGTTTTCTCTCTATTGGCACCAATACAGAAGTGAATGTTCGTACAGATAGCAGGAACAATCTTCATTTTTGTTTATATAAACATATATAATCCCTCAATTGATGCAAATTCTTGTTTTTAATCATTTTATGAAAATGACATTCTTCTAATTGCAATTTGTCTTCAATGTATTCAAGTTATCTTACACTTAAAACAGCTCGAATCTGAAAAATGCATTTTTCTATCAAATTCAGAAATCGCATTATTCGTGCAGTTGGAAAATGATTGCAATTGTGAGAGTTGTTAGAACCTCATAAAATCATATCTATTAAATATGTTAACTTATGAGTTAGTCATGAACGGTCTTTATATATTGTTTTTAAAAATTTGAACCTTCGAGACTTTTCAAATGATAATTAATTGGTAATCATGCGGAAAACATTCACGAAACAATCATTATTGTTGAGATTCATAAGCAGTGATATCTGTTTTGATGATCTACTATTACTATTACACAAACGACTGACCGGTCGAACACAATTGCTCTGATTTGATAATAAAGGTGCTGAGACCAAGAGGAGGAGTCATATGGAACAAGAGCACTGTTTGCTTCAAAATAATTGCAGCAGTCAGTAGTAAAAAGTAAAACTGCAAATGAACAACAAACAAACAAATGAGAAAAGTTTCAATTCACTTCATGACGGTTTCTCTGGTGGAGGCCTTCGCAGCATTGAAAAGACTGATGCATTACTTTTTATTAGATGCCGTACCCACTTATTTAACGAAAATAATTCTGATTAATTTTCATGAGAACGCTTTGTAAACAAGAGGTGCACTTTATATTTATTTAATATCTAATGTTGACATTAATAATGCAAAATTGAAAGACCACCAATAATTTAAAGTATATCATTTTGCGTACAAAGATGGATTGGTATCAAATTTCATTTTAATGCTAAAAAAATTGATGCATGCAATTAGTGCCAATACGTGTGATTAATTTTATGCATATCATATCAAGTACAATTTCATAAAATATATAGCCTTATATTCTTAGAAAATGTTGCACTCTATTCGAGAATACATAATGATAGAGTGCAATAGTTCTCTCTCTCTCTCTCTCTCTCTCTCTCTCTCTCTCTCTCTCGCTCGCTCACTCTCTCCCTCTCCTTAGTTTCTCTCTGTTTTCTGTTTGGTATCTGTTTCTCACTCTCTTGATGACTGAAAAGTTGGTGCAATGGTGAATACCTGGTCTGATATAGTGATAGCATTAAGAGTGAATGCTATTTTGGTTGAGTGCCAGTGGCGTGACCCTCAACTCAGTTTAGTCATCAATCATTTTCATTGACAGTGGTAACGATAGCCCAGCGACGTTCATAACGACCGTGATTTTGATGCAAAAAATACTTTCTCCCGTTCATGTCATTCATGTATAATTAGTCGACTGCCACACTTGTAGATAGACTATTCAATATGAGAAAGAATCAGTGCTTGTATTAGACACAAAATAGCCATCAAACAAAAAATAACTTATAAGAGACTGAGCCTGAAATGAGATTTAAATTTTAACTTTTGCAAAGGTATACAAACTTTGATGGGAGAAGTGATCAGATATACATTAAGGCTATTCACTTACTTGATGCTCAAGTCTTCGTGTTTTTTTGTTAGGCCATTAAATATCTGTAAATAAGAAGAGATGAATGCTTTGAAATGCTCTTTTGGTGCCAATGTTTCACAAACAACTGTATATTACGACCACTTTTGTTATTACTGTTAACTTGTATTTCTCAGTAAATTATTGCATACATTAATACCGGAATAAATTAAGAAATGGTTTTGTTTTTTCTATTATATTATGTTTTATACTTGAGTTGTTTGCACTGATGGGTTTGGATCATTGCTTTTAAGTTGTCTGCAGTATAATAATTAGTTAGCAGAATAACATATTATATGACTTTATGAATGTTTCATGAACTATCTCTATGTTTTTTTTCATTGTTCGTTTTACTGTATTTGTTTTAGATTATTGCTCTGAAGAGCATTTCAAGTGATGAGAGAACAATGCACACGAGTTATCAATATATACAGCACATAATATATACAGCACATTCTTAACAGTTTAATATTTGCCAAAACTGAACATATAACAATTAGCCTGTAATACAATCAGTAAAAAGTTAATTACAAGTAGCGCTCAATAAATCTTAACATTTTCATCATCATTAGAGCCTCTTAAAGATCAAATTAAGATTGATTATTCGACTAGATTTGTGTTTGTATGCAGCATATCAGTACAATATAATGGATACTCTATTGATCAATCAATGCTAACAAATGAAAGTTTTTCAGAAAACAAAGTGAATAATAGAGAGAAATAAAGAGAAAAAGTTATAACTTTGCAAAAGCAGTGCATAAGTTACTGTTTCAATTGTTTGTTCATTGAGACCCACCCTCTCTCTAATATTTTTGTTCGGAATTGAGCAGTTTATGTATGTATAACACGTCTCTGAGTACAGAACTTTATGAATGTGATTGTTTTATTTGAAATGCCAAACATAATATCTGCTCTTATTAGAGCCAGCCTTATAATATGCAGTTTCAAATATTATTGCAGTCCTAATTATAAAAGCAAAATGTAGTTTTGCCAATGCCTTCACACTTAACATTACCTGAACAAGAGCAGAAACAGAGAGACTCCAGTAATTGCGATATAATTTATTGTGGGACTGATGTATTAAGCTCTAATAGCATAAGCGCTCTTATTTTATTTATACACTTAAAGGCGGATCTGTTATGCAATATTCGTTTGGTTCAGATTATATAGTCTTTAGCTCATCCACTATTTTCCAAAAGGTAATGAATACACACATATATCGAACTGAAAAAAATATAAAATAAAAGGTAAAGTGAAAGTTTTGTGACTCGTTCTCTTTGGATGCGATGCATGGCTACGCACGGATGAACCGTAAATGGACAATAACGCAGTTCACGTATTAAAAAATCCATTTCACTGCCATGTATTATATGTATTATGAGAGAGAATATTCGCTCATCTCCTAATTTATGTGATGCTCTTCTCTCCCTCTCTCCTCTGGTGTCTCGTCTCTCATACGGTTTCTCTTCTCCATTCAACTCTCTCTCTCTCTCTCTCTCTCTCTCTCTCTCTCTCTCTTCTGATAGTAATGTCCAAAGCTCAAACGCATCTGCTCTATAAAAGGCGTGGTCGTAGAGGAGGTGTTCCTCAGCACTCGATTTCCTTCGGGTGCATTGCTCTGATAGCATCACTCATAGCGCACTAGTAATTCACCAGATTGTAGTCTCCATCATCTCATTGATTGTTGTGCCACACCACACACGCTTACCATAGCCTACAATACTTACGATTTTGCCCACACTAAACATCATCAGCAGTTTGATAGCAAATTGATCGTAGTTTTGAACGAAACAAATTCAGTCAGACAACTCTGTAATATATATGCGCACAAAGTTACTGATCTCACTCGCTTCTAACTGTACTCTAATAGTTATATTAGTTCTGCATTAATGACAAGCACAAACATATTCTTCAATACAACTAATGAGTTCTGCAAATTTGATTGACGAACCTGAAAAATCATTTTACTTGTCTCAAATTGAAATAATGTAATTTTGGTTTTGACAAAAATTGTAAAAACGTTTGAAGCTACTTCAGATTCTTTATTCTTAATATGTTTTGTAACTTACGGAAACAGTCAAATTATTATATCTAGTATTTATTTCGAAATAGAAATTCTCACGCGAATAACGCAAGAATAATGTATATCTGGTTATTTGAATCTGACTTAAGCTAGAGTATGATTGCTTTATGTACATGGCATTACCTCAAATTTTATTATTGCTGTGAGAAAACGATTTGAATTAAAAGGAGAACAAAAGTGAAAACGAAAAAATATAATATTTGTTGCGCGACTGATAGTCAATGTTAATGATTGAGTGGGGATGAGACTGATTTCGTGCTGATTACAATGATTTTCGTCAAAAAGTAGCAATTGGACGCTATTTGATGTAATAATTCCTACAAAATGTTTTTGTCACGTAAAGTGGTATTGTAGTCACGCCACGAAAAAAATCATTTTTATCCGTCAAGTATTACACATTCTGTTTGGACATTACATATAGGAATAGCACCCTTTTATGATTCACTCTAAAAATTATATAACAATATATCGTATGTAAGTTTTATATATAGATTAGAGCACATCATAACACAACACGCGATTGTATTCCATAAGTATCTTGTCCTGCAATAAATATGTGTACAGTAGACATAGACATAATCATTTACCGATAAATGTAAGTCATATCATGCTTTTTAGGGCATTTCTAAATCACTTTCTCCACGCAAATTGTTAACTCAATAACAATAGTGAAATTCCTCTTTTTTATTGTCAATTATTATCATTGTATCAGTTTATTTTCAATATTTAGCTTATCTTGTTTTCCTATTTCAAACCGATCAGTTTTGCGCTATTCCGGGCCAGTTCTTGTCAAATCTCAGCTTAAACTCGTGCCATTCGCTTCAGATAACTGTGAACATTTGAAAATAAGTAGAAGTAATAAAGGTGAATAAACTAAATAACTTAATCCTTTAAACCTAATTTCATATTCTTAATACTCGAGTGTATTTTGCAATAATAGGCAAACCATTTGATTTGAACTCTCGACTAATTTCTAGTACGTCTCGGCTGAAGCAATAGATGCATGTTTTAACTGCATCTTATATCAAGTATTAGCGATGCAGTCAAAAGCTGTTTAAGCCTCATCTATATATCTGAAAAGACTATATTGTAAGAACTCTATCAAACATCGACTTTAACAACAACTTAATTTCATTTTTTTATGTACTCAAATCCCCGATCAAATCCCGAAATTTATCTTTGGTCGTACTATTTATACCTTATTGTTGTAAATGACGTTAAAGGCGAGTGCGAAGCCTGAACATTTGTTACACTGAAAGATTGAACAGTACTAACAAATGTTCGAGAAAGTGTGGTTTTATAGTGTTAAAAAATAGATAAAATGTGAATGAGATTGTTAAATGCTGGTTTCACACTTAAAAGTTTCTGACAGCAAGTTTCGCAATTACTTAAAAGGACTCTTGTTTCAATGATAAATGCAAATCAAATTTGCGATCAAGTGAGCAGAAACTTTGTGCAAATTCAAACCATTAAACACTTATTGATAAATGCAGAGCTGAATTTAAATTCATTTTTAGCTATTAATCTTTGATCAAAATGAATAACTCTGAACAGTTTTTTCTGATTTTTTGACTCTAATTGTTTAAATAAGCGATTATGTGTGAAACGTTAGATTACATATGATTACTGATGACAAATATTCGTTTTCTAATTAGCAGAGACTCAGCTATGAATTGTCCAAATGCATTTCATTCTATCTTTATCTTAGTTTCAATTATATAAATATTACCCAATTGTTTATTCACTACACGGAACGCATAGTTTAGTCCTTACGGTGAATATCAACTATGATAGACGACAATAAAATGAATTTAAGCAAATTAACGATAGCCACATTTTTTTGCAGCAGTCATAACACTAAAACCGATTTATTCAGAGCTCATCTCATTTGAAGAGAATGTCACAAATGCCAAGATATGACTCACAGGAACCTTATTTCGATATTTGATTGGCATGCATTATTCTATCAATTATTTTTCTTATCAACTAATTTATTATATACTTTGCAAAATTAACAAAATAACATTGTTCCACATTATACTAATAGATCGAACATCACTATTTCCAAGATCCCTTTCAACGTAATTAAGAGAGTCATAGATTTCATTTCTTGTTTATTTTCATTGCAAACATTCAACTTTTATCCGAAAATTTAGAACCAAATAAGATAAGGACTTATAGAGTGTTATTCTTTTGTAAATCAAAGTCAGAGTCTTGGAAGTTATGGGTAGGAAACGTTGATATAGCTCAATTTTTGTTCAAATCAATAGAATAAGTGTTTGAAACATGTGTCTGATTTGGTTCAAACATATCGATTGTTTTAATTGAGATGTTCAATTTATAAGAACGAAATTAATTGCAATGATCTCGACTCAAAAAGAGTAAGAACTGAAAAGTTATGCTGCAATCTATTATAGCTTAAGCCGATTATTAGTGATAGTTTCAAAATGGAATGGCTTCGATTGAAAGCAATGCGGCTCATCGTTAGCAGTCAGACTATTGATTTGGAGAAACTTACTCTTAAAGTTTATGTAACTTAATATGGTGTTTGTCGTCATTATTTGTCTGTTTATGTAATTATAAGTTGTCAAACAGTAGCAAATGATGAGCTTTAGAGATTTGAAAACATTTCTCCGAAAATAAGTGGAAGATTGAGTTGTCATGACTCGCCTGTATTTAATTCAAATGTCAGCATTAAGAATAAGATGTGATTGACAACTGGCTAAATAATATATCTGAAAGCACTTATTTGTTGTCGCTTCATCTCTAAAGTGAGACTTGATTTGGGCGTTGTTTGTCTGCACTTTTCTCAACAAAAACTACTTTTATATTGATATACTGAAAATTAAAATGACTGGTTTGATCAACTCAACACATTTAACTTAAAACACTTATTCTCAGGCGTTTTTTATTTATCAAATATCTGAATACTGAACATCTGAAATGACTATCTATAAAGTAATAACGATGTCTTACACAACGCTATAGTATAGGTAATAGGCAGTCACAAATGTCATTCTCTATCAACCATCAGAATAACAGATTTTAGAAGCGTTTACAACAATTTTTAGTGTTACAGTTTTTTTAATTTTTTTGTGTCTCATGTGAAATAACTGTAGGCGAGTTTCCCTCGCCTTCTTAAATAATGTGATGTAGAGCTGAGCCCATATTTTGGTCAACTATTAATTGAAGTGTTGGTATGCAAATTGTCTCATTTAGCGTTCAATTACATGCCCAACAAAATAATGACATATTTAATGGATATTGTAAACGCGATCGAGTGCTATTGTTTCTGCTGACACTTACTGTTCAAACTCGTATTTCTATACTGGACACATTGAAATACCTTTAGTTTGAAAGTTTGTATGAGAATTGAACCCAATTCACAATAAATAAAAATGTTCAAATTGCAAAATGTTTGTGAATCTGGCACTGCTGACCCTCGCTAAATAATATATTGAGCCATTAAACAATATAACTGATATTTTGACGTGTACATGTTCAATTTTCAAATATTCAAGCTTAATATTGAAGCGTTGGCTTCTCTTTTAATTTAGCCTTCAATACAGTACAATAAGAAATACTACTTCGACTAACGAGTATACTTTTCGATTCAATGCTATTATGATTCAATTGAATAATTATTTTTCCACATTAATCGTGTGTTTTGAGTGCACACAAACTTCTAGATTCAAGTTTAGCTCATAATTATGTTATTAATAAAAAGTCATAAAAATCAAAGGAAAAGAGTGACTTAATAGTTAAGTACAATTTATTTTGCTATTGTTATATTTTCAGTTAATACAATAGCTTTAATGGTCGCAATTGTAATGCAGATCCGTTAACCACTATCTCATAAATATACTACAAGTCCATTATCACTACTAGTAGTACATTAGAAATGTGTAGCGTTGCTTTCCCCTTATTTTTGTCTGATTTAGCTCACTTTTCTCGTGAGTTTGCCCGCAATATTTTGGAGCAGCGGTCACAGAGCAGAGCCCAATACATGCCCGAATGGTTGGTTGCCTTTCATGCTTCTATTGATACATTGCAGGTGTAATGAGTCAGACCTGGACTAATATTATATGCATGAAAGAGACCAACAAAAATAATACAAATTTTTATCGGTGGTATAACTATACTTCTGCTTAATATGCTGAACATTAATTAATCGTAAATAGAGGACCAAAAGTTTCTTTATTACTGTTTCGATTACCTTTATTTCTCATCCAACTTAATGGTATATCGAGAATCAGGAAATCTCAATCGATATTACATTAATTCGAATGTTTGGCTTCAATTTACTCTTCAAAATTCATTTAGTTTTATGACTCGAACACGACTTTTGCAAAACAAAATGACTTCATTTGATTTTATTGACTTTATAATAGCCAGTATTGCTATAAAGTGTCATTTCAGGACAATTATTCTTTTCACTCAATTAGAGTCAATTTGACGACATTTTCGAAAATTATAATCTTTGAACAATCGTCTATTTTATGTGCTTCTTATTCGTAATATATTGATTGGTATAAAATGATTATAATTGCTATTATTTACTTAGCAATCATTATCGGCGCAATGCATCGCAACATGAATAACGATTGAGCGCAGAGTCAGCGCATAGTAATATATGGCATGACATTTATTGGCCATGTTGTTCACGGTAATGCAAGTACTGTAATGAACGCTAGAGCCAGGCTTTTATTGTTAGCCCCAACCACTCTCTCTCTCTCTCTCTCTCTCTCTCTCTCTCTCTCTCTCTCTCTCTCTCTCTCTCTCTCTCTCTCTCTCTCTCTGTCTGTCTGTCTGTCTATCTATCTATCTGTCTATCCATTGCTATTACGAGTGTCAGTGTTTTCAGTTGTGAGTTGTATAGGATAGCAATAGTGCAATAGAGCAATAGTTCTGCGGGAACCAACAAATTGACTCAAATGATACACAACAATAATGCCATTGTGTTTGTTATATGTATGAGACACACAGGTATGAATAGGAGAGATCATAATGTTAGCCATATTAGAATTGAGAGAAATGCTCAGCAGTCAGTCATAACCCCTATTCAATACTTGTTTGGCGTTTGCTTTCCATTCAATTTATTTTCCATTGAAATAATAAATCATTTGATTATTATTATATTGGCTATAGAAAAACGCGTTAACAATTAATGTATTTCTCAATTACAGTCAGTCAAGTCAGCCATCAGTCTTTGTCTTGTTTAGACCTCACCAAAAGTCTTGTTATTACTAGATGTATTGACTGTCAATGCCATTGAGGCGTTTGATTCCTTATTTTCAACATTAAATTACAAACACACAATACTACTAAAAAGTTTTGCAACGCTTATCATTGGCTTTAATAGCTTGGGATTGAGAGCCAATTTTGTAAAGATTTGAACCAATCTTTTCTTGAATGTCATTGTTGTCATCTTTACAACTTACAAGAAGTTGCTTTCAATTTTATTTGTCCGCTTGTTCTCTCGCCTTTTATTCTGGTTTTCTTCTGTGAAAAATGTTTGAAAAGTTATTTTTTGTGATCATATCAGTATAAAAGAAGAAGAAATCACAGTTTTGTTAGCATTAGAATAGTGCAATTCTTATTACTTTTCTACTACTATTAACGCATCAAAAGCTTTTTTATGAATGCATACACAGTAATTGTGTGGTTCACTATTTAGAACATTCGACTATTATATAAAAGTCATTGATCATTGCGAAAGGTACTCATCGCTAAGTCGTTTTTGTTCATAATGATAGGGACCTCTATTACGGCATTATATTTATTGCTCGTTACTCTTGTTTGCCATAAATCGTGATAAGACTGTCGTTTTTTCGTTCAGTGCAGAACATAATCTATAAGTTAAATACCGTTCCAAACAATAATTAAATCAAAAAATTGATTAGGCTTATCTGGCACTAAATGATTGCCATTTAAAATTACCAAATTATTGTATTTAGCTTTAATTATATTACTATTATGATAGTTATATAAATTAATTTGATTTAATCTAAATTATAGCTGCATTACATAAAGAGCGTGAACGTCAAGGTATCCACGAATCGATGGTTCATCACAAGCCAGCACCTCGTGAGTTACTCTATCCGGACGCACTAATGGAAGGTGATCTCATACTTCAGGTAAAGAACTCGTACTTCGTGCAAACAACACAGCATTGCATACATTAAAAAGCAAAATAACTGTTATACTGATACTGGTATTGTATTCACAATATAAGAGTATTGTATTGTATACTACTGTACTGTAATACTTACCATGCATTACAATGCTTTTTGGTTGACACTAATGCTGTGTACACACAAAAGCTTATTTCTATTGCAAACTATCTGTAGTTATTGATATTTGATATTTGGTGAAACTGCCCTTTTTCTGTTCATTCCTTTTGGCTTATATTAAGAATACACAGTAGTCATACATTATAGTAGCTGTCACCATAATATTTGTGTCGTAGATTTTGTTATAATAGACAAAATGATCCTCTCTATGGTCCGCAATACTAGCCCTGACACGATCAGTCAAAATTGTTAGCCCGCGCAGATTTGCAAAACTTTTATACGCAGTAACTGAAACTCGAAAGTTGATAATTGAATTTACGATATAATTTACAAACTCAATATTAACTGTTAAACGGAATAATAGAACTAATTTTTTAAAGTAATATCTGCTGAAACTAGTGCTGAAATTATCACATTATTTTTATGATGTCGATTATTCAGTGCCGCTAAACATTATCTTTCTCTAGTGTTTGGACGGCTTGTAGAAAATGAAAGGGCGGCTGTTTAATAGAGTAGTGAAACTATTGCTGCATATAAAATAAGTTTTTAGCTGTTTACAAGTCTGCTATTATAGTATTTTATCCGATTCTCTTTAAATATATGGTCGATATAAGGAATATGAAAGTAAAAAATATGGTCTCCATAGAAATAAAAGAAACAATTCTCTCAATAATGATCGTGAAATGCTTGGATAAAGTCTTGAACAGTTTGAACATAACTCTTGACAATATTATGATTGAAACGCTCAATTGGATAATGATTGTATTGGCGATGAAACGGAAGTGAAAACGTTTTTAAAATTAATTTAGCTCAGTTCACTTTTATTCTCCAAATGAATAACTTTGTGAGAGTTATTGTAATTTTGTCTAAAAACATTATTACGACAGCAACTAGTCATATAATAATAAGTGATATTATTATATGAAAAAATGGGTTTTCGAGTAATAGTGGTATGTCTGACCTTAACAACAGTCGCACACAATCGCTCACGCATAACAAGTTTGCAGCAAAATCCGAAATCCGCTTCACTACTTAGGACATCAACAATTCATATATGCATTTATCATATATAGCAACTCGATTAACATTAATGACTTTCAAATTTTCGGATGTGAATTGCAATCATAACATTTGTTTCCGGAGATTTTCCTCTTATTATTTCCATTATTTTATATTTACTTCGACTGATGATTGTTGTGTTAGCAGTCGGACTAATTCACACTAATGGTGTGGTCGTAGAAAAATAGCTTTTTAATATAATTACATCGATGGCACTTATATTTAGCGTATCCAAAGGGTGACAATTACTCTGAATGAATTCGTGCATGCGATGAATACTAAACACTGCACTAAATAATAGCCACTCTAATAGTCCGCAAATAGAAAAACGCTAAAATAATGGCCAAAGACAACGAAACTGCAATACATTAATGCAATTTAAAGTACATTACGAAACCAAATGTCATTTATTTTACACTATTTTTCACTTTATCTAACAAAACATTCAACAAAATTGTTATAACTCTATTTGTATGATTCAATTCATTACTTATTTTATCAGATAATTAATAGAACTGATCGCATCATATTTAAACCAAATTAATTAGAACCAAATCAACGAACCTATCAGATAACCAGTTGCAAATCAAACTAGACTTCAGTACAATATTAATTGAAACTTGATCAATCATTTCAAAAGCTTAAGGATCACAAATTTGTATGGAACAAGTTTCATCACCTAATTGTCGGCAACTATCCTTCAAAGTTATATTCTTCTTCAAATATCAACTTTGAGTTATGGCTTTAAATTTGTCTTGAAATTTTCAACTATTTTCAAGTTGTCTTCAATTGAAGTTTAGTTTACAAATCTAACTCTAATCTTGCTTTGTTATATATATATTTGATTTAAAACGTGCAGCTTATTTATTTGATAATTAAAGTGGCATCGATTGTCTGAATAGTTTAACTTATGACTGTTTTATAAGTTATTTTGTTTTCGCTAAAATTGAAACGTTCGTTGAAATACTTCGTTTTGACAATTTGTTTCGCATCTTCAACACAATCAGTGTTTGAAAGCTAATGATAAGTGATGTGAACGGACGTATGCCTGGAAAGCATACAAAGAACTGACATCATGGATGACATGCATATATCATAGACACAACTACTTAGTATGTCAACAATGATCCAAATTAATGCGGCAAACGAAATACTAATATATGCGTTTGAGAGTATGTAATAATAGAAAATTGTAATAATAGTAATAATAATTGTTCGTCAAATTATTTAAGTAGAAGTTTAATTGATCTTTTTGTGTAGTATGACTAGTTACAGAACATGAATAGTCACTGTCATTGTGAAATGATATATTACTTACAATACCATTTACAACGATTAAGTTTACCGAATAAGTAAATATAATTACTTAGGCTTAAACTCTCAATATATTTATTTTTAAATAGGATGCGCGCCTCCTTTTTTGCGAGTTGTATGATTGAAGCTCTTATTTAATGGATGCTTTAGCACAAATGATGAATGATATAAAGTTTCTCTTGTCACTGCAATCATTTGTGTCGTTCCGATCGTCTAATAATTGCCATTTTATTTGTATTAGCATTTTCTTAACGACTTTCAAATGCATTGACTCGACTGAGCAATTGCTTCAATTCTGTGATTTTTCCACAAATACTAACGCAAACCCTTAATCAAAATTCATGTATTGTTTGACCTAATTGTTCTTTAAACACATACCGCCAGAGTGTAATCAAATATTGAAACAAAAATAGTTATTAATTACGATTTAATTGTTAAAAACTTAATTTAGTTCATTTATTATCTCCGCTTTAGGCACTCAATGGATTTTTACTCATATTGACCTGTGATGGAGAAGTATTTTATACTTCGCATACTGTCGAAACTTATTTAGGATTTCATCAGGTAATACATTATTCATTACTTTCTGTATTTGCCTTAAACTCCATCAAAATTATCTCAACATTTCAAAGTTTATTTGCTTTGCATTCAATCAATCAATTGAACGAACACTTGATTCGGGCAATTTTTTCACGTACAAAAGTGGCTTATAATTGATTAAATCTTAAACTGACAGAAATTCAAATTGTGTGAACGTTTCTTAAAACATAGAATTTTGTATGACAACTGTGTAGTTGACCTCTGCCTAAATTATTAGTCTCTTAGGTTGTGAACAGTAGTCGAATAATTTTAAAATATTTTTTGCAAACCATACCTGCAAATTGTGATTTTCAAAATCGGAATTTCTCGAAAATAATTAGGCTTTTGTTTAGCGTGAACTGCGATCAATCAAAATATCGTAAAAAATTGGCAACATCTCACAATTTGGTTGCAAACACTTTTTTCAATTTTTACTTTAATCGATTCTCAGAAACTGACGTGAAAGGTTCATTTTAAAACTTATTATAAAAAGATTTGCTTCTTTTACATCTATTATTGTAATTTTCAGTATTAAAGTTGTCTCTTATTGAGCGAATACCCGACAGGTGTACTAATTAGTAATTAACTCTCTCTACTCAATCACGTTCTTGACTTGGCTGGCATCGGACGTGACCTGAGTGGCGATTCACTGCTCCCAACAAATCAATGAGAATAACTTAAGTTAGCAATTGCCGACATCGCACACATACTTTCTCATAGTTTCGATTCTTTAATCTACGAATTGCTTGTTTTGATAACTTTAATCAGTAATGTCTAATGTGTTTCTCAGTGAACTACTTTTCATTTACTAAACTTAACCTGTTTCTCAGTTTTCATCGATCAATGAATATTTAATTTTGGGTTTTTTTAACCTGAACGCCAAACTTGCCCTTAAACGAAAAAATAATTTCTTTTTTGTTCACTTTCCCAGCACTGAAAGCATTCATAATATTGAAAAGCTTTGCTACTGATTTAAATTAACTTTAATGCCCATACTTATCATTAGAGTACAACTAAATAGTTTTCCCAACGGCTAAATGATTAATATTGATGACAAAAAAATAAAAAGAGTGAGAAATAAGGGCGTGAAAAACCAAAGCCTTCACAAAACATTTCACTTTTACTATTATTATTACATTTTTAACTTATATATCACTTACACATTGAACAAAGTGAAGCATTTAAGTGATCAAAACATTATATTATTTAACTATCTGTTTTTAGATTGGCAAAAAATAGTCAACTTGTATAGGTAAATGCACTGTTGTATTGCCAACTATATAGCAAGTTGTAGCTACCCTTCGATGTCTATTTAAGTTGGCAAGTTCATAAGCAGCCGAGATAGCTCAGTTGGGAGAGCGTTAGACTGAAGATCTAAAGGTCCCTGGTTCGATCCCGGGTCTCGGCGTTCTAAGCTTTTTTGCTAAAACGTTTTTTAATCTAATTTTTAGGTCTTTTATAAACTTAAACAAAACCTAGAATAACAAAAGTGATAAAATTCAGTTTTATTCTACTAGTTATAAGTTAAACTTATGGTTTACTCGTACTCGGCTCCTTTTGCTACTAAAACTTGTAAGTTGTGAATAGTCAAACTATACTTGTTGGCGTTTTAATGCACTGCTATCAATATTTAAACTCAATACTTATACGGTCATCTTTCAAATTTAGAAGTCATTTCTTGACAAACTTGAAAAAAGATCCATCGTTTTAACGAAGCTAATAAACCGTTTTTGTGAGAGACTGTATAATTTGTTTTATAGAACAATGAATCAATTTGCCGGCATTGATTTATTGAAAAGGACCCATTTTTGACTCAGTCTTCAAAGAGAAAGCAAACTTTAAAGTATTGATTCAAAGAAAAGTTTGCAGCTGTCTATAAGTCTATAAAGTTTGAAAATTAATTTTTATCCTTGTGTCTATTCAACGCATGGATTTTGATTTAAAATAACAATAATTGTATGCAATTTTGCTAACCTTGAAGTTCATTTTAAATACACTGTCGAATACATTAAATTACATACAATTATTCAAAATTGAATTGGTTATTGTTTACTCAATTTCGGTAATTATGTGAAAATTAAAATGTTTCGCATCCGATTTAAGAACAGTCTCTATTCGCTATTAAATAGAAATAATTAAATAGATTTGCCCCCTGAGCATGAAAGAAAAATTACAATAATTTGAAACTCAGTTTTATTGAATGCGATGCCAACAAAAGAAAAATAAAACTGTTATGACTAACACCTTCTGCGCTTACAGTAATAATAGATTTTTTTCAATTAAGCTTAAATAAAACTCAAAGCAATTTGATTTTTATATGGGCACTTTTCAAACCACAATATTCTTAACATTTGATTCAAAATTGCAATAATGAACAAACGATTGAGCAAATGTCAAGTTTTTACTGACATTGAACTGAATTAGATTTGTTTGCAATTATCTAAATTTTAGAGCAACTTTCATACGAAGCAAGTATTCGTCAATTTTTGACAAAATAATACTTATCTAGACCGGAGTCTAATAGTTGTATATATTGAATGAGTGAAATCATTAATTAGGCCCTGCTTATAATCTGGAAGTGCAGCTATAAGAGTCTTTAATTATAATGCGCAGTCTTCTTAAAATACAAATGAACTGAAACCGGCCGAATGTTTAATGAGTACCATCAATAATATGAAAAGCTCATTGCCTTAGAGGACTATCAGCTTAAATAATAACTTGGTAAGGCATTTTTTACTACTAAGCTGTCAAAAAACATGAAATTTAATTTATGTTTAGCGGTGAGTGTCAGCACTACACAAACTTTATGCATAGAATCAGATTCGGTAATATTATATGCAACTAAGACTCACTATTTTATGAGAGAATATTAGCACCTGTCTCGCTATCGTTCTCTCTATTCCTATCATTGTTTCTGTTCCATCTAACCATTTTCGTAGGAGGGGAGGCCACCGTATCACAACTTTTCTCAAAATTAGCTAATCATATATTCAATTCATTTCCGCGAAACCAAAATTTATATTCATATCTTTTTACTATTCATTTTCCCTTCTTTGTTCATTGTTTTTAGTCTGATATATGTCATCAAAGCGTTTATGAATTGGTTCATTCCGAAGATAGAGAAGAACTTCAGAGGCATCTGATGTGGAATTCGCACTTACCTAATGATCGGTCTTCTCTTTCAATGCAAGAAGTTTTATTACAAGGTATTTAATGTAGTTAATCAGGTTTTTTGTCCAATTTTCTTTTTTAATTAAGTTGTTCATTTGCCATCTACTTTTTCGCTTCCAAAAAAACATTAAATTTTATTAATCGCCTTAAATTTCTATCTGTTTTATAGATAATTGCCAATACTTAGAAAGAAACTTTACAGTTAGGTTCAGATGTTTATTGGATAACACATCCGGTTTTTTGGTAAGTTTTTCCTTAACACTCAGTCAAAAGTAGTAATGCAATAAATCAGAATTTATATACATTTTGTGCAATCAAATCGTAAGGGAAATGCTTCTGCTAAAAAGAAATAAAAATTGTTTCCCATAGAAATTGAGATCCAAAAAAGACACCATGATTTTAGACACATCATTGATCCATTTTTCAGGGATGAATCGATAGTTGGGAGTAAACCTTACATTTCTGATAAAACCAACAAAAAAGCATAGATCCAACGCTACGGTATATTACCTGCAAAAAATAGACTTTGGATAAAATCACTCTAATGGGAAAAAGAATGAGACCAAACCTCTCAATATCTTTATCAAAAAAGTAGACAATGTGTTTGAATCGAGTTTGTGTTTTCGTACTATTCATTAGATGAGAGTCTCTTTTGCTCCGAATCAAGTTCTCTATAAATTATTGCTAAAAACATAATTCAAATGACTAACAAAAAGTAAGAACACTCGCAAACAAATTAGAAATATAAAAAAGAAGGCGGAGATGGTATTAACGATTCCTGAACATAACAAATGAGTGATTCAGAAGGAAACACTGCAAAACTAGCAACGAAAATAAATGCCTCTTTTTGTTATATATTTTGATCGCTGCCAAAGTTGATAAATCAATTTTATTGGTGCTAATTGAGACTTTGGTAATGACATTGCAATTGACTCGTCATGTGCTCGTAGAGGTTTGATTAGGGGCGAAGTATAGAAAGCGATCAAAGGTGCGGGTCTATTGCTTGAGCTTCAGTTTTATAAAACTTAGTCACTATAATAAGTTTCATTATTGAATAGTTGGTCACGATTTTAGATATTTTCAAAACTTAAGAGAAATAAACTTATCAGTTCTCGCGAACGCTTTAATCGCGTTATAATAAAACTATTAAAGACTTTAATGAAGTCACTCCCAAAAAGAAGCTCACAGTCAGTATCCAATTAGTGGCATAACTTTAATGAAAAAACTGTTTAGGAAAACATGAAAAATTATATATTTGCCACTAATAAGTTATTTTTTTCGCAACAAATAGAGTGCTATTCAGTAACAAAATATAATTTTTTGATGAAAAATGGATTCTCCCATTAATTGTGATTAATTGTATGCAATTTTTGTTTATAGAGGTTAGACATTAGAGGAAGAATCAAAGTACTTCACGGCCAAAACCATAAGACTGAAGATCCACCGCTAGCTTTATTTGCAGTCTGTACGCCATTCGGTCCGCCATCACTACTAGAAATGCCACAAAAGGATTCAATGTTTAAAAGTAAACACAAGCTCGACTTATCATTAGTATCAATGGATCAAAGAGGAAAACAATTGTTAGGATATAGCGATTCCGAGATGTCTAATAAGGGCGGCTATGATCTAGTCCATTACGATGACCTTGCTTATGTGGCCAGTGCTCATCAAGAATGTAAGAATCAATTTGACACCGATACCTGAATATTTTGTTGTTGTTCAATAGGAGAACCTCTATTTTAAACGTATTTTTCAAATTTCTTAAAGTACTAAAAACTGGAGCTTCAGGACTGATCGCGTATCGTCTTGTGACTAAAGATGCGAAGTGGCAATGGTTGCAAACAAGCGCGAGATTAGTCTATAAAAATAGTAAACCTGATTTCATATTATGTACTCACAGGCCTTTGATGTAAGTTTCAATCATTAGATCTGTTGTCAGAAATATAGAGACTGTTTTGACATTGTTTAACACTTAAATTATAGGGAAGAAGAAGGCCGTGATTTATTAGGAAAGCGTACAATGGATTTTAAAGTAACATATCTTGATGGAGGACTTGGAGCGATGACGGATCGATCAGGATTTCTGTCTGATAGCGATTTTGTGCTCAGATGTCAACGCAGTCGTAGATACAAATCGCAAATAAGAGATGTGGTGACGACATGTCGCTCTACTGGCAAGAGAAAAATAACAGCAGGTGTGGAAACACACGGATATTCTGCGTTTGAGGACAGTTCCAGCGTCAGTGTGGTCAACGCTGCAGCTCATGCGGCTGTCACGGCCACAGCTGGATACCAAAATGCAGGCATGTATTCATACGCAGATAACATGAATGGTCTGTCGACATACGCTGCCGCCGCAGCGGCCGCCGCAATGCCTCAGAATCTGTTTAGTGCTGCAATCGATCATAACTCTCGATCATTTCTGGCGCCAGAAAACTTTCTCCATTACTCTCGTCACGCATTGGGCACTTATTATCCCGAATACCATCATCCGGCAGCACAATATCCAACCAATGGATTTCTCGATCATATGACTACTACAAGAACAGCCCATTGTTTCCCTAGTGCTTATGCATCTGAAACAAGTGGCATTGTTAAGGACAGCACTGACAAGTTATATGGATGTCAATTGTCCAATGATTCCAAATTCGGAGTCAATGAAAGCGTTAACACCAATGGAAGAGGTTTGTCAAAGACTTCCTGCTGTGACAGTTATATGACAACTGCAACAACTCCTTGTACTTTAATGAGTGCTTCGTCAACTATTCATCAGCCATTGTTAGCAGACACTAAGATTGCTGATATGCCAACGCATCGCAATTTCGGTCTATCGACGACACCAAACGACTGTCTTTCTGTCATCAAACATAAAGCGGGTCTTCCAATACTGACATCTAACTCTTCGCCACTAAGAAATGATCACAACTCTATTGATGCAATAACTACTTCATCCATATCGACTACATCCTCCTCTATATTGTCCGCTTTTTCGACCACAAACAACATAGACTCGAGACAGAGTGTTCTGATGTGGGGCACAACTCCTAACTTTAGCGGCAGAACTAAATATGGGATAACACCAACTGAAATGAAACCGAATGAAAGAGTTGTCAGTTGTAAGTGGAATGGAAGTATAGCAAACCCAAAGCCATTATCTCCTCATCCATCTGTAGCACACAGTCCATCGAGTGCTAAAGTGCCTATGACCATGACTATGCCCCCTATTACTGGATACAGCACTCCAGCCTATGGCACTAATGATGCTTCTCCAATTGAGGTATCAATTCATTAATTCGAATTGCCAAAATGCATCACAGACCCGGGTTTAAGTTGGTTTCTTCTGTATACTGTTGCAAATAACCCTGACTGATAATACTTCATAAGTCTAAGTATTCTAAGTCTTATAACTGAACCTAATCTAAATCCTAATTTTAAATCACAATCATCCGCACTGATGGAAAAAACCAGCTTAAGCTGTTTTGTATTTGATTTATCTAAATGATAATACTCGAGCAAATCTAACAGTTTTATATTTGCAAAAATGCTAAATTAAAATGAATGTTTGCTCAGTTGTTTTAATTGATGCAATAATGTTGCAATAATTTGTATTAGGGATGGCAGGTTGAAACAATAGGCCATTGGCGACCGCATTTGCGTAAGTTTTTATTGTTATTATTTTCTTATGTTTCATTTTGTTAAACTAACTAATCTGCAGTCGATTTGAAACTTTTCAACTTGAACCGTATGTCAGTCTATACAGTATCTGATAACATTTCGAAAATGACTTCTGTTTGAAATATACTTTTTCAACGTTATAACCTATGAAACACTTGCTGAACACTTGCCATCTCAATAAAATAATAGACTAATTAAATCTACTTTGAACTTTGTGAAAAACATGCATACTGATATAAATAATTAATGATCTATTTAATTAATGTTAATATAGCAACCCTTGGCTAAACAATTGGAATACTTCAGAGGGATAGCTATGATCGATGGCTGCAAAGAAGCAAATCCATTATTAACGATATCAGAAGTGACAAATACTCTTTTAAATCAATGAATAAATGCTGTAATTGTAATCATAATTACATATTTTCATTAATTATTATTAATATTATTAATCATTAATTGTAAAATTGTTGTAAAATAATTTAAATACCGGTTCAAAAGCTTTATTATGACAATAAGTTCTAATATAATTTATTGAGTGGTAGTATCGTTTGGCGTATCATTTTGTTCATTAAAAGTGCAAAAAACCTAATTAATTAGAAAGTCATATCATAAGTATTGCAACTATTCAAATAAATGTACAGAAAAGAGCGTCAATCAATGCCACATTTAAAACAGGGTTGTAATTGTATTGTATAACTTAAACTTTAAAAATAAAACTAAATTATGCCATTGGTTAACAAGAGTTAATACCTTGCTTATACTTATCAAACGATTTGACCAATAATCACAAATTTTAATTTGGATTAATTCACGAATCATCCATGAATATAGAGACAAATTTAAATTAGAAGAATGTTTAATCCATTTGAACCAGATTATAAAGTGTAAGTAAAAACATTAAGCATTAAAACCCGAAGGTTGGATTACCATTTATCAATACCAGGCTAATTCCAACTATCGGACTTCAAAGCTAAATGCTTTGTTTCTCAATTTAAGTGATTTTTGAAAATCATCAGACAAAAAGATGCAGTGATTCAGTGATGCCGCAACCGTTAAAGAATCACAGGAGAGATAGATTCTTATAAGTTATAGCAATTTCTATTTATAAGGCTCACTCTCTCCAGTGTTTCATTTCAGATTTTTAGACATTTTAAAAGTTGAACATTTATTAACACATTACGTACCTTTTCGATTAAGATCCGAGTTGGAGGTTTTAACGAAATAATATCAAATAAGTTTATTTGAATGAGAGCTCACTTAATTGTTTTGGTTTGACTGAACGCACAAACTTTTGCGTGTATTCAACTCTAATAGCTCTTCAATTGTTACGACTGTTCATACGATTGGTTTATTTAATAACTTTCATTTTATACCTATGATGTATTCGACAACCAGTGCATATGTTTTCTCGAAATGATCTAACAAACAAAATAAAGATACAGTTATTATAGATTTATTAATAGACAAGTGGTATTAATTAGCAGAAAATCAGACGAATAAAGAATATAATTTATGTGATGCCTCGTTGCGTACAAAACTTTTATCATTATTAGAACTCATCTTCAATATTAACATTTAATGAGTAACGGATAAAAATGATGCCTTTCCAGATCAAAGCACAATGTTCAGCACTATTAACCAAAAGAAGCCATAATCAAGTATTAAAAAGCGTAATCTTAGGAAAACTAAAAGCATAATTATTCGTCGCATAATAGTAAATGTATTTTGTTTATTTAAATAAGTATTTCATTTATTTCGATAACTAAGTTACGAACAGCTTTTCTCATAGATCATACTATTGAAGTGAGTCCATCGAAATAACATCCAAATGTTCGTGTAGATCATTCGTTTGCAATTTTGACCAAATTTTTCGAACATAATTCTAAAAGTGTTGTAATTCGTCAATAATTTGACGTTTCTATAAAGTTCAAGTTTAACTGATCAAACATTTAGTATAGTAATAATTACTATAGCTACTTTTACTATGAGAGCATTGCTATATATGACAAATAAGATCTACAACTCTAAATGAATTCTTACTACTTATTCCACGAATCGCTTCAACGAGAAAAACATATTTCAAAAACTTGACTCATATTTTTTGTGATAATCTATTCTAATGGTCTTACAAAAAACTTGAAGTCACTTTTAAATGAACGATTGGGTCCTAGATTTATGTTAAAATATAGTTTGTGGGGGGCAGCTAAAATGGGGCAATCATTTTAATTGAAACTTCGTTTTTTAACTTTGTTAAGTCTGGGAAAGCATCAAAATTTAGTTAAGGTCAACGGTTTAAGCGCTAGACGTCTGGCAATTCGATTCAAATTAGTGTAAGTTTTTTATGCATATTTTACATAAAAATAAAGTTCAAACTTTTAGAGTCAATTGCGAACTGCACAAAATATTGAAATTATTCCGTTTGGTAACTTATAAAATAATTTGACATTTTTGTGATTACACGCGACCCATTTTAATGACAGATTTGAACTGTTTTAACTGAATTAGTCATGACTAGATTTGATAGTTTGTCGGTTAAAATCAGTTAAAACTGACTTTCTAGCGACCGACTAATAGTATATCTTTAAAACAATTAGTTAGACAGCTAGTTCAACATTAATTGTGTCAACACTACAACACTAATCAAGTTTGAAAACTATATATTTTTCAAAATAACTCAATATTTGCATCGATAATGAGTTGTTTCTCAATATTTTGATAATTTGCATACAATTATGGCTTTGAATGAGTTTTGTAAAACCAATTCTAATAATTATTGAACAACTGAAAAGTTTAAGAATTAAAGGACGTAATGTTTGAATATAATATGGGCCGATGCGTTGTTACAACAACGCGATACCATTGCAATCAAATGTGTAATGTCAATATGTTATTATTGTTATGAAATATGAAACCTATAAATTAATAGAGTAAATATGAGTCATCGATAGTCTAGTACTTGTCGTTTAGAAATTAACAGTCTATTAATTAGTTTGAAATCAATAGTAATTTTACTTAAACTTTATTCACTTACATTTGTTTAATTGTCTAAATTTTTAGTACGAAATAATGAGTTTATTTGGCAAAAAACAAACACCAAACGGTATTTATTTATTGACATATATTTATTGATTAATAATGTAATAAACGAATTAATTGTATTGTCTTAAATTAATTTAATAAAATAATAAATTGAAGAGCAAATGCGTGAACAAAGCCGTCAATTGCGTCGAGCGCAAAGAGATGTTGATAGAAGTCGAGCTGATCTCGAAAAACAAGAAAAAAAATTGGAATTAGAAATAAAGAAAGCAGCAAAAGAAGGAAATCGACAGGTCTGTCAGATATTGGCCAAACAATTGGTTCAATTAAGAAAGCAAAAGACAAGAACATATACAGCTTCTTCTCAGATCGGGGCCATCGGATCACAGGCCAAAGTATTGCACACTTCAATATTTTTATTAATCAGCTATTGTTGTTAACACGAATTTCAGGCTAAATCTCGGTTTTAATATCCCTTAATTAATAACTGCTTTAATAGTTTGTTGGTTCAATTTTTGAAGAATTGAATTTTATATTTTGTTTGTAAGATATTTTCACATACAGAAGCATCAAATTGTTTTGTTTTGCTTTACATCCATTATTGTTGTAAATGAGGTTTTACTTTGAACCAAAGACTAAGTACTGATTAGTGCTCTTAGTCAAATTTATAGTGGACCTCATCTCCAATAATAATGCAAACGAAATGCAAAATTATCAAATCTAACCTTTACTTCGTGAAAGCTAGTCAATTGACTAAACTTGAAATTTTAGCATTCATATTTCTAATTATTTTTTTTATTTGTATCTAAGATAATGCAAGCAAATTCTAACATGGCAACAGCCATAGCCTCAACAACTAAGGTTTGTTTTACCATTTTTGATTCTTCTCAGTCCAAAATCGATATAAATTATAATTTCTTTTCACTTTGATTAGACTATGGGTAAAGTTAATGCGCAGTTAAATCCGCAACAAATTATGAAAACTATGCAAGATTTTGAAAAAGAAAATACAATGATGTCCATGAAAGAGGAGATGAGTCAGTCATTAATTCACGTCAATTTCTTTGCTATTTTCTAAATAACGTTTGTTTTTAATTCAGTTGATGACACTTTAAGCAGTGTTTTGGATGAATCTGGCGATGAAGAAGAACAAGATGCAGTGGTAGCACAAGTTCTCGATGAAATTGGTATTGAGATCACTGGAAAGGTTTGTATTTATTTGAATTTCATTTTTAGTTTATCAAAGTTTCGATTGATTATTTAGTTTTAATCATAATATTCTTATAATGAAATATCGTCAATAAGATATGTATTTATTGTGATTGTTCTCTCTATTCAAAGTTGGCGACAGCGCCCACACCTGCCAGAGGAGAACTTGGGTCACAAACCAATAAGTCGAAATTGTCTGATTCTGAAATTGAAGCCCAATTGGCCAAATTGAAAATGTAGGTTTTGTATAGTTTAATATTTCTATAATATTTTAACAATTATCACACAAATTTCTTATTTATGACCTAAAGTTTGTAAATATTTGGTAAATTTGAAATTGTATTCTTCAATAGAAAACGTTGATTGACCTAAAAATGAAATATGATTTGAAACAAAATAAATATGTCTAAACTAATTATGATTAATAAAACATAACTGGAAAACATTGTATAAGGAATTGAATTGACCAGAATTGACCAGACTTAGCTACCGGTTTATCATTATGTTGATTATTTCTAATTGAGACCTAAAATGTTTCGTAAATTATTGCCTCTAGTTGTGCATAAGATTGAAATCAGGTAAAAGTTAAAATATCGATTATACATTGAAGTACTAGACTTTCCAAACTTGATAGAAGACCCACTCTTCCATAAAAGATGGCACGTACGCTGAATGACGACTAAAATCCACTTTGACTTCAAGGCTTTTGAGCAACTCTTCATAAGTATTAAGCGCTGACTTACATCCGATTCCGATTGCCTTTAAATAAGATCAAATTCTAATTAATTTCAGGTAAATTATAGAAATGTGCAAATCAACCGACATGATTGAGGTAATTGCCATCTGGTCTAACGAGTTGTAACGCTAGAGTTAAAATACGTTTAACAAAGGCCCACAACTCGTCCTCTGATTCCAAGGGATCGCCCTTGCTATCGTCATCGCTAATCGGGATATCAGTCAAATCATTGAATACAAAATCAAAGCTACGATTTGCCAAAATATATTCTTCCATATATTTAATACAATCACCAACAATAACACTATAGTTATCGCCGTTAAAGTTATCGAGTGATTGCCCGCACGCGCCTCTCAAGTGCTTTCGACACGAATCCATGACCATTGCGTCGATGTCGACCATTGTTACGAACTTTGGATTCTCTTTAAGCAGTTCATGCAATAGTCCTCCGTCTCCGCCGCCAAGAATCAGAATCTCTTTGTCTTTGTAGTCGATTTGACCGAATTTCATGAGAGCCCTCGTGTAACTGATGTCTGCTTCAGCCAAATTCTGCAAATCATCTAAAAGTAGGCAATTTCCGAGCGATGGCGAATGAAGTATTTTGATGTGCTGGAAGTCCGAATGCGACTCAAATGTTATTTCATCGAAATCGTACTCTAATATTCTGTCATCAGATGAAGTGTAATAATTGGGAACAGCTGTCCATCGTTTCAAAATCGGAAGTCTTTCCACTTTGCTCACATTCAACGCTTTAACCATTTCTGACCGCAATTTCTCTACTTTTACATTGTTTAACAAGAACGATGACTTCTGTTGCGAATCGCTGGAAGCCACACATTCTTCGACATTCAATGAAACCAATTGTTGACTCGAATACAGTCTTAAAGTAATAGTCAACCGATTGGTTGTTGTGCCGAACACAATGATAAGGCCATCAAACAATTCAGTTTTGCTAATAATACAAACGCTTCCAAAATAGTTTTGAAGCAATTGTTGGATTATTTTGTCATCAAAACGCTGTTCTTCTGATAATTTGAATGAAATCAAAGCAGTTCTAATCGACATTATTCGCTAATCTGTGGTTCTATTATTTATTTAATTGAATACTTTAGAATTGGTTAGATTTCAATTAATGTTAAATATGTTTCAAATGTAACATATTTTAGTTTAGAACAAAAATCGTACACTTTTTATATTAATTTTATCATAAATTTTAATCATATTTATTCGAAATAATCGATAAAAAGTTGATATTTTAGGGCAAACTCTAGTCATATGTGGCATGAATCGCAAGTTAGACTGTTTGTTATGCACTGTTGTAGGCGTTCACGTCAGTTAAATGCAATGCAAGTGAACATAGTGTTATCCCAACAAATAAACCGCTATTTTATTCAATAAGTTTTTCAACAGTTAGATCTCATGCCTCATACTTTAACAACGTTACGCTTTAAGGGGGGCACACGAGTCAGACAGACAACCAATTTAACCAGAAGTAAAATGTAGGAGTCAATCGCGAGCGAACTATATGAGGGCAAACAAAAGACAAAAGGCCTCACAAACATTTTTGGGCATTAAATGCTAGTCTGTAAAAATGACGTTTTTAATATTTAAGTCAATCATTGCAGTCAAGTCATAAAGGTTAAATAAGTAAAGGACTTAAACTTCATTTAAAGTATCTAATAAATCAAAATAACATTGAAAACAATTATTAAACGTTTAGTCAGAACTAATAAAAGAGAATACAAATTATTATTTGATTTTCAAATATTTTTATGTTGAAAATCAAAATCTAATGTGAATTAATAATAATTGATGTGCTAACTGTCATTCTCACCAAACTATCCGCTAAAGATGGTTATCGAACAAAAGTGTATTGATCTAAACTTGTTTGCAATAAACAATCCGAAAATGAGTCATTTTTGCACCTCTTCCCTTCCCTCCCTTCCTTTCCCTACAGACTGAAGATCCGGCAATCATGTTTCTCAAACTTTACAATTTCTAAGGACTAACGAAATATAATTAAAGAACGCATAAAAATATAGTCTAATCTTTCTCAAATATTTATTCTTCCAAAGATATATATTTTTTAAGTTTTCTGTGCCCTCCCAAAAACTGAAAAATTCAAAGTTTACGAAACTCAATTTGACCTCTATCCCTTTATAGATTAGCTGGTTCTATTAGAATATATATCTTGATCACAGATGTTTTTCAAAATTATAAACGAGGTTTAAAAGTAAATACCGAAGTTTTAGCAAACTTTGATTTGATTGTTATTAAGGCTACATTGACTGCCACTACTAGCTAGATTGGTCTGGTAGGGGAGGCAACAAATCTGATATTTTTCTATCAAGACTATGCTTCATTGAATCAAAACTTAAAACGATACAATTTTTGTATTACAATGATTTTAGCAAATTGAATAGGAAAATCATCTAAAGAGGTTGTCCGGACATCCATAGTGATTTGGCACCCGGTCGAGTTTAGACCTGCTGACTTTACCAACACATAGAGGTGGTCAACTGAAATATAATGGCACCTTCAAATCTTTTCATATCACATGGCAAAGGGTATAAAAACCCAAAAAACCTCAAAACTTTGATAGCTTATAACTGAAAAACTATTAAACATAAAATCATGTGATTTGGTATGTTTAGTCACAGCAACCAAGTCTATTCAACAGTAGAATAAAAGTCACGTTTTGTTATTATTAAGTTTTCTAAAAATTGAAAATCTTCAATCGCTAATCTAAGTTCTTAACACAGATTGATCGGGGTTGCCCATTATTGAATTTAAAGAAGCACATAACCTAGTATGAAATACAAAAAGTTCTAGTCCTATCTCTTTGTGTTAAGGGTTGAAAATAAGTAAAAACTCTTTTCATATGTAATGTAAACAGTTTTTAGGCTATAACTTTTAAACTAATCATCTGATTTCAATGGTAATGGCAAGACTTTTGCTTATTTTAATGAGATCTTTCTAATGATATATAACTCATAGAGGTTTGCTAAGATGTAATACACTTCCCCATATACGGCAATGTTAACCGTTTTTCGCCTATAACTTTTAAATCTATGGACCGATTTAAATCTGACCAGCAAGACTATTGCTCAGCTTGGCGAGAGCTTTCGATTGATATATAACATGATATATTTCACAGGGTGCCAACTTCCCATAGGATCTCCAGACAAGCTCTTTCAACATGAAGCAACTTTCTTTCGATTGGAATGAGAGCTAAACCGTTCATCCCGTCACTTGATATACAATTTCCTAAACAAGTTTTGATTCTTTAAAGTTATTTATTTGCATGAAACTGTTTAACTGGTCGAAGTGTAAGAATTCAATTATTTTTATCATTCAAATGTGCAGAAATTCTCAAAATAGTGATAATTTGGGCTATTAATATAAAATACATAATGCTTCTTATCTTATATTCATTTAAGTTTTTGCAAAAATCCATTTGTCAAAGTCACCTACAGTTTAAATGATTAGATAAGTACTAATACCTGGTATGACTTCCGTTACAATCAATAATTTGTTGAAGTCTATCAGGAATAGAATTAACCACATTGATTTTGGTAAAACAGCCTCGTCAAATATTTGAAGATATCGTTCTCTATCAAAACCGCCATTCATTTTAAATAAGGTCCCAAACCATTAGCACTCATCGTACCGAAATCTAATACAGATCTACGGCCAGAATTTGCTACAGTTTTAATATAGCGCTCATCAGATGCAGTCCTAACCGGGCGCCGAACTAGTGTGCGGACGGCAGAGCCTGCTTGAAAAGTGCTCTCGTTCACGAATATGGTTCTATGACATTGGTGTGAATTGTAGTCTAATTCGTTCGATGCCTAGCACTTAGTAACTCTTTTTTCTCGCAACGCACGCAAATAATTTATTCTATAATAGTCGACGACTTATTATCGTTCTACTTAGAAAACTTTGCAGATATTCTTAATGTCATCTTAATGTAATCTTTAATTTATGAAAAGGATTTTCGATAGCATCAAGTAATATATGAGAGTCTTGATCAGCTGTTGTGTTTCGCGGGGGTCCTGTTTCACACAAAGCTTTCACTATTTCTGTTCTATCTGTCTATCCATTTTACACTTATGCGGCTCACATTTGTTGAAAGCGTAAAAGCTACCTCTTTAGGTGAATAATTAACCTCAAGAAAATCACAAATACCTTTCTATCTCATGAAATGGCTGACCGCGTCTCCAAACCATTTGATCCAGAAATTGCATTCTCTAATAGAATTGTTTAGCTAAACTTATATAGAAGCAATGCAAACATGGGAATAAATAAATGCAACTGTGAACAGCTAATAGTTTCATTTTTCGGGCAAAAATTTATTAAAGAAATCATCAGTTTTATCATTATGAACTTAACAAAAAGGTTCATCAAATTTTTCTCAAATGTATTACTAACGTATCACTATTATGAGAATTTCTATACTTAACTCTGATTTATGAGTTTTAAAACAATATTACAGTATTGCTTCTCTTCATTATGACAATAGCCTTTTGATTCTTGAATACTACTCTTCAAAGTTTTGTAAGAACTTTATTCAGTAGAAGCCTACAATTAAATTTTGAAAATCCTCTGGAGGGGCTATAGCCCCCTAGCTCCCACTGGCTACGGTTGTATCAACAGTTGACAAAATTGAACAGAGATGACGGGATCAGCTTCAATCTTTTAGCTAAATGTTTGTGTTTGGTTCTGTTTACACTTTATGAGAATATAAAATCCAAATCAATGTATGAGTGAACTACATGAATCAAAATTTATCTCCTAAATACTAAAGATTAAGAATATCTTAAATTTAAGCTATAGGTAATGTTCTTAGAAATGTGCAACCAACCACCTAAGATTTCAGTATTATTCAAAAATACATATTTGAATACAAGCTTTGGTCTGAATAACCGGTTCTAAGATATTGAGTGATTCGGTGACGAAATTTGTCAGCTGATAACCTGGACAACAATCAAATCTAAATTTATTAAAACCTCGGTAACTGACTTAAACATCTTTCATACTTTCATAAAATCATCTTTAGATCAAAATACCTATTCTATAGAATTATGAATCAGTTCTGAAGAGAGGTTGGGGATCATATTGAATTTTGAAAATTTATAACTTCCAGTTTTCAAAGGGGCATAGAAATTTCAAAAATTAACATCTTTCGAGAAAGGGGTTAAACTATATTTTTATGAGTTCTTTAATGATATTTCATTCAACGATACCCTGTCATAATATTGCTGAGAAAATACCGCGCGACAATGTTGTAGAATCAATTTTTAGATATCACGAATCTTATAAAGCACTAGTTGAGAAAATTCAACTAAAAAATCTTTAGTAGCATTAACCTTTTTATCAGAAAAAATGTGCAAAATTCTAAAGCATCTTGCTATTTTCAGATAATAATTGATTTTCTTAACTGAAAAAATAATTTTGAAATATTTACTAATATTTATTTGTATTTTTATTTAAAGTTGATTTAGTTAACAACAATTCATTTTAAACTTTAACAGTTAATAAGTAACAATTATTGTGCAAATACATCATTAAATTATAGCTTATAGGTTCACATTTTTTGATATCAAAGACAAGATATCTTTGGTTGATATGATATATAACTTACCAAATATTGAAGTTGAGAACACTAGTTATTATAAATGTTATCTAAAACTTACACAATACTGTGCTTGTATTCTATTAAGTTATCAAAAATGACAAAATGACTGCAACGCAATTATTTAAACACTAGTTCTGTAAAACTGTAAAATATAATAAAAATTGTGTAAACCTTCAAAACCAAATACTTTTAGTATTTGAATCCGAATTGAAAAAGCATTCATTCCTATAATAAGAGCTTTGTATAAAAGCTTAAAAACACAATATTTTGTACTAATAAAAAACATTGATTTAGTGAACAACAAGTTTTTCAATAAAAAGAGTCAAAAATGATTATTGAGTTTTATGCCAGAACTGCCTTCTCATAAGATCATATCTTAATAGCTATTTAGTAAACTATGTCTAAAACGATGTTAACCAATATTCTAGTACTTAGGATCTGATTATATCTGATTACATTAGAGAGCAATGACCCTTAAATTTTTCTTTTCTTAATTGCGATCTCGATTTTCTCAAATCCATCTTTAGTGAAATATTACGATTTTTATCCAAAGATAGCAGTTCCTAATAAAATAAATGAAAAACAATCCAAATAAGAATGGCTTAAGACAAATGAAACCTTAAAGTATTGGCAGAAAACTGATTAGAAATAGTTTGCAATCAACCTGAAAAGCCTCGTAGACGTTGAAGCTAGTCTTAGCTGAAGTTTCGATGAAAGCGCATCCTTTCATTATCTTATTAATGACTTCCTTAGCAAATTCACGGCTAACTTCACGAGTTGATTCGTCGTCGCATTTATTTCCAACTAAAAGAATCGGTATATTTTCTTCTCCAGATTTTACTTCTTTTATTTGACGATAAATGGGAATGAGCTCTTCCAAACTTTGTTTTGATGTTATACTGATTTATTAGAAATAACTTGATTTACATTATGTTAAGCAATAAATGTAAGAGGAATGAAGAACGAGTAATACCTATAAACCAGAAAGAATGCGTGCCCTTTATTGATATTAAGTCTTTGCATTGCAGGGAACTGATGAGATCCAGTAGTGTCTGTGATTTGTAATGTGCAGACATTTTTATTGCAAGATACTACTTGTCTGTATGTGTCCTCAATCGTTGGTATATATGAATCGCGGAATGTTCCTGAAGACCCAAAACCAGGTTTATTAAATAAATTACTCAAACATTAGTATTCGATTTGGATCCATTTAGGTCTACTTGGATCTACGTCACACAATTTATTCAGAACTGAGCTCATTTGCCGATAATTTTGGTTTTTTTATTTTCCTAATTAGAAGATACGCTAATAGAGAAGCCAATTATTAAAGTTTTCAAAGTAAAAAAATTGCTTTCGAATGTTCGTTATCTTGAGAAATGAGATCTACAATTCAATTCTCATTGGTTTTTCATCACTATTTTTTAATATTAAATGATAAAAACCCGTTCATACTATGTTTGCTTACGTGAAAGCATTGAGGATTTAACCATTGAATCAATACTATAGAATAAATGATGACCAAATGTTTATGTTTTATTTAGCTTCTGAGACAATATTTTGATAGTAAAAATAAGACTACTAAAGATTCAAAAATAGCTTCAATTGCCAACAAAAATTTAATCCTAGTCAGAATTTACCAGATATAGTAAAACTTATGCATGAGATCGTGTAAGAATCGGTAGAGTCGAATCATGCCGATTTCAGCTCAGTTCACTTTATGTAATAATTTAAATGATTTCAATATAAGTTTTCTTAAGATAAAGATATTGAGATAATTACTTTTTTTTCTAAATGATTGTTCACAAAAAAGAACTTTTTAAGTAAAAGTCTTTATAATTTGAATACCTCTCATAAACCTTGTGACCAGACTGGACTTGCCCACACCTCCAGCACCGAATACCACTACTCGATAATCGTTACTTGGTTCCGGCATATAAACTTATTTGGCTTTATATCGATTATTAATCAAATAGGTATCAACAATAATATTATTATTTCTATATCAGTAAAAACTATAGTTAATGAAACAGCGATTACAGTCATTGGGCTTAAATACAGAATGAGGAGTGACACTGTGATGAGCAACTCTCAAATACACTTACTCTGTAGACTCAATCTGAGTTAGACTGGTGCAGAGTAAGCCGTTCATTAGGTAAAGTTCTGCAACAATACCACCTCTCATTCTTACTAAAGCCATTAATTGAATTATTGACAACACTAATTATGATATGAAACAGTTAATCTGAAGTCTGGCTAAATCACTAAACTTACTGAAGCAATTATGCAAAATTAAAATTGCAATAAGTGTGAAAAGTGTACTTAGTCTGACGTTCAAACAAACTACAAAAACGATACCAAAAGTTATAATCAAACGACTAATGCGACCCGAGTTCGATAGCATTTAGTTTGCAAATAAATTTGATGGCGTCAGAAAAGTCTTAAACTAGCGTAATATATGCATTATTGTTATAGCGATCAATTATCGACTACTACACTATTGAATAGGAACATATTTTTGAGAGCCGGTCGTTCAAATGCGATCATTCAAATAATTATGTATGCAATGAGTTTAGTTGTAATGCTTTGAATTTGTTAACGCAATTCTAGCTAAGGAGTGATAGCTTCATATGATTAGTCAATATGACATACAGTTCGAAAGCATCAAACTATAGCAACAAAAACAAATTATTCGATAAATTAGTAATGCGACCCAATTATCTCTCGTGGCCTATAGTTGAAGAAGCAATCATATAGTCTATTATTGTGGAGTACAATGACATTTATCTTAGGAGTGAGCGCCCATATAACACACAACATGCTCTTCTTATAACGAATAAGTTCGCACTTTTGGGAGTTTCAGTCATCCTATAAATGCATCCACTCATAAAACTATATAAGCTTTTACTTTACTCTACTCTATTTCTAATTTTATTTATCTTAATTTAAATATTGCACAAAAGTCTACTTCTAATGATTGAATGGACAGATTTGCACAATTCAAACATATTAAAAACCGTAGCACGTGAATTCAGCCCCAGCAATTCAGCCTCAGACAATTCAGCTCCGACAAGCTCCGACAATTCAGCCCAAAGACAATTCAGCTCCCGGCAATTCAGCTCCCGACAATTAAGCCCTAATACTATTCAGCTCCTGACAACTCAGCCCTAAACAACTGTAACTACTCTATAGCCTAATGGTTAGAGTCTCCATTAGGGAGTAGATTTTAAGCTTAATTCAGTTTCATTTGATCAAATTAATTAATTATATTAAGTTTGATCAAATCAAATCGAATTGTGATAATCAACAATTTTTCAAAGCTTGCGCCAGTTGCAAGTTGAACAGTACTTGGCAGGAATCAAACCAAAGACAAAAAAGAAGAGGTATCGAGATGCAGCATCAAGTTTGAAAGAGAATGTGGCGAAGTATGGACAAACTCCTATTATAGAATATCTTAGGAGTATCGCCCATAATCTTTCTTTTTAATACTTTTTAATTTTTTATATTTGAATTCATTATGTTTTTAAAGCTATTTTAAAAATTTTACTTTAATAAAATTTTAAAATCGAAGCATACTTTGTTGGGGCTGAATTGTCAGGAGCTGAATAGTACTAGGGCTGAATTGTGGGGGCTGAATTGTCGGGAGCTGAATTTTTTTTGAGGCTGAGTTGACGTGGCTGAATTGTCTGGGGCTGAATTGCTGGGGCTGAATTGTCATGGAACCATTAAAAACCTGAGATTTCAGTTGAAATGATTAAAACTATAAAATAGTGAAAGTTCACTCAAAAGTGTGATTAGTTCTCAAGTTCTTAATAAAATGCAAATTCTATTCAAATACATTTAATAATACGCCAATATTAATGAAAAGCAATGCATAAAATCTGTGGTGCAATAAATCGAAATACGAATCCGGAAGTGAGTTTCGATGCTTGCGAACAGGTATTATAATTGCATTGACTGTGATTCAGGTAAATTGCAATCAAACTATCAATCAGGTTCAATAAGAAAGGCAAAAAACTTTTCGATCAGGCTGAAGATTTGCAATATTCACAAGCAAAGTATAAAATTAGAAAATACTTACTTTTTCGAAACAATTTGAAACACTCTTAATTGCAATCAAGTTAGTAAGTGTTAGTTTAACGAAATATTCTTAACTATTAGAGTAATGCAATATTCAAATTGATCACTCGCCTAAAAGAAGACAATTTGGGCCAAATTATTTGACATATTATCTCATAAGCTCTGATAACTTGTAAAGCATTGCATAACATCCAAAATATAGTTAGCGTATGGATCGAAAGGTAAACTGAGGTCGTCTTTACTTCAAAGTATTATTCAGTTATCGTTGAGGGAAGTTGCAATTGATTGGGCCATCGCTATGACAACTCTATTGATTTCTGTTTATGTGTACCGCCATTCATAGTTTGCCGCGAAACGCATTCTCATCGTTGACACACAATCTTAGAATAGTATTCCTGGGCTTTTCGATCGATTACAATACTAGTAACGGTACAAGTGCTGTACCATCTCAATGAAATTAGGTCTACTCTATTCTACTCTTGTAAGTATCGACTGGTTTGTTGACGGAAGATAACTAAGAGAAAAGATCAAAAACCGCGTATAAAGAGTTGAAGCACCAGAGTAGAGTAAAGATACAATTTTTTCTACTTAATGCACATCTCTTCAGCAACTATTGAGCAAAAACATGAGTCTAATCTTGCAACTTGGTCAACAGTATTGTAGTTTCGAAAATTAGATCATAAACCGAAATCATCTTTTCTCAATTTTTTCTCAGAGTGTAACTCAATACTAAACAAAAGCTTCAAATTTTTAATCGATGAAAGGCGCTGGTTTTCTTTTATTTTAATTGTTTAATCACATTTGCGATACAATTCAAATATAAAGCTATAACTTAATAATATTTGTCTTATTCTATAAAGAATCGATCAGAAGAAAGAGTTGCTGAGAGTTGTCGACAATACTGCTAATATAATCGGGCAGTTGTTCCTTAACAGCATTCCAAGTCTTTGCTATTACTTCTTCTGCGCTCTTTCTCGCTGAATCCGGACTACCAAACAATGAGAAAACTGTAGCGAATAGCTCGACAATTATATTGCGAATATATGTGAGCCATTCTCCAGATTGATTAACGATGTTGTATACTGTCGTCAATGCTATTTGTGCTGAACTTTGATTCGTTTGTCTAACACTTGTGTGCGAGCATTGATTCCCATTAATTAATACAAATATTATTATGAAACTACATAAAATAAGAGATCTTTCAAATGATAACATCATTACTTCTTGTGTATTATTTTAATAATAAATTGTTAGCTTTGCAGAATCACTCGAAAAACTAGACGTCTTGTTACATTATTCAACCAATTTAATCAAAAACAACTTTTTAGATAAATTATTTCCTGTATATCGGATAACAGATTTTCTACAGCTTTTCTTGCAGTTCAAAGTAAAGCCAATTTCATGAATCGAAAAAAATTCGTTCTGCAAGTTATCGTTTATTCAACAGATACAACAATATTTAGTTTTGAAGACTTGAAGTAATTGAAATTTTTTAAGTAGTAGTTTATATGGAAAATGTGCTAATTTATTGATTTAAGGTCAAAATTTGAAACAGTTTTTATAATTATATTTGAAATTTGCTAAGTTTACAATAAGTGCTAAAAATTTGTTCGAATTGAAAAGAGTAAAACCAATATAGGAGTATTTCTCATTTCGAGAATATAAATTTGATCTTCTCAGTCATCATTTATTTAATTGATTTTTTCACGTCAATATAATTTCTTAATAAACAAAATAAATACAATAAATCATATCTACTTATACATGAGTTGCAAATCGAAAAAATCTTAAAAACTGATTCAATTAAGCATATTTCAAATCTTTATAGAACTGAAGGGCCGTAGAATCGACGATAACACTATTTGGATTAAAATCAATAATTTTAATGTTATTGAGAGATTTAGCCCTCGATAGAGCCACATATGTTTGCCCGCATTCAAAAACTCTCGCTAACGATATTTCAACTCCATTATCGATAGTGATTCCCTGAGACTTATGTATAGACAGAGCCCACGATAATTGAAGAGGAAGATGTCTTCGCGTCGCATATTTATCAGCTGAAACCCTTACCATCCATTTTTCAGGTGTTATCAGAGCTTCACATCCGTTAGTGAAACGAACTTTAGGGTAGTAAACGTTATTCAGTTGTTTCTCAAATCTAATCACTTTACCGTTCAATCCATTAACGAGTCCCCGACTAACGTCTATATTTTTATTGAGCATTATTTGAGCTCCAACTTTAAGCTCAAGTTTCCTCACTGTGGGACATATGTTATCGAACATAAACGAATATTTTTGATCGCTATCTTCTGCCTCATAAAACATTGATTGGCTGTTAATGCTATTCAATTGATTGCTATTAATCGTATTGACATCATTACGATGTGTATATAGACGAGTAGGAGTCAAATCATTAGAATTTAGGTCATTAAAAGAAGTACTTAAGAGAGCATTTTTCACATAATCGTTACACTTTCCGACACGAAGCGATTGCAAAACTTTAATAAAATTTTTGTCAGTTTGTCTTTTGATCTGAGTCAATTCAAAACAATAATTAACACATCTATCCCATGATTCGCATTCAAATGAGTAATACTTTTTCTCTCCTTTTCTAGTGATTGGCGGCAACTGAAGAAAGTCTCCGCAAAGAACTAATTGAATGCCACCGAAAGGCTTGTCATTAGATCTGACAATTTTAGCCACATTTTCAATTAGATTAAAGTAATTTCCGCAAACCATTGATATTTCATCGATAATAAGACATTTGCATTTTCTCCATTTCGTTAGTTTTGAATTATTTGACATAATTTTTTGGGCACAATCTTGAGGACTAACTTTATTAAGAATGAGATCGTTACTAATTCCAGCAAACATATGTAAAGTAATGCCTCCGATATGGGAGGCTGCTATGCCAGTACTGGCCGTCACGTAAGTTGTGTCCGGTGGCAATCTTGAGATTATAAACTTAAGTAGATATGATTTTCCTGTGCCGGCACTTCCGTAAAGAATATGTTGTTTCCATTCAGAACAGCGCTCATTATACGTCTCTGTTCTTCACTCAATTTGTTTATATTTAAAACTTTTATTTGCCTGACCGGAGATGGAAACAGATTATTCATCAATTTTTTCTTACTTTCGTTTTGATCATTATCATTGAGTTTTCGTTTCTTCAAAGCTGTCATCGACTTCGAAGATTTTGGAGATTCATTAGTCACTGAAACAATATTTTCTTTATTTGTTTTGTTTAAAGCGTTTCTTTGAATGTCTTTATTAGTCAATGGACTGATCGAATCAAATAATGATTTTTTCACTGTTATCAGTCTCTGTTTTATGTGTTGACAATTAGTTGTATTATTGTTACTGCTATAGTAATTGCATTTAAGCGCAAAACATTTTAAAAATAATGACAATTCATTTGAAGCGCAGTTTGAGATAAAAATACGTAAATTGAAATCATTCAAAGTAATACTAGATTTTCCTTCTTTTACGAACTTTGTGTTCAATTTATAGTTCTCTTTATTGTGTAACAAAACAAACCTATTCCTCTCTTTTCCAGTTTTTTGTTCGTCTATTTTGATGATAACGTCTTTGAATTGATTTCTTCCTAACCTGAGAACGGCTTCATTAATCACAATACGATTAGAAAGACTGGCATTACTTGAATATTGTTCGACAGTTATGTCACAAAACAGTTCAGGAATTTTGACACTCATTTCGACCAAATTTTTATCATTTATTTGAACTGTTTTCTTTCATTTTAATAATTACTTCACTAAATTTATTTAAAAATAGACTTATTAATGACAAACAAAAACGAGTGATTAGTTTGACACGAGTTCGGTTTCCTTTAAATCATTTAAAAGACTGTCTACTATTGACTGATTGGTTGATAGACTGGAATCCCGGGCCGTTGCTATTGGTTATTGTTAGCACAACAGTTCGCTTAATTGATTGCGCGCCATCTCATTGCGATTATATCGACAAATTTTGTGTTAAATCTTGTCCAAATAAGTTATTTAAATTACATGGTTGTTAGTCTATTTAAGTTTGATAAAAATATTACATAATGAGTCATTATCTGATTTGCGCTTACACTTGAATGCAAAAACTAGCTTAATTTTCACTAAAACTATGAGATGTACGATCAAATGGACTGAATATGAGGTGTTCGCATAAAACGAACTACCAAAGTGCTTCAAAACTTTTTTCTTCAGTTATTTTGATAAAAAAAGTATTATGAGTAACAATTTAAATGGTTGGGTCTGATTGAAAACCTTTTTATGAACAAAGATCGTCTATAAGGCATATAATATAAATAACAAAAATGATGTTTATCTATGGTCAGATGATTTGTATTATTAGTAAATATTTAATTTGCACAAATAATCTTCTTACTTAAGCACAATTTTCGTAAAATTGCTCATGAGTTATAAAATGAATAAAATTGAACATTAACATTTGTCAAATTTATTTATGAGCTAAGACGAACTTTTTATTAGATAAATCATTTGAGAAATTATTTAAAATCGATAAAAGTTTCCAACTCCTGAAACAACAGACTTTTATTACAATAGTTCAGTTGTTCATTACTGATAATTACTGATGACCTGTACTTTTACAACCTCAAACTAAATTATTGGTTAAATTGGTCATTTATTTGAATATTATAGGCTAAAATCCAATCTTCGAATAATTTTGAATTTAGTTCGAATTGGAGATTTTGAAATTCAAAAGTTTAATTATATGCATTTGACAAAGTTGTTGTAATCTTCCTGATTTCAAAATGGTTAAAAGTAACTTTCAATCAATTTAAAGTTTAATTCCAAGCGCCTACAACTGATTGAGAAATTAAGTTTCAGTAACTAATCAAATTATAATTTTGATGAAACGGAAGAATCAAATCAGACAATCAAATAAGCTCATTCTTATTTTCAAAAAACATGAAATTAGTTTTTGAAAACTTTTTGTTGAAGGTAATAGAAAATATGCAATGAAGTAATCTGAGAAAATGTGAAATTTAACTAGCAGAAAAATGATTGTAATTTTTTTGTTTCAAATTGACTCATCTTTATTCAGCAATCGTATGTTTTTTTTCAAGAAATTGATTGCTGCTCTATATCTTGAGAATTAGATATTATAGATAATAAATCATTTCAATTTCAACGGAGTTTTTTGTGCTTTTATTATGTTATCAATACATTTTACGCTCCATTTACATAATTTTCAAGTTATATATCGAAAGGTTAGGTTTGAAAAGAAGTAGTGTTGATCACTGCCGCTATCATCAAATAAATATATGGACCATATATCAATAAGAGAAATGACTGGATCTCAATATCACAAATAATGAGCTACAGAAGTGTCAACATTTTTTGCTAATCGTTGTATTTTGAGTATTCGTCTAGCAAAATTAGTTAGAAAGTTAGTCACAGTCCGTTGGGTTTCATATTCTGATCGTTGCAGTTGACCTGTTTAGAGACATTTAATATAATAAAATTGTTGGTACGAAACGTACTATCAATTCGATTGATACTTTTATATTGTTACGTCCGCATTGCTTTACAAACAACTTTTCAGCTATAACAATATCAACACTAAAATACTTGATTAAAGTTGTTTGTGATGACTGTTCAGGTGTAATTAAATCTAAACTTTAAATGTTTAAAGTAAAAGTGATCGCTTCACATAATACTGGTTGAAGGCGGAGATAACAGTTACTCGTCCGAAAACTCAAAACTATTTGTATTGACATGATCTTCACTTTAATGCCTAAAATGCTGTAACACATTGTCTTTTATGTTAGCATTGATTGGAATTTTGTGAAAATTGTTAACTTTAATACAACTATTTTGTGAAAGTGACCAACAAAATGAAATATGTGAGATTTATCAAAATCATTAACTTGCTCGCAGTTATGTTTTATTGTATTGCCTTTCTTTTAGCTTTTATTATCATTTTTATTGCTTTATTTGTCACATACAATATCAAAAGTTTATTGTGGTGGACATGGATATAGATCACAATATCACGAACAGGTAAAGATATAAAGTGCCTTATAAATTTATGTAAAATTATAAATAACTCAATATCAAAGTTGGGATACTATTTGTTTGCTGCGATCTTGTTAGGGTATGGGTAATCCTTATAGCTATCGTTTCGGTTACAATACTGGAGATCATTATAATCCTCAATCTCGTCACGAAGTCAGGTAAACTTATCACAGCTGGCTTTCTCACTAGTTTCACATTTTCTAACCTAACCTAACCTAACCTAACTTAAACTATTCTAACTCTTAGCCATGGTCCTGGACACGTGAAAGGACAATATTCATTCCGCGATCCTCACGGAAAATTACATGTAAGTCGTGTTTAACATAGTTTATACCTTTTTCACACTTTCAGGTTATTGAGGTATATCATTATAAACCCTAACTTACATTCCACTTACTCAATAACAATCACTACAATCACTACAATAGACTTTTGGACATGATTTTTATTCTAAAGAGTTACGATTCCTTATAGTTTATAAAACTTTTGTATACTTTTATTCATGAAAAGAGTTCCAAACGATAGCTAAAAGTTCTGTTGATACTAGTCTCGAATTGAGGATCAATTCGATTCAAGTAAAACCAATTAAAAGACCCATTGATCGCAAAGACTGTTTGGAGACCTGAAACCTTTCATATTACTTTAGCTTTAAAAATAATTAATTTTATTTAAAAGTTGACCTATTTAGTAAAAATTTCAAAAAATAGTATTCTTATAATGTTTATACAGAGAGTAAACAAAATTCATTGATTATGTGATTAAAATAGAAAACCAATTGTTTAACTTCGAAAAAGTGTTAATTGAAGTTTTCACATTAGTTAATCATTTTTGGATGACTGACAAATGATTAAACTTGCTATTCAATTTGATTTATAGGTTGTTCATTACGAGGCACATCCTAAATATGGTTTTCGTGCCCACCACAGTAAAGGACATCGTGGATAAAAATTTAATTTATATAATCTTCAATTTTCTATTTATATTTTTATTAATATAATGCTTATTAGATTAAAATAAATTATTTTATTCTTTTTAAAAGTTAAATAAAAAGGCTATTACATATTGTACATATTATGACAAAAGTCAAAAACAAATTACTTTAAGAATCATTTTCAATATTTCTATCAACAAATGGATTAATTATCGATAAATATTACAGAAGCCAAATGAAGGGCATAGATTTTCAATTAAACGCTCTACTCCATTCATTAAACATTGTTTCTATCATTTGTTCGCTGATGATTCAGCAAATTTATTGGGTAAGTTTTCAAGTTTTAACTTTTATACTAGTTACTTGGGTGGCATGAGGTCACATTAATTTAATATTTGAATTTTGGTGTCATAAAAGTATGTTCTTCTACAATGTATGATACTGCAAATCTCAAACCAAACATCATATAACTCCTTCTTTTGTTCAAAATAAAAATGATGTATTTTATTGATTAGTCAATATCCTTGCTTGAATAACACAATAAGTATGTCTTATGAATAACTGCTCTAACTTCGTACGGCTTCGGTTATCGACTCGATAGACTCGTATGGTCAACACTAGTTTAACGATATATCAATCGATCGCATCAAATATTAGGAACTTGGCCTTAAACATTAAACTTAGTCTAACCATATGTTGTTTATTGAAAGTATCTGACCCGCAAAAGCGAGCTCTTACTCAAGAGTCATACTTTTTTGACTTTGGACTTTATTGTGAACAAAAGAGAAAGGAGCCATGCGGTGCCTCGTTTAAGATTTCCATCACTAAATAGTAATAATAGCAGTGACAATAGAGGTTAAAAATAAAAAGTTTAACGAGAAAGTATTTTATATTTTTGAAAAATGTTTCGATTGTTATTTTAAGGCAAAAAATGTTTCATGACTTAAACAATAGAGAACGAGTGTTCGCTGCTTTATAGGCACTATTGTTGCTTAATCTAAAACTAACAAACAATTGAGATACGGTTCACTTCAATTGTAATGATTTACTCATTTATTTATATTTGATTTTTTGTACGAACTAATCAACTTCGAAATGTATCTGCTTACACGTAGAAGTTGGCAGTATAATTATTAAAATAGCCTATTATTAAGAATTAGTTTTACTAGTTTTATGAACATTTGGCACTACTTTTCTGCCAATTCAGTCTTTAGTGGTTTATCTCTCGATTCAGACATCTCTGCATTTGAAAGATCAACGTTGATTTCGTCTTCATTTTGGTCATAGTCACTATTAGGAGCAAAATATCGCTGTTTCATATTTGAGCCAACCTTATAGCTGTTTGGATTGCTCTCATTTTCATTCATATAGTAATTATGACTGATTTTGTCATTTCTGTTATTATTATTATGGTTATTACTATTTTTATTATGATTCCAATGATTCGTTTGCTCATAATTGTCGTTGCGATTTCCGTCGTTGTTTTGGTTACGATTTTCTGGTTGATATAACAGAGCATTTTTGTGATACAATTTATCACTGTTTTCACAATAGACGTTATACCACCACTCGCATACTAATGATTCTATTGATTAGATTATAGATAAGTTCATTTGTTAATAGGCTATTAATAAACCATAAATGACGGACATGTTCAATCTATTCTATAAGTTTGAAACACTCGCAATTATAGATTTTATAAGATATGCTAATCAACAGTTTCTATAACTTCTACAGTTTAAAGCGTTCGACTCAGATTCAAGTTTAAGATTAGTTAATGGAAACAATTATTAGGAAAAGTGCCACACCTTCACTAAACTAAATTCGGATTACGTATAATTTGGATCAAAACTATTTTACGCAACAGAATAACAGCGCTGAGTCATACTGTGACCAAAGGCTTTCAAAAAATAAGATACTTCATTATCTTCATAACCGGTTATCCTTAAGTTCTTATATTAGCTGTTACTTTCTGTTTAATCATAATAAAGATTGTTAGATCATTACAGAGGACATTTCTTATTCCTATAACATGTCCATAATTATTGCCTTAAATGCTAATAAGATATATAATTGAGGGACAAGTTTTGTTCGCATCGAAAAGCGATAAGAAAATACAACTTTAGTGAGTTCATTTTGAATCTGTTTGTCATATAAGTGAACACTGGTTCAAGTTATATTGTTTTCAATTAAAAGTTTAATAAACTGCTCCATTTGCAGCTATTGTTTGTCAAATAAAGACTTGCACGAGGCACTTAAACAGGTTTATCAAAATAGACGTTTACAAAATGTAACCATCAAATCTATTGTTATTTCTCTGTTTCTCAATCAAAACATTGTTAATCTGTCAAAATTGGACTGAAGCAGCGCGATAACGATTCTGTATACTTTCTTAATTTGATAAAATAATTTGCAACTTTTCACTCATATAGCTATCGATAACTTAGTCGAATCGAATCTTATTTAAATGTATAATTAACACCTCTGTTTGTGGAACAATCTGATAAAGAATTGAACCAAAAATTGGATCACTAAATGCTATAATAGACGCGATCTTAAAAATTAGAATATCAATTTCACTGCTATCTGTTATGATTGATAGGATGTGTAACGCTGAGCAACTTAATTACTAACAGGGTAATTCATTTCTGATTCATACCTTGGTTGAATAGAGTTCCATTTGGGCACAAAAATTTTTGCTGGCCCTGAGGCGAACATTGGTGGTAAACCTAAATTCAAATCATTTTTGGTAAGAAATATCAATTTAATCGTACAAATTATAAGGAAAGGATGAAAGAAAGATAAGACTCTAATGAGAAGTTTGCTATTAATGTGAAACATGCAAATATGATATCTGGAGCAATGGTTTAGAGATAGTAAACAATCGCAAACATCAAAAAACAATATTACCTGACATTTTTGACTGATATCTGCGTAAAAACCATGAGGTTTACCAGAACAAGAAAATCCTAGTTCTAAAGGAACCGCAGAGAGTAGGGGATAGTCTTTTCCTGGTTCTCCTGGTATTCCTGAAGAAGTCCATTCTTCAGATTCTCCTTCACCTGGTTTCTCAATTTCACTTTCTCGTGACACTGAAGGCTTTTGTGGCTCACTCATCATCACGTGTTGTGGTTTTCTTGATTGAGTCGGATTTGAACCTGAATACTGTGTTTGATGAGATTGTTTCTGGAATAGATCTGAATTGTCTTCTCGAGGATACTCTTCATGATCTTCGTAGTCTGTTTCATATTTTTCATCATTTGATTCAGAATTCACTTTAAATTCATTATTATTATTATTATTATTATTATTATTATTATTATTATTATTATTATTGACATTAATATGATTGAAAAGTTTTTGATGTGATCGTTCATGGTTTACATTGTGAAAGTCAGTCTCACTATTTTGGTTAAAAGGCTTTCTGTTATTGTGCGGCTTATTATCACTTGAAAACGCTTGACTGGGTTTAGAATAAAAGGCATTCATCGCATCAGTTTTGATGGGTTTTGTTGAAAAGGAGAACGTGTCAGAATCGTATGCTTTCGAATTGGTATACTTTTTATAATATTGAGGTTTAATTATTTCTCCTTGTTTCAACGCTGAACCCAATGGTTCGTCAAATACTTTTCCTATGACTTCAATATTACGGCCATTAGGCTTGACACTGATTGATGCTCCGACTTGTCGAGTCATGCCATCATTCAAACTATTAGTTGCTAGTCTTGGATCAGATGATTTCGATTTCGAATTAGAATTATGATAAAAGTCGTCGAAAACATTAGACTTCAAATTATTGTTATATTTGGGCCCCGATATGTCTGCGAGTTTAAGTAAAGTTTGATGCGGAACTTCAATGTTTTGAACCATAATATTAGGTTTACTGTAGTGTAAATTTTTAGGTGGGTCTATCTGGTAAAGCCCTGGTCTCTTTGGACGTGGTGCAAAACTTTCTTCTGATGAATAATACTTTTGCAGCGGATTCGGCTTATACTGATAAGGCGGCGATAGATGTTGCATTTTATTTTGTCTATGTCTTTTGTCTGGTTTGAACTCATCATCAGAACTGATACTCATTTCTCCGCTCAAATCAATGTCATGAGTTAGTGGTTTCTCATGGAAGTTGTTTGGTAATAAGTGATTTATTTCTCCGTAGTCTACTGGTTGCTCGCCCAATACAGGTTTTCGTGCAAAATTTTGATTAAGATTACTATTTTTATAATTTAATGCCAATCCCTGATTGTACAAATTTGCTTTAAGTGGAAACTGCTTTTTTAGGTGCATGTCTTCATTATGTTTCGGTCTGATTGGCGGCATTTTATAATTACGATCATTATGATTAGGCGCTGGTAATCGCATTTTCTTATATTTTCGTTTGGGCTGCATTTTAATTGGGACATTATATTCTGGCTTCATTTTATTGTTATTAGTAAATCTTTTTAAATGAGACAATTCCGATTTCGACATTTTGTAATAATTCTTCGACTTATCATGATAATTTAACGGTCCTTTCTTATATTTATCTTTTCTGTTCATAAAGTTATCACTTGAATATTTACGAACAGCAAAAGGATCCAATTCGCTTGAGGCAAAAAACGATCCGTAAGGGTCGAAAATGATTGGTCTAATCTTTTGATTAATTGGGAAATAACACAAATATTAAGTCAAATAATTGAAGGCTATTTCAATGAGTTTGATAGTAAGAAAAAAATCTACCTCAAATGGAAAGCTCGCATCTATTGTCGATATTAATGCTGAAACTCCTTTCAATTGAAGAAAAAAATATCAGTCAATTTGGCAATGAAATCAAGTTTGATTAAAAAAATATGGAATTATAATTTTTAAATTAAAGTTTTTGAAATTTTGACATGCGATTAATTTTCTTTAGATGGTAAGAGTTTAAAGATTACATTGAATTAATTGAAACTGTCTTTCATTGATCAAGCTCGTACTCTAGATGTTCTGATTTTTGTTTCAGATCCAATTATTTTGTTGAACACATAGCTTAAGCAACTCATAGAAACTGCATAGCATTTGCTCATCAATTTTTATCTCTTTAAAAGGGTAAAATTAATTTTCAAAACATGTACTCTGAATAATAATTAAAAACTAACGTAAGCAACCAAAGTAAAAAAATTAACGACTTCTTCACTTAAATGCTATAATCGGCCCTTCAGTGAGCTTTGAAGGTAAAAATTGATTAATTCAGTTTTTATTACTGAACCTGAAGTTTTTTGTAAATTGATTGAAATTGACCCAGGCTCACCAAAATGATTAAATAAAGGACAGATAAATATTTACTTAAAAATACAAAAAAGTAATATCTTTATCTATAACTGAAAATTAGAATCTCCAAAATAAAAGTTTTCTTACCTATAAAAGTATAAACGAAAATGCTCACATCCATAATTATATGAGTTGTTGTTAAAAGTTTGATGGCTTTATTAGAAAATGAATTTTCACAACTTCAATATAATACAGTTATCGATAGCTTATGTTGAACAAAATAAAAGTGATTGTAGTATAGGCTGTAACCATTTATGTTACAACAGTTTCATCTTTTGCCACTGAAGATGTGGGGCAGAATCCACAAATTAGTTCTCTGTGACAGTGAAAAAATCTTTAAAACAACTGATTATCAGTAGATATCACCAAACAGTTGTACAAAACCAAACGCTTGAATGACTGTTAAGGAAAAAATTGGGTTACTTTGTTCTAAATCAAAAGTTTGCAAACTTATGGGAAGAGGCACTGATGCCTATCCATCCAGAACTACAATTGTTATCATATGTTTTGCCGCCCTTAAATAGGCTTTAAATTTGATAATCTAGAATGTTTTTATTTTAAATATATTGTTTGTTACAATTTATTAAAAGTAGACTATTATGTAATCATAATTGATTCGATGAAAAACATTTTTTGGGAACTCAAATTGAAGTTCATTTGTTTTTTGTTAAACGTTTCACTTAAATAACATGTTTGACCTTTAAATAGCTTAATATTTGATTTAACATTGAATAAAAGCATGTCAAATAACATATTCGAAAATTTGATTATAAAATGTTCGACACATATATAAATAGACTTTCCAACTTATTAACTTAGTTCACTAACTATTTATTGGACTTTATAGCAATGCATTTTCAGTTCATTCAATTTTATAGTTATAGAAAGCGGAAAGAATTAAAGTTTGTGGTGCAGTAAATTCTCAAAATTAATTTCTAATATTTGCACACTCGAGTCATTAATAATCATAATTTGATTTTATTTCTTAAGATTAATGACCTGAGGCTAAATTTAAGTTTTAAAATAATTTTAATTAGTTTAATGTGTGATAATATAAGAGTTTAAAAAATGTCTTAGAGCCATAAAAAGCCATTTTTTCAAATTGAATTAAATGAACAATAGACTTTTTGTGTTGATTTTAGACAAAGCTGTCATACGAATGTATCATATTCTTATTTGAGATCTTTAAATGTAAGTCAACTTAAATTGCACTGATCTAAAGTGAAAAGCATATAAAAAGTTAGTCATAACACTTATTGCGAGCTTCATTTCTAAGTTCTTAGACCTTTCAGTTTGTTCTAATTGTCCGATTGTAACAAGGTTCATTTCACTTATCTGTTCTTTTTTCAAATGTTTGTCACTGTACGATCTTAATTAAATAACGGTGTTAGTTCAATAATAAATCGTGTTAATTTAGAAGAAAAAACTCAAATTAAACACTTGTAAATACTGCATCAGATACGATTTGGTTACTTTTTCATTATAGTTATTCCATTCCAAAGCTGTAATTCTAGGCAAAGCCATTCATTTCTCAAATTGATATTGTTGAACAATCTTGAAACAAATACAAATAAAATGTTTGCCATCTACATTTAATTGTGAGCTCAACAAAACCAATAATTTGCTATATGAAGAGTTAGAAATGAAACTTAAAAATTAAAACTTAATTTTTTACGCTTAAATACTAATTGAATGCGAACAACTACCCAAAGAAACATTGATTTAAACTCTAGAAAATGAATTTTTGGTAAAAATTTTTCTCTATAATTATTTCGAATGACACCTAACATTTGAATAAAACCAATAAGTTTGATAATTCTCGAAAGAAAAGATCTCATTTGATCAAAAGTATAGCAAACACAAAATCAATATGAAAGACAACTGCTGCAATTATTACACTTTCATTAATTATACAGTATATAAGTATGAGATTTAGTTTATTGTTTCGAAAAGTTTGTATTTAAAAAATAGTTTAAACAATATTCATAGTCATATTATTTTGATTAATTGAAAGTAATGGCTAAAGCACTAATAGATTTAACGAAATCAGAGTATAATTAGAGATTGTGTTTATAAATTGATTTAAGTATTTGTGTTCAATGAGTATTATTTAGTTTTTATTTTTAGAGCTAACGGTTTACCTCTACTCCAGTAACTTATTGGACGGAATATAACACTTATTAAATGATTTGCATTAGAATTGTACTGATCAATTTGATCAGAGTAGACAAATATAATTTTGTATAAACATTTAATAATAAGATCATTAGTGCCTTCTTTTGAGATACATCAATTATTCGATTAAAACCAATTCAGTACTGATTTGAATTTTGTGCCAAACTTAATTAAAGCTGTTTTTGGTAGAAATGTTCCTCAAAATGATTTTCGTGCCTTCAAAACGAAAGCAAAAGCTGTAAATGTTTAAAAGACAGAATGTTAGAAAATGTCTGTAATAGTTTCTGTAAATCTTTTGGAAAATAGTTGCGAAATACAAAACAGGTATTTCATAGCATTTGGGTAAAAAATGTTTGAGAACTTGATTTGCATCTCGTTTATTGCATTTTATCTAGTCTTCTAATGCCTTCGATGATAAGAACTAATTGAAATGTTTTGGTGGAGATTGTTAGTTTGTGTTAGTTCGCAAAAGTATTCTAATGATTTTTCTTTTACCAAAATGATATGCAATTTTTGAGCGCTTCAATGCAATTAATACTTTAAAAGCTGTTTCATTGATTTGCAATTATCTATTACAAGCAATCAAACAAATACAGACTGAAAGATAGGCGACTAATGATTTACTATAAATGAATTATTTAAAGTGAATGCAATGTAGTGATCACTTCAAAGATAACAATTCGTATTGATTCAAATAATAATAGTTATAATATATGAACACATACTTATAGAAAATATATTTAACAAATCAACTAAAATTACATAACATATAAATGATATCAACAACAATAAAAATAAGATAAACACGACTTTACATAACATATAGTTCGTTTTGTGCTGTCTTGTTATTCAAACAATATAAATGCAAATAAGAGTTAAAATTCATTTTTTTAAATTATTGCATTAAAGATCACGTTCTGACGGATCAACTTGTTAAAGATCAAGCTCTCTTGCTTTTAGCTCTTTTTGATCTCAAGTTTTGATTTTGTTTGTCGGAGTCGAGTGAATCGTCATTTTTAGAATTTAGTTTTACGAGTTGAGGGCAGTCATGATTGTACCACCAATCGCAAATGCCATTCTTCTCATTAAATATGGTGCCGTTTGGGCATAAAAATGAATGCTTGTGTCGGTTTTGACAGATGTGCCAAACTTGACATCCAGTTTCCACATCGGCATAAACTCCATTATTAAGATCACTGCAGTCAAAGCTAGTCTTTGGCACAGAATTAAATGTTGGATAATCTTTTCCTGGAGTGCCCTTTCTTTTGTTATTTGTTATTCTGTTAACAGTTGGCTTCTGTATTGAATCTGACGCTACTAAACCCTTTCGTTTAGTGAATACATTACGGCGTCGGCTATCGCTCACTTCGATGTCGTCCGTTTTTCATCAGTTTTTGTTTCGGATCGGTTTCCGCCAAACTTTTATGCAATGATAAAAAAATCGGATATAATTTAATAGAAATTGAATCGAGAATAAACTAAAGTTGTGCTCTTAAACTTATAAACTTATAGACTATAGGTTTCTGATATTAGAAAAACATAATAAGAAGCATTTTAAATTAGTTAATCACATCCGATAGCAACTACATACTCTTCTTATTTTATTAGTATTCGATTGATTTTTTGCTTTATTGTTCTTGACTCTTCGAGACGAAAATCTGATTGGCTTTTCAGTAGTTGGTGCTTCTGTTGAAGTGATTCGATTGAGTGACGGTCGGGGAACAAATCCGTCTAAACTGTACATCGCAGGCCTTAAATGCTTCGGAAGCAAAAGTTTTGGTATTCGTTTGGTTGTATTGTTTCCTGATTTAATTGTGCCAATAATGAGTTGTCCCGCATATTTTTGCTTTGGTGTACGTCTTGGAATGAAGATTGCAATCGAAGGCGAATGATCTGATGACGAAATCTCAAACATGTCCAAAGTCTTCGATCAGAGTTCAAGAAAAATAGCGATATCAGTGCAAAACGTCTATAATTACAAAACGGAAACGACTCACCTGATTTGCATTCAACAGTCTTTTACGTTTAACCTTTTTAATTGGTTTATGTATTGGTGCCAAAGTTGTATTCAAATCAGTTTGCCTGGTCTGTAAAGCAGATGCATAACCAATGCGAGCCTTTTGAATGACCTTTTCAGTTGAATTAACTTTCTTCAACTTTGGCGGGCGAATAGGAAATCGATCATTTCTTTCTTTACTCCATCGAAACAGTTTCACACCTTTTTCATTGATTGGCTTTTTATTCGAGATTTTCTCGGTTTCGTCATCTTTATCCTGATCATTGTCGACAACTATTGTGTAATCATTTGTTGGCGATATTTCCGTAGTGATCGATGCATTCGTGAGATGTGTGACAGTCTTTAAAGTTAACAAAATATTTGATTCAAAAAGTTTAACATTTACTTTGATAGATTCGCAAAAATTTACATATGATTAGTAAACTGAATCATTAAAGTGATAAGCAGTTTCTTGTCATAACAAAAAAACAATATAAATGCTTTCCTCAACTAAACTTTTAAACGAAAGATAGAAAAGATGCAAATGATACCAGTTCTCGAAACATTTGATAGGAGTTCAGAGTTTAAATCAATCAAGAGATAAGCTGAACGCCTACAAACTTATGTTTTTTCAGTTATAAGATAGTTTTTTGAATTTACTTTTAAAAAGCATATCATATCCATTACGAATAAATGGAGTGACTGATAGAAAACGAGTTGAAAACCGAAAAAAATCAAAAGCTTATCAATTATAGGAATAGATATATTAGCATCCTGTATATTTAATAAACTTCGTTGATACGGAAGTTTTTGCAATTAAAGAACGATCATAAGTCTATTCTATTCGTAAAAAGTTTATTCTCTCGTGGCATCTACGAAACAAATTTAACTGTTTTTCCGAATTAATATAATGGAATGTTAGTTTGGGTCATATGAGAATCACGTTTCCCTAATAAAAACCAAATTTAGTAAATCAATATATCATTTGAATCTCGTTAATACGCGATAACATCAATTTATATCTTTTTGCGATCAAGACTTAGTTTAAGCTCTTATTATGAATTGTAGTTCAAATAACAATGATTTAAACGTGAGAGTAGGTTAACAAAGTATATTTATATCATATCATTAAAACAAATTCAAGTTCGTTGTGCAAATCACTTCATTGCATGCAAAACACTTCGCTTTAATTATTGTCGTTTAAATGATTTAAAATAAGCAATTTTAATGATCGTACTCTCTCTCTCCCCAAACCTTACACTATATTTCTAATTGTAATTCAAAATTAAATCAGGTTAACATTAAAAATTTAAACAGATATGAATTGAATCCAAAAGTAACGATTTGTTAACTTCATTGACGGCTTTCATTTAAAAGCTATTAAAGATTTGTTGAGCACTATCAACTTTTGTCTGTTTGGGTGGTGTAGGATTTTTCTAGAAAAAAACTTAATTAAATTCAGATCAGGTTTTATCATGAAGTTCTCTGAGCCATAATTCGAAAGCATAGTTCACTAATTTGAAATCCCTTAATAAGATTTAATAACTTAATGGGTGATGATCTCATATAATAATTGGACGCATCTTTTTTGATGATAAAACCTTGAAATTATACTGAAATCACTCCTGAGGTCAACTTTTTCCCAAAGTAAGACTTAAAACTTGGCACTTATTATTTTTGAGATCAAAGAAATCGTGAACAAACACCTTATCCATGAATTTAAGTCGAGGTTTCGAAGTTTTCAGTGCGTAAATGTATAGACTTCGTGATTTTAATTTGCGGAATGCATTTATTCCTATAATTAAATGGCAATAATTATGGGACTTGTGTGTCTAAGAAAATAAGTGTTTATGAAAATAATTGACACTCTCCACATCCTACGAGTCTGAAGAAAAAAAGTGAGCACAATGTCAAGGATGTAGTATTTTTAATTTTATTTAGCAAACAATAATCAATATTTTTTCTACTTTCAATTGTTAGGTACGACAAAAACTTTCTCTTTTATCCTCAAATTCAAGTTTAACTTTGACGCAAATTTTCGACTCACTAATTAAAAACATATATGAAAGTATGAATAATGTCTTTATGTAACTAAGCAAATATACCACAAAGTTTCGATTGTGTTTTCAGTACACAGCAAACATTCACAAAGATTCTATCATACAGTTGTGTATCTAAACTTATTATCTTACAAAGTCGATTGATTTTGCAAATTATTGAAATTTTTCGAATCGTCTCAATGGTTTGTATTTTGATTGATAATCTCTTAGCTAAAATTTAATACTTTTTAACCTAATTAAATAAAGTGAAATGATTGAAACATTTTCCTGAAAAATGTTTGACCACTATCAATAATATAGTAATTAGCATAAAATCTTATGCAAATAAATTATTCAAGTAAAACCAGGTATATATCATTGATGAACGACATTAAGGGAAAGTATAATTAAAATGACCTCACTAATTGCTCAACAAATGTTATTTGGATTAAGGACTGTTAAAAACAATAGAGATTGAAAGGGAAGGGCTTTAAATTAACTTTTTCTTTATTCCCTGATAACAAGTACCACAAAGTTTACGAGGCATAAAATACGTTTTTTGCATTGATTTTAGTTTTGACTAATTTGTCAGACCTTAGAATACATTAGTGCGCACTAATAATACAAAATTTGAATATATTCATGCATTTCTCAAATATAATTAAGTCATTGAATCGAAGGCAAAAACACATTGTCATTGCATTAGAACAGAGTTATTCACATACAAAACAACTTAATTCCATGATTCATTTTGATAAATTGAAAAATTCAAATGAGAAAACTTTATTCATTTTTTGACGCGTTTTTAGAAACTTTTGTTGACTGTCAACTAATTTTGTTACTCAAATACGAAATAAAACTATAAAATGATCCATTTAGAAACAGATACCTAAATACTCTCTGGTCAAATTAGTTTTAAAAATTAGTCTCGATGTTCTCGAAATAAATGCGTATAAAACGTTTATTGAATAAAATTCGAAAACCTTTCAGTTAAAACTTGATTTAACAGTCAAATTAATGAATCTAAAGCTTTGCGATAAAAATCGTATTTCTTCAAAACGATCTTTTCAAGTGATGAATTTGAAATTTGTTCCTCGATATAGCCCTGATTAAAAGCACACTCGTTTTTATTTATGTGGAATAAAATTAAATTTTGCGAATTACCTGATCATGACTGGACGGTTGGCTCGAAATGTTTGAAATAAAAGCTGTATTAGTTGAGATGTCAGTCACAGTAGCGATCTCTGAAGCACCTATTAAATTGAAAAAATAATAAAAGTAAAAAAGTAAATAAGTTATGTGATAATCATAGAAATGATCGCATTAGAATGATAAAGCTTTCAGAGTCATCGACCCATATTCCCGATTCTCGGTATCTAATGTTCGACTTTGTGAGACGCTTACATTTTGACAAAAAGTTTGACTAAGCCTCGTTTCACTAAGAAACTAGCCTCAGGACTACAAAATATATTGACCATCAGATACTCTAGTAGTTTACTACACAAGCTTGTGCTGCATCACAATATTGGTATTAGAGCCAACAGATTTTAACACTCGCTTTAATAGTTATAGTTTTAATAATGAGTAATGGGCTTAGAAAGTGATCTTTATTAGATAAACGATTTGTTAAAATGATAAAAATTGTTGAATCATTTTTAATATAAAAACTAAAAACATGTAGTTAACACTTTTTCATTGAAAATATTAAGAGCAACACCAATCAACTTTATTCAGAGTCTCTAATGATTGTGAAAGATAAGAAAGCTTTGTGGTTATAATAGTAATTTATTATCATAACTTTCATTCAATTTTTTAGTGAATAGGGAGCTGTTATAGTCTATACACGGAAGCTATTAAAGCAATCGGAGTCAAATGTATAATAAAACAATGTTTTAATCATTCTATCGAAATAAATATGACAACTTATAACTTGTAGCAAATTCGGAGAATAAATGTTTTGGTCTAAACGTGTTATTACATTGTGATCGAATTAAATGATATTAACGTGATTACAATGATTAGAGACTGCGATCGGATCCTATGAACCTTTAGGTTTTTGTTCTTAATTGGGGACTTTCGTTGCCGATTCAATTACAGACACAAATACTTAATGACATGGCAAACATAATGCTCAAGGCATTATCATAATTGCAATGAGTTGACGACCTGAAGATGCGGTCAGGTTTTATTGGACATTACCCAAAGCTATCCACTATCGAAGCTAAAGGATATGCGGAATAATTATTGCTTTATAACTTACTTCAGTCAAGTCATAAAAGGATATAAATATATTGATTTAATTGTGTTTTCCAAAATCAAACACACATCTATGATTATATTTTCGTGTTTGATAGTCAAATCTTCTATCTGTTAAGTAAATTCAAATCTATGTATAAACTTTTCAATAAAAATTCTAAACATAATACATGTTTGTTTGTTTGCATTTTGATTTGCTGACAAATAGAAATTTTCTAAAAGGATCTGCAAAATGAATAAGAGAGTCATTAAAATAACTTATATATAGCTGTATTTATTCAAGCTTATAATGAGCTTTAAGCAACAGCTAAAAGGAAAGTAACCGTTTAATTTAGTAGAAGCTTAGGTTATTAACTAAATTAAATAACGAATTAATTCGTAATAACAGGCAATTTCTTAACTTATGAGGTTTGAACGTTCTACCATTTATGCTGTATTCAAATACCTTATGCATATCGAATGAGTGAAACATGGCTTAAATTTTAAAAAGTAAATTCTAATGATTTCTATTTTAAAAATGCAAATTTTGCGAATCCTCGCATGAATCTTGAATGAATGGAATTCTTGAAAACTTGAATGACTCCCGTGACCCAAACACTTCATTTCAGTAGTCGTGTATACATGAGTTATTCCAGACCATCAATAAATTATGAAGAATATATCAAAATAATTGTCCAGTTTCTTAAGCTTCTTCTCATGCAATGGTACTTGAAAAGAACTACTTTGGTACTATAGTGTTTGGCGTTAAAAAAGTATAATTTGTTGGTCATAAATGTCTGAACGAATTAATACATAACACTTTATTTAATGGCTTTATCAAAGACATTGAGTTAATTAAATTTATAATTGAAGGTAACAAAATCTGGCGCGATTATAACTAGCACTTTAGGCTTATGTGCTTTAAATTGAATTATTTACTTAAATAACAAAAATGTTTACAACAGCTATTATACGTCAATTAAGAGCTTTTCACGAAAAGCTAATTTTTGAGGGAATAAATTATGTAATTAGTATTGGTACATTTATATTATAAACAATATTATCCTGATAGTCAATTGCAAAATAAACATAATGACTTACTTATTGTTAAGTAAGTCAAGCATCGAGCCAGTATTGAGACCAACTTTCTATTGGCTTTAATAAATCAATTTCGGTCAATATGCTTTCCTTAAATCATTAGTTTGTTGACCAATTTTATTATTAATGATCGTTCGATCAAGTAAAACTCAAGATATCGAATATGAATCACAAGAAAGTCGTTAAAATAATGATGGCAAGTTACAGTTTGAAAAATTGAAAAATTCAGAAACAAATTTATTCATTTATTTAAATTAATTGAACGTTTGTTTAGATTGAAGCACTTTACTCAATTGGGTCAATAGTAGTTGGGATCGAATAAAGTTTTGTAAAATAAGTGCAAAATTAGAGCTAAGATTAGGACAGAACTTAAAGCCTTACCTATGAATGCAGATAAAGTTATAAAAAGTAGAGCAGTTGCTGGCAAAAGAATAGAAACAAAATTAAATCCCATTATGTATTGAGATGTATGACAATAGTAGAGATGCCATAAAACACACTAATGAGAAAAGATGTTTTCACAACACGATCAATCCAAAATGAAAACAACGTTTAATAATAAAAGCTTTTGAACAAGAATTCACATCGCTATCTAAGCATCACTTTAGTATTTATCGAGAAAAGGTTATTTTTAAGTCATCACTTCATCATTGGTTAGTATGACAAATGAAAAAATGTGTTATTTAAATAAAAGTTGGGGCGCACAATCGCAAGCGACGACCACTTATTTAGCGGAAAAACTCAAATAAACTGTATTTAACTGAAAAAACTGTTTTCATAGTACTTGGATCACCTTCACTATAATCACACGTTTAGCTTTTTAACTAATGACTGGATTTTGAACTGAGTTTTCACCTGTTGTTCCGCTTTCCCCAAATGTAAGCACTTGTTTCGGTTGTTGTATAACGCGATACCAGTCTTGTAAAGTCTCTCTTATTAATCCTCTCAACCGAAATTTTTCCACTGTTGTGCCCAATCTCTCGCCACCACTCCTTTTCCACTAGAATACCAATGAGAAAAGCAAAGGACACCCTATAGGGATACTCGTAACTGGTCGAACGATATACATGCAAAAAAGCATTCATCGAAATTGAAAATGCTCAAGTTCGCAATCAGTTTATAATTTGAAACCCGTGAAAAAAGCTGTTTTGATAAGATATCACTTTCTAGTTAAGAGTGCTTTAATCTTTAGTTCTAAAAATATATATCATTTGCAGAAAATGATACCCTATGTGGAAGTGTTATTTTAACTTGACTTTATTTCTCATGCATAATTCAATTTTTAATTACTATTGTTTAGGTTAAAGCGAATTGAAACAATTGTCAGATACCCGTGCCTAACATGACAACTATTAAAGAAAAAGCTAATTAATTAAGCTAATGAGGACACACGATCTGTAAAGCTATTAACTAATTAATAAACATAATGTGTATAATTTAATTGGTGACATTTACTTTTAGTATTAAATATACACGAATAACATAAATGAAATGACATTTTTACAACTTGGACCCTCTAACAAACACAACGAGCATTGTCAGGTATTACCATTCACCAACACTTTCAAGTTCTATATTAATTCTTTGTTCAGCAAACCGTGTAATAAGTGGCCCACATTGCGATCAGCGACAGATTTACTCCAAAGTAATAATACAGTGACATTCCTTTAACTACAAACTAGTAGACGTCCAAAGCGACCAAAGCACTAAAATTGCTTTTAAAATTGATTTAAACTTTCTCTTCTGTATGAATGCTTTTTAAATAGGATGTGACTGTAATATTGAATCTTCTTATTTTTCTTCATGATTTTACAACAATTATTAAAGCGTATTATTATTTTTTTCGAATATGAATTTTTAAAATTTTAATTTGAACTTTTTGAAAAAACACTGCCAAACATATAATTTAGTAGAAAATCGATGTCATCTTCTCTAAGAAAGAATGAGGATATAAACTAATAGGCATACTGAAAGTTTTCTTAACCTTTGTATAAGTTTTGTTAGTTATTATTGAATTTGCCTGCTTCTTATTTTTCGTAAATTTCTAAGTCTTGTTTGAAGTTAAAATGAGCTAAATTTGCCTGTTACAAAAGATTATTCAGTTAATTCATATCAGAGACAAATTTTAGGTGAAACAAAAATTTTCCAAAACGAACAAAATTAGGACGAATGTGAAGATTGTTGCAAATATCTGGACAAGAATCTGCTTTACCGATGATTTAGAAATGAAGATGTTTAGTGAATATTAATTAGACTTGTCTGCTCTCTAATGAATTTAATTGATTCGTTTACCTTAATCTAAAGTTTGATTTCCTGAAACTGTAACACTCGTAAGGTTTTTGCCTTACTTTATAAACTTAACGTTTTCTTAATGATACTTTATAAATAAAGTGATCTATACTGTGCTGTAGATTTACAAATTATCTAAATCTAACTCATAAGGGCTATATTTAAATTTTGGTCATATCTCAATCTGAACTATTAGTTGAGTGACACAACGCAGTCCTTTACGCAGTACTATTCGACATTTAAAACACTCATTAAAATGAATTGCAATCTCGTCAGTCATAAAGTAAACAGTTAATTGAAAAGATCTTCTTTAAAAGTTGTTTTAATTTCAACTCTTAAGGTTAAGTGGAGTGATGCTCCATTCAATATCTTGCTAATTACTAAGCAGTTTGATTATTTGCTTAATTGTTTAAATGATTGTTCACTTTGATTATTGCAATACAATGCTTCGAAACCATTAAAAGCTGTCATTCATTTTTTGTTAAACAGTAACAATGAAAAGGGGACACATACGAGATACACACACACTTACAATGAAATGAGTCAAGTCTTCACAAATCAATACAAAAGGCAATTTGGAAAAGAAAGTAAAAGCTTTAAATGACCTCATATTATGTTATATTCGACTATATATTATAATAACGCCGTTTATTCACAAAATTTGAAGCGAAATCTTTCTTTCGTGATAATAGTAATAATAATAGTCCCGCAGACAAATACTATCGAGAAATGAAAACTAGATCGTAAAATAATCGCCAATTTCAAAATTGCTTTATTTCTCTTGTTTGCGGAAATAAACTTTGATATCCACTTGTTAGACATCGCTTTTATTGTAAGCCTTCCTTCCAATCCGAATATATTATGTGAAACTGATCAGAATATGAGTACTTTCCCTCTCAATCCTCGCTTCTGTACAATTAACAGTTTTTTTCTTAGCAAAATCATTATTATCTGAATTGGTTCAGTATTGAAGTAACAAAACGTGTATAATGAGGTGTGTCTTAATGATTGCCTGATTTGGCCTCACTATCACTTCTAATTCGAACAAATAAATCAAATGTACGCTTTTGGGCAACTCGTTCACTCACTCATTGATTGATTCATTTTCATGAATTAGTCGAAGCAAAACAAAAATTATTTTCGAGTTTTATGAAGTATATGCTAAAGAGTTCATTTGAGTATTAATTATCCTCTATTCGGCATCGATTAAGGCAAAATTGAACTGGCGATTGGCTGTTTTAATATAAACTTGAACAAAATCAATTTAATAAAAGGCAGGTCAGGGAGAGTCGTTTTACTTATTTTTGCACTATGTTTAACTGAAAAACTCGATGAGAAATCCAGATCGAATAATAGTTTCGTATCTATGTCCAATTTTAGTTTATCCACGCTCTTAGATAGCCCTAAACTGGCACAACGTTAAACTACGAAACGACTGCAAGGATATTAACAATTGTATTACCTCAAGCTTTTATCCTTTATATTAAATAACAAATCGGAGAGAAATCAACTAAAAGCCAAAAGTTAGTGAAACAAAAATGAAATAATTTGTCACAATAAATGGTAGGGACATGAGTAACAAAGTTGCATTAAATGCAATTTTATCCTTGACAGATATTTTTGATCTGCACATGCATCTTAAAACATTAACAAAATGTTTTCTGTCACGATATGATATGATGTATAATACAATAAGAATTACTCACAGGTTCATAATAACTTATTATTGCTGCCAGATATCTAAACCAATTCTAACTCAGATAAATAGTCCAACGTTTAAGTAGGTGTTTGTATAGATAATTAGAATAATGACCATATTATTACTATCTCATAGCAAAGTAGCTCTCAATCAATTTTTAGACAAATGTGAAAAGTAAAATGGGCACAAATAAAACTAATACAAACCTATAATTTTTTTCTTGATTAATGGAAAGTATTTCAATAGAATACTATTTTCATATACCTTAAGAACCCGATTTTTCATTTAAATTAACTTATATTTTGTGGCAATCTTTTCAAACTCATTTACTGTTTATGTATTCTGTGATGAATGCCGTCCCGATGGGTCAATAGATTAAAGTTTTTATTTAAAAACCTTTTTTAAGGGATTCATTTCGGATTATCAGATCGTTTGAGCATTTTAAGCTATCTAACTACTGTTCAATGATTCGAGTGAACTTTCAATTAGAAATATTTTTATTCTCAAGTATTTTAAAGTTACTATTAAACAGGTTGTGGTTAACCATTAAGCCACTTATGATATCATATTTAAAATGCAATTCAAATTTCTATTGTCAATAGCTTTCAATCAACACTAACCATAAGTGAACTTTGAAACATTGCACTTTTTATACAGCTATTTATACAATTGTGTTATTTTGTATACACAAATCATAACAATGAATATCTTCTTAAAAGCTTAACTTCATTCAACCTTTTCTCTGCAGGCATTTTAGTTATTATAAAATCGTTGTGAAAAAGTCATTTTAAACCCTTTAATAATTAGTTTATACTTTTGAATACATTTACTGAACAATGCATTACTAAATACTACATAAATGTTTTATCATGTGGTAAGTCAGTTATATTTAAGCATAATTTTGTTGCAAATTCGTGAAGAAATTAGTGCAAACATATCATGCCGCAAAACAGGACACAAGATATAATTTAAATAAAAAGTAATACATTTTAATGTGAATCTATTTGAATATCGGTCCAGTATTTACAATTTAATTAGACCAATATTTGTTTTAGCATCTCATTTTAGGGTATTTTATAGACTCGTTTAACAGATAAAATCTTCAGTTCACTAAACAAGGTAAAGATTAAGTACACTTTCTCTAATGATGGTCTAATTATCTAGTAAAGCGTAGTCTATCTTTAGAATATTAGTGTCTCAAATTACCAAATATAATTTTTAATACTGAATAAAGTATATTTAACTAGTAGAGATAAGCATTTGTACGAATCAGGTTTTACGAATTTTCATAGCTTATCTATGTAAAGAAATGAGACAAAAAGTTTGAATCACTAATAAATTTTAGTGCATTGAAAGTTACGAAATTGCAGATAAGCTCTCAAATTAATGTTAAAACTTTTGTTATATCTTATTGTTTTATCTGTTATAACAAAACAATTTTGATAATGATCTTTAAAAGTAAAATTCTAAAACTTCTGTTTATTCGGTCAAACGGCCAGGTACTCTAAATTATTGATAATTAAGATCTATAATGACTGGACGGGAATTTTCCGTTCAACTTCGAACCACTATCCTAATAGCTTAAAGTTTTTTTACTTTTCTATCTAGCAATCACTTATAGCACAATTAGGTCTTAAGTTTTGATTAGCTATTCAGAAAGTGAAACATAATATTTTTCGAGACCCAGTCTGCAAAATATATAAGCCACAAGAAATAAGATGTGAACATGAACTGAAAGCTCGCGTTCAGTGCAGTTTCATTGCTGTGAATTTTAAGCCAACGACATAAGTGAGAGCTAAAACGGAAGTTTTTCTTTTTATTATTCCCTAATTTCTAAGTTTAATAACTAACTTGTACTGAAAAATGACTCAAGTCACTTATTCGCGTTCAGTGTCCAATTGAGAACCTCTAGTTATCAGCACAAAAAAATCATCAGCTATTTATACTTTATTAAGATTTTTAACTACTTTTTAAATTCTGCAAACATATATCATAAGAATTGAGTCAACTTTTAGAAGAATTTAGAGTCTGAGGTGCATCATAAATTGAAAATCGATAGATTGAAAATTATTATAAGTGCAGAGATAAGGGATCTGCTAATTAATATTTTATTCAAAAGCTTAATGATAAGAATGAATTAACGATTTTTTCAATCATAAGGTATACGATTTACGATGAATAGGCTGAGAGAAACGCGACTTACGTCTGTCACTTCAATTTATATTTGAATTCATAATTTAAATCGCGTTTTAGCCATGTATTCGCTTTGGTAATTCTAATGATTGCATCTTTTCTCACATGTTTATCGTTAAATCAGTAAACTTATTCTTCTACTGTCGACTTAGATTTGCTTTGCTTCGTGCGAAAATACAGCCTAAGTGTAACAAAGGAATAATTAGGTTAAATCTGAATCTATTCTAAAGCTCTCATTTCCTTTTTATTCAGTTCTCTCGAAAAGAGGTAGCATTTCATTCATCAATCATTGAGTTTACGAGTAATCAGATCAGAAACGATAATAGATTTCGCATATTTCTTCTCTTTCGACCAATTACTTAAAGTGTGATAATTTCAATATTAAAGCTTCAAAGTTATTGCGGCATTTTTCACAAGTTTTTCTCTTTCAATAATAAAAAGCTTTATTAGGAGATTGCTATTTACAAAATATATGACGTGTGGTAAAGTTTATTGCAATCAAAGCAATAATATTTACTCAAAGAGTCAATAATAGAACCACTTTGTGAAAAAACAAAAATGTTTTATTCTTTCTATTCTTAGACATTGACACTTCGAGACAATATTGAGTGAAATGTAATTTGTGTTAAGGCAAATCAGATCATTCAAAACACAATTCTGGGAAATTAGATTTTTTCAAAACAATTAATTGAAAATTGGTTTTGGACTGGATCGAATCTATTCAATTATAGTTATTGTTGCTTAAGATCAATACAATTGATTAGCAAATATTAGTTATCAGAGCTTTAGCACTTATTACTCGATTGCACGCATTATTTCCGAATCAAAATAAGGGCTGGTTATCAGAGTGTCGTAATAAACAACTCTCAATTAATTTCGGAAAAGACGATTAAAAGTTTGGCTTTGCTTTGACACTTCTTTAAAATTGATAAATCTGAAAGATAATTGAAAACAGTTTCAATGAGCACTATAGGACCGATGCCTAGCATAGTAATTATGGTTGCTTGTGCAATTTTACTAAGTATAAAACCGACACTTAGAATAATTGCTAACTAGTGTGAACCTATTTGATTAAAACGCTTCAGAGCCCATCCTTCAGAAGCGGAAAAGATTAGTCTCTCACGTGAACTTGACGTATGGGTAAATCAAAAAATAATTACACAACTCAAAGATCGTTAAACAATTAGAATTCAATAAATATTTTACAACGAATAAAGCGTAAAGATTTTATTTGACATTGAATTTAACTCTTTTCCGTATCTGTTCAATGAAAGAATCAGGATATAAAACTTGTGCGAAAATTCTATTTAGATTTTTGTTACACCAAAAAAATTGGATAACATCAATGCAGTGACATAGTAAACATTTTTATAGTGAATCCTCATTAAAGTAAAGGCATTAGTCTGGTCTCGACATACATCCTATCTAGCTAATGTCAAAGTAACTTCATAGTGAATGTGACATTTAGTCTCAAGTGATCCACTGTATCGAGGTACTACTGTAGTTATGTCCATATACTATCATTTTTCATTGAATATTTTGAGTAATGTATTCAGAGCTCGTGACTATGTCCAGAATCCAAATTAAAAGAGTTGCTTCAATGGAATGAAGTTTTCACATAACTAACAAAAAATTAGAATTGCAAAGCAATTGTTTCAATAGCATTTATTTTGATCTATCCATACAAGCATTTTTATTACTGCTATAGCTGCAACTAAAACTAGTTAAATCTCTTCGGGGTATACAAAAGCCATAAAATCTTATTATTAACATCAGAGTATTTACCTTAAAATATGAGTAAATTTTTGAAACTTGATATGTTTGAGTTAATCATATTTACATTACTAAAACTTTTGGCAAAGTTTGTAGTGTTTAGATTCAATATAGTCATAATAAAAAACTATTTCTAAACTGTTCGTAACCATATTTTCATTTTTCATAAGTAATGAATTTCAGATTTGATGTGTTTACTTAAATAATAATGAGTTTGCACTCGTTTTCTATAAATCAACGAATGGAGCAAACGTCAGATCACAACTTATGAATTCGTGAAAAATACTCGCGCAAACACCACTTAAACTATGAAATAGCTCTGAAAATAACTACTCGTGTGTCTTATTTGGTCTTTCAAAGTCAATTTATATCTTGATAATTTATTTTCCACCTACAACTTCATTTAAATTCATTTTATAAGTGAGAAAATTATTATTGAACGAGTGAACTAATTTCACGCTGCAATTAACCTATAATTTTTTCAAATTATAAATTCTATAAAAAATGATAAATCTATTTTATTTGTGTGTTAGTGTTCGTTGTAAACAATTCGAATTCGATTAATTTTATCATTCAATATATATTTTATGTTTGGCATTGAAATCGAAAAAGTGTAACTTTCCTCAAACGTATTTTATCGATTAGTTCAAATCGATTGCAACACATTTTTCATTTAAAGAATTTGTTCTGTTTTATTTGAAAATTCAATTTGATTACAGATAATCTTAATATTCCAATAAATTTCAATTTAATTATGAGCTGAAAGTTTCAAATGAAAAATTTGTTTAGATATGATCTGCAAAATCTAAAACAGTAATAAAAGTTAGCACCATTTATCTGTTCAAAAGTTGAGGCTTTTGTTAGCCTTACCTTTAGTGTTGCACATGGAGCACATTTTTGCTTGTTGCTGGTCACAATTATACACGTGTCAGATCTATTGAGTAACCAAATCTATTGTAAGTCTCTGCGCGTTTGTTAGAAGTCCAAATTAGAAGTCCAAACGAATACTCAGGCAACAATACAGGAAAGAAAGAAGAATTAAAACCAATCTTTGAGTTTCTATTTTAGTAAACCATGCAATACAAGCATCTAATTTAATTCTTCCTTTATAAGTCTGTTTGTTGCATTTGGTCGAATATCCTTTTCTTTTGAGAACCGCTTCCTCAAAAATAACTTTTTTATTAGAGGAGAAACATTATTAAAATAAGAATCGAAAGGCCGAAATCGTGATTTAAAAATCAAATATTATACTGAATTCGATGCGTTTATTGATCTGTCTACACATCGGATCTATTGGTTGAAGGCAAGCATCTATTAGTATTTTACAATATTAACGAACTCAATTTACGTAATTAGCAATTCATAATCTCTCAACTCCACTAAAATGTTGAAAGATGTCCAAACAAAAACATAATTTAGGTTATAATTAAAACTTAGAATTTAAATGCTAAAAGGTCAACAACGCCAGCAGAATCTTTTGTGTTAGTACATAAAAATGCATTGGAATGCGTCAAAATTCAATATTTTATGAATCATTTTGAAGTCTCAATTTGAATGCCTGTAAAATGTACAGTAGTTTAAACACACGACTTTATTTTAGTTGCTTTTGTGGGTATCTTAAATTAGATCCTAAACTAAAGTTGAAATTACAATCAAACTGTAGGAGTTACTCAAATTTAATCTTACTGTATATCAAATAAATTGTGTGGCAGATTAGAGTATTTAAATGAATGAAAGTTGCATTAATATCATATTACCAAATGCTAGAGAACAATTTTTTCTTTACAGAGCCCTACCTATTAGGCAACTGTTATTTCAATCATAGCCCGGGAGAAATATTCTCCTTAACTAATTGGCAAAAAACTATCAATCTTGATATTTCAAATCAATTTTGGCATAGAATATGACTCGTTTTCAAAGTTGTTATAAGTCTGTTTGATGACAAAATTTCTATTTGAATGTTAACTTCATTTATGTACAGAAAGACGTTTTACTGATACACTGTGGGTTGAAAAACAAAAATTGAGTCCTATTAATCGATCTAATAATCAGGATAATTAATGAATGTTCTTTTTTGAATAAAGGGATTAACTTTGACAAAGCTTTCTTAATTGAAACCTGACCCAAAAATGGTGCGCAACTAACAATCAATTCTCAAAACAAACTTATCGTTACTATTGAATGTTGAGGGAAAAGCACTCATGTTTTAAGATTTAAGATTTATTAAGGTCTTAAAATTAGAATAAGTGTAAATAAACCAATTAATACAAAATTGAATCATCAATATGAGAATTATGGCTCAACATTGTATTGATACTTTGGCAAATTGGATACGATTCAAGCGTAACTTATTTTGAAAGCAAAGTTTTGCGTCTTAAACGGATAGATTATGCGGCATTTCATATTTTTATTCTCGCAATCAGTAATAATCAGTTGAACATGAACTGAAAAGATGTTCAACTCTACTAAACTCACAATGATCTCAATTTTGTTGAAGTGGACTTTCACTTAAATCTACTGCTCAAATAAATTAACGGTTAGAAAAACCTGAATTAGAAAAAACTTGTTTCCCTTAAATTAGTTTAATGTATTATTGCGAAAATAAATAAAATATTAGCTGAGTTATTTATGATTTTCAGTTTTTAATTGTGTTGAATATAGTTTTTCTTAAATCAAATCAAATGAAACTTATCGTTTAATTAGTGCAAAAGCAACTCAAATAATGATTAATTGACAAATTTATGCGATTTCAGAAATATTAGAGCAAGATTGGAGGTTTATTACTGCCGGTCAGATTAAGAAACGCAAAAAATTTATATTATGTTATAACCTTTTTTGTGCTAAATTCGCTACTAAATGCCTTCTTCTAGACCTCAAGTAAAACTCCAGCTTAAAAGCTCTTTATTTGAAGCTATAGTTCAAAAAGTTATAGAAAAGTGAAATATTAATTCATGATTGAATATGACAAATTCAATGAAAAACAGAGACAATTGGATCAAGTTATTTAATCAGGATATATCAGCAAAAAGAATAAAGTATATTATTATCAGTTATTGATTGCAAAACTTGTCAATAAGGCTTTCATTGACTCCTGAATGAAAAATAAGTGTCAACAAAAACAAATCAAAGAAAGTGTTGAGCAAAAACAAATTATAGGAATAAATGTTGTTTGAAAAATGAATTGAAAGTAGTAGCCGCCAGAAAATTATCTACATAATTATATTTGATTATTGCTTTCGATGGTTAAACTTTTTTCACCTGATGCATCGATTTTTCATTATCTTCTCAAAGGCTTCATCTGTTAGACTAGTTTTATAATACAGGATTGCTAAATTGATTACTATTAGATTCTATCGGAATCTTTTTATCAATTTGTCAATTTAGTGCATTCAATAATATAAAGTTTACTTTGACTTCAGTATCGAAATTGGGACATTTATCAAAAAATTGATTAAGCTGTTCGGTATAAATGAGATAATATTGAGCGTTTGGGTTCAGAAGGATTAAATCTAAGGAAAGGACATCAGGAAAATATAGATTAGAGCTAGTTTGAACAAACTTTTACTCAATCAAAATTATCAAAATTATCAAACATAGCAAGAAAAGATCCTATTTCTGCAAAATTAATTATACCTCAGTAGAATGATTAAAATCGAATTGAGACAAAGTTGAGTACGCATAAAGTTGAAAAATTGTTCTAAATATGTTATTTAATGGTTTGCTGGGTCTTAATTGGTGTAATTATGCAAATTAACCTTTCCATGTAATCCATTTATTAAATTCAAAATATAAATACCTGTACTTACATAAGCTATATCTAACTTGTTTCAGTTGTGCAAAAAAGCTGAAAAAATGTTGTACCAAAGCTAACTAAAAAGTGTTATTAAAACACTTTGACTCCTTTCATATTTTCTAATAGTCTGGTACGCGATTGAAGAGAACATGTTTTGCTCTTCTGTCAGTTGTGAGTTCATCAATACAAACACACTGAAAGGCTTTGTTTCCTTAAAAATAATAACAAAATATTTGCCAACAACATATCCTCGAGACTTTTAGAGGTCTAAAGAGGCCCTAAAGATCAGTAATTGTTTAAACAAGGCTTCAATGAAGTTGCAACTTTGTTCTGATGGCATTAGTTAAAGCCATTGCTATTTAAAAATAATAAAAATATTAAAATAAAAATTTATAGTCAAGGAGTGTTCGAGCATTTCGGATATCGACGCCCTGTTTATTTAGTACAAAATGATTTTCAAAGAAGATGAGCGGTCGTTAGTGGGCTTCAAATTGAAAAAAGAGTAAATAAGATCAGAGATCAACCTATTTAAGAATTAAATGGCAACTCATTTTCAAATAACGCTCAAAATAAAACTTTCCTCCAGGATATGGAAATATAGTTCCTCGTTAAAATAACTCAAAACAATACTTTTTGCATTATTTAACTATTTATTAGTCCAAATCAATTATACTTATTATCAATTGGAAGTACATCTCATGAATTAATGAAATTTTATCGAACTTATTATAATTAATATTCGATAGACTTAATCTTAAAATTCAGTACAGATGTAATTAAATCATTTGTTCTTCCAATTGAAAGATTTGACACAATGAAAACCTGATTCCTGAGTAACAATCGCTGGCATACTTGATATTCTGTAACTAATTTAAACGAAGTATGAACATCTGTTCTTTCGCAAAACCTAAAAATAAAGCATCATTTAATTGAATTGCTGACTAGAACTTTGGGCATTTCTCGTACAAAACTCACTTAAAACCAAATTGTAATATCATTTAAAATTGAAATTTGAGAAGCTGCAAGTTTAATAACTCGGTTATTCTTTACAGATACAGTTATTTCAATTAGTTTAGAAGTTCAAATTTTTCAAACAAGACTTGAGATGATGAGTGAACTAGAGTCAAATAGATTAATAAGTTTAGTTTAAAAAATAGTTCTTCTTTACTTTAAGGTAAATACGATAAACAGATGAAATCGATCATTTTTGTGTAACATTCAAGAGGAAAAAGGTTAATAATTTGATATACAGTTGCGTCGCAAATGTTTGTCCTCTCAATGTATATCGCGATAATCTATCATACATTAATATTTTATTTAATTGTATTATTGATTTGACACCGAAAGCATTTATGGCAACTGAATACAGACTCAACTCTAAAGAAGTTGTGTCTATTTAAGGAAGTTAATTCAAATACATTTAATTAATTAGAATATAATTTTTAAACGATAACAGAGTCTTTGACAAAATCTAATAGATGAAAAATTAGTAGCAATTATAACTAATGATTTATAGTTAATTGAATTTGCATTTAAATTATGTTTTCATAATGTTATGCTTTGAGCGAAGCTCAAAATCTCTTCATTTTTGAGCCCTCAATCAATTATTATTAGGAGATTTCGAGACTATCGTGGCCGCAATACATGTTTTGACACATAATCTCTATAAAAAAGAACTGCAACTCATGCAAATGACCGTCAAATACATTTGTATGAATTGATACTTCCTAACCCCAGAGAAAACGTGTCATATATTTTAAACATAGTAATCAAATAATCTTCAATTCAATTGGAGATCAATCGTTTAAAGTTACAGTGAATTTAGATTGTCATTTGATCAATGTTTAGGCCTTTTAGATTAGGCATATCATACATTAAATAAAGATATATCCCTAAAACAAATTGTCAATGAAAAATGTTGTTTTGTTGCAGTTAGAGTTTAGAATGCTATATGTATTTTAACTCCAGTTCTAATATTCATTTTTAAAAAATGACGCAAACAAGAAATGAAAATAGGGTTTGTTACGGTTGGATAACTGATCCGATTCAATTTTGTATAAAATATAGTAATGTCTCTTAAGTAAGTCTAGTCGCTTAGCAAATAACTAATTAACATTTTATCACTTAAATCTCAGACATCATTAGACTTCCCAAAATCTTAACATATCTTTTGCAGTCATCCGTACATTGATATGAAAAAGTATTTACGTTATGACTATACTAATGATGTGATTCATGTTATGGTTCAAACTTCATTAATTCATTCAATCGAAAAAGTATTGGAGTATTAGCTGTTTTAATATCAAACGTTACTATAACAAACTAAACTTTTATCCTTCACTTTACATTTGTTCATTTAAGTTCTCTTTAATTGATCAAATTTATTGGTTCAAAGGTGTTGTGTTTAAAGTAGAGGAGATCATATGAGAGTCGAGATTCTCGAATGTGCAAATTACCGTATAAAAGTCAAATTCATTTTTTCAAAGTTTAGTCTTTAACTTTCAAATTTAAGTGCGAAACAAAATACATCTGAAAATATTTTAAAATGTCAACTTTTGAAGCTTATTTTCTTAGTTAGAAAATTCGTTCCTTCGAAAAGCTTAAATTACGAAAATTCAGTTTCATTTAGTTTCAGTTGAATTTGTCTTTAGATTTGTCTGAACTACCAGTAAACAAAGACATAATTTAGTATTGTGCTTAGCTTTATATCATTTTAAATAATAAAAACTGAATGAAGAAAATGATCATTCTAGTATTTTGAGTACAGGCCTGTTAAAACTTCGAGAGTCGAGCTTTAGAGTCTCGGCCGAGTGTTCAGACCCAAACTCTCGAGTAGCGACTGACGTAAATTGCACTACTAGCTTAAAGGCAATAAACATTAGTTTGTCAACGACTTTCATTAAATGATTGTTTATGAATGCCATTTTCATATGAGTAATATTCAATATAAACTTTTATTACATCAATATTTGGAGCTTTAAGATAAGGAACTCAACGAGACTGCTTATATAGAGCACGTTTTTCAAGAATTTTTTTAATTGAATTTTGTTCGTTTTTCTCTTAAAGCTGACAATATTTTTGATAAGACTTAAAGCATTCTGCAAAAAGAGTTATTTCTCACCTTCAGTGAAAAAATAACGCATTTATTATAATTTTAAATGGTTTTAGGGAATATCAAAACGCCGAGTTCTGTCAAATTGTTCGATGGCTAAAACCTAGATCAAGTTTAACAATATTCAAGATAAAAAGAGAGATATTCAGTAACTAAACGCATGCACTGCTCTCCCCTTGAACTCATTTAGTGACTCAAAAATTTACATTAACTTAAAATATGCATCAAATTTCAAAGTTTTTTCTATGCTATAGGTTGTTAAAAGCAAAAGTTTTTAACTTATTCAATTAAGACGATATAAATTAGATTCATTAAAGCATACTCTTAAGGCTTTCTAAAATAAAAACTAATAAATCTCGAGAAAATGTTACTCAATAACAATACTACTATCGACTCTTTCATCACTACTAACCAAATCTCAAAAATAAAGTATGAAAGTCAATTTATTCGTTTATCCTTAAAAAAAACTTGAGTTTGGCAATGTCTGATGAAAATGAATTCAAAATTCAATTGAATAAGCTTACGAGATTTGAAAACATAATGAAGTGTCAGTCATATAGATTAACATAGCATTAAAATTTCAAAATTTAGTTGAGATTGGTTTCAAATTTATGTGATTGAAAAAAATCTGAATCAGACTAATTGTTGATATCTCGTGATTTTGAAACTCATAGAAATCATATGTGATCCGTAGAACTTTGTTCAAATTGAAAATGCTTGACATATTGTTTACAAATTATTAAGTTTAACCTATTGAGGCAAATAAGAAATTACAAGTCACAACTCAAACAGATTTAAATTATAAGCTTTAGTTGAATAACTATAATGCATTGTTGAATAACATGTTTTACATGATTGAGCTAAAAATTTATATTTGCTTCAAGCCGTTTCAAATGTATTTGTGTAGAAAATCATAAGAGACTGAAAATTAGTGGACTTACGAATATTGCAGATAATCGACACAACCGCTCAATTGTCCGCTTTTCACAATAGGCAAAGTTTAGATTATTTTTTTCCAACGTGTCAACTATTTTATAAATCACTTTGAGACTCAACTTATGTTTGACAGATGAAAGTTTTGACTAAATAATAATCGTTTTCACTTTAAATTACTCAATAATCAAATAATCATAATTTGCTTTCAAATAGAGAATGAATGTTAAACGTTTAAGTTTTAAATCGACATTGCCATGTCTTACACTATCGACTATTAGCTATTTTAGCTCAGTTTCAGATTTTAAAAAATCAATTTTTATTTTGTAGAGTAAAAATAATCGCGAAGTAAATTTCTCTGAAGAGGAAGTTAAAAGATTAGAAACTTTTTAGTAAATTTAAAAAAACCAAAAAAATAACTAAAAATAGATAAGTTACTATTTGACGCAAAAGATTAAGTAATACTAGTTCAGTCAGTGTAGTCAAATAAATTGGTCAATATTTCTAAAATGTTTGATGGAATACAATCCAATAAAAATGATCGAACATATATGTTTTAGTTTGTAAAAATGATCTCAATTTAAAGTGATCAAACATTTTCAAAAGTTAAAAGATCAACTGCCTAAAAATGTACAATAACTAATTACTAGATTTATTTTTCCGGTAGTTGATCTTCTTCTTCAATGAATTCTACATCCGAAGATATGTGTTGGTTGTCTTGCTTTGAAGTAGATTCTTGTGTAATACTCTTTGATTGGTGTCCAACGTTATCCTTGTTTGTTGCTTCGGATCTCCAAAAGGCTGCGATTCTATCTCGAGTCGAGTCGTGTTGATTTCTAGCAGACATGGACTGCGCCAAAATAGGCAAACGTGATAGCTTTTGTGTTTGGAATCTTGTCTCAAGTTTTCTAGTTTCTATCTTTTTTATATCTTCTTCTGGTTTTTCATTTACGTTTTCAGTTGCATTCCCTTTTGCTTTGTATAGCTCTGAGTTTAATGCATAATATTTTGACGAATCACTACAAGTTGTGTTATACCTGGTTTAAATTACAAAAATAATAGTTAAAAATCTTCAGAAGATGTAATTCTTGATAGAGAGTGAAGTGAACTCATAAAAGAGTATGCTCTATATTAGTGTGACTTCCCAAACTTTTCCGGTTTACTAATCACTTTTCATACTGGAAATTCTTCTGCGGATTACTTCGATTATACAAGTTTTTCATGACTTCAATATCAACAATTTGAAAAGTTATATCAATTTAAAAATTAGTAACTTCTCTGCAGATCACTAAACCTGAGTTTAAGAAGTGCTGCTTTAATTTATGATTTAGGAATTATAAACTCTGTGACTAAGTCTGGCACAAAATTACAATTTATTTATAAAGCAAATTTTGCAATTATTTAATTGAATATATAACACTAATAGCTTATGTCACTGTAATTGAGATTCAAGAAAAAAGACTCACCACCAGCCACATGTGAACAACCTTTGGTTGAATATGGTTCCATTGCCGCAAAGGAATGAAGTTTTATGGTTCTCAAAGCATAAATGAAACACTTGACAATTGGTTTCTTGATCCGCATAAAATCCTAAACATAAATATTAACAATAGAATTGCATTGATTTGACACAAATTATCTAGTTCTTAAAAGATAAAAACATAACAACCTGGTAATTGTCCGCTACATGAAAATGAAGTTATTGGTATAGAACCATAGATCGGATAGTCTTTACCACCAATTCCTTGAATGTTATCCTTGTCTTTATCTTCGAAGACCATTTCAGGAGGTTTTGGCGGCCATTGCACTGATTTTAATACTGCACTTTCTGAAGGAAAACTCATAAAAGATGCGACACTAACTAAACATAATATTGATGATGAGAGGGAATTCATGTTTTTCATAGATGTCTACTTTTGTGACAAGAGAGTTGTTTAAAATCATATTTATACTAAAAAGATAGAGTTATTTTATTTGTTCTGATTAGTCACGATGATTATATAATGTATATTTATATTGCTCAAACTATTTTACGCTTTACAAATGCCACATTTATTCAAATCACAAACTCATCATCAAAATTGTGCAAACTTAATACTTTAAAAATAAAAGACAACTTTCACTATTTAAAAATATTTTGGCAAATTCTATATGATTTAGCATTTAGTTAACTATAAAATGCTTGAAAAGTATTTAAAAATATTACATAAAATGTGAACTACCAACCAGATATAAATTGGTTTTTCCAAAAATATAAATTATAAGAAAATAGTCTGGAACTGATCATTTCAGTTGCTTATGAAGCTTAAGTCAAATTGTCTTCTAATATATGTATTTAGGTGCAAGCTTAGAACTTAAAGTAGACACATACATATTTTCCAATCAAAAACAAATGAAAGCAACAGTTAGCTTAAATTTCGGAAACGTCAAAGTTTTCAATACGATTAAAAATATAAACATCAAAGTAGTCAAAATCGTCAAATTATTTTGGTTGTCAGTGAAACAAGCATTTGCATGAAAAATATTTCTAAAAAGATATTTAAATTATTAAGTCTATAATATCGATGAGTAGAAAAGCAGATGACAGATCATATCTATGTATAAATGCAAGTGAGGTACTGACACTTTTCTATCATATAAATAAAAACTAATAAAGATTCTTTAAATCATATAATTAATTATTTTTTATATTAAAATCTTTGTCGTGGATTAAAAATTATTATATATTAATGCGGCTTACTTTCACCTTTACCTTTAGACTCTCAGACTTTTTGACCTAAGCATTAAATTTGTAAAGTGCCTCACTCACGTTTATACATAGATATGAAAGCACACAACTCAACACGTTATAATGATCTTTAAAATAAAACTAAAAGTAAGCCTTTGCAATCTTACAACTGATTGTAAAAAGCTTTGTTATACAACTTATTAAGTTTGCTGCCACTACTTTCAATATTATTTTTTAACAGTGTATATCACATATTTTAAAACTTTTATAAAAAAAATAATGTTCAGATTAAAAACTATAAATTCAAAATGACTTTACATGGGTTATAATGTTATTAGTCTTCATTTATACAAGTTTTTTTCGATTTTATTAATAAAGTAACTTTCATAAAGTAGATATTACAAGTAAAACTCTCATAAAATATAAATCTAGTATTAATTCTGCGGTTGCATAAGTATCTCGATAAAACTTTGCTTAAAATTTAAAACACTTTGACAAGATTTAGTATTTGTATTGAATCTAAACATACAACTATTGTGAAGCAGTCTATTGTATGAGTTCATTTTGATAAATACGTTAGGAATTTATAATTAAAATAATCTAATAATCGTCTTAATATGATATATTCTCATGATTTTTTATGTATTTATCATAAAATGTTTTCTGTTCTAGGAGCAAATAATAAAAATTTCAAAAATGATATTTAAATTTATTATTTCTTATTCGGTTTTTCATCTTTGTCTGGGAGTTTATATAGATTTTCGTTTAATGCATAAAATCTTGGTGCATTAGCACAACTGACCTGTGATCGCAAAATAGTTAAGTATTAGTCGTATTGAATTAGATTTGAGTTGCGAGAATCGTAAACATACCTCATACCACCACTGACACGAAAATTTTTCTTGATTCCAAATGGTGCCATTTGGACATATGAATGAATCTTGGACTCCACCAAATTGACACAAATGCACGACTTGACAGGCAGTTTCTGTGTCCGCGTAATAGCCTATTATGGAAATGCATTAATCAGATAGTTATCAATCAAATGATTAAAAGTTGTGAAAGCTTTATATTTACCACTTAATGGTTGTCTCGCGCATGAAAATGAAGTTTTCGGTATTGTTTCCAATGTTGGATAATCACGACCTGCTTCACCCGGTATTCCATCCAAATCTAAGTTATTCTTAAGCTTTAGTATTGGTTTGAAAAACTGAATTGTAAGAAATACCTGAATCCGGTGGTAGAGCTGCCAAACCTAGAGTTGCGGGCTTGAAATTTCCCGAACGTGCGGTCTCTGGGGCAGCTGTGGTTCGAGGAATGGGTTGACTCAATGCCGGAGCTGCAGTTGGCGCTACCCTTTGTCTGTTATCAGGAACCCGAACATTATTGAAACTATGGACAGGTACTGGACTTTCTTGAGGCTGATAGTTCGGCTGTGGTTGTGGTTGTGGTCGTAGTTGTTGAGCTCTTTGATTCTCTAAAGCTCGTTGTCGTTGCAATTCTTGTAAAGCTCTTTCGCGTTGAGCCCTCTCCTGCTGAGCCCTTTCTGCCAAAGCTCTTTCTTGTTGAGCCCTCTCTTGTTGAGCCCTTTCTGCCAAAGCTCTATCGCGTTGAGCTCTTTCTTGTTGAGCCCTTTCTGCCAAAGCTCTCTCGCGTTGAGCTCTTTCTTGTTGAGCCCTTTCTGCTAAAGCCCTTTCATATTGAGCCCTCTCGATTTGGGCTCTTTGGTCTTGAGCGGATCTCTGGTCTTGATTGGTCAATTCTTGTTCTCGTTGTCGTAGAAATGCTTGTACTCTCTTATTATGCTCTTGTATTGCTCTGATATCTTCATCAGTTAAACTCTCTTTATTCCGTATTTCTAAAGCCGGTGGTGACGATAATGGTGAACTTTGAGGTAAAGGCTGTGGAATCGGTTGAGGCTGTGGCTGAGCGAATCGTGGAGTTTGTCCTAAAGTTTGTAGAGCTGTATTCGGTTGAGCATTATTCGGTCTCGATTGAGAGCTAACGAATTGATTGAGTAATTCTGAATTGAAGTTTGTATTTGCACTCGGGGTGGCCTGAGTCCTTGGCACAACTGTTCTCAGGACGGGTTGCAAATGTGCCGTTTGGTGGGGTTGAAGTTGAGGATATGATTGTGCATTCGGATTGAGTTGTTGTGGCAAAGGTTGGGGTTGGGGTTGGGGTTGGGGTTGGGGTTGGGGTTGAGGTTGAGGTTGAGGTTGATTTAATTGCTGAAGCAGTTGTTGTCTTAACAGTGCCTCGCGCTGATCTTGTGGCGGAGCTCTCACCACAAATTGTCTTTGATTTTGTTCCGCTTGACTCAGTTGCCTTCCCGTCGACCTTCTGGCCGGTTGTACGCCGAATTGATCTTGTCCTCTCCCAGAATGATCTTCTCTTCTTATGGGCTGATTCACAGGAGAAGAAACTGATGGAGTGCTTTGTGGTAGTTGTGATGGAGGAACAAATTTGTATTGAGATAAATCTCCAAATAAATCAGACTTTGGGCCACGATTTTCATCTTGTACTTCAAATATGTAAGTAAATTGAGAAGAAGTGAGTGTAAAAGCACTCAAAAGTCCAAATATGAGACAAACCAGTCTCATCTTATCTTCTTTTTCAACTAATTGAAGAAATAAACTTTAAATGAACAGATTAACAGATAAGTACCTAAGGAAAAAACTTTAGCGAAAAGTTAAATCAGTTCTAAAAACTTACTCGGAAGTCACACAACACAAATACAAAACTTTTCAACTGAAATCAAGTTATTAGATCTTCTGTTTTATCAAGTTTATGCACTAATATACTAAAAGTGCAATTTCTAGTTTGCAAAACGTAATGAAAATGCTCTCTTTTTTCTGGTTTTGTTTTCCATAAAAATTTTAAATATCTTAGAAACAAATAGAAGTAGATTTTTCCTGGTCGTAGCAAAGTTAGTTAGACCTTATATATGTCGACCCACCCTATGCCTGACCCATCCCTTAAGGCACTACAACACAATTCTTTTCATCATCCTTCAAGGTATTATTCCCAGAAATTAATCTTATATAAGATGTGTATTACGCTAATAGCAGTCACTGCCTCCTCAAGAGCTTGATCTCGCTTTCTATGGCTCTAGAAATTATTCGCATGTATTTGAACTAATATCTAATGCTCTTATTTACTCATTTCTTATATGTCTGCTACAAATCGGGTCATTCAATGCTCGAAACCGGACTCAATGTTCACTTTGGAAAAACTTGTACTCCAGGAGAGAAAAATATAAATATCGATAAGTGATGATTAAAAGTTTTTATGCGATCGTAGAGAAAAGTCGTTTATTTGACAATAAATTTAGGTCAATGGTGCAAATCACAAGATTTAAATAAATAAAACTTTTCAAATTTAATTCTTTTTTTCCAACCTTGAAAAATAGTTTATTACAATAGAAATCAAAATATATTTATAAGAATTAATTGATTATCTTTGCTGGAAGGCTGTAGTAATAAACATTATTACTACATATTTATTATTTAAACTCATTTGAAAGTAGTGTACAAAAGAAAGGGCTTTGGTTTTTCTGGTTTTTTGCTTACTTTATTAAATTGTTTCTTTAAGATAAGAAATTGAAAACACCTTAAAGAAAAAACTAGCATTAAATGCTAAATCAGTTTTCTCTTAAAGGAAATCAACATTTATTCTCAATTAGAAAAAAGTTTAGTAAAGGATTACCAAATAAACTTTTGGCAAACTGTAATAGTGTTGGAATTTAAATTTTTGAATAATTGCAAAGTGGGCTTCAATTTTTTTGACTGACAATAAGTTTTGAAATGATTAAAACTCATTCGGTATGTCGGGCGTATTCATTATAGTGCGGCGTATGATTGTATTTGAAAATCTGTGATAATATGAAAGTTGAAAGAATTGATTACAAGCCAATCAAAGAAAGATAGATGAAAGACAGATCATGAAAATTAGTTTAAGGGTCACTTCAAAGCAGTTTAATTGTTAAGAAGTGAATCGCAACATGATTTAAGTCGAAAGAAAGGCATATTTTTTATTCAATTTCTATAAGGATTGCAACACAATTAGTTATTTTATGGAATTTAAGCTCAAATAAATAATACCTGGCGAAATGAAATTCTTTTCTGATTGAGTTTAGGTTCAAACGAAACAAAAAGTATAGTCACCTTAACCTCACAGCTTTACTAGTTTAATGCCTAATACTAAACGTAATTTTAGATTCACGTCTGTTCTAATTACGTGACCCAATGCTTATCTAAACCGAAAGCTAATCGCAAATATTTATTTGTAACGCTTTTCTAATAAATTGGTAAATAATGCTGTTTTGCGAGTTTCGTACAAATACTTTTCATTGTCACAAACGGCAAACAGATTAAGGGCTTGCTATAATAAATATAAAGCAACTACAAAACTGCAATTTTAGATATGTTATTATATTTTATCTTTGAACAATTGTATTTCACTAAAGTGGTAACAATTTATATTTCTATTGTCATGTGTCTAATAGCTTTCAATTTTTCACGTTAACCACTATAATTTCATAACGACTCATAACTTAAGGTCTTATCAAAATCATACGCAATGCTCTCAAAACAATTATTTCCAATGCTTTAATGAACAATTTTTTAAATCTACTATTAACATAAAATCAACAGTTGGTTTGATTTGTTATCAAAATTAAAGATCCATTTTAGATATTCAAATTTTTAATACACACAAAATTAATTATAGTGATATGATATCTATTATGAGATTATAAAACAGTTATGAAAATGTAATGCTTATGAATGAATATTCATTAAGTAAGGCTTTTCAAATGGAAATGGGATTAATAGAGCACTTAAATAGTAAAGGCAATTAATATTACTTTTGCCAACGATAGTATTCCTCCTTAGATAAATCAATAGGAACTTGAATTGGGTTAAGACAGTCGACTATCTTTCTTAATTTAGGAAAGACTAGTAAGTCATCTATATTTTGTGCCTCGCTTCCCTCAATGCTAGCCGATGACGTTTCACCGTTTTCTACGATTTCCAAGTCGTTTCCAACTGTTGAGACTTCTGAATGACTAGATCGAGCGCAAGAATTACGAACATCTGATTCGTTCATTTGAGTGTTGCTGCCACTAGACTCTTCTTGACTAACACTGGTATTGACTGAATCGTGATTTTCTTGTTGTCTTTGCAGGTGAATAGCACTGTAATAGTGCTCATTTGCTTTGACACCATTTTGTTGCCACCATTTACCTGATTCCAGAAATTGTCTTTCCTTTTCGTAGTCGTCACTTTTAAACAGTTCTTTTAGTTCTTCGATTAACTTAAGAATAATAAAAGCATCGATTGTTTCTAACTCTGGCGGAAATTTTCCTTTAAGTGTTTCGCTTATATAATGATAGATTTGGTCGTAGTTTGGAGTCATCAGAGAAGACGATGAAGAGGAAGGCCTCTTCGATAACTCTTCCCTATAATCTTCTGCCAACTCATCAAATATTTGGGCAAAAATGGCTGAGATGTCATCTTTTTTGGAAGGGTTGGGAATCGTTTGATGTATCAAGTCAAACCATTTCTCAATCGGCTGCTTATCTGAGTTTGTTTCCGATTCAAAGCTTTCTTCACTTTTCCTGTTGAGTTCCTGACCTCTTCGAGAATAGCTATCAATCATTGATCTGAAAAGCATTCAAATAACCGTTAGATCGTTCAATCATAAAATCTAATTACAGAAAATGAAGTCTTCAATAAAATATTGATTGAATTCGGAGTGTTATTGAAGCATAAACTAACAAACTTCTAGTAAATAACTCAACATAACTTATTTGAATTTGTATAATAATCAATAATTACTTGATTTCATTTATTGATCGATTGGGAAGTCTCTCTAAGAGAAGTTTTTCGTTATGAACAGCACTGAACCCATTTTCAATCAGACACTCATAGAACGCTTTCTTTTCTCTGAATATAAAAATAGATCAAAATTAATTAAAACTTCAATTTCGAAGACTTCAGTGAAAACTAACTTATGAGTAAAGACAATCTGCGATTGAGTTGTCGTCGAAAGTCTTTTTCGTTTAGAATTTGATCGACTGGTCACTGGACTGAGCGTCGAATCGACTGATTTCTTCCGAGGTCTGCCAACACTTTTCTTCGTTGAATTTCTTCCTGACTTCTTCTTAATCTGTGGCAACTCTGTTTTCTCTTTATCATCATTTTGATTATCTTTTTTAATTCTCTTTTTTGGTGGCATTTCTATTAAAATAACTATTTGTTTAGTTAATTGTCAATACTTGTCATTCAAATATACTTTAAATGCAAAATCATATGCTGTAAAAACTCGCTTCGATTGGCTCCAATTCAAAGCAACGCCTTTTCGTTGAAACGTTTTTAAGCGCTCTATTCAAAATTTGCATGGGTGTAGAAATACTTGAATGCTTTGAAATTGTAAGAAATCTTCTGACAACTTTCGAATCTCTAGATAGATTTAGGTCAGAGTTTAAATAAGTAATAAATGCATTTTCATATGAAATAAATTTGAATTTTCTTACTTTCACATTTCTTGCAACATAATTTGAGAATTTCCGGCAATGTTATAAATCTTAGCCTTTTGTTATTTAATGTTTAAGTTTTTTAGAAAAAAGTTACTGACAGATAAAAATTAATTTTATTGACAACATTAGGATTTTAGTGAAATGAAAGTGAATATACATTAAAGTGATTCAATAGAACACTCCTTTAGTATATGACAAGTTCATTGAATAAAATTTTTAGATAAAAGACAATGATTACAAATATATTTAATTGCTGGAACTAAAGGAAAAGAAGGGAAATGTGAAGTTGACATACAATTGGTTATGAGTTCCAAACTGTGATGAATTACACCTAATTTCAAATCTCTATTAACAACACAAGAACTACAAACTGAACAATTTTCACCATTAAGTTGAATATTGCGGTACAAAAATTGAGGCAATAATTTATGAGAACTAAATAACAAGGAGTCATGTGATAAAACCAACGATGAAGTCAAACATTTGAGTGATGGAAATGAAGCTAATGATAAAAGACTTGTCTTCAGATCACTTAATGGTTCTCTCAATGGATTGTCTGAAATGTCCAAATTAGACAAGCGGACGTTCAGTTTGAGCTCATTTACCAAAGATAAAGGTACGAATTGAAGATTATTGTGACTTAGATTTAGAAATTTAAGTGAATTTATCTTTCCTAAAGTGAACGGCAAATCATTCAATTGGTTATGACTAACATTGAGATGCTCTAAGCTTTGCATTATCTTGATCTCAAACGGCAAGTAAAATAAACTATTATGACTTAAATCCAAGTGATTTAATCGATTCATTGCTAACACAAAAGAGCCGTCAATCGATTTGATGCTATTATGAGATAAATTCAAAATTTTGAGCTTTAATCCCAAATCGTTGAGCTTTAATGGTACATCACTCAAGTCACAAAATGATAGCTTCAATTCCGTCAAATTAGTTAATTTCCAAACGAGTCGAGGAATTAATTTTAAATTTTCGCACAACAATTTTGTCAAACATTTATTCGACAAATCACTTATGTTATAATTATTATCTTTAATCGTAAGTGAAGTCTGCTTTGGTTTCAACTTTTCAACGCTTGAGATATTAGCCAATTTCGGAATCGTTTCTCTTCTCAATACCTTTGAGATCAAAGACATGAATGCCTTAAGCATCAAATGATCACAATTCTTAATATATAAATCTCTTTTCGGTGAACTGAAACTAATAGTTGTTGATCGAATTGTACAATTATTAATAATTTTGAATTTTTCCTTAAATTGTGAAGTGATAACAATTAGAAGAGCAGATCCATTGCTATCTGAAGCCAGTCCAACCTTTGCGCGACTATATCTGACACGATCTCCACTTCCAGGAATTACAAGACTTGCCTCGCAATCGATTATCATTTTTTACAATTAATTACTAATTGCTTATCAAATGCAATCGAGTCAAACCTATAAGACAGTGATATTTTGGCGCCTTTTCTTGTCATCACTACATTGCCGGAAATGCAGGTATCAATGTGACGGTCAGCACATCTTTACCTTTCAGGTTCGTACGAATTGCCTCACTTTGACAGCGCTATTGCTATTACTATTACTATGGAGTAAATGTGATATAACAAACACTTTCCACTCAGTTCAAAGGTAAAGATGCACTACTTTAATACCAGCCATACAATGCAATAGAATACATGCGCAGTAATTAAAAGTCATTAACACCACAAAATTAGGGAGTGTTTGACTCGTTCCCTACTTCATTATTTTTAGAATATTTTTGTGTCCATAAAAATTACAGAATCGATTAAAATAAATATTAATTATTAATAAGTAGATAATTGTTGAATCATCTGAAGTAATGTCACACCAAACTGGTATTCATTCTAATGAAGAGTTACGCTCATTTATCTCGAAATGTAAAACTCAGTCTAATGCGAGTCAAATCCGCCTATTGAAAGTATTAATTCGATCTGAAGAGTTAACTCTCAATGAATATAAGGAACCGATCGATGACTGGCAAGAAGACTATCAGCGGTTCGTCAAAAGAATGGTTTTGGTGTCAGAACCTTGCTACATCTTGTTTCGATTGGACTCGAAGGACACGAATGGAACCTTTGAATGGCTCTTCATTTTGTGGACACCAGAAGAGAGTTCTGTTCGACAGAAAATGCTTTATGCGTCCACTAAAGCCACCCTCAAGATGGAGTTCGGCGGTGGAAACATCTTATATGATTATTTCGCGACCACTTTCGATGAAATTAGTCTGAATGGTTTCAAGAGTTGGCTCAAAAGCAGAAAAGCTGTGGACGAACAACCACTCACTCGCGAAGAACAAGAACTCAAAACTGTGAGAAGAGACGAGGCCATCTCTTCGTGTATCACCAAAACTAATAAAACACTACCCGGTCTCGAATTTCCTATTGATGACGAGGCCATCAATGCTCTGTTCGATCTAAAAGACGAGAATCTGAGTTACGTTCAGTTGAGTATTGATATCGATAACGAACAGATAAAATTGGACATTAAAAAGGCAAACAATGAATTCGACGTTAAAAATGTTCGATCTTTAATACCTGATAACAGTGCGAGATATCATTTGATTGTATTTCCGCACACCTTTGACGGACAATTCACTAAAAGCATAATTTTTGTTTATTCAATACCTGGTAATTCGTGTTCTGTTAAACAGCGAATGCTATACTCTTCGTGTAAAAGTGCTTTACTTAATGCTATCACTGAAAAAATCGGTATTCAAATCGACAAAAGGCTTGAAATTGATAACCCAAGAGAATTGACACTCGATTTTCTGCTCGAAGAATTGCATCCAAAAGTAGATATCGTTAAGAATAAATTTGAAAAACCAAAAGGCCCACAGGGAAAAAGAGGCGCAAAACGAATCATCAAAACCAATGGCGATGAATGATAACTACATGTCTTTAATAATTTATTATACAATTAAATTAATATAAATTATTTATATTAAAATACAATCTTAGTACTTGCAATTTGTACCAATATTTAGTTTAGTATGACTTTTTAATCGTTTGACTCGTTTATGCAAAATTAATGCAATAAATTAGTGTTTCCTTATGATTTCATCTTACAAAATAGTTTTCTCAACTTATTTATTTTATTATTTTATATTAATAGCATCGTATTTTATCAAATTTTCATTATAATAATCATTTTTACAAAATTTTAGAATTCGATTCAATTTATTATTACTAAATCAGATTATATAAGTCTAGAGCTTGAGCCAGATATAATACTGGTATTGTAAATCTCGCTCGGATTATGGGTCGAATCTTCAAATACTAATGATTTGAACTTGAAATTGCTGATGATGAGTGTGATCCGTAACAATACTTGGATAAAAATTCGACTAAAACTCGATATAAATTTTGGAATTCATTTATTGGTCATTTGAATTGCATGAGCACCACATCAATCGCTTACTTCGAGTTCACTTTTGAGCTTTGTTTTATATTTAACGTAAGGCGAGTAAATATCGAATCCCAACGATATTATATTATCGAATAAGATGCGATATCTGAGCGGCAGTACATAGAAGTTGAAGTATTGCATCGGTGGCCACACCATCCATTCGACTAAATATATTGTTTCGAAGCCTTTCTCTATTAATTCTTCAGTTATTCTTTGAGTACCAGATCTTTCACACAAACCAAGTGTCGTAAAATAAACTAAAAGATTGATTGGACTAAAGATGATTTGGTCGTAAAGAACTTTCTTAGTTACGATCAAAAATGATTTTCGTGTTCCCAAAAACTTATCCAAATATATGTACCAGTAATGAGACACTAATCCAGTGGTAAAACCCGCACAAGTCATATGTAATGATCGAACATAATTGAATCTATTGTTTGAGTTGTTTTCCACATTTGCTTTATTTGTTCCAATTGAATTGTTGTCTGGTTTTTGATCAGTTAATAGATCGTAATGTTGTTGAATGGCATCTCCAACGGTTCCCATCAATGCAGATATCAATGAGTTCGTCAATAAGAGGTTCGCTCGACCGAAGAGTACCGAATGGACAAACTTGCCGATTCTTGTAATTTGAACTGATACTAATGGAGACGACATCGCAACCAGTTAGAGATTATATCTATATCAAATTATCTAATGATCACACTATTTACGATTTCAAATTCATTTAAATGTCTATGAATTGCATCATTCAGTCATTGATTTATCGAAATAAAGGCATGAGTTTTGTACTTATTTTAAAAATGTTTGAAACGACTGTCACGACATCTGCGAACGTTCTCTCAAACTCCTAAACTTCATAATTATGTAATGCTTTACCAAAGCTTTGTAAACAGAGTACTTGCCACTAAGTTTAAAGATCAATAAATTCAACTTTGTTACCAAAACATAGTCTTTCTCCAAATAACGTGAACCAAATATAACGTGAAATGGGGAGAAGCACAGAGAAAAACTAATCTCTTATGAACATTTACCAGACAGTTTTCAGTTTTAAACCCTTTTTATGTAATCAGGATAGTACTTTCTCACACCAAAATCAATCATTAACTATGATTACTATAATAACAGCGTAAATAACGTACACTTATTCTGTGCATATTTTTCTAAATGAAACCAAGTTTGTAACGCATAGTGTGTTATATGAAAAGTGGGTAAACAAACTTTGCGCATATCATTTGTGAAAGGAGTTTGGGTACATTGAGAAAAATGTGTACAATACTGTGCTTTTGATAGCGTAGCAATCAATTGATTCTTGTGTATCAAAAGTGTTAACAGCATTCATAAAAAGGGACCAAAACTTAGAATATTTTAATAAATGTTTATAAGGAACTAGTTTTCCCTATGCTTTCCCCCATTCGGTTGTTGTTATTTTAGAAAAGTAATGATGACAATTATCAGTTATGTTTTAAATGTAATTGATTCGATCATTCATAATATCCTAATACTTTTGCGACTAAAGCAAAACATACTTTTGGAAAGTAATATGCATTTAATTAATATAAAATATGGTCAACAAAACAATACTTTTGTACTGAGTTTGACACCAGAAATGACAGTCGAAGACATAAAACGACAATTGGTTACCAAAATTGGTCTCAACTCATGGTCTGATATCGCAATTATATTCTCGGGTAAAGAATTGCCGAATGATTTGCGGTTAAGTGATTGTGATTTGGGACAAAACTCAGTCATTCACGCAATCAATGCATTGAATATTAAGACTAAGACTAAACTATTGCCATTTTCTCAGTTGAATATCAATCAAAAACTAACAAATCTTGATATCAGTCATATCGATGAAGAAACAAGACTTGCCATAAGACAAAATTCCCTCAGAACTGATAAATCAATTGTTGATAAATCAATTAAAAAGTCTTATTACTTCGTTTATTGTAACTCTTCTAGTTGTAGGCAATTAATGAACGGAAAGTTGAGAGTCATTTGCGACAAATGCAAAAATGGGACAATTATTGTCGATAGAGATCCTAAGGAATGGAATGATGTTATAGTACCCGGAAGAATAACAGGCGTTTGTCAGTCAGAAGACTGTAACGGAACTGCTGCTCAGTTTTATTTCAAGTGCGCCTCAACTGTACATAACAGTGAAGATAACGTGACTGATAATGATAACAATAGAGCTGTCGTACTCTACTTGATCCGTTACAATAGCATTGACGTCCCATGCCTTGCTTGTACTGACATTAAAGACATTGTTTTAGTATTTCCGTGTGTTTCTGGACATGTTATATGTTTGGATTGTTTCAAAGATTACTGCCTTTCTCGACTTAATGAGCGAAAATTCATTATTGACAAAGAGATCGGGTATTCACTGGGATGTGCTGCTGGTTGTTCTCAGTCTCTAATCAGAGAAACACATCATTTTCGACTAATGGGCGAAACTGCTTATGAAAAATATCAAACATTTGGAGCAGAAGAATGTGTATTACAAGCAGGCGGTGTCTTGTGTCCACAACCGCGTTGTGGTGCAGGCATTTTATTAGATGAGTCAGACGAAGACAATGTAGATAAATGTACACGAGTTACATGTAGTAGTTGCGGTTTTGTATTTTGTCGCAAATGCCTGCAAGGATATCATATCGATGAATGTCTGTTTGGTGACTGTGATAGCTCTCTATTAGGCGCCACTTCTAGTTCTTATAGAGGTGTCGACATGAGTAATGCAGATAAGTCCAAATGGGACGAAAATATGAGTAGAAGTTTGATTAAAGAGTCGACCAAACCATGTCCTAAGTGTAGAACTCCCACTGAAAGAGATGGTGGGTGTATGCATATGGTTTGCACCAGATCTCAGTGTGGGTTCAGTTGGTGTTGGGTCTGTCAGACAGAGTGGAATAGAGATTGTATGGCAAGTCATTGGTTTGGATGATTCTGATCAATATATCTTATGATTAATTAGTGAAGAATCGCAAACATTGGTTTCAATTATTACTAGTGATCTTGATTTTTTTGTGCCAATTCATTCAATCAGTTGAATTTTAGATTGCTCAAATAAGTCTAATTTGTGATTAATTTTACAAAAATATACATTAGTTGAGATGAGTGTTATTTTTAGGTGGACTATTAAATAGCATTTAACTTTAAGTTTGTTGTTAAAGTGACCTGAGCTTTATTTTCAACTCAAATATACAAATGCGAGCTTTCGAGCTTTAACAATTGACATAATGCAAGTTAATGTTTATAACTGAGTCTATTATTTGAATAATAAAATTGACTTTATTGGGAAACAATGTAGATAACATTGCCTACAATTATTAAATTTAGTTTTACGTTTTAGTTTGAGTTTGAGTTTGTGAAAGCAATTTTTTCCTTCGTTCAAGTTTTCTAACTTCGATCATATCATCACGATATTCCTTAACCTGTTGCCAGATCTCGAGCTGTTCATCTTCTGGTATATGCTTGCGATATTCTTTCATCAAGTCAAACTTTTCGTACTGATTAGTAGTTCTCCATTTATTTATGTAATTATAATCGGGCAAATCAGGCAATTGCGCGATGCCTTTGAAGTCATACTTTTCCCACCTTTGACTCCAGGGCCACTTCTTCATGACTACTTTAACAGTATTGACAGGAACTGGTTCTCCGTCTGGATGCGGTTCTGGTGTCATATCGAACGGGAAAGTGCTATATTCTGGTTTGGCGTCTCTTAAGTACAACAATTCTGGATCAACTCGTTTCTCTAACTTAAGAACTTGTATTTCTCTGATAGTAGGATTATATAAATCATATCTGATCTCAACTCCCTGTCCATCGACTCTATTTCTTAAAGTAAAGTTAGCCCAAGTTCCCTGGCCTTGTCTTTGAATACAAATACCAACAAATTTGCTGGACTTTCCGGGTGCGTACGGGTCACTGATAGTCACCGCTAAGATCGACCCCACATAAAACTCAGGAATATCAAGTATTGTTCGTCTTCTAATAAGGTCCAAACGCATTAATAGCTCGCAAGTCTTGTCTCTGTGTTCGATGACTGGTTTGGGCAGAAATTCCGGATAAGCGAAACGCAATTCACTTAATTCCTGAGGAATGAATGACTTGCTATAACTTTCTCTTAAACTATCGACTACTGGATTCCTTGCTAAGACTTCTGGAGGCGACGTTATTTTATCTCGTTTTAAACCTCTTCTGAAGCGACAAATAATTTGCGGGAAATTAGCTGTTTTTAAAAAGATTTTTTAATTTTATTTTAAATATTTGTATAATATTTATAATTTGATACCTCTTTCGTAGTCTTTGATGATTAATAAATTTTTAACCGATTGCGAATAAATGTTGTTTCTTTTTAAAACACTTAGCACCTTAATTGTAGCCATTATTTAATTTAATTTAATTTAAGTTTTTGTTTCTATGGGCCAAATGAAGGCATGACTTGAAGACTCGTTCAATACTATTATTTATATGCAATTGAGTACTGAGTTTGCGTAATAGAGAACAACTATTTTTGTTGAACTGATCTAACACTAAGACTAGCTCTAAGACTAATGCTTATTGAATAGAGTTAGAAAAGACGCCCAAAAACATAGCTCACTGCACAACACATTCAATCGAATTGCAGCGCATAAACAAAAATAATTATTCTGTCCTAAAGTAATCAAACAAAGTGATTAATTAGTGGAACTAAGTTTCGAATTAAAGTATCACAGAATAGAAAAGATAATTTGAAATTTGGCTTAGATTAAAGATTTTGTTCATTTGTGACTCTTTTGCTTGAATTGATGCCAAACTTTTTCTTATAATTATAAATCATAGTCTGAATAGTGAACAGGAATTAATGATATCCAAACATGCGATGTAAGACAAAAACTTTTATTCGGACCAATCACACTATTGATGATTGTTTTACTAGACAAATCCGTATAAGGATGACAAATTTGTTCTTGCTTTATGCTTAAATAGCTTGATTTAAAGAGAAAGTTCATAGTTTGAAGTTTATTTTTCTTCTTTATTATTTATATTAAGAAAGCATGAGATGGTTGTGTAAGTTTATCTTCTCATACAAAAAATCAATTAATTATTTAAACAAAAATATTCCAAAGTATTATAAGATTGTAAATGCACTTAAAAGTTTATAAATTACTTAAATTACAATTTCTCAATAGTTTTTCTTATAGATCTCCTAAATTAAGTGTAATTCTCAAGGTTTATCTTTATTATGTTCAACATTTAGATAATTAAAATATGAATTAATGAATCATTTGAGTAAAGATATAAAGAATACAACAATTATCATATGAAAAAACAATTACATTAGGCTTTTGTGAATAAATATGAATTATTCAAGTTATGATTAATGTTCGGAATTCGATATTAAGTTTTTCATTAGGAGCTGTCAGAAAAATTATCTTCAATATAAACTGAATTACTCTTATCGTAGAAAATAAAAAACTTATGCATAAAGATATTATTACTACAATGGTATTATTAAATTATGTATGCCATTAAGTAGGTTTACATCTGATATATCTTAATATTTGCTAACTTATCGAAAAAATGATCTATCTAAACGTATGATAATATATATATATACAGTAAATCTAACTGTTAAGTAACGAAAGTAATTCTTACAAAAGTTAATGGAATATGAGATAATGGATCTTATTTAGTCATCTAGTAATAAAGGAGAGGATATCACTGTGTGACAGGTGCATCATCTTTACTATTCGATGACAATGAAGTATGACTAGAACTCTTTGCGCATTCTAGCGATTCTCGCGGTGCCTCCAATTTATTTTGTTCTGACATCTCATCTTCTATTGATTTTTCAGTTGTTTGTTCTCTATGATCAACTTGAAGTGAAATTTCTTCTTCTTTCGCTTTGATCTCTTCTGCCACCTCCTCGATAGTCTGTAATTTTTCACGATTAAACTTTTGCTGGTTTAGTGCAAGATCCTTATTAAAATCGGAGCATTTGATGCTAATCTCTTTACTGCCACAAATCACTTCATCCGTTTGTGGCTTACATTTGCCAAACTTTCTCAGGCAGGGCCTTATTGTTAGAAAAATAATAATTACAGGAATGGCAGCGAGAATAAATGTTTCAAGACTTTTATCTCCTTTGGCAAATTCTATACTTTTTTCGCTCTTAGTATCGTTCAGACTGTTTGGTTGACATTTGGGCGTCTTCTTAACATCAAAATGATAATTGGAAGTACAATCACATGTACCATTAATACATACCGCCGGATGAATGCAATCATCTTTTTTGATGCATACATTTCCATAAGTTTCTCTATAATGGCAATCATGTGCGCTCTTGTTATAATAATGATTAGGACTACATTTGCACTGATCGTTCTCACAAATAGCGTTAACGAGGCGCTTGTCTTCATACCTACAATCCAAAGAATTTGAACACCAGCTGCCAATAACTTCTTTGACACAAGTATTAGACAGATTATGGAAATGATGACCCATTTTACACCGACAATTACCTGAAGGCCAATTCTGATGAAAATTACCAAAGAAGGCACTTGGAATTTGGTCATATTCTTCGCGATAGTTATAACAGCCGGCATTTCTAATATGATTACATTGTGCAGATGCGAAACACTTTTCTCCTATCAATTTTGGCTGAAAACAAAATTCATGTAATCTTATAGTAAAGTTAGGCCTACAAATACATTCGTTAGTTTTGGTATCGCATTTAGAGCCCACTTCATCGGCACAACCTTTCTCATGCTGAACAAAGTTGCAATTAATTTTTGCGTTAATGCACTCAAATTTATTATAGACACACAAAAGTATAAACAAAAACGAGATACTATGACAAGAATCCATCGCGATATCGCGATTGTATTGACAGTGAGCGTTCAGATGTGACTTTGTTGACTGCTTTCTTCTAAACTAACATAACTGCATGTGAAATAGCCATGAAGTCAAGCGTAATACCATTGCCAAAAATCTTGGCGTAGAGCCGAGACAACAGCCAATATAATATAGTGTGCTATACAAAAGTCTGGAGTTCTTATAGTCGTTATGGATAAATATCGATTCAGGAGCGCTGCGCGATTCAAAATGACTCTCGCTTTTGTGTAGCAGTTGCTGCAAAAGAGAACTCGTCCAATAAATTGAATGCATCACACGAAACATTATGACAATTTTTTATCTCAAGCTCTTGGCCGCAGCTTATTATATGTCACTATAACAAGACATTGCTTCTTACGATTTAGTTTATGTCTGCAATGCATGCCTTGCATTTGTATTCACTTAAAATATTATCCCATATTTTAGTCCATTTAAAGCCAATGTCGAAAGATGTTGAAGCTCTAAAAGTTCAAGTCTCTGAATCAACTTCGCTGTGAGATTATTGAACATCCACTCCTCTCTCTCTCTCTCTCTCTCTCTCTCTCTCTCTCTCTCTCTCTCTCTATCCTCATCTTTCAATCATTCCTCTCTTTCTTTCCTAACATTATCGACTTTTTTATCCTTGCAATCATAGCCTTCGTTTAATTTCCTGCATTTAAAAGTCAATTTTGTGAATCTATTTTGTTATGACATTTCTTTGTATTTGTTCGGCAATCAATAAAGGAGATCTTTATTTGAAAAGAGATGTGTTTAGATAGAAAAGGATAAACTGTTTTTTCAAATTAGTGTTGAATTTAGAACTGAAGCTCCATTTTATCGATGATCGTGTTTTTAGTTAATAAAACTCGCAAATAAATCTGTTGACTCGACAGTCCAGCAGCTGTTCCCCACCATTAGACCGATACAAATGAATAAACTTGTGTAAGAAAAAGGCCTTCTGATTAAATTCAAGCTAATTTTCAATATCGATTTTAAGGTTGGGATTAGGATTCAACAAAGCACTCAATGAATTCATTACAATGCTGTACATACAGTGTTGTTGCACTACATTATACTTATTTTAATCGATAAGAATAATAACCCTACCAAACACTGATGTATACAGAATTCAAGTGCTTTGTATATAGTATTTTGAGCGGATCTGAAAAAATCGGATACTATTAACATAGAAAAACATTATTGTTGAACATAGTTTGCACATCACCACTAAGTCAATAATAGATGTTCGATACTAAATGTTTTAGGTTACTGCATCTCATCCAATGTCCATTTACTTAGTATATAACTTATAAAACCTTCGATGTGATAATGCGCTCAATACAAGATTTGAATAAGAATAAGTCATCTCAAATTCATATACAATCACATCGTTAGCGATAGCCAGCACAAAAGTTTCTATTTGAATATCTTTTTCGTAAAATTTGGTCAATTCTCACTTTTTTCTTAAAAAGAATCCATTTCTCAAAAAATAACACTCGAGTAGATCTTTCAACTTTATTTTGAAAAATTCATTAAAACTAACATAGAATTGATTCTGCTAATCAACCAATTTGTTATACTTTAGGTTTACTATTTATTTCAATCTAGCACCAGTTCAATTAAGAATATGATATAGAGTATATCAGTTGTGTTTATAACTTTTATAGGCAACTGTTCACTCAATTCTATGAAATTGTAAGTTCACTCTTTCAACGTGTGACCGACACCTCATTAATTTTAAGGGATTTTAGAAACATGTTGCATCTCTATCAGGAATACCTCGACTATTAGTCAGAATTTTCGATATACTTTTGAACAGATAAATTAAGAGTGAAAATAAAGCGATGTGAGTCCTACTCTCAAAGGATTCCACAGTTGAAGCTAACTTATTCAAGTTTTATTCGTATTGAATAGCATTTCTAGTAAACATAGAGTAAAGTTGTTGACATCTCTGTCGGATACATTAGTTTAGCTTTTATTTGAAGAGTAATGTCAGTCCTAATAATATTAAAATATTCTTTTATTTAACTGAACACATAACTCACTTAGGAATGAAGTCAAAGCCTACACATTGTTTTTGACATAAATAACAAAGTTTTGCTCTAAATCTATTCAAATTAATTATTCACACATAATATAACATCAGTTTTGTTCGAAGGGCTTTCACTAACGGTTAAAAGTTAACATATATAATATAATATAATATAATATAATATAATTACGGCAAACTTTGCGAGATAAACTTATTTAACGCAAATTTAATAATGTCAATTTTGAAATATTACTCATTAGTTCTCTTATGGAAAGTGGTATCAAAATACATGGAAAATATGGTCAAAATATGGTTCAATATCTTATTAAAAAGATTAATCTTAGTGCAAGCAGTTTCATAGATGTTTGCGTTATGCGTACAATAGCGGTACTTAATGGACAAATTTTTGCCCATTCATTACTCGCTATCTCTAATGATTGCCCATTTCCTTAACAACTTCTTCATACGAAGGCGGATCATCATTATCTGATTGCTGCGGGAATAGGCTATCAAATAGATAGGGGTTGTATTCGATTTCATCATCAGATGATGATGGACTGCGTACCACTTGGACAGGCTTTAGAATTGCGGTTGTCTGCTTGCTCTCTTCGAATGTTCTATAGGCTGATGTTCGTGAAGCATTCGATGACGTTTGAGTGAGTGGTCGATGAGAGTTAACTGATGAACTTCTTCGTCGATGTGCTCGAGTAAAACTTGTTGATCTCCTTCTAGTGCTCGCATTATTGTTGAGTGTTTCGTTTTGTTCGGTTTCTTTTTTAGTGCAAAGGAATAGCATAACAACAACTATTATTACGAAGCCTCCCACTTTCACGATATCGTCCCACAATCTACGGCCAGTGTTGGAAGCAGCCAATCCATTAGCTTCATTAAAAAATTTATATTGACATTTACTGCTTTGCTCATTGAACTCATAATTTTCTCGACATTTACACTGAGAGCCTTCACCGCAATATAAATTAGATTTGCATTCGAAGTCATTTGAGCAAAAATCATCAAAATTTTTCTTTAGAAGACAAGAGTCATTGAAATGATAATGAGTTATCTGACAATTACAGACACGGCTATGGCACTCGCTATTAGAAACTGACTTTGAACAATCCGAGTGATCTCTGCACGCGCTTCCGATCACTTTATAAATGCATTCATTTTTGACAATGTCGTACTGATAACCCTTTTTACACTTACAGAAACCATTTACTTCACGCTCATCCTCCACCAATTTTCTCAGTGAATGCCAAATTCTCGCTCCAAAATTGTGAAATTGATTGTAACGTAATTCGAACCCTTCAACAGTCACACACTGAGCATTCGGAATGTGACTGCACTCTAGAGATATAGTACACTCACCATCAATGTTGACAGATTGAAGGCATATAGTTTCAAGTTTTATACTATAACCTGGTTTACAAATACATGTTTCGTTAAGATTATCGCAAACAGTATTAGTTTCCTTATCGCATCCTTTTCAAATTTTATGAAATCACATCTTGTCAGAGTGTTGACAACTTTTAGGGTGCAAACAATCAAAACTAAATGAATTGAAAGCATATCCAAATATCAAACAATTGGCACATCGAGTCTTGCTTAAAAGAAGTTACATTTTCAACTACGATACATTAAATTTACTGCCAGTCAGGCGAGAATATAACCACTGAATAGTTCAGATAATGCATGCGCGAAATCTAGATTTGATATTGACTGAAATCCATTCTTTGCATCTAATAATAGTGTTCACACTTTGCTTGTTAACACATAATTACTGGCTCGTTATGCTAAAAAATATAAAATAAATCCTAAGATATTAGTTACAATAGCTTGGACATTTGAGTTAAGATTTATAAGCACTTAAACGCCTATAATAACTATAATAATGGTGAGGAAATGGCTGTGTATTGATTTTTGGTTTCATTGCTCAGCAAACTTGTCTGCTTTATTCTACCTAAATAATGATCAACACATAACACTTTCCTCGAGTTCAAATTTGCTTAGTAGCGTGGACTCGAGCCCAAACTTACAATTCAAAATTGGATCTCAACATATATTATCACAAAGTCCAGTTTAAATGGCCATCAATTTCGTGCTTGTTCTGTATTTCTAACTACTCTTTATCAGTCTTATCACACCCGAATGCATAGATTTTCTCATGTTTTAAAATTTTTTTCTATAAATAAAATGGGAAGAATCCAATAGAATAAATTTTATAAGCTTCAAGTCTATATAATAATGATCAAATCTGATACAACTCTTACATCTTTGGCTATCGTCATAACTAAAATTCTGCACCATTACAGCCAGATTGGTTTATGGGCTTGAGTTTGTATAACTTTATTACCAAAAGTGATCACTTATGCGAATTGAACTTATATGAAGATGAAAAACAAAATCACGAAATATTTGATGGAAGGCAAGTTTTACTAGTTTTCAACAAAATACTGTATCTAAGACAGTTAGACTAGAAATAATTGATTGCGAAACAAACAGACATTTTTCTACATTCTATTCTTGATATAACTTATCCTTGGATAAGTTAGTTAAATTTGAGTAAACTTGATTTAACTCCGAATCGATGTCACATGAGACTCATTCATATGAGCTCAAACTTATCTCATTTAAACATAATTAGCAACCAATATATGGTACTCAAAGTAAATTGAGTTGGGAGCTAACAAACTAATCTAAACTTCACTTGAAATCCCAATTGTAGATTCTCAGAAATACATAAATCTTTTTACCAGTAGGTATTATCACTACTTGGTTGGAACAGATCTGATCCTCGAAACCAACAAAGACTAATTTTCGTTTAAATCTTTTAGTTACGAAATCGGTCTCAAACTTGAAGATGTATTTGACACTTGAGTGCTATCTAACACCTAATCTCGTTGGCTCTGCTCTACTCACACAATCTCCTCAATGCATCACATTGTCATACAATACATAAAATTGCCCCAAAATTGATTACTCTACCTTTCAGTGATCTAAACATCAGGAATCCATTGAACAGAAAACATGTTTTCCCACTTTTCCTTAGTCTCTCATTGATTTGGATCTCATAACTTAAATTGATTTATGAATTGGACACCGGAATTTACAAATACCTTAATAGCTTTTAAAAAGTATTTATTTAATTTCAGTCTAATAACAATAAGATTATTGTGCGATAAACTTGTAATGGCGATCGTAAACTTTTAATTAAGGGATTCAAGATTCAAACTACTAAATGAAAAATATTGTTAAATTCGAAATCGAATTCATCTTAAAAGTGATTCCGACTTTTGCGCAGTCTTTCACAATGAGAGCAATCGTTGTTTTAGAACCTTTAGCATGAGGAACATCCAAGCATATGACAAAACTACGTAAACTATTTCAAAATAGTTCGGGTCAATTTCAATAAAAATTTATCTTTGAAAATTAGGTACGAGCTTTTTATTTTCTTCAAAAGCTAGATAAATTCTCGAATTAATACCTTTTGAATGACTGATTTTTTCAATTTATTGACTTCTTGGTGAATGTTCGGTTTTTTCTTAAGAAATCCAGATAAGAAATTGTCTGACAAACATTCAATTTTAAGTTTATACTGCACTGCTGTAGAGCCATAAACATTAATAAAACTTGACAAGTCATTTGGGTATTAGTTATGCAGTAAAAACTATTCAGTCGCAAAATGCATTGAACAACGATTTGGATTTTTATTGCATTTTCCAATGCACTCAATATAAGTATGACTTCAACTTAATCTTAAGAATCAATCACTAAATAGATAAGAAGTTTTGAACTTTTTCGTTACAGCTAAATCAATTTGATTTGCTTTTGTTTTTCAAAAAGTGAATCAAACAAAATTTATTCTATAAAATCAAGCCATAAAACAAGGGTGAAAACTGAATTCGATGACAATATGTTCGAATACAGAGATCTGTATTTTGAAGGTCATAAAGTGTTTCAAACCAAAATCGATCAAAGTATTAAAATTTTCAGTATTGAATGGCATAATGACAGCACCTAAGATTGAAGTCATAGTGTCTTTCTTCAATATAGCTATAGAAGCTAATCCTCCTACACGCTATCCTTTAGTATTGAAAACTAAATAACTATCGATTTTTGTGTCATATTTCCCAAAATTTTATTATTATCTTATATAAAGTCTGAGTCAACACAAGTTAATGTTGACATAATCCGATTTAGGCTCAAATATTAAGATAGCATTGAATTAAAAGCCAGCCTAAAGTTACTGATGTTTGAAATTTATATTGAATTACGATTTATTTTCTTTTTGTACAATACATCTTATTTTAATAACTCGTATGCAAATATTGAGATATATTTTTATTTCCCTTTGATCATAATAAAGATTGTATTCTAACTAAATCTCTTTCAAATTGAAAACTTCTAAGCTTAATATAAAGAACAAGCCTTTAGGGAAATAAGAGACAGGATTCATCTTATTAAAATTTGAATATTGGAAGAAAACTTTATTGCTTTGAGTCTAAACAAAAATCCAGGAAAACATATTTATACAAAATTGAAACTACACAGTTATCTTCGGAAACAAATGATTTTCGAACATCGATCACATTAAACTATTAAATCCTTTTCCTTATCTAACATGATTACTTGTTCGTAAGTAGGCGGATCGTCACTATATTGTTCACTTGAGTTAGGATACAACTCATCGAATGTCGGCGGAGGAATACACTGGTTAATAACTGAACTCATTGATGAGTGTAATGATACTTGAGAAGCTGCTACCTCTTCGTGTTCTGTTTCAGTAGTAGACTCAACAGTACAGGTATCACATTGTCTGTACTGTGATGCCTGATCTCTTCTAACCGCTTTCTCAACCAATCGTATGCCTCTCTTTGCGTTCCCCAGAATGAACAGCAAACATATCCAAAGAGCCAGAATTACAAATATCGAATAGATTCTCGGCGGCTCAATCAGATCGAAATCATTCAGATTATTGATATTATATTCTTTTTCAATAAAACCAATATTTTTGTCGATACAATCGCCTGCTTTTTCACTCCATTTATAGTTATCAGGACATCCGTTATCGTTATTGGGCTGACATTTAGGGCTCTTATACTTGTCAAAATGATACCCAGGCTTACATTTACAGACGTTTTTTTCACAAATTAGTAAAGAACTAATACAGCCTTCATTTGATATGCATTTGTCGCCATAGCTAAGCGGTATTTTACAAGAATCTGAATCTGAGTCATAATAATATCCAGATCTACATTCGCATCGATCAAAAGTACTGCAGATACTATTTGGTACTTTGCTGTAGCAATCCCAACCTCCAGAACAGCGGCTGCCGATTGTCATCTTTTTGACACAAGCCTTTAAACTTTTATTAAATGAGAAACCTCTACGCGTATCGCAACTACATTTTCCAGGATCTGTTAAACCAAATTTATGCCATAATTGCACCCAAAAGTCATCTTTGAATTCAGTGTCTAACCCATAGCAACCAGCGTTTGGTATATGATCGCATTGTACTGAACTCATACATCCGTCTCCCATTGATTTGCGCTCTAGGCAAATACCGTTTGATAAACTTATCGGATACTGTGATCGACATCTACATAGTTGGTTAACTTGTTCGCATTCTTGAGTATCTGCATTACGACACCCTTTCAGATACTTTTGATAATCACATTTCGCTAATTTTTCAGCCGCAATAATATAACCAAAATCTGCCAGAAGCGAATGGATCAATAAAACTACTAACACTATTCGAGAGTATTTTCTAACTGAATTCAATAATAAAATTTGATACATCACTTTTTATTAAAAATTTCTTATTGATCTTTATTAAGTCATAATTTGTAATTTTTTTAAAATAATGAAAAAAATAGATTCATATTCAATTGAAAGAATCCATTGCAAATATGATGAATGATCCAAAGTAAGTGTTCGGACTCATATCAATATGATTGTGAGCAGCGCCCCAATACTGGATATGCTTTCATTAGTTTATCGATCTATTTAGTCTCAAAACTTTTTGTTTAGTTTAATTGCATTTTAAGGTTCATAATATAACCTTATATCTAACACAACAAATATTTCAAATTATATTAGTATATTCATATTTGTTAGTAATGAATGTCTCAAATTCATACAAAAAATCTTCATAAATATCGAATTCTTAAGAACTTTTGATCAGAAAATTTGAATAAAACTGTTATATTTTAGAAACATTGCAGTCTAACAGGCATTCAACTATGAATTGGTCTGAAAGTTAATTGAATAGTTTAACTTATAATAGTATTCAGATTTGATTGAATTCTATTCTATTTTATAGCTCAACACTGTTAAGATTAAAACCGCAACAAAAGCGACCGTTGGATGCGCTACGCTCTCAGTATTAGGTATTAATTACAAATTGATTGCTTCTCATAAGCAAACTTTGCACGCTGGGCACTCGCTATCAAACTGTCTGCCTTACTTGCTGTCAGATAAGATAGCAACATTATATTTTAATAATTGTATATCTGCATTGACTGACTTTACAAATATTAACATTCAGTTTTAATCATTTATTAACTTATGAGTAATTTTACAAGAACTCCGCTTAAATAAGCAGATTATTTTAGTAAATTAAACATTAAGAATGAAGTACTTTACCACAACTAAACACTACATTTCTTCTTCATACCCCTTATCGATGGTTCTCATGGGCAAAGTCCAAAGTGACAATTTCAATCAGATTTCACACTGTTACTCATACATTTTGAAGTACTTTTGCAGTTCGTTTTATAACGATTGCCTCATATACAGTATGTCTTCTTATCTTCTAAACTGAGATAAAGTAGTTAAAACGTTTTATATTTTCGTATTTTAATCAGATGTGAAACAAAACAAATTACTCATCGATTCGAAATTAGATACTTTGAAACAAACTTTTAATAATCAAATTGAATGTAACAGAACTAGTGTTTAGAAATAGAGTTCAATACTTTATAACATGTGTTGAAAATATCCATTATTTTCTAGAGTTTAACTCTTTTAATCATACTGTCTGAAACTCTTAATAGAGTTTCAGGAGTTGAATTTTATTTTGAATTTTATTTTGAATATTCAATTTGAATTCTTCTAATGCTTGCGGGTTTGAAGCACGAACTTTACTCTTAAGGTATCCCATAAAAATGTCAGGATTAGCCAGTTCTAGAGATCTTGGAGGCCATTCAGTTTCAGTTTCTAAGAATTTGTTACTTTTTGAGATAATTTTATCACCAAAATAAGCATTGAGATGAGGCACTGTGTTTCGAGCCGTATGGGCTGGAGCCCCATCTTGTTGAAAAAAGGCCGACTCTATTTCCTCGCTACCGAGTTGAGGCACAAATTGTTCAAGAATTTTCACATATTCTTTCTGAGGTTATGGTATTCTCAAAAAATATAGGACCAATAATTTTACGGCATGAAATGGCGCATCACACCCCTATCTTTTTTGAACGTAAAGGTATTTGAACAAGGTCGGTTTTTCGGTTGCCCAGAACCTCATCTGTTGGCAATTAACATAATCCGATTGATGAAACCACGATCCTTCAGCGAAAATGTAACGTCCAGTATGCCACCAGTTTTATGAAATCGAGAAACCAATTGCAATAATTTACGCGTTTAAGATAATTATATTCCTTCAACTCCTGAACATGATATGAATGAAATCCTAAAAGTTTTGCTCCAATCCCACAAATAGTCTTTGGCATCTTTAAGCCGGCTGACCTTTGTCTGATTGCCAGAGGTTTTGATCAAAACTTTTTCATTTCTGATAACTTCTCTTGTGCGAGAACATAGCGTGGTCTTTGATGCTTTCTATTGACCACACTACCTGTTTCTTCAAACTTAGGACTTATGTCACGAATAGTAGCATTAGTTGTCCTTTTTATTAAAATTGTCGGTAAAATTTTCCCTAACTTAATCACAACAATAATTAGCTAATAAATACGTTTAATAAATAAAAACTATCTTATTGCAGCACCATTGTCAACACCATTTTAACACTAAATGTATTTTTGAACAAAACATAATGATTGCGAAACAATCTTTTGTTCGATTTCAAATTTTATTCATAAGTTTGATATGATCGGTGTGTAATATTAAAGAAAAATTGCACTCAAAATTTGAGTTTAGAAGATAAAAAGACATACTGTATTCAGGATAGCATAAAACTAATCTATTGATTATGGTCATGAAAATCGTTGACCGTATTGTCAATTAAATAATTGAATTTGATAGTATTTGAAAGCGTTCAATCAAATTGTTCGCAATGATCAATTTGTCAGTTTAATCATTGAGCCTAATGCGAAGTTAGCGAAGTATTCTAATGGCAAACTTACTCATCTGTTCAGTTTGTGTAACAATTATTAAGCATTGCTTTAACTTGAAAGTAGAGAACACAAATGAGATAAACTCAATTTTCTCCTAGATTCTAAAATTAAAGTATAAAATTACTTTTACTTCAAACAAAATTCATTAGCAAATCAAACTTTTAAACGTAATCATAAAATAAACAAGAGGTACATTTTAATACTTTATTGTATTGAAATACAAGTTTTTTAGCTGCGCAGAAAACAGTGAATTCTTGTGTCTCGTTCGAGCACTAATACCACCAAAATGACTAGAACTTACCCCAGGTTCACGTAATACTAAGAGTGATGTAAGGGTTGAGTAAATGCTAGTGAACGTCAACTTAAGCTAATCATCAAATTTAATTGCCAGATAGTTGTACAAATTGATAAGTTTGCTACAGTAATATAACTACTGAGTTACTGATTCATTCGTCTATTTGTTAGTGATTTAAAGTAACACTTACTAAAAATAACTTAACTTTTATTCATTTTATTATTAGTACATTTTTTGTTTGTGTTTTCCTTCTCGTCAAATTTTTGGTAATTATTATTATTGATTTGAATTGTTTTATTGAAAATAACAGCTAATTCATATAATTGTTGGTAACTTAATTCAATAGAAATATCGGAATAATGAGTGTCCAGTGGACTCTAGTGGCGGCCTTTCTCTACGCAGAGATCGCTTTTGTCATACTATTACTGTTACCATTCATCGGTGCGCGAACGTACGTATTAATTCAATTGTTATTCATTTATTTTATGTTTGATACAATTCTAACGAATAATTAATTTGCTCATTGAAAATAGTTGGCAAAGGTTTTTTAAATCTCGCTTTTTCCGAAGCATCGAAAGTCAGGCCAACTTGTATTTCATGGTCTTTATTATAATTCTCATACTTCTGTTTATCGGTTTGTATTAAACATTGAACTATGCCAGTTCGAATCACTAAAATGATTAAATCAAATTAGATTCGATTCGTGAAATGTCAAAGTATTCAACGGAAAAGGTCCATGACTCAGATCACGGGCATCTGGACGCAGAACTTCAGCATAGCATGAAATTGTTTAGAGCGCAGCGAAACTTCTATATCGCAGGATTTGCTCTCTTTCTATGCCTGTAAGTCACGCATCACTTGAAGATGTAATTTCAAAAGTTTCCTAAAATTGTTTTAAATTTTTCAATTACAGTGTAATCAGACGTTTAGTGATTCTAATCACACTTCAGGCTACGTTGGGAGCACAGGCCGAGGCATCGCTCAAACAAGCGAAAGGAGCGTCTGAGCATTCCAGACAATTATTACAACAAATGGCTGGAAATACCAGTCGAGACAATCTCGAAAATGATAATGAGGGAAATAAGAAAATTGAGAAACAGGAGTTAGAATTACGTAAATTGAGAGAAGATTTGGCGTCAGCCAAAGAAGAACTCATTAGATATCGAGTTAATTGTGATTCTATGAAAAAACAAGCAGAAGCTGTCAGTTCTGAATACGATCGGCTTCTTATAGAACATGAAAAATTACAGGTTCTATTTTTGATTCCAAAACAGTTATACAAAAATAACTTTGGTTTTTTCTTTATATTTAATAGAAACAATACGATAAACTTACAAATGCTGATGACACCAAAAAAGACAAGTAGAAATCTTACTTATTTGCTTCTCAAGTTGATCGTATAAGATAGTGTTTTCAATGGTAAGTTACTTTTTTTCGCTTGGCTTAATATTTCAAATATACTGTAATTTCATTTCAAGTAATTCTTTTTATTTTACAATGTTCGGGGTTTATATACAATGTCACTTTCAAAAAGTCTATGATTTCTGTACTGATTAATTTGAACAATAAAAACTAGAAATGCTTTATTATCTAAAAAATAATTTCAGTTTTACATCGTTAACAAAATAGAATAGAATTTTGGAATATTAGGTTTTGGAATAGATTTAATTATGAAATCAAATAAGTTTTGTTTTGTTACTCTTCCGTATGTGAGAGCAAAAATGCCTAAGATGCCAACTGAAAGAATAACAACACTTTTAGAGTGAAATAATTGCGGCTTATTATTATTGAGGATGTCCTCTTCTAATGCATAAGAAACTTTCAATATATCTTCAGTCTGTGGTTCGGAGGTGTCTTCGATTGAACTCAATTGTTGACAGAAGAATTGCAACTCTTGAAACAAACATCGAGTATTAATAAGGTTTTGAAGTGTTTCGTCTCGGACTTTTGCAATAGTTGTCATATCATTGTCGTAATTCAATATTTCAGGATATTTGTGAATTTTATGTCTCAAAAACACGATCGTTTCGTCGATACGAGTCAAGTGGTTCGCAGTATTTGCGAGAATAGCCATAACATCTGGGCAACTGATGTAAATAATAAATTTCAAACTATCTTTCATTTTGTAAATATTTATAAACACTATTAAAACCTACGTAATATTTGTATCCAAATTCAAATCTCGAAGGCTTTCTCGTTTCCACTCATGCCTATGAATCAAAATGATACTATGCATTATCTTTTTTCTGACTGATAATTCCTGGACTCCAATTTTTTCCAAAACTTCTTCAGTGTTTGTGACCAAATCCCGATAACTTATATCGTTTTCTTCGAATTTAGGCAACAACTCTGATAAATTTAATTGACTTAAAAAGTTTTCAAGTTCTTCCGGATTACTTTTTCTGTAAAAAGCGTTTCGAGTTAAGACATTTGAATCAATAAAATGCAAATGATCTCAATACCGCTTTGATGGTCTATTTTTTTGTTGAACTTCAAATGTGTTAATAGGCTTAACATAAGTCTCTAATATTTGACTTTCCTCGTGACTAAGTCTTCTATTTTCAGATTCATTGCTTTGCACTTCATTTGAATTTTTAGTTATCCTTTCCTTAACTTTACCCAATATATCATTTATCTAAAAAATAATTGGATTAATGCCAAAGCTAAAAGGGAAGTCAATTTATTTGACTAATGGATCGACAAACCTTTTCGTGTCCTTTTGAAAGTGCGATATCAGCAGCAGTTTGTGAAGAATTAGTCCTCAAATCAATATCAATGTTACTATTTATTAGTTTCTCAATCACTTTTCCACATCCATCTCTCACAGCAAAATGAAGGGCCTTTGATTAAAATTTTTTTAATTCAAAAATATGAATTTGATAAATGGATTATACTTACAGTCCAGCCGTCTTTGTTCCGACGATTGATTTCAGCTTTATTTTGAATTAGTTCATTAACAACTTTGAATTTTCCCGATTTCGCTGCATAAATAAGTGGCGAGTTCTCGTATTTGTCTAAAGCATTGACATTTGCACCAAATTTGATCAGATATTGAGCACAAGAAACAAGATCGTCTTCGTTTTGATGACAGCTCGAGCAAACAGCCATTAATGGCGTGAAGTTGTCTAAATTTATAACAGGATTCAACTTAAATTATTGTTTAAAATCAAGATTTACAATAAAAATAGTTGCAACAAGTTTTTTAATTATTGAAAATGAAACCTAAAGGGTTGAAAAGACTGACCCTTATGATAGTTAGGATCAGCTCCTCTTTCGAGACAATAATGAACAATGTCTTCGTGACCGTTATTTGCTGCATACATCAGTGCAGTCCAACCAGCCTTTAATATGGTGTCCATAAAGAAGTTGTTGTCGCATTCGATCTGTGACTTTAGGTAAACTAAATTTCCATTAATTACACCCAAACGGATGTCATCCAAAACAAGGCTTGCAGCAGATGGAGATTTAGACAAACGGACCAATGAACTTCGCTGTAGATTTTAGTTATTTCAAAACATAAAAATCGATTTGATTGCGCAAAACATAAAATATTTAAGTGAGTCATACCTTAAGTTTAGGCGAAAGCGTTTTGTTTTCGTTTCGATCAACGATGACCCGACTTGTTGAGCAATTATTGGTTTGTATACAGTTTGAGGTGTTCTCATCGGTATGAGAGACACTAGAATATTGTCGATCGCTATTATAACAACCTGTGTTGTCGAAAAAATGATAATCTTCTTCGCTATCGCTGTCTTCAAAACCAGCAGGAATGAATGCATTTCTGGCCATTTTTCGGGTGCTTTACGATTTCACTGACACATTAAACACTAGTTCGAAACAGTAATCGTTTCACTTCTCAAATGTATCGTCACTTCGGATAACCTTTAGCTTAAGCTAAACATTTATTTAAATATGAAATTTTGGCACTCAATGTCAGGCGAGTATTTAAAAGTGACATAAGGTGACGAAACAATTAAAGCAAACACTAAGCTATTAATAACGATTATAATAATACTTCGAAGTATATAAATAAATACTAAATTTGCCTCCTTAAAAATATGACCACAAATCACGTCAAATATAATCAGATTAATATATAATTGGTTTATCATTTAAAACAATTAGTATCTCAAACGTAGTATGAAAGACTCGATAATTACTCAAGATTGAAATTGCAAACACAAAATGTTTTATTATCTTGAACTTACAATTATAAGAATTTGAAGTGTTTTCAATAAATAATAAGACTTTTAATGGTAAGCGTAATGTATGTTTGAGTCCAGACCAACACATGCTTTGATTGCCAAACACGTGCGTTTTTGAAACCCAAAATAAATATTGTGACTTAAAAAGTTTATCAATTTTGATTTGGTTAGTATTCTGAATAAAATCACTTAAAATGAGTTCGCACTCAACACCTAAAACTCGTGGCAGAAGTCGTAACGATTTGAGTATGAGTGACAAACAATTAACGAAATGTACCGAATGTCAAGCAATGTTTAGTCATAAAGATGTCAATAAGCATAATAATAGTATTTGTCAATCGATTTCTAATATTAATGACTCTGATAATGCTTTTAATAAGAATTATTCTCAATTATTGAAACAAAACTTTACGTTTATTTTGGATAAAACTATTTATGCGAATGTGGTCAAAATTAACTTAAAAGGTATTTATCTATAATAATTTACAATTGATTAGCAGTTTTTGTCAACTTTTTGCGATCTAATTGTCAAGAAATGAACGACAAGCATATATTGATATTGTTAATAGAATGATTATTCAATTATTAGATCAGAAAAATGAAGTCTAAAAGCTTTTGACATTTTTAATACAAATGACAATTCCTCTTATAATAGATAAGAAATGAGTTGAGAAACTAATTTTTAATTTAGAACTAGTACTAAAAATAGCTTCCGATTATGTGTTTATACTTAAATGATTATCGATTGAGTTTGCTGGTCAATTTTCATATTGCTTAATATGAAAGCTCAAAATTGTGTCAACTTAATACATTTTTTTATATCCATATTTGCTAATAAAAAGCAATCAGAATAACAAACTTACGAATAACTTTTTTCATTGAATATACTAATATTTTTAGAGAATGAATTGGGACCAATTCCAGCAAATTTTGAAGAATATGTCATTTTCATGAATATAAATACAATGAGATATTGTGACATAAATGATGGCGATTGGCTTCTAGTTAGCGATTTGTTACCGTCTAATAGTGACAATGTCAATCAATTGAATCTTTGTATCGCATTATCGCACGAAAGTATCAATAATCCTCTCAATGTTGCTTTTCATAGTAATCAGAGAAATATGGATTCAAATACAGTTAAAATTATGAAAATTTATGATCCAATTGAATTGAATTCATTGGTTTTGCAATGTCAACAACCAATAGAAGACTCGATAGAATTTTTTAATTTAAAGCGAATCGTCAAACAAGATATAGGTAGCGTTTCTATTCAAACAATTGCTAGTATTATAAACTTATCAATTCCAAATTTTCCTTAGAAAACAGATATATCTATAAAGGGATGCTTCTAAATGTTGTTAATTGTGGCAAAACACATACGTTTCTTGTGATTGATGTTTTGGCTGATAGCAACGAAGACACATCTTCTAATAGTTTAGATCTGAGTTTTCATAAGCCTCTCATTCAACCAAATAATTCGTTAGAAGAAACTTTCAATTCTTTATCATTATCTCAAATATCACCGATTAGTTCGCATAATAATCGAAAAAGTCATCCTCAAATTTATGTCGTAAAACCAAGTACTAAACTCAAAATCAACGGTCCTCTTCATCCAAGTTCTACCAAATTGACAGATATCGCTGGATATGAAACTCAGATAAGTTCATTGAAAGACATAATAAGCTTGCCACTAATTCATAGCACAACAGTAAAAAAAATGTGTGTTTCATTGCCAAGAAGTGTCTTATTATTTGGTCCGTCAGGAACTGGAAAAACAATGACAATGAGAGCCATAATTAATGAATTTTCTAGTGACATGAATTGTGCGGATGTTAATTGTGCTATGATTTTATCGAAATCATTTGGAGAATCAGATAATAAATTGAGAAATTTATTTTCAAGTGCTATAGAAATGTGTCCCAGTCTAATATTTCTCGATAATATTGATTTAATTTGTTCTAATAAAAGATCAAATAGCGACCAAGAAAAACGACTGATCGCAACATTAATTACGTTATTAGATGATTTACCTAGTGATAAGCATATTGTTATAGTCGCTGCCACTAACAAACCCGATTCACTTGATCCTGGTCTTCGAAGACCTGGGAGATTCGACAGAGAAATAGAGTTTGCAGTACCGCTACCTTCAGAAAGATATGCTATTTTACGAAAACACTTATTTGAAAGTAACTGTGATATTAGTGATCAAACGCTGTTATCATTAGCACATTCTGCCCATAGTTTCACAGGCGCTGATTTGGTACTAACCTGTCGTGAATCGGCTTTAATAGCTTTGAAAGAAAACAGAGAAATCATTTCCGAATCTGATCTTAGAAGATCTCTAAAGTATGTCAGACCGAGTGCTATGAGAGAAATAAGTTTAGAAGTTCCAAATGTCTTCTGGAATGATATCGGAGGCATGGAAGAAATTAGAAAAAGACTAACTCAAGCAGTTGTTTGGCCGCTCAAAAATCCAGAAGCATTTGAAAGAATCGGAATAGAGGCTCCGCGTGGAGTTTTAATGTATGGTCCTCCCGGTTGTTGCAAAACTATGATCGGTAAAGCACTGGCCACTGAGAGTGGACTTAACTTTCTAGCAATAAAAGGTCCCGAATTGTTCAATAAGTGGGTCGGAGAATCAGAAAGAGCAGTGAGGGAAGTGTTTCGCAAAGCAAAGGCTGCCTCGCCTTCAATACTATTCTTTGATGAAATCGATGCTTTGGCCGCAGAAAGAGGTGTTGCGCAGAGCAGTGTTGGAGACAGAGTTCTCGCGCAGATCCTAACAGAAATTGATGGTATTGAAAAGTTGAAGGGAGTTGTTATAGTTGCGGCCACTAATCGTCCCGATATGATAGATAAGGCTTTGCTAAGACCTGGACGTCTCGATTCTATAATCTACGTGCCATTACCCGATAGTCAAACTAGATTTGAAATATTCCGGATCAGAACCAGACATATGCCGCTAAAATTCGAACAGCCAGTCGACCAAACTTTGACATTGTTGGCACAAAAAACTGAAGGCTATACCGGCGCTGAAATAACCGCTGTTTGCCAAGAAGCAGGTCTTATAGCACTCGAACAAGACATAAATTGCAATGAAGTCAATTTGACTCATTTTTTATCCGCATTAGAATCGGTTAAGCCTAGAATTTCTCATGAAATGATTTCTTTTTATGAGTCATACAAATTGAAATCTAATGAATTACTGAAAAATAATCGAAATAAATAATTTTTATTTTATTGCATAATCATTCAAAGTGTTTAATAAACTTTTTAAAAATAATTTCAATTGAGTAATACATTTGCTCTGTATCATTTAATCAAGAGTAATGTTTTCATTGAAAGCACTTATATTAAAGCACATTATATTCATAATAATTATCATTAATTAGTTAACGGATGTCTGACGGACGGAATGTCAGGAACAATGATAAAACTTTTATATATACTCATATAAGAATTAGGTTCTAAGATAGATGATGAAATTTAATGCATAAATAAAATTGTACCTAAGGTTTATTCGCGAAAATTCATAAGTTGTAAAATGTAAAGAACGCCCGCGTCGTCAACGGTAATAATTGTGTTGGAATCGTCCGAGTTGCGATTTTTGTCATCAACGAAATGTGTATATAAACTACTCATCGAACCTCCATTTGTTTTGAATGTTTGTAACAGTTTTCCGTCTTTGTTCCACAATTTGATCGATTTACTGACTGTTACAATAAGATTACCTTTCGGTGAAATGGCGATATCATTAACCCAATCGGAGTGAGAATCGTCAAATACTCGTAAAGAATTACTTTCGGTTCCGTAGAAGTCCCAAATCTTAATTTTTCCGTCGTCGTGACCGATTACTAGAAAGTTTCCGTTCGGTGAAAACCTACAACTCCGTGGACAGCTACCAGTTTTTATCGTACGAATCGGATAAATTTCGTTTGTGTCCGACGAGTTATCCACATCCGTATCATATTCCAAAGATTTGATATGAGATCTCCAAAGAGTCACTGAATTATCACACGAGACCGTTGCTATCAGTTCTTCATTTTGAGTGACGTCAGCGTAGTTTATTTGCGAGCATTCGGGAACTTCGCAGCGAGCTATCAAACGATTATTTCGTAAACCTATTACAAAAAGAGACCCATTTTCACACCAAACCAGTACTTTACTTTCGCGACTGAATATTTTGCAGTCGAGTATTGGACCCATTATTAATTCTTTGGAAATTGATTCATTGTTTTCTTTGATTTCATATTTGGGGGTATCGTATTTACGCGAAAATCCATTATAGATTCTAAGAGTTGAGTCTTTGGAAGCGGTCACAAAAATTTTTAAACTATTGATAAATGCACAAAATGTCACTTCTTTCTTATGTCTTTCAAGAGGATGAGTCAACTTTGATACTAGAGTGAAGTATATGAGCTCTCCATCTGATGTACCGAACAATACTTCATGATTAAGCGAAAGGGCGCAACATGTTATATCATAAGTAGGATCGCTTTGAAGAAGGTTTGTCTTGTTCGGATTTGGCCGCAAAGCTAAAGTTTTATCTTCTTTTCCTTCGAATCCTTCGAAAAGACGTATAGTACCATTATCGTCAGGAGTCAACACTTCAATGTTCGACTTAAATCTTAGAACTGAAAATTTTTTGCGCAATGCCACCATTGATGCACCAAAAGTCTTTAATTAAAACAAAATCATGAAAACAAATATTAACTTCAATGACAAAAATCTGAGCTAATGTACGAGCCATACAGACTGTATGGATGTCTAAATTACTTACTTTAGAAGTATCCCAAATAATAACAGTCCCGTCTTCGCTACAACTCAACAATTGAGTCGATTCGCTGTTGAAGTTAACGCACGTAATTCTATCCGGACCTTTGAAAGTCGCAACCGCTACCTTCGAGTATGAATCTGATGGCCAAATGATGATCTGATCGGTTGTGGTTCCAGCGGCTATATATCTACTATCAGGAGAGATTGTACAACACGTCACAAAGTATTTGGTTCTCAGATTGTTGTAACAACAGATGGGTTTGTCTCTTCCGCTTGAACTCCATTTGTAGACATATCTTCCTGAAGATGTGTAAACATACTTGAGTTTTGAGTTGAATAAACAATTTTCTACATTATTTTCGTGCTTCAGTGTCCGAAGTATTTCAGCCCTTCTAGAGCACCAGATAATCACTTCATCACCAGATGAAGTGACTATCAAATCAGAATCAATTGAAAACTGACAGCTTTGGACTGTATGTTTATGACCTCTCAGAATATGTCTTGTTTTCAATCCATCTAAAGACCAGACGCGAGGCATCAGATCAGTGCCGCCCGAAACTATCAAACGGTCATCATGAGAAAATGCACAACATTTGACTTCAGTTTGACTATCGCCTTGGTCCAAAGTTGAATGTTCTCTATAAGTCTGTTCTGAATCATCATGACATGCAGCCCCATTAAAAACGAACGGATAGTCTGATCCCGAGCGCGGTCGCGGAGAAAACAGCCCACCATTAGAGAACAAACAATCGCAATCCATTCTCCAAGTCTTAACAGTTCCGTCATCTGATGCTGTTATCAAAACAGATCCGTCAGAACTGAACTGACAACAATTTATGGTATTTTCATGTCCTTTCATTGTCTTTAACTGTTTTCCTGTATTACTGTCCCAGACCTATTTTTGTGATCAAATTTAATCAAATATAAAATGAGTAAAACACTAGCTCAGTGTTTGATCAGCCATAACTAACCCTAATTAATTTGTCACATCCAACCGATACCACAATTGATTCTTTTGGCGAAAAAACAGCGTAACGAACACTTCCTGAATGTAGTTTTGTACTCAAAATTTTTGATGTCTTCACATTTGATTGATTGCTGCCATATTGATAAATTAAGTACAACATTAATTTCTCAAACAACAAGTGAATAGGTTCTAAAACTTACCACCACTTGAGGTAAAGCTTATCAGTTTTTTGAATGAACTCTAACGCGTTATTATAAACAGATGAATCGATTGGTTGGCACAGAGCTAATTGTATGACATCGATGGTCGGATCACATAACAAATCGGCGTTCGTCGAAACAAAACGTACATAATCTTCATATTTAGGCTGAACCTGAAAAAGTGATTTAGACAGTTGGTTTGCTAAAACAGATAGTTACAAAATCTTCAAATCTATCATAGAGTAAAACTTACTTTTTCAAAATGTTGCTTATAATGAAAATAATCATTCAATAGATCACTCGGTCCAGTGTAACGAATTTTATTGATAACAAATGAGAGATCGAGAAATATTTCAGCGAACAAATCAAGTTTGTTTGATTTGTATATGTGATAGCCTAAGAAATAATAGATGTATCCATCATCTGGAAGGCGTGAGTAATCTTTTTGTCCAGTTCTTATAGTGCAAAGTTCGAAATAACAATCGAGTAGTTCTGAGTGAAGTTCCTTTAAATGAAAAAATTAATCTTTGTAAAAAACAATTAAATTCAAAATTTGCAAAATATACCTCAAGCTCATCTTTGCATTGATTTTTCAAAAAATTGAGAATTATATCATGAACCATGTATAAAGTCAAATTATTTGTTTTATTTTTCATGACCAGAGATTTTTTCACCAAACGATCCATTATGAAATCGACTTCAAATTCTTTGACATGCCAAATTGTTTGAAATACCTATTAAATAAAAATACAATTTTATCATTGAATCTAGTCTATGGCAAACGCCAACTCATACTTTAATTGGAATACGAATATCTTCGATGAATAATGAGAAATGTTTAAAATGTTCTTTCATGTTATCGTCCAAAGCGGAATAACTGTGTTCTACAAGTTTGTCGAATTCAAATGAATCATAAACGAAACTATTTCTAGTGGAAGATGACCTTCTCCGACGAGGGCTTCGAACTTCAGAGCTGCTATCGAGAGAGTCGAGATAGAACTGCCATAAACGAGGATTATTGCCTTCTTCTTCCATAACACTTCCAATAAGTGTTAGACATAAGGGATTTCCTTTGAATTTCTCAATAATTCGATTTACGCACTCAATATTGAGCTCATGTGGTTCAGATCTAACCCAAAGAGCTAATAGTTTTCTACTTTCTTCAACAGTAAGTCCATAATCGTCATCGCCAATAGTTTTGATGTATTTCACGTTGTCTAGTCTTGGAGGAATTGTAGATCGATCACGAAGTGTTACGAGGACTGGAACTCCGAGCTCGAAGTTTTCGAACACTTCTCGATCCCAAACATCATCCAAAACAATGAGAGATTTTTGATGAGCATTGAAAAAACTTTTTAACCTATTGATTGCACTCTCGATGCATTCGAATTTCTGATGCCTACCGGCCGAACGCTCATCAAATCTGTCCCAAAGTAATTGCATCTTGAGCAAGAGCATACTTTCATCAAACTTTTCATCTTTCTTCATGCTGCCGCAGTTTGTCCACCAAATGCCATCTGTATATTTATCACAAGACCATTCTCTAATTGCTTCTGCAGCCAATATAGATTTACCACTTCCTCCCATGCCATATATAACGAGCCAACCGTAACCCTTTTCAGCAAGACTTACCAGTCCATTTCTAATTTCTTCTACCTTGTCAGTTCTTTCCAACAAATTCTTCACTTTATTTGGCACATCATGAGAGATAAGTAATTTTTTCTCTTCTTTGTGGTCCTCTTCTCTCGATTCTTCTTTTATGAATTCTTCTTCTAGTAATTGTTCCAATCGTTTCGCTATCCACGGATAGTTATCATCTTTATATAAAATAATTATAAACTTATCGAAAGCATAAGTAATTTGTTGACATTTCTTAATGAATAAATCGAGAAAAGTTTGAGTTTGTTTCTTCAGTACTTGTTCTCTAATTTGTGGAGAATTGACACTCCCCAGCGATTGACCACTTGTTAAGATTTGACTTTTTTCTTCATCCGTAAGTATTCCCAAACTGACGAGAGGATTAATCACATAATTCACAATCAAATCCCTGCAAATCTCTTCGCGAAGAGACTCAAGCGCTTTAACTTGTCTTTTATGCATTAGTCTAGTTATTAATTTGATTTTCAACTCATTTATTAATTATTTTATGCATAAATGCTTTTAATTTCGATTCAACTTAATGAGCAATTAATTAATATATCGTAAAAATATTATGGCACTTCATATATTTCACTATTGATATGAGATCAAAATGATATCAATTTTATTATTAGGTTAGGTTATTATTCAAGTATTTGAGAAATACTTTTAAAAATTTAATCAAAGATAAGATCAAATATTGATAATAACAAGTGAAAAAATGAGCAAAAATTCATAAAATATTTGAAAACAATTAAAATTGAGACTAAATAGCGAAAATTTGAAATGAAACAAAAAGACGAATTTCAATAAAATGGCATTAAAACAAAAGTGGTTTATAATAAAAATTATGTCACGTTTATGTCAATATATGTGACGAAATTTGAGGCAATAGATACAAATCTAATAATTGACATATTTATCAAAACTTATGAAATGATCCAACGTTTAATTATAGAAACAAAAAGTTGTCACAAACAATTCACTTATTAAAAGTTTGGAATATGTGATCACTCGAATTGCTAAAAAATATTTTCAATTGTTTTTATGACACGTTCACAGCCATTGTTATCAAACTTTGTACAAATGATCACAAATGAGTCATAAAATGTGAACTTATTTAAATGTCAACTCTTTCTATGACTTTTACTTGCATAAAGTTAGTCAACGTATGAATCACCCAATAAATATCCGCATTTCTCTAGAGCGACGCCAATCAGCCTATTATTAATCTTTTTATGTTTTGATTTATTCTTATTAGACGCCGTAAGAGAGGTCACCTCTGGCTCAAACTTTTCTTTAAAAATAAGAAAGTTCTAAAAGTTCTAAAAGTTTGATTAGCATTCATTTAAATGTAATGGCAAACTGGCTTTTCAATTCAAATAAGTTCAATTCCATATTTAGATTTGCCTCAATTCTAAATTGTTTTCAATTGATTATAATTGAAACGATTGCCATAATTAGTGTTACCCTTCACAAGGTATACCTTTTTTTGAAAAACAGGTAATTAAAACTTAAACTTTGGAAAAAATGATTTAAGCGTTGCAGACAGGCAAATTGTCAATAATTTGACACACGTTTACACTTGAATTGAGTGAAAATGGGCTTTGGTTCACTGTAAGTTTTATAAAAATTGATTTGTGAGATTCGAACTAAAACTAGATCGATATTGAATTCCGCAAACAAATAAACAAATTTGACCGCAATCTCATTAATGATCCACCAAATTAAGAAAATCGGCTTTACTATACAACTTGCAATCTTACTGTTGCGATCAATATTATTTTTAGATTGAATTGTAAGTTGTGGTTGGGTTTTAAATTATGTAAAACTTCACTTTTTACGCATACAGTAGTATTTTTATTTTTCCAAAATGTTTTACCTCATCATAAACTAGCGGTAACTAATTATTGACTCATTAGTCACTTTTATTGTTAAGAGTTGAAAATATGAGTGTTTTATTCCTAACAATTGATTAAAATTGGTTAACTGACAAACTAATGCTTTCTAGCCTTAAGTGTGAAGTCGATAGAGGCTCAATAGAATGCCAGCACAGAATCCACAGAACTCAAAAGAGTGTCGAATATGTTTAAATGACAGCAATTGCAGTGAAATGATAAGTCCGTGTTGTTGTAGGGGAAGTTTGAAGTTTGTTCATTACAACTGTTTAGCCAACTGGGTAGTGACTAGTGGTTCTGTTAATTGTCGTATCTGTAGATCACGATACAATGGAATACGATATCGAAAGATTGAAAAACTCTTCTTCAATATCTAAGAGAAAATCCATATGAAAGGCGTTTGTGTTGCAGCTTGATATTTGTCTTTGCAGTTCTCATATTAACACTGATTGGAGGCATTGTTAACAATTCGGTATATTATAAATTATGCTCTAATCTTTATGGCTTAATGAAATTTGCATTCAGTCGATCTTTGGCTGCATTCTCAACTTTTTTGGTCAATTACGTGATTAACATTCTATTGACTTTGATTGCAATTACTATCGTTTCTTATTATTGGCTCGAATTTTGGGATTCTTATAAGTGGTGGAAAAGTTTCAGCACTAGAATTGTTGTATTAGATAGAAATCAATAAAAAATAAACCTCAATCTTAATTAAGGTCATCTTTGAAATTTTCAAGTTATTTTCCGGTTTTAATATTCAATTAATTTTACTTCTAGTTATTCGCAAAATTATCCGAAGAGATAAGTTTAGAGCATAAAAACAGTTTCACAACAGTAAAAACAGTGACTTTTATGGCTTGTTATTTAATCAGCAAAAAAGATTGTTGTTTAACGAACTTCTGTAACTCTTTGTGCTTCAAACTGCTGTTATCATAAAAATTCAGTGATTATTTAATATCTTAGAGTTCAATTAAATGTTATTTAGTGAAATATGTGACGGCATTGTAAGAGTAGAGACCACGATTTTCGGGCGTTACTTTTAACGAAATTCGGCGGGTCTTTTCGGGTGTTAATTTTAAAAGTAAATTTCGGGAGTTTTCGGGTTTCATAAAAAATTTGATTGATTCAATTGTAACTACATGTACAATTAGTTTGACTAATAATTAGAAAAATGACATTTGATATCACCATTCAAATATAATATAGTAGATCTTTTGAGGTTTTCAAGATAAAGTTTAGTCCGTTTGAAAGTTAAAACATTACGAAATTTGCTAAAAGATCTTTCAGCGTTTAAACTTCCAAATGTAATGCATAATAAATTAAGATCAACTATCGACAAATTAGGATCTAATGTTCTTTTCTTTTTAGACATACTTATTTGCTTTTATTTATCATAAATATCAAGATAAATATCTATCAAAACAAAATCACGTGTACTTTTGAGGACTTTTTTATTTATAAGTTAGGAATTTCATACTTCTAAAATTAGGAATTTTCGGGGATTTTCGGATTTTACCCGAAAACATATTAGCTAAGATCGGCAGGAATTATCGGGAAAATTCGGGTTTTACCCAAAATCGTGGTCTTTATGTAAGAGATAATCGAAATTTGATAAAAGAAAAATTCATAAATCAAACTCGTGGGACATTTTGAACACATAAGCTTCGAGTCAGTGCTACTACTCTTATTTACATTAAAGTAAATAATCCTATCAAATAAATGATAATGAATGATAAATCTCACAACTAAAACAATTGTTTATAAATTTTTATCAACTAATTCTGGAATGACTATTTTGTCTGCAAATGAAGAATAGTCTCTACTGAATGATTAAATGTGTGCAATGAGGTTACAATGAAGCAATTCTATTCTTCAAAGGAACATAAGCGAAAAATTTCTACAAAGTTTTCAAATATTCAATAAGTATTTATTTCAATGAAAAGAAAGACCTTTTAAGTAAAGATATAATCTTCTGAAACAATAATCTATTTGTTTTCATTATAATAGTCAAGGATTTTAAGCGATTAGCACATTGTTTGAATATTAATAGTGAAGGCCATCAAACGATTTTAGAGTTAGTTCACAAGCCATTAAACTACAGATAAAAGTTTGAAAAGTTATGCTAAAGATTTTCTTCATTTTGATTGACTAGGATTGACAGAAGAAGTACATTTTCTAAATATTAGGACAAGTTTGTAAATAAAATACTAATAAAACTTTTCTTTTCTTTTTCTTCCGCTTCATTATTTCAAAAACAATTATCAACAATCAAAATGAAAAACTTATTGTGATTTGATTACGAAAATAGGATATTCCGCTCATTCTAAACATTGAAGATTACATGAAAAAAGTATTACTATTATTGTTATAATCATTTGTAATATCCATTTATTTCATCAGAATATGAACTCAATTACTGCTAAACCTTCTATTACAAAGTAGTTGTAATGTTAGCAATAATTACATAGAAACTCAAAAAGTATTGGTGTTGTCTCAAATGCTAATGTTATGTGAAGGCAGTCTCTGTTGGGCTGAACGACACAACTGACAAAAATAAAGCTCACTTTAGTCCTAAGGTTTCGAGAAATTGTACCCTAAATTTGAAAAATTTCTACTGATAAAAAATTATGAAAATCGACATAATATAGTGGAAAAATAGATAAAACGTTAGATTTCCGAAATTTGAAATCATTTGAATTTATTTCTGATCAAAATAAGGTAAGAAACATAAAACGAGTTCCGGAAATACTCAATATTCATTAGACATAAGACAGAATTGAACACATCCTGCTTTGAATTGAATGGTTGACCGACTTTTCACTACTACGTATTCAGTTTTGACTATTATTCATATTTTTGATTATTTTTTAGGTAAAAATACGTTCAAATCAGACTCAAATCAGTCAACAATTAATTAATTAATATTGATATGTCCTTAAATAAAATCGAAACCAATTCGTAATTGAAATGAGTGTCAAATGCATCGAAACCAACAAAGAAAAGAACAACAATTGGATCGATTCAGACATTTGTCATCGAATTCGTCGAATCCCTCGAATCATCAGTTATTACGGCAGCAGCAAATACAGACTTCGTCTCAATCGCCATCAAAACAATCATCTCATGAGTCATCACATCGTCCACAACAGTCACCGAATCAACCATTGATGAGAAGCTTGTGTCGAAGCTCAAGACGTGATAACAATACAAATGATTCGACATTTGGTTCACAATTATTACAGACGAAATCTCAATCTGCTTCTAATTCAAGTATTAATACGAGCTTAAGATCAGTCCAGCAAAAGTCTACTTCAGTGACAACACATCACGTCAGTAAAAATGGATTAAATTCTCAACCAATACAACCACCAAATATGAGATCAAGTCTTCCGCAGACTTTGTTATTACCTTCACATTCGGTGAGCCCTCAATCAAAACAGAGTTTAACACCAATTAATGCCACAAATAATAGTAATATTAGAAGAGTAAGACACAAATCATTAGCTGACAGTCAGAGCAGACTTCGCGATAAGTCAATGTCATCGACAATAACTACAACATCGACAATAACTACAACAGAACCGAATCTAAGTCCTGAAATCCTATTTCTGATCAAAGAACAAGCGAAAGCCATCGCAAAGATTAATGCTTTACAGAAGAAAGTCGAACAATTGGAACAGACTGTCAATTATCAAAGTAATAGTAATAGTAGTAATGATAATTCTGCTCAAGAATTGTCTCATGAGATATCAACTGCTTCTTCGTCTTCGACAACAAAATTAGTTAATAATAATAGTAGTAGTAAGAACGTAATATTATTTCTGATGATAGTGGAGGAGAATATAGCAGAGCCACCACTACAGCTTCAGATGAGGATGAATTGTCATCGCTTTTGGATCAAATCGCTCGATGTTCACAACACCTACATAGCAGTCAACAACAGAATAAGTTCTCAAGTCAGTCAAATAGTAGTAATAATAATAGTATTAGTAGTAATCGTTTGTTATCGCAATCTATGCAAATGCGCCAAAAATTAATGTATTCCTTATCGAGTCCAACCATACAGACGTTTCACTTATCTCGATCTCCAACTATTGAGACAACACAAGACAACAATATATTTAGGGATAGCCATCAATCACATCAACAATCGATAAGTGCCTTACTTTTTGAGCCTAATGTTGAAACTGTACTGAAAAATATAGACGACTTGACGCAACCTTTCAACTCTAATAAATCTATTAACACATCAAATATGACGCCAACATATCAGACACAGACATTAGCACAACATTCCTCTTCACCACCACTTTATCAAGCGATTGGTATCACTGGAACCGGTGTTAATTCAAGATCTCTTTTGGCTAATAGTAGTAGTAATTCATCGACTAACTGGCACTTAGAAAGAGTTAAAAGTATTATTAAACAGAGAGAAGAACATGAGTTTGAGTCTCAAATGAAGTTAGCGGATCAGTGGCTGGAGAATCAGCTCAAAACTGAACCGAATCAACAGCAGCAACAACAGCAACAAAGATTGAGTAATTATATCGACTCTTTAGAGCCAACATTTAGGTAAACAACTTATTTGAATATAAGTTGATTCTTAGTTTTCAATTTTGCTTCCTTTAAAGTTTTGTTGTGATTTTTTTGTCAAGTTTATAACAACCGATTCTAAGTCTAATTGAAATTCAAAGTTGATACAAATGAAAGCATTTATTTTGAGATTTATTCCTAAACTGATTTAAAGATTTGTTCATTATTTCATCAAATATTATAATTACTCGTATTTCTAATGCATAACTAGAAAAATATTTTATTTGCAAACCAAAGATACATATATTTGTAATATATGATTAGAATTTGGATTTATGGATATTAATTGCAATAAAGCATTAAAATCTACGAATTGAAATTTAAACTAAAACAATGTGTGCATAATATTTACACATATGTGCTGTTATTCTATTTACTAATTTTAAAAATTGTATAAACATTATTACGATTCATGTGCATATAATTTAGTTTATTAATTGATAATTTTAAAAAAACTAAAGAATAAAATTTTATAAAGTTTATAATTAATTGAGCGAAAAGTCAATTGTTTTTCTAGTTTAGTAAAAGTCGAGGTAAGTTTACTAAATTTTGTGAGATATTTACTTTTTCGATTGAACATTTTATCGAGTGAGAAACAAAGTTACCGTGTTAGATAACTATAAATACGAAACAAAGTCCATAAACAGACTTAAACCTTAATCGCTGTTAGAGTTTAATTGAAACATTGCAAAATCATTACAAAGTTATTGAACTTTGTTGGTTAACTCTAATGTCAGACTCGAATCAATAGTAGTACGTAATTGATGTGCACTTTAAGGTCTAAATAGTTGCGTAATGTTTACGACTGTTTTGACTGAAAAACACATGAGAAAATGGATAAAAGCAAAGAATCCAAGTGTTCGTTGTAAGTATTATTACAATCACTAGATTATTTGATTAATTCATTTATTATTTATTACATGTTTTGAAAAGCTGTCAATCTATCGGCAAATACAAATGCAGTCGATGTCACGTGAAATACTGTTCAATTGATTGTTTCAAAAGTGTTTCACACAATCAATGCAGTGAACAGTTCTTCAAACAATGCGTTCTTCAAGAACTTAAATCTCAACGATTCGAGTAATTATCACATTATTCATTATTAAATGTAGATATAATCCTTGTTGGATTTCAGTTAATTGTAATCTTTCTCATATCTACATTGATAATTGAAATTAGTTTTAGTAGTGGTTTGTCTGATTTACGTCAAAATTTGATTTCTTATTATTTTGTTTTTTTAAGTGAATCATCGAAAAAGAAAATAATAGAAATACTGAAACGTAACTCAAATTATTGTGAAGCAATGCAATTGAATGAGAATGAGTTCAATGATACCAATACAAACGATGACTCTATTGATGATGAAAGTGAAGAACACTCGTTGTCACTAGACGACAGGTTTAGTGACTTGGACATTAATAGTTCACAAGTTTGTGATCTTTGGAGCAAATTAAGTGATTCAGAACAAAGAGAGTTCAATAGTTTATTAGAAAGTGGGGAAATCGGACAATTTGTTAGTGTTTGGAATCCATGGTGGAGACAAATGAACAGACAATCATTAATCACTCCATTGGATGAGTGCTCTGAATCTCAAAATCCTAAATCTGAAGAAATAAGTACAACAGACTCGGTGAAAATTCCTGATTTGTGGCCAAATATTGTTAAACTGAATGAGTTGACTTCTGTGAGTAGTTTTTAACTAATGTTCAAATTTAATGAACAGAACATGAATTTGCACAAAATGTCTCAATTTCTGCCTTATTTTGAGAAATGTCTTCATAAATGAAATTTTGATGAGTCATCAGGGGATTGATTGTAGTTTGAGAGACTTCTTTTTTGGTTTTGAATAATTAAAGATTTATCAAATAGTACATTGATCCGAATCAATAAATTTTTCGATATATGTTTACTTCAAAAGAATTTATGATTATATCTTAAGAGTCTTTCAATTGATTTGGGAGAAAAACTTTTAGCTTATTAGAAAGAATTAGTTGTTAATTGGTTATTACTTTGAGTTTACTTGATTGTCAAATTTCAATTTTATCATATGACTAGTAGTCTAAAGTCATTCTTGTATCTGAAACCAAGTCTTGTGGCATCGATTCAGGTGACAAAATTTAATTTTCACAAATATAAGATTTATTTGCATTTTTTAGATTCGGAAAATGGTGAATTTTTGCAAAAATTCTAGATAGAATGCTATGTTTTCCATAGAAAATATGAATAGAGTGCATCGTTAATTGTCTCTGAGTGTTTTTCTAGAGTTTAATCATAGTCTTGATCATTGACTCATTACTAATGAGGTTTTTCTTATCAATAATTTATTGAAATTATTTCTAATGAGTCGCCTGATTTGAAAAATTATTGATATATTTATGTTATATCTTTGTTAATTACGGTAACTTTTTCGTTTCGTGATATGACTTCAAGAATTTGAATTATAAGTAATCATAAATTGGTTGCAGAAGCGGAAATTTTTTTCTCAACACAATTATTGAAACTCTTTTGAATGTCTTATATCTTATTTGCTGGTATAGCATAGCATTAGCTCAAATTTTAACTCAAAGATTTGACCCTAACTTAGAAGCAGCAGATGAATCAATAAAAATATTTGGCAATAATAAAGAGTCTAAATTTGTTATTGTAATAAATCATGATTTAATTGTGACATCTCAAACATCTAAATTATTGTGAAAGTCTGAAGCCCATGAGCAACATAGCAGTTGAATTAGGTCCATTAATAATTATAAGAGAAATCTGTTTCTCATTCATCCTTGAAATGACAAAAATATTTGAGCTAACATTTTGGAAAATATATAATTTTATATTGAATTTTTTGCAGAAGTCTCCGTCTCCTTCTATTTGTCCGGCAGTCATCAATACTATATACAGCTATTGCTATATCTGCCGTCTATTTAATGGTGACTACGAGTCTATTGAATCTATAGAAGCTTTCATTGAAACATGTCCTCAACTTTCTCATAACATCATTTGTAACGACTTGAGTAAATCTCTTCAGATGTCAATTCAACAAATAATGACTAAACAGCCCTCAGAATTTGCAATTCAACTGTTGTCTGATCTTAGATGCATCCTCGAAGGCCCGAAACTAATCGCTGAGAACATAGAAGCACCTGATTACGCCTTACGCGCTTTGAGTGATTCAATCTTTACTATCAATAAAGTGAAGAAAAGATGCTCAAAACAAAAGAGAAAAGCCTTAAAATTAGATTTAATAGTGAAGAAATTGGAATTTTATTTGAGTTGGTCTGTCACAAACGGCTTGTCTTTAGTTAACTCTTTGAAAGAAATCGATAGCTTGATCGGTATGTTCTGCTCTCAAAAAAATTTTTGTTTACTGTCAGGATAATAATTTATGATTGTTTTCTTTTTAAGACTCAATGCTATTAATCGATGGAACCCCTAGTGTAAATCAATCCGATGAAGATTTTCAGTTAAATTTACACCAAAAACCACTCATTGAAGAAATAACTTGAAGGCATGCAAGCGGAAAAAATTGATTTTCAGTGCTTTGAATTTATCCGAACGTGAGGTGAGATTTGAGTTTTAGCTTTATTTTGCTCAAGCTATAATCGCCTTAAATCCCTTTGAATGTTATTTTCATACTGTATTAGTAATGAGTGAAAAATTAAGTAATTGAAAAATTAATCTTTTACGAATAAAAATAAAGTTTAAATGCAATTTTTTTCTCTCTTTTGAGGTCAATCAAAATTGAAAGCAATCCAATTTTAAGTTAAGATGATTTACAGTTATAAATAAAAAAAATTAATCTGATTGTTTTCTTATCCTTATCTTCAGGTTTTGAACAATTTTATATGGAGTTAAGTTTTATCTCTTATTTAAATTGATTCATGAAAGCGTCTGTAATATTTTTAAAATTTTGAATTAAAAGTGAGGGTGAAATAAGTCATAATTTGTATTCTATCAAATGACAAAATTTGTTTTAGGTTTTATTGAGAATCCGCTTCTATTTTGTTGAAAATGACGTACAGATTCCTGTAAATCATTTGATTTCTCTATTTTTGAGGTTATATGAAAAGCCTTGGCTTAGAAAACGCAGAATGGAAGCTGAAACGTGCCAACTCCAACTTTACAAATATTGTTGTATAGTGTGATACTCAATAATCAACACAATTTGCTCGATTGCATTCAACTATAATAATTTTATATTAAATAAAAAAATTTGCATAATTCGACTCCGACTTAATTTAAATGATCAAAGGTTTTATACAGTCAAATATTCTAAATGCTGGCAATTCATTTCGGAATATGAAATACAATTTGAAAAATTAGGGCACTTAATCAGAAAAATTATTTATCGGAAAGCAGTCATTTATTTGACTTGAGTCGATTTCAATTTTACGACTTTTGTGATTTATCCTGAATTTCTTTCTTTTTCTTGAGTCGATTACTCCTTTGCTTTGCTCGCCCATAACTTCGAGATTTTTCGGTGTTCTTTGTCACTTTAATATTTAATGATAATTTTCTGCTGTTCTTTACTGGTTGAGCTCTTAATAGTCTTCTTCGCCGTATCAAAGCATATCTTCTTCTAAATATCCTGTTTCTAGACGAGGCCAAAGGTCCGAATGTGGTGCCTTTAATTTAATTTATTAATTCAATTTTAGAATGCGTTTGTTTACGATATCTTACCTAAACCTGCAAATTGACCACAACCACAACCGCAACCGCAGCCACTATTCAATACTCCCGGGTTTAGTATTACATAGTTTGGATAAAGAAATCGTTTTATTCTCTTTTTAATAGCTTCTTTCCCTTTATAACTTCTATCCTCTAATATTTCATTTGAATCTTGACAATTATGATCACTCGCAACAAGTGATACACATCTAATTGCCTCAAAAAATATGTTAAACATCAACAGATATTCGTAGAAAATGAATTTAGTGTTTGTCAGAAACATAATTCAAGCTTAACTTTTTAACAATTTATTTACGTTTCTTTTCATACCATACAGATTACTGATCATTTTTAATATTTTGTTTAAAAAATCCATTTATCAGAAGAAAGTTCTAAATTTATATGGATTATTTTCATCAAAATTGAGTTCACTCCAAGTTATTATTGCTCAAAATTGAGTTATTCATCAGATATTAATTAATACAAATGAGTTATTTAGTCAGCTTTGTTTAATCTTCAATAATTGGGACGATTTTGTTTATTTGTTATATTTGATTATGAATATAGATTAGATTGCAAACAATCGATAGTGAAGGGCTACACTATTTTGAAATACTTAAATAAAGCTTGGAATGCAATCGTATCCTTCTAATGACTAGGATTTTTGCAACTTATTGCATCTATTTTGTTATTTGACAATCATTAAATTGCTCGCCATCAAATGAAAAATTTTCAATTTATAAATTAATTGAGACTTTTGGAAAATTCAACTAATTTTAAAATGAAATTATATTAAATTTTGGGAAAAAACATATTTCTCAATTAATAGTTAAGATTTGATGACGCGTCAAAACTAAAGTTCTTGTATTAGGCGGTTTTGGCCGCTTTTCAACTTTTTCAACACATTTCTTTCAACTTTTTAAAATAATTAATTAATCAAATTTAAAGCCATGCTATAAAATAGTAACTACTTTTGTATCAAAATTATTCATCACTTTAAGAATGATGAATAACTAATGAATAGCTAACATTGCATATATAATAAATTGCCTCAAATTTTTGAATTGCAATTGAATTGTGCTCCAAAACCCGCCGATATTTAACCTGACGTTACTCTAAATATTTTTCCAAATTTTTAATCAAATTAATTTGAGGTCATTTGGTTTGAAGTCTACGCACATATCTTTTGTAAAGCATTACGTTTTAAATCTGGTCTCAATATTTAAGTAACTAAAACATCATTAAACAGTCAATACTAATCTAAATGTGTTTATGAAATAAGTACTTTTTTGACATCTAATCCTCAATTTTATATTCTAAATTAGTTCTACTTTAGTTTTATACCATATAAAATTTGTGATGAACAAATTTGATTTTTCGGATCATTTTGCTCTACTTTTTTTTATTTTTGGGCTAATTGTCATAAAAGAAATTTATTCTGATATAATTAAATAAACTCTACTGATTTGATTGCGTGCACACAACTTTGATCGCTAAATATTTAAAGACTAGGTTTAAGAAAAGCCGCAAAAATTATTAAATTGACTTGATTTTTATGCAATACAAGCTAGTAAAGGCTTTGATAAGAATTTTATAGATTAAGTCTTTAAAAATCTGTGAATTTTGTGTTATTTGGTTTTTTATGTTGATTATATGATTAATTACTTGGATTTGATGCGCGAACCAGTGGTTGTGAACGTATATCAAATTGAAGTCCTCCAAACTGTTAATCCCAGACTTGAATATAAATTAGAGCGCAGTCATTACATTTATACCCACTGATCTTAACTTATTTCGATTCTATTACTAGTTTATGAAAAATAGCATCAAATATGTTATTTTTAAGCTAACTTTAAATGATTCAGTGATAAATTTAGTTGTAAATCTAAGCCACTTTATTATTTTGATTGACCCCTTATAACAATTTGATCATTCATGTAATCAATTGATGCACAAACCCTTGGTTTGGGGTTTAAATACTTAGCAAAATCTTGTTTTTTTAATGAAAAACTTGTGCTAACTATTGCTCGCATCAAAGCCTAATTCAATTAACAACTAATGATTAAATTGAACTTTTTATAAAACTTTTTATAATTGGATGTGACAAATGAATCTTAGTCTATCGTTTGTCAACCTTTCGGTATTGAATTGTACGAGAAAGCATTAAATTTAAATGACTGATCAGTTCTTTTTCTTACTTTATTTTCTGTGAGATCTAAGTCAAAAAACTGAATACAGTTATTATAGTATTTATTATGGCACAATTTATACAAAATAATTTGTTGAATACTTCAAATTTTCTTATTCTAAGAACAAGTTCATCTTTTCTTATAGTTAGATGAGAAAATTCAGAAGCAGTGCGTCCCAATATTAGCGATTGGATGCCATTTGGCAACTTCTAAAAAATCAGGTTTTGTTATATCATTCCAATGTTGAATACCTGATATTGTAGTGTTTGGTCCAATCAATACTTGTCCAATCGTACCGTCTCTTGTATAATGTCTTCCCTGCATTACTAAAATTTGAATCCAATACTTATTAGTCTGAAATGATGGCACATCAAAAATGAAGGGTTGGTTCCAGATGGGCGAAACTCCACTCGCAGGTTTCGTCTCTTTATAAACAACCGCAACATTATCTCTCAGTAAGTTTATTATAACGTAATATTCTAAAAAAATAAGCCTTGTAAGCCTTGTAAATAATCATTGTAAGTCTATCGAAGTTGAATACACTTGACCTGCGAACACTCATACCCGGTTTAGTTATTTGGAAATTGTTGGTCGACTTATTAAATAAGTTTTGCCCTTTTCTCACTATAACTTTAAGTCTTTCAGCCTCGGGCTGGTATTCGAGTTGAACAAAGAGATAGCCGAGCTTTCCAATCATTATTAGAGGACCCTTTAACATATCAGAAAATATGTCAAATTTTATTAGAAATCACAATTTCATTTATTATTCAAAAATACTCTTTTTCCAGTGCGAGGACACGCTAATGACAATTTTTCGTTGAAAACCAGCTCAACGTCTGGTTCTAAATCAGGTCTAGAGAGAGGAATCCATAGATCTCCGATTAATTGTCGTTTAGATATTTGTTTGCGCTTTGCGTAGACAAATATTCGAACTGTCAGACTATTTAATTGTTCAAATCGGTACGGACTGAAAGTACAATTCTCATCATATTCAGGGTTTAGTGACTTTTTCACATTTGTGTTATATGACGATAATTTTTCACTGCAAATAAGTTTCAATTTTTAAAATTTGAATCAGAATCTATGTCACAAAGTTATTTAATTGTTTTTATGTTAATCGCGTTTCTTCAATCATTCATTAATAATGTATGTCTTAATAACTCTTTTTGATTACAATAAAAACAATTAATTAATGTTTACTGTTTAAAAATAGATTATAAGTTATGTAAACTTTATTGTTTTGACTAAAATATGGGTAAGTATACGTTTATTGTTGACTGTTATAAATCTACTTTTAAAATAATGCAACTCGTATTTAAAGTATTTTTAGAATTAGGCAAACACAGAGTTGGGTTAAGTATAACTTAACTTTTGTTACCTGTTTGTAATCAAAGAGATTTTCACATATGACGAACAATTTTTTCTGAACTGAAGCGGCAAATTACTAACTCTGGCGATGTGCAGCTTAAGAGTTGAATTTTGACTTATATAAACCAGTTTGAAGTGAATGGCAGGTACTTCATTGTTGCTCATTTCCAACATTGATATTTCAATATCATCCAAACCATTAGTATTAGATGATGAATCAGCTTCAAATCTTGATAAACTACTCTTTATGTCGTTTAGATTCTGAGCTGACACTAAATTTTTACGAGCAAATTCTTTACTGACATTTGAAGAATCTTCTTTGCCTTCACTTTTCATGTAATTTGCTGTTAATTCGTAATCGGATTTCAGTTTTGCATCCGTTTGTTGAGCAATGGGTGTCACTGTATTCGATACTTGAATTTTAGGCGTATATTTGGCCGTATATGCAATAAGTTGAGATCTCTCGAACATTTCGTAATGTTGTTGTTGTTTCTTAAATCGATATAGTTTCACAGAAAGAAATATCACTAACGATAATAAAAAGGTAATGATGAGGGCACAGATTATTATGATGGGCCCCATTTCTGCTATAGCTCGAGTATTATTTGGAAGTCATATTCAAGTTATTCAACCAGTCAAAAGCAATTAAATAGCTAAATATGTAGTTTTAATTACTTGAAAGCCATTCAACGATTAAGCTGTTGTCATCGATAAAGTATTGATGACTTTTAACTTTCCTAGATTTTTATGATCCTAAACAGCTATCATAGCGAATGAGCTTTAAATACGAAATCGGGAAAGAGTGTATTTCCGTTTTCCGTTATTCGTATTTTTGACTTAAAAATAAAATCATCAGAATTCTTGCGGCGTATTATTGAAATGTGCATCAACTAAACCAAAATAATTATACTCTATTCCCTCAATGAGCTAATAGTAACCTGTAAATTATTTGATTATTCTCCTATTCTAAAGAAAATCTTCTGTTATGATCTGACTCGTTCAAAAAAAATTTAAACTTCAAGGCTTGGAGTATCAAAAAAAGTTTTTGTTGGCATTGAATCTGACACAATAAAAACACTGCTAATTATATATACAAGATTATGACATGAGCTATAAATGCATCCGCTAATTGCGACAGTGACTACAACACTTATCATTATTGCAGTTAATCGATTAAATTTTGTTTAAAACTTACAAAACAAACGCAAAGCTTACCTCGTCAACAACTTAAATGATAATCTACCAAATATTTTAATGATATTTAGATAAGTATACAGTAGATGCGTACTCGGAATTTTCAGACTTTGTCTAAGTACTACTTTGCCAGCCTTAATCTATTGATAAGTACAGGTATTATATTTTTATATGCAGTTACAGCAGTGGGAACAATGATAATTAAGAATTCTAAAGAAATATGAGCTTCATTCAAATTATTTTCTTCTGACAGCATTAAAGAAAATTTCAACCTTCAAAATTGTCACAGCGCAGCACTAGTGAAGGCATTACTCAGCTTTCAAACATGAAGTAAGATCTAATTTTGATTGAATGACCAGACCAATTGATCATATTAGGAGCTGTTACAAATTTTAAGTAAAGATCTGAAAATTAACACATAGTAATCAACATTAAACAAATTACTATATTTTGACAAATTTTTGATTGCAGTAAATCGAGAAGGTCGATTAGAAAAAGTTTCAAGTACGCGCTTTATTGACTAACTTTTCTTTAAATTGATTCACTCATGATAAAAGTTGTTTTCAACAAAATATATCATCGATTAAACTAAAATGTCTGTGAGTTTTTTATCGAATCCAAGTTAGAGGTTAGTCAGTTTTATTTCTAGAAACTTCTGAGCTTTAAATTTATAAATAAGTAATAAATCGTTGAAATCTAGTCACAAGTAAGTCAATGGTAAAAAAACTGTCTGCGATTACTTTTTCTATAATAAGCTGGTGCATTCGTCAATCTTATTTCCGTTGCCATAAGTATAAATTTAATTTGGGAATATCCACCAAATCTTGCGCAACAGTTTAAAGTATTGTTTATCAAATTTTTAAGTGACTGATCAATCTAGATTAGGTATTTACTCACTGACACTTGTTATACACTTTGTAAATGTTGTTTTGATTTTGTACTTAATAAAATTAGAATTGAGTGCAACAATTTTTTCTTAATTATTTTATTTCTGACCAAATAAGAAAAATGAAAGATTGGATGAAATTTAATTATTAAATAGTTATGCTATTTTGGCAAAACGAATGTACTATAAAAGACAAACACAAAATATGGCTTAGTTATGATTAAAAAGAAAGACTTGTTTTGGTGATTGATTGCATAGAATCAGTCGTGTTTGATGATGTTGTACAGATCGGATTCGTCGTCGAATTGAACTGCTGGCTTGTATTCAGTTTTCTTCTTTTCCTTATCGGTCATCTGTTTTCCGTCATTAGGCATGAATTCAACCTGAGAGACCAAAGTGGGCGGCATTTGCCAGTGTCTACCACTGATGCCTCGCATACCTCCGAGGAAAAAACTAGTCAAACCAACCGGCAATTTAGTTTTAACAACTTTGTTATTGTTATTATTATTTTTTTGATTAGTGGCCTCATCTTGTAGGACACTGTGTGCTTCTATCGTCGGGAATGACATCCAATTGTGTTGCCCTATAGGTTGTGTTCTCTTTACATAAACCACAACACGATTTGGCTCCTTTGCCTTAACTGGATTGTGAAGGGCGAGGTCTGACGATAATTGTTCCCAGAAGCTTCCTCTCTGTATGCCTGACAACCCGCCAAAAAGCCATGAACTAAATCCATGAGGATATTGATAAGGATATGGACGCGGAGACAGTTTCAGCGTTAGCTCTTTGTTGCCGACCACTTGAGAGCCAGGCTGCACACCGTCTGCTCTAGAAGTGGGATAAACTATCGGCTGAAAGTTAGGTGGTGGCAAGACATATATGGGATGCAAATCACTTGATTCATCACTTTGACTGTCTTTCATTTCTCTTTGTTCGATGTATTGTTCGTCGGCAAACATGAGATTATCGAACTTATTGGACGAGTCATACAAAGTCTCCGTTCGCTGGTATTCAGGCGCTGCTGGTATTGGTCTCGATGTGTGATATCTCATAAAACTTTTAGGAACTGATCGAACCGATGTCATGAAGAACGGAAACGCTCGCGAACATTCGATTACAATGACAATCAAATATATTAGACATAGAAACTTCATTTTCAACTTTAAATTTGAGTGCTTTCGAAAAGGTTTCAAAACATCAAATATTAAATTAATTGATTAATAATTTAATTATAAGAAGATTTTGTACTTTATTTGTGATAAGTTTAGTTGAAAAATAACTTAAAATTAAGATGTTTTCAATACTAAATTTTTACGGAGAAAGTTAGTTGCAGTCAGTGAAACACAAATGTCTGTTTAGATGAGAATTGCAACAGTCATTTGTAGGGATGATCTTGAACTTGATTCAATAATTAGTTCCTGTTTTTCCTGTTTGCTTTTCTTACTCTCAAATCCCTCTTCAGAGCTCTTCGTTCGGTGCACTGAACTTAAGTGGTCTCCAAATGGTGAATAACGAAAAAACTTGGCTTCAAATTGAAAAGTCCTTTTAAACTATACTAATGCAACTCGAATCCGAGCCAACAAATCTTTTACTTTTGACAATATAATAATAGAGCGAAAGGTTTAATTTTTTGCACAACTGCTTTTTTCAGTTGGTTTTCGACCCTTTGCTGGAATGTGGAAAACTTGTAAGTTTGCTTTCACTTAATTATCGAAGATATGGGCAATCGTGCGATCGTCAAATCGTGAAATCGTGTAACTACAGTCAAGACTTGAACGCGAATCACCATAAAGTATGCAGACATCAGACACTAGTTCACGATTATTTTACTATAATTTGATAAATAGCTTTATAATATGGTTGTAAAATTTGGTGATCATTACAGCGATCTTATGGCTAACCAATGCTTCAATCTTTCGATTTTCACTGTAAAGAGTCTTTTATATATCCTTTTAAAGTAATGCTGGAAAGCATAGTTGAGAAGAATCAACAAATAAGTTCTTAACTTTTTCTTTTGCAAAATATTTGTTGACCTTCAGTATACGTCACTGGAAAAAAGGCAACAAAAACCCAGAGATTTGATTATTAGGATGATCGCAAAGCCTGTATTGGAATCCGTAAGCAGTAAACCACTCACTTATAGACCCGATATTATCGCGCAAAATTAAGATTCAGTTCACGAAAACGGTGGCGACTGAAAACCTCATATCTGTGAGCACTATTGATATTACTGACATATCTCTCATTCATTTCGATATCTTAATGACACCCAAACTGCACAAATACATGTTATTTGCGGTATTTTTCATTCAAATCAGTTAATGCTGTTTACTAACTAATTAATTTTATATCAGAAAAAGTCTGAAAAAGTCAGAAAAGGTTTTATATATTTATATAAAAACCCGTGATTTATAAAAAACTAATGTATAAAATGTTATTCTGTTTATTATTTATTATTCGCTTGAGATCGAGGTGATGGTCAACATTGGATCCTTGATTTGGTGTATGAGTTCTAGATGACAACTGATAAGTTTTTTAGCAGATCAAATAAAATTCAAAGCTTAACCATTCATTGCAAAAATTGAGAGCGTGAATCACAGACTTGTTCTTGTAGTAAGTTAGTGATAATTTTGAGCCCTATTTTAGCCCTTTTCTCGAATTGTCTTACTTTAGAGACAAATTTGGAGAACAAGGATTGTGGGCTGCATTCAAGTCTTGCTTAATTCTGAAGATATATGATCTTCAAATGACAAATTCTAGTTTTTCCATCACTTTATATTACTTCGCAAATTGTTTGTCAAGCTTTTTCTTTGTTTGACCGCCTAATCCTTTAAAAATTTGACTGTAATCGAATGTAAATTACTGGTGATAATAAACTTTTGAGAATTTTGGCATTAAATTTGCAAGTTTATCATAAATTAGCAGTGTCAAATAGATGCTGAATTATTCTACGTTCAAATTTTTATGCCTAAACAAACATTCTGTTTCTTGACAAAAAAGGTTTCTTTTTATTTATTTCGAAATATGAGTTAATATTTTACTGCTTAATAGCTTAATACGAGAAACATAAAAACTTTGTTTAATAGCTATTCTCTAAAACTGTCGTATAATTTACCTGCAAATAGAGTTTTGTTTAGATATATTTTTCGAAATTTAACCAAACAAAATTCACATAAACGTTATTCAGTTAATTTCTGCCAAAACATAAAGCATAATAAGTTTTAATTTATAAGTCAATTGCTATAATATTCGTATAAATTAGTTTTAATAAACTTTTTTAGGCTGGAATTTACAATTTGCTTTTCACTTTATATGTCTCGACACAGAAAAAGTAAACTCTTATTTATCTATTTGCGGTTTCATTGCTCTCAAGTCCGGGATTTCCAGAAGGTTTTATTGATGCACAAAGTAATGATAACTCTGAAAGTGTAGCTGAGAATACACGCAGTGAATTAATACAATAATTTATTTGTATTACTAGTGCGAAGGATTACTATTTGATTGAATGTTTTTATAGTTTCGAAGCCTTAATGCAAGCCGTTGTACCTGTATATCAATTTTATTATTCTGTTATTCTTTCGCATACTATTGATTTCGGTCAGGGCTAAACGCATTGGAGAACTTCTCGACACTCAAAATAATCCTAATATACCTGTAGAGTAACACACTAGCGTTAACTAACCATAAGCAACAGACAACAGGTAAAGGAGGACTCAAATTAATCAAATCAGTCAAATGGGTTAATGGTCTGATGCAATAATTAATCAAAACTTGAGAACTCTACAGTTGAATAATTATTTTATAAGTTACATGAAGACCAAATCATATATAAGAACAGAATCTTCTATAATAGATTAGTTGTCAAATTATGAGGTACTGGCCCTCTGCTGAGCCATAGCAATTCATATTTCAAGAAGGATTACTTTGGGTCAGACCTCATAATTAGATGGCCTAACAAATTAAACATATTGATTTTTCATATAAAGTATAGCATTTTGTCGGTTATTGATTAAAATCAGCCAAAAGTTTGGTGAAATAACTCATAAATCAATACACTATTAATTGAAACAATCTTCTCTAATAAGACAAATGTTTGGTTGCATTTTATTGATTGCTTTTTGATTGTATCGAACTTTTTAAATACTTAGTAATAGTGATTCAATTAGTTTGTTCTCAAATTTCGACGCGACTCTGTTTGTATAATTGGTGTGCACTCAATTTAACAAAATATTAAAAGCAGTGTAAATACAAATTTGGCGTTAAATAAAGAAAATGGTGTATAAAGTATTTAACTGGCATTCAATGATCTTCGAGTGAAACCCACAATTGTAGGCAATATTTAACGTACTTGTATTTAAAATCTAAACTAGAATGTAACACTCGTCATTAGATGCCAGATATGCTGAAGGTGTTAGTTTAGCCAAACCACTCGGTACAAACTCTGCTAATCGAAGTGTCTGCCTTTACTAAATCATTTGAAACATCTTAAACACTAGTGATAATATCTGATTCAACTTGGCTTCAAATTAGTTGAAATGTTTTTGAAATAAGCGCTCTCTAAAATCTAAAAACTATTCGTACGTAATAGAGATCTGAACAACGCAACTATTAAAAAGTTTTACGCAACTTAAAAAATTGATAATTAAATCGCAACTTTAGATAAATCTACTAAAAAACTAATTGAAACAGGCTTAACGACCAATTTGATTTGTCAATCTCAGAGCACTGTACGATTAGAACCATTTTTAGTAGAAAGTCATCGATTCAATGATCGAAAAATGTTTGATACGTTTGCCGCGCTTTTCTCTATCTATTATTTTGAGCGCTCCTCTGAAATGCATTGTTTTTATCAATATTTGTGATCCAATTAATCGTTTATCTGTCGTTAGTATTTAACAATTTATTATTTATATAAAATTTTCAATTATCATCAAACAATCCATAAAATGAATTTATAATTAAATTGTTATTATTAGTGTCTTTCATTTTAATATTTGGTAACACTTGAAACAATTGCAAAATCCGATTAAAACTCCGTTTCGAAACCATTTTTTAATTTGGATGACTGATCGAATTGTTCGTTAAGAGTAAGGATTGGTTTAAACAAAAATGACTTCATTTTATTCGAAAGAGAAACAAAAGAGCGATCACAACGAAATAAAAATAATTGAGTTGACAAAAAGCCCGACCAAAAGCGATGACGAAATATTTGAAGTCGAAGAAACTCCTGAAATCAAACTCAAAGCGAAGACCAAAAGATCTGTTTCAGAGTCAATTGAATCGCCGATAAATGTGCCCAAGAAAATCAATAAAAGAATGTTTTTTGATGAAGAAGAAGAGGACAACAGAAAAAATAAAAAACAAATGACTTGTAACTACGAAATAAACGACTTAATCGGAAGATCCAATTTTGAGGAAATGTGCGAAAATTCAATCAAAGAATTGATCAATTTGTTTCCAGAGATTGATGTTTGCGAAATACAAGACGCTCTCATTGAGTCCAATTGGAGTGTCTTTAATGCTTCGATCAAATTAGGAAATTTGTCAAATAATGAAAAACAAGTTGACGATAAAAACAACAAAACAGTTAGCAATAACCAAGATAAAAGTTTGACAAATATAACAAACAATGGTAGTAGTCACGAAAAAATGAAAAGTTTAGACTATTATCGGAGAAATGGAGCTAAAAGTGATGACAATTCCACAAGTGATTCGATCGCTTCTTCAAGTAATAGTTGTATTAAGTCTATTAAGAATAACAAGAGTCAGTTCATAAAGCGCACAAAAACAAGAGATGATACGAATGACGACATAGTGTTGAGCAGTGGCGCAGAAGATAGTGATGACGAAGAATATGATAAGGAAGACATTGTGAGAAGCAGTAGCGAAGGTGACTCTGAAGACGAATCCAGATCTTACAAATCCAACAAAAGTACTAAAACCCAAGTCAGAATTTCAGACTTGAGATCGAAAGTGGTTTCGTTTCTTCAGGACTCAAATTCGATGGAATTGCAAACGATTCCAGGTGTTAGTGGAAAGAAAATTGATTTGATTATAAACTTGCGGCCTTTCGTTGATTGGGAAGATGTTTTGTATAAATTCAAAACTCATTCCTCTTTATCAACTGATATCCTCAATAACTGCTGCGAAACTCTTAAATCACGTGAAACTGTGGAACGATTAATGAGTTCGTGCGAAGAGATATCTAATGATTTGACGCAAACAGTCGACAAGTTGAGTGCTTTGGAACAGCCAAAACTGTTGAATAGTCATATGAAATTATCTAATTATCAACTGATTGGACTTAATTGGTTGGCATTAATGCATAAGAAAGGATTGAATTGTATATTAGCCGATGAAATGGGTTTAGGAAAGACTATTCAAGTGATCGCATTCTTCGCCTATCTAAGAGAAACTCGAAACATATCTGGTCCACACCTTGTTATTGTTCCGTCGTCCACATTAGATAACTGGAGTCGAGAAGTCAGTATCAAATTATATATATATTTCTATTGAAAATATCAGTTTACGTAAAATACTTGCAATTATTTAGATTCAAACGTGGTGTCCCTCCATAAATATACTACTTTACTACGGCTCACAAGAAGAACGTGCAGAACTTAGAGAACAAATATTTGCCGATCAGATAAATTTTGATGTAATCATAACAACTTATAATATGGCTTACAGTCCCGGAGATAAGATATTGTTCAAAAGACGTACTTTTAAATATGTAGTCTTTGATGAGGCCCACTTTCTGAAGAATATGAAATCTTCGCGATTCGCAGGTCTTATGAAACTAAAGGTACATTCGATTGATTGCCAGTCAAATCAAATATGAAGTTTTAGTTTCTGTTTTGATATTAGGCTAAGCATCGTTTACTTTTGACGGGAACTCCACTACAAAATAATTTGGTTGAATTGATGTCTTTGTTGATATTTACAATACCTCATATGTTTTATGGCAAAACGGACCAAGTCAAAGCCTTGTTTACTTATTCTAATGTTAGTTCTAACTTAATATTCTAATCAGTTTTTTTTAATAATCAGTTCTTTTATCATTGTCATCTGTAGAAAGAGTCATCCGATAGAATCTCTTTCATTAGTGATAGAATAAAACAGGCGAAGAAAATTATGAAACCTTTTGTACTGAGAAGACTTAAATCTGAGGTATATTTTTGAATAAAATTATAAAAAATTGATACATTAATTTTTTAATTAAGGTCCTACGAGAGCTACCACTTAAGCTAGATTACAAGTGCATTTGTCCGATGTCTCCGAGTCAAGAGCTCAAATATATGGAGCTCATTGAGAACTATACGCGTGAAATCAAATACAAAAAGATAACATTCGAAGATAATGAACCAGAAGAAAAGTTTCAAAAGGGGGCCGGAATGCTCATGAATTTGCGTAAAGCAGCCAACCATCCGCTTCTGCTACGACAATACTATGACGATAGCAAATTGAGGAAAATGGCACAATTGATACTCAAAGAACCGACTCATAGAGATGCAGATCCACAATTGATTTTTGAAGATATGCAAGTCATGCATGATTTTGAACTGCATTGCCTTTGTAAACAATACAAGTCATTATCTTCTTATAAGTTGGAGGTCGATTTGATTCTTGATTCGGGAAAGTTTCAAGAATTGGATAGTTTGTTAGCTAAGTACAAACTCGAAGGGAAACGCGTTCTATTGTTCTCACAGTTCACAATAATGCTCGATATTATCGAGGAGTATATGAAATTAAGGCTTTATAAATATTTAAGATTAGACGGCAATACGAAAGTTGGTGATCGTCTCGAACTCATTGATAAATTCAATGGCGATTCGTCTATTTCTGTGTTTCTTCTCTCGACTCGTGCCGGAGGTCTTGGAATTAATTTGACAGCAGCCAATGTTGTCATCATTCATGACATCGATTTTAATCCATATAACGACAAACAGGCAGAAGATAGGTGTCATCGAATCGGACAAACAAAAGAAGTTATTGTTTATCGTTTGATTAGTCAAAACACTGTTGAGGAGGGAATGTTGAAGATTGCAGATGAAAAACTAAAACTTGGTCGCGATATCTCTTCACCAAATAAAAAAGGTTTGAGTAAATTTGATCTGATTTTGCAAATTGTCGATTATAATTTCGAAAATCATTTATTGCAGAAGATGAACGAATGGAAAAATCAGATGTCAAAACACTCCTCAGGGCTGCTCTAAAGCTGTAAAAGTTATTTAATTCAAATGTTTTGTATTGTATATCTTGTAAACTAATAGAAATTTGTCAAAAGTATTATTAAGGAATCAATAATAATATTTTAATAGCTAACTTTAAGCTCATATAAGTTTATAACGATTTTGGCAATCAACTTATTGTTTATGGTAAAAATTCAAAAACATATTCCTTGAGAGAAGGCGGAAGTTGTAGTTTATTTATATTTGGAGCCAATTGTCTTCTCATTGCTATATAGATGGTGTTTCGCGCTATACTCTTGAGTGATCGCGGATGACTTGACAATGATCTTAATGATGATATGAGTAATTCGGAATTAGAACGAAGTGAACCAATCAATATTTCACGATTTAGTTGACTTAAACAATTAAACAGTTCATTGTGACTCATAGTGTGGTAATAGAGCCAGATTAGTTTCATGAAGTATTGGTAACCACTTGATTCATCTGATAATAACAGCTCTTCTTTTCGAAGTAAATAATGAATATAATAGAATAAGACCTGCCAATCAAATTAAAGATTAATTGCATTTCAATGGCCGTAATATGTGTTTGAAAGTTGCAACTTTCAAAGACCAGAATTTGCAGTTATTGTTAATTTAGAGCACGAATTTCATTGAAAACTACGTAAAATTTTGTATTTTATTGAAAATAAATCACAAGATCATTTAAAAGTTTCAATTATTTTATAAATAATTAAAACTATTCACAAATATATATTTCAGATTGATCTCATATACTGCAATAATTTTCATAGCTTTCTAAAATATTGTGCCCAAAATTGAAAATACTCTGCCTATAAAGTGATATTTACGTGATCTGATGATTTTTTGAGAAATACAGAACTTTGTGAGTGACAAATGGTTGGTTCTGTCGAACATTTGACGTCAGGATTGGCTCCGAATTGCATTAAAGTAAGTGATAAGTCGTAGACATACTCCAGATCTGAAGGTGAACGAGCGTTTTGTACTAAATCTAAAAGAGCTAACAATATGTGTTGATTTCGCTGAGAGAAATCGACATTAGGATCGAGTTTATGCTGTAATAAAACAGTTAAAACTTGACGAATGAATGCAAAGGCCGCTGGTTTGTCACAATTGGTTAACGACATATATTCACTGGCACTGAAGACTAGAACGTGTAGAGGAGTCAGAGTATTGCGATAATAGGAACAGTTGGGGTTCGCACCATATTTGCACAAAATACGAACACAATTCAAATACGAAACTTTTTTTGAGTGAGTCAATAGATGTAATAAACCCTTATTGAGAAGTGGAGTGAAGCATAGTATCAGTGGCACCGAACCATCCCTTCCAACACAATTAGCGTCTGCTCCATATTGTAATAACATCTCTAATAGTTCGTATCTGAATTCCCAGTCACGGACATGTCGCAGAACACACGCCAGAGCGCTATTGCCCTTTCTGTTAATACTTTGACTGACACCCTGTTGTAATATAAATCTGAGGACATGTAACATATCCCATGTTGTCCACGGAGTGCAATGGTCTGAACCAACATAACCGTTGTATCGAGACTCTTCCAGAGAATACCTGACTATAAGTGCATGTAATGGCGTGTTTCCAAGACTGTCTGGTTCGTTCACCAAATGTTTGCATCCGTGCTCGAAAAGTAATTTTAGTGTCGCTAAAGTATCGTTCGCTGACTTTTTACCCAAAAGTAATAAGACATGGACTACAGTTAACTGTTGAGTAGATGTTCGTTGAGTCAAGTCGGCGTTACACTAATCAAAATAAGGTTTTACTTAATTATTTACGTTAAGGCAATTAATTCAAATGTTGCAAAATATAAGTGCTCGTGCGCACGTCATACTGCTCTTTGGTGTCATTTGCAACAATAATTGGTCAATTAACTAATTAAAGCATATTCTACACGTTATTTATACTATTTAGGGGTTACACAAGACTCATAACTAAGATACGAGGTCTATATTGCAGGACGAGCTGTAAAGAAATTAAGTCTCGTTCAGTCATCAACAACTTATGGTTTTTGGACAATATGTGTGCTAATATTGCTACAGAACGTGCTCACAATTACCCATACTCAATCAAACTTACCATAGAAATAAGTTAAGTTAGTACGATAGTAGACAAGCATGAATGTATTTCTGCAACAATAATCAGTCACATACCGTTCAAAAGCCAAACTCATTTCTCAATAATTAGACTTCTGAAACACCTGATAGTTGATGGATAAATTAGAGGCTCGAAAGATAAATTAATACGAACCTGTATTAATAATTCGAGAAATTTAATGTGTTGAAGAACTGCCTGATGTACCGGGAAATACTCATCATATAATTGATTGATTTCATCGGGTCTTTCGGTAATCAAATAGTTGACGCAATTCCAGGCACCTCTTTCGAAGGCCGAGTGCAGTAATGGTTTCTTCTGGCACTGCCATGGAATCCAATTGTCTTCGGATCGAGCCATCACGTACTCAAGTATCGAGGCTTGGTCTCCGTCAATGGCATAGTAGTCAGCAGATTGTAGGCGATCACTTGTTGCATTGTGTTGTCCTCCACTCGACCACATCAGACCCGAACGTCGACCCAATTCGCAATTGGGGGAATGAGGCCCGGGATAACACATTCGGGCCTCAGAGTCAACTCTCGCACCATATTTGATAAGAAGTTCTACTATTTCGATGGGACCGTTCAGTGTAGCGATATGTAGAGGAAGACTACATGTACCACGATTACAATCACAGCCATAGTTTAGAATCCATTTGGTCAGTTCTATGCTCTTCAGACTAACGGCCCTTTGAAGTATATTATACCCGTTGCAATCAGTTACCAACAACAGATTTTCGCCCTAAAAATCAATTCCAAAAGTATTTGCTATCATTTCATCGTAAAAGTTCTTATCGATGACTATTACGTTATTGTAACCAATTATAAGTTAAAACATATTTATAATGACAATTAATATTAAACTTATAGCTCAAAAAATGAACAATTTTGATGCAAACAATTGCTAGAATTAGTTAAACCTTTGGGATTAATGATAAATAATTCGATTCGATGTAATTCCAATTGATATGATTGGCGTCATTGCTATAGTTGTTGTTCAGTTCGACCAAAAGAGATGATATTATTTGTTTACTAGTTTCTGATATAACTCCAGTCGGATATGAGTTAAACAAATGACTGATATTATTATTACCGAATAAACTACTTATAAATGAACCCATTTTTGGGCTCAAATTCAATTCAGTTCAATCATAATTTAATGCATTCTCAATCAAATTATATGCAATTCAAACAACTTATAAACAACTGAATCGATTAAACTTGAATTTTTCAATACAACAAAACATTTGATTATTTACGCGATTGAAAAAAATTGAAAATTATTCAACAAACAATTCAGTATATTATTGTTTTGACTGTGATATAGTGTTGAACATTCATATGAATACAAGGTTTGTGTTTAGGTAGTATTCAATTCGTCGAATGTTTGACTTTTGACATTTAAAGTTATGCTCAATAACACTATCTTTTGAGCTATTATTTGGTAAAGATTTTCTGCACAAACGCATTAAGTGCACTAAACTATCAAGTTTATCTACTAATATATTGACTGATTCTGTCATCAAAACGTTTAATAATTATTTGTTCTTAAATTGAACTTGTTTTTAATCAAAATCGTTGGTGCCTCAGATAGTGTAGGAAAATTTGAAAACAGATTTGACTCAGCTATAAATAGATTTGTTTTTTTCCAATCCTAAAAAGTTTGGCTTTCAGTCACTTTCCGAGAAATATAAGTAATTAAATGGCTAATTTTGCCTCTACTTTGCTTTTAATTAATTGTTTTGGCAAACTTAGATGTGGTGTGACCTTCAAAGTTGTATCGATGTATTAAACTGTTTTTAGTAATTGTTTTGTGAGCTTACTTAATACTTAATCATATTGAAATTGATTCAAAATAAAACCAGTCCAAATAAAACACTTTCCTGTTTATTTTAATTTAAATAAATTCACAGATTTTATTATAAAATTGATCAAATGTTTAGTTAAACACAAGTTTTAACTATTTTTTCAGGTGTTTGTGCATTTCATATGATTAAAGTCATAAACAACTTCTCACCTCAATGTTTAAAGTTTGAGAATCAATTTAGTTTCAAATAAATTCTAACACATTTTATTATTGATATTAAACAAAGTTCAATTTATATGAAATTAGTTTGCGTTCAATATATTTTAATTTGTTGAAGGCTTTCAATTTTTTAGTAAAAAATGACTATAAATTTTGAATAAAACACTCAATTACTTGAGCCAATAATCATATAATTAGTTAGATGTTAAAACTATTTCAATTATTTAGACAATGAATAAAATATTTTGACTAAAAGTAAGAAATAAATAAAAGTATTTAGAAACTAAAAACAAGTTGAAAGGTAAAACTTGGTATTCATATTTTTGGTAAGATTGAAAAAGAGCTCAGTCTAGCGTTCATAACGTGAACTCATTTTTAGAGACTGCTAAGTGTCAAACTGATGTAGTTGAGTGTGTAGCCAATGGCAACCAATGCCAACGTGTACTACATCTCAAACACAAACATTTCAATCATTAATCAATCATTAATTTAAATATAATCGGTGTTAAAGATGAATCTAAATAGCATTAGGATCAATTCAATATATTTACTAGTGATAACGATAGCAATAAATGTAAGTCAAATGAACGCGTATTTCTTAGTTATTGACGCGCACGCAGAGGAATGTTTCTTCGATAAAGTCTCGTCTGGAACCAAATTAGGGCTCACTTTCGAAGTAGTTGAGGGAGGATTTCTAGACATCGATGTCAAGATATCTGGTATTTTAAACAATCCTAATATCATTCGGTTTGTTTATTATGTTAAAAGTCTATATCGTGTTTTGTATTGTTTAGGACCTGATCAGAAAGTGATTCATTCAGAAGAGAGAGCGTCGAGCGGCAAATACACTTTTGCGGCGCATATGGACGGAAACTATGTTTATTGCTTCGGTAATAAGATGTCAACGATGACTCCTAAAGTAGTCATGTTCTCGATGGATATCGGAGAGGCTCCAAAGACTAGTGAAGAACTGAAGGCAGACGACGCCTCACATAACAAATTAGAAGAACAAATAAAAGAGTTGTCGTCAGCTTTGACTGCAGTCAAACACGAACAGGAATACATGGCTGTCAGAGATAGGATTCATAGGAGTATTAACGAGAGCACCAATTCCCGAGTCGTTTTGTGGGCCTTTTTTGAAGCTTTAGTTTTAGTTGCGATGACTCTGGGGCAAGTCTTCTATTTGAAGAGATTCTTCGAAGTCAGACGAGTTGTGTAAAAGTCTTAATAGATATTGATTGATATTGAATTCGTTTTTCGATCTTAACTCTAATTTATTGATCAATTGATTTATAAAATTAGAACTTTGTAATTATTTTTTAGAAATTATCAATAAATTGGTCGTAAAATTGTAAATAATTGAGATGTTTATTGCTTTATATAACGAATTTATATCATTTTCATAAGCATGTCGATTCATCAAATTTTCACTAAAATTATTCGCATATTTGATAATGGCTTCAATTGAAAGACGAATTTCAAATTTTATTAAAGTTTTATGAATCCTGTAAAATTATGTAAAACTTTAACTTTTAAAATGATCTAAATTTAATCTTTTTTCTTACTCGAACTACCCTTATTCAAAAGCATAGTTTAATCATGAAAATGTCAAACTAATTTCGTTTGTCAAATTTTATCCGTCAGAACAGATAACTGAGTCGAATATATCGATGAACATAACTTAAAAGATTAGTTGACAACATACGTCCGAGTGTCTGCATGTGTTTTGTACTAAGCTATTAATTAATTGGAAAAGAACACAACTATTTGCACTGAACAATTAGCTGTACCATTACAGGCAAAATAAAGGTAGACTTTCAAAAATTAAAATTGAATTATATTTTTGTGTATGATGAAAAAGTTTTTTCTAATAAAAATGATCCATTCTTAACAGTAAAACTTTGGTGATTAGTACTAATGATTGACACGTTAGCCGTTTTTGCTTAAGAGTCAAGATAAATTAATCAAGAGCGCGTCTTATGTCTTCTGTCGCATCTCAAGTTGAATCGGTTCCGAACTTAGAGCAATGTTTTAATTTTGAATTTTCTAAAGCTTTGAATAGTAAAAGATACTGATATCTACCGAATTTTATGATTCGATGTGGCGCATAAGTATGTATAATAAAAGATATGCTTCTATTCTGGTTCTAATTGCAAAGTAATCTTTTTGTTTTATTATTATATTGCGTTGCATTATAAAAGTTTGCATTTTTGTGTCCCGAGATTAGAAGGAAATTGAACTGCGATGAACGACTTTCTCGCACAACATACAGATCTTACTTGAACTGATTTGCAAGTAAAAATACTAATCTGAAATGGTCAAAATTTGAGGTGTTTTTGTTGTATCTTGACAATTTGCGTTAAGTATATGACACTTCTCGCTCTATTAATGAAAAGTGATAAATTTCATACGAGTTAAATCATTAACTCTAAGATAGGTGTCAGCACACAATCAATTAATATTATTAAACATCAAATTTTGAAATTAGTTTCAGCAATGATACCAATTTTTCTAAGCTTATCAACTAAATCGAGATAAATAATATATACAAATTGTATAAAGTCTACTAACAAATGATTATTGAATTCAATTGAAAAATAATGACATCACAAGTGGTTCCGACAGAAGACAAAAGTGAAGAAAAACCAATCGATAGAGAAAAGGTTTGCAAATATTTACTCAATTAATCTTGCTTAATAATAACAAATATCCTAATTCTGTTTATCCTCTGCGTTTTCGACAGACGTGTCCACTACTACTACGTGTATTTCTGAGTAACGGTCGCCATCACAGCACTAGTGAATATCTTCGCGCTTCCGTTCCATCAAACGAACTACAAGTGTATACTTGGACTGACGCCACTCTCAAAGAACTGACAGGACTCGTCAAAGAGGTGAATCCTGATTCTAGGAGAAGAGGCACTTATTTCGACTTTGCTCTAGTCTTTCCCGACTTGAGAAGTCCTTCTTATCGAATGAGAGATATTGGAAGCACCTGTAATGGCGTGAAGGGAGCGGATGACTCGAAAACATTGAGTCAGTGTAGATTTCAAATTGGAGACTATCTCGATATTGCCATTCAGTCTCCTCAACAAAGATCACAACAAAGAAGACAAAGACCTTATTAATTCATCTCATCATTTTATTACTTTATTTATAAATCATAGACTTTTTTTTAACAAAAATGTTAATTATTTAACAAATGAATGGCTAGTGTTTCATAATCTGCTAAATCAAGATCTGTATCTTTCAACTTCTTAGGTTTTCTATCATTTTTAGTTTCGATTTTTCGCTTTTTGATAGGTTTTTCTTTTCCTCTTCTTCTTGTATTTCATTAAATTGATTGTGATCTTCATTATCCGAATCATGATCGCTTAAATCACTATCTTGTTTATTGTAAACTAAATCAGGATCTGGTAATTCACCGATAAATTTATCAGTCACATTATACGTGTCATCATCTGATGCCTCATTTTCTAATTTTACGGAAGCATTTCTACTTTCTTTCTCTTTACGTTTTTGTTCCTTCAGTTTAAGTCTTCTTTCTCTATGTTTAGCTTTAACTAAATCTCGATGAAGTTTTTTATCAATCAAATCTTCGTCTTTCATGATCTCCTTGGCGATCTCGATATCAATACCCGATATATTTTTGTCTTCCATTAGTTTAACTTTATCGGACACTTGTCTCGTTGGAAACTCTTCTTCGACATTTCCCTCGTCATTGAAAACAATTCTAGTGTTTGGCTTAAATTTTTTCTTGAGGATCCGCTTCGCGAGCGCTGCTTTCGTCAAAGCTTTCTTCTGTTTGACCTTTAATTCCTGATCATTATCGTTGATTTCTTCGTCCAAATCAAATCTCCAAACTTTTTTAAGAGATAGCAAATCGTCGTCGTTTTCGTCACTATCACTACCGAAACTATTATTAAAACTACTATCATTTTCTATTTGATTATCGTTTTTATCTAAATTGTTATCACTCTTTACGGTATTGTCTGATTTATTCTTAGCGTTCGAAATCATTTTTTGCTTAATAGATTTTTCTATAAATCTGACTCTTGGAGTGACCGCTAGTCCAAGAGATCTAGCAAATAAATCGCTGTTAATCTTTCTGATATCAAAAGTAGTTTTGTCTTTCATCAGAAAAACATTTTTCACGTATGATTTGAAAGCTCTTTGAGCACTCTCTTTCAGACTATTATCTCTCGCACACAAAGCCTCAGCTTTTCGTTGAATTGAATGCATTTTTGATGGATTCACTTCTATTTTATTGATTGGAATTTTCTTATTTGTCAACTGTTCAATCATTGATTGTTCTTCATTTGGCAACAAAACTAATAGCGATTCTCCTCCTTTTTCATATCTAGCAGTTCTTCCTACACGATGTATATAAGTGTTGACATCTTCGGGACAGTCTAGTTGAACGACCCAATTGACTGATGGAAAGTCTAGACCCCTGGAAGCGATATCAGTGGCGAAAAGTACAGCATTTTGTTTGCGACAAAACTCATCATAAATAGACATTCGTCTCAATTGATGTAAAGTTCCATAAAGTGCTAATAAACTAATTCCAGGCCTTATTCGGCAAAACAAATCATAACAATATTTAACTTGCTTGCAACTGGACATAAAAACTAAAATCTTTTGTTTGTTATGTGTTTTGATGAAAGACCACAACATATTGAGCTTGTCTTCCAACTCGCAAACTATATAACTTTGCGTTAAGAGTTCAGGCGTTGAATACTTGTCCTTTTCGTGAACCGAGACATAGATCGGATCTTTAAGACTGAGTCGCGCCAAATCTTTAACCGATTTTGTTTGAGTCGCAGAAAAGAGAAGTGTTTGTCGTTTTTGTGGCAAATTGTCAATAATAGCATTCATAGTATTGGCAAAACCCATATCGAGACAGCGGTCGGCCTCATCTAAGACCAATATTTTGAGATTATCGCAATTGAAAAGTGGGTTTTCGTCCATATGTTGAAGAAGTCTTCCAGGAGTGCATATAATTATATTACACTTATCCAACCGTTTTCTCTCAAACTTCAAGTCTTTACCGCCAATAATAAGACCCGCAGAGAAATCGTGATAAGAACCAATTTTACGCAACACTTCAAATATTTGGTAAGAAAGCTCTCGAGTTGGTGTTATAACGAGAGCTCCTAGTCCGTCCATTTGTGTCCATCGATTGCAGTAAAGACATTCTAATATAGGAATGAGAAACGCCAACGTCTTTCCCGAACCAGTCTTTGCGGCACCCAAAATATCGCATCCTTTCAGGGCATAACCAATCGATTCCCTCTGAATGTCCGTTGGATTAATAAAACCGTTATTCTTGAGTCCATTACGAGTTTTGTCGGAAAGTGGTATCGATTCGAATGAATCAAATTGTGTCCAATCGTATGATTGGTACGAATTCATTAAGCTTTTGATCTCATTTTCTTCAATCAATGATTTCTTCATTTTTGGCTTATTTTTATTAAAGTTATTCTCTTTTTTACCCATTTTTTGTTAATTAATTTATTAAATAATATTTAAATTGAACTTCGATATAAATAAAACATTTCACAAGCAAAACATTTAAACAGAAGACACGTGTTTATAAATAGAGGTGTTCACAGGAATAAATACTAACACTTTGATGGAAAATTATTTTTGCAACTCTCAGAGTAACGTTTTGACAATACATTAATAGTATGTTTTACATGTATATAATGATAAAGAAGTTATTAAATATAAATTTGACAAATTCAATTAATTTAATCAAATATCAGGAATCTTCATTTAAAAAGCTTAATAAGCCATAAATGAGTAAACACAAAGTTTGGACGACCTTTAGAATGATTAGATAAAAGTTTTCATCTTTCAAATAAGTTACTAAATCTATAAGTGTATGTATTAGTAAGTGTTCATTCATTTAATAAAGTTCAGCAAATCATATATTAGTCATTTAGAACAGTCGCTGCCGATAACGCAAGTGAATCTTATTCTCTAAGTTTAATCTAACGAGCAATTAATCATAAAATACATGTTTTTATTGAGCATCATTTTCAACAAAATGACTCTAAATATGTAATTGAATAATTGATTCGAGACTTTCAATGATTATTTGTCTATAAACTTTTGAGTTGCAGAGACGAACAAATTACACTCTGTTTAGTTTTATTCGAAGATGTAATTAAATGTGCGTTAAAGTCCAAACAACAAATATTTATTTCATTCACTAATTTAAGTAAGAAAAATATTAGAATTTAATTAACGTTTTCTTTCAGTTTTCCATTTAAAAACTGGAGCTCTCGTTGCGGTTCCGCTCTTTATCTTCTTTGGTTTACTTTCTTTTTTATTCTAATCGAAAGAAAAAAATGAATTCTTGATAACTATGATATTTAAATATCGTATTTGAAAGTGTTTGTAATTGGCAACATTTAAACATTTCAACTTAAGTAAGAGATTAATATAAAACATTAACCAAAAGACTATTTGTTTTAAAGAATGTTGACTCACGAGTAACTTTTTCTTGACATCCATTTTTTGGCTCAAAATGTTCAAGAACTTGTCTCTTTCCATACGTCTCGCCAATTCTCTATAAGATTTATCCCTGAGATACGCTAAATTTTGAATATCTGTTTCATCCAAATCCTTAAACACATTATCTTTTAGTTTATTGCTATCTGTATAATTGAAGCCCATTTCTAGCAATTCTTTATTAGTTTTCATTCGTTTTGCAAAATCAAAATTGTTTTTATCCTTTTTATTGTGAACGAAGAACGTGTGCTTATTCTTAGGCTTATCTTGGACGTCAATTAAATGCAAGTTTTGTTTGAGTTTATCAATTTTGTTCATTTCAATAATTCTTTTGTGATTCACATAATTTAAGTCTTGCGTTTGCATCAGTTTCAGTTCATCGTTAGTAAACTCCTTATCATCGTCTCTAATATCGTAGTGAACGCCATCGTTGAGTCGTGATTTAATCATGTGAAAGTCAAACTCTTCTGGATTTTTGTCCAACACTTTCTTTCGCAACAATTTATACGCATTTTGTTTTCTCTGATAATCTCTGTATTTACACAAAAAAATAAACAATTAATTAACGATCGTATTAAACGAGTGGGTGTTTCAATACTCGGCTCTTTTCTTGTAATCTTTGTTCTTCTCTAAATATCCTAAGTGTTTTCTCGATTCGGGCTACAAATGCAAAATTAAAACAAAAATGAATGAGATACTGACAACTTAATTAAAACAATTTAAACTTCAATCTAATACTTGATGTCTTTCTCTGTGAAGTCGTTGTTTTGATTTGACGGCTCTCTTGAGCGAAGACATTCTGACAATAATATGTTTATTAATTTAATTAATTTACAGTTAAACAAACTAAAACTGAGTAAAGTGAGAAAAGAGACTTTTAAATTTAGTCAAAATGGTTATTGTGGCATGTCCGTACTAAGTGATTGCGTGCTTTTTACAACAGATGCCATCAGTTGTTCTCTAATCGGATTCCAATTTTGTAACTTTAAGCTTCTAGCATTGAAAGGATATTTAATTTGAGACCCCGAAACTAAATTCTATTCTCAAATTTTTACGAATTTCTAAAGTAATAGAAAATTAAAGCATTAAAATGATTTTAAACAAGTTATACTAAAACTAATAAGAAACAGTAAACACATAAAATCAGTGTTTATTTCATATTTGAAACTATTGATACAAATTGGTCCATAAAATACTGAATCGATTACATACAATCCTGCATTCTTTGTAATTTTAATTTTTATAGAATTGAGATATTTTCCCAAAGCAATTAAATTTGTTTTTCATATATTTCTAGTCTTTTAGCCTAAAGTTGATCTGAATTATCACTTTTCTGCTTTTGAATTATTCATAACTTCATAATTGTTTAGATGTTATACTGAAGTTTTATTCTTATCGAATAAGCTCTTTTGAATATATAAATAAAAATTCTTACTATCTTTATACTAAAATTTAATCGATAATGTTTTTGCAATGTTTATCATAATCATGAGGTCAGTCATTGTTAAGGTTGAGTTCTAGCCTTGCGAAGGACAACATTTTCATGTTTAAAAACTAAGGGTTCAAAATTATCTTTGAGAAAATTGTTGCTCGTAGTTACTCTTCGAAATTAATAATTTGAAATATCAATTATGAACCGTGGATAAGTACTCAAATACATTATAATTATAATGCTATAAAAACTAACAAAATTCTATTTCTCATACTTTAAAAGGGGTTTCAAGTTTAAGGAGTTAATTAATAAAAGAGATAATTATTTATGTATTCTAAAACTTGAAGGAGTTTTCATACAAAAAACAAACTGCTTTTCATTATAATAAAATTATAAGAATTGAAACCGATAAAGCAAACTGACAACAAATTCTGATTGAATGCTTTAAATAAACTTAGTTTACATATGAATAAACGTTTAAATTTACTAAAAACTTGTATAATCACATTAGAAATTTGAAAAAATACGAACAGACAAGAATTTTGACAAAACAGATCTGTTTTTTCATTAAAAATTTTAAATTGTTGTGTTTAATCCAATTAGTCTTATGAGATTTTGTAAAGTTGACAGTAGTCAGTATAATTGGTCAACCACTCACTTGGAACGAACAATATTAGAACTATTATTATGCTAGTGATCAGTGTTTTGTAACTGTATAATTTTAACTCAATTTTACTCGAAAATTGTTCGGAGTTTCGCTAATTATTTAAAATAAGCATTTGTGTGATCTAAGCTTCTGATGGAGACCATTCATTCAGACTGTATAGCATAGTTTGTATGATTTGTTACTAAAAATAAGAAAATATTCAATTATTGACTATCTATAGTTTAGACCGGAAATATACTTTTATTCGGTTTTTTAAAGATAAGACTTGATGGATTCTGAAAAGCTTCATTTCTAATCAGAATTCATCTTAGTTTGAGCTGAATAGATTACAGGTAAATAACCTTGGGAAGAAAATTTCCTAACTTTATATTGGCTAACGATACCGATGGTTCGTCATTTCTCCAAGCTTTTTAAAGCTCAAAATCAATAATTCGGAATAGGGATAAGTATTGGGAAAAATCTCGGAAAATGCATATTTGTTCAAACAGCAGTCATTTAGACTAAGATTTTTATTGGGAGACAGCCAATTCTTGTAAAATCATAATTTGAATTAAATTTGATCAAAACATGAACGTCAGGTTTTTCGAATTTTAATTTTGAAAGGCTACAATTTATAACGGGTTTATCGAGACACACATTTCAGATTTGTCCTTCAAGTAGTTCGAAAGAAACGTTTATTTAAACTATGATTTGGGCTAGAATTGATTTTGGTGTCAACTTAAGCTCATATCAAAATTGATTGAAATCAATTTTTTAAACTTGTTATAAAGCTTATAATGGAATATGAGATATTTTCCATGAAAATTATTGTGAAATTGCTTTTATTGAAAAAACAGCACAGCCAACACTTTGTTCATTTGTAAAGGTATATTTTGCTTAATCATCAGGATTTGATGCATAGCTTGTATTTGTTGGCACTTTACTCGCATTTCACATAACAAAAAAAAGTTCAAAATAATTCTTTTGTGGAACAGATCAATGCAAAAAAAACTAATTTTAATATTGGAGAAGAACTTTGTATTATGAGGTTCTCATTGATGCCGTCATCGCGTAGTGAATTTCAAATAAATTGAGAGCATTGTAGTAACGCAAGTGTGAAGAATTGGTGAATCGCTGGATAGAGAGTGAGACTGAGAGAGGGATGTGATTCTGAGGATGAAAATAAATTTGATTTTCCTTTCCTATCATTCGCACTTCTTTTGAAACATACTTCAAGTGCAGGAGGAAAATCAGTTCTTTTTAATACTTTTCTAAAAAATATATATATATATATATATATGACAATATAGGCTTCATCTCTTAAAAAAATTTAATAGAAAGAATGCGACCACAGATTTAGAGAACGTATAAATTTTTGAGATTCCTTCCGATAACTCAAAACTATTTGAGTTCATTATATTGCGATGAATCAGACTCGTATTGCTTTTCGTAGGAAGATATTAAGTCGAGAATAATACGGGCTCTGAACTGTTCATTAGTCAATTCTAACCCTTAACTATAGGCAGAGAGAAAACTACACCAAAATAAATGAGAGGCTCTAATGACAGTTATATTGAGACTTAGCAAATGTGTAGACAGAGAGCTAACTGGGATATAGTTTTGGCTCACTTTTGAATGAAGTCATACTAATATCAATCAAAATGGTTTGTTCACGCGTTTTGTGTGGGTTTGTTTTGCGGCCAGTCACATATAAACGCATTATTATGCAGATGTTGGTTGGCTTTGACATGACATCCCCCTAACTATGATATTGATAGTGATGGTCGATATGAACGAGTCGCTCTAAATTGACATCTGAAACTTGTGGGCCACTCAGCTGCAAATATGATTATTTCAATTCATTATATTCGCCCCTTTTATTATAGACATTGTGACGGAAAATCAAATCGAGATTGTGATGAGTTTGTGATGACGGACTGACTCGCTAGAGATGGACACCAATAGCTTACACAAGTCATTATTGTATTTGCCATTAGACGAGAATATATTAAATATAGCGGTAAACAAGTTTGCAGTTAGTGATCGTTGAACCCGATGGTAAGTATTGCCATTCGAATTGAATGGCAGTTAAATCTTAATAGATCGACGACAACAATGATTTATGCGATATAATTGACAAAATGTGATTATCTATTTTGAACAACGAAACAATCATTATTGTTATGATAAACCATAAGCAATAACATCAAATATGAATCAGTGTTTATGACAGTATGAGATCTTCAGTTCTGTCCCAAATAATGTATTGCAATAATTTAGTTCTGAAAAATAAGGGCGAAAGGAATTACTAGATCAATGAAAATTGTCCGTTTCATCTCTGTTTAGAAGTTTGTCTCACATTTTCTAACAATAGACTTATAGACATTCTGAATGGAAACCCATTTTCAGAGTATCTTTAGGAAGTTCTTCGGTATATATTACCTTATATTACGATCTTAAATATAAAGACCGCCTATTATGATACTTATGATACTTGCAATATCTTCCGTTGATGGCAGTTCAGTGTAACTGTTCAAAAATCACATTAAGTGACCACAACTGCAGGCGTTCTCTCGCATCAATCACTTGCATAGCAGTAATGATATGAAAAAGGCTGAACGCACCAAATGCCGGCTGCACTTAAGTATCTTTTGTTTTGCCTCAACATCAAAAAGTTTTAGCTGTTTAGCTGCTTAGATGACAAACTTTTACTAGAACACACTCAATAAAGTTTCGATGCAATTTCTCCTAAGAATAACACTGATAGCCGAATATATTATAAGTTTGTCCAATGACTTACACCATAAAAGTTACTTAAGGAGTAACTCTCGGGTCTTTGCCTCTATTTTGCTTTGCCAAACAACTTATCTGATGTTGATGTCAGCTTGTCTTTCACATCGCTCGATACTTGCCTCTCATTCAGATTTTGAGGCTCTCTCTACTCAATCGTTATTGTTATTTATCTAGCAATCAATCAGCCGTACGACGCAAATGGTCAAACTTTGAATTGCTAATCATCCGATCGAAGTCTTCATAAAGAGAAATACAGTGATGCAGACATACCTTCCCTCTCCTTCCTTTCCCTCGATGCCATACTTTGACTCTTTTTTAACATCTTCATTGATTTGCCAACATACAAGTTTGTAAACTAGTAAATATAGAATTGTAAACACCAGTTTGCATTGCGTTTACATTCTGTCAAAATTATTAGCAAACAACTTAATTTTAAACGTTCAATTCTAGTCGTTATCTTCGGATTAGAAGTTGGACTACGTAAAAAGAATATCTTGTTTGTAAGTTTATTTGGAACGTCAAAATAAATACGAAACTGTAACAAGACAAATTTACGAGTTCTTGTTTTTATTTGTTGAAACTTAGTTGCGATGAAGTTTGCACTTTTAGATTGAGAACATTATTGAATACGCATTATATGCTAAACACTTAGTTTATTAGTTTTAGAGTAGAAAGTGTGCACTTATCAGTCATTATTAGAAAGCTATTTGCATCACAAAATATTTAATGCAATAATAATGTGTATAATTTGAATGCGTGCAAAGCAAAAGATTTTTGGAGGTAAAACATGGCATACATGAATATGATTAAAGCACACGACACAAATTATTGCACATTAACTAAAAAAAGTTTTGGCACGTTTTGCGTAGTTAGATAATACTTAATTAGAATGTTGTAGTTTTTAATTCAGCCGAGAGTATAATACAAAACTATAATATAATATATTCCCTATCTTTTAATCCACTAGAGGTAAGAGTTCTTAACGAACATCATGTTTAACTCCCACACCCAACCAGTGCAGGGGATTTACTTGCGGTATAATAAGCGCTAATGCATAATAAGTTGTGTAACAAACAATTACCAATCCTAACCCTATCACACATTTTCCAGTCTAACGTGTAATTTTAGCGGCAAACTTGTATCAAATCAAAACTGTACAAATCAAAGATATGTTGTTAGCTAAATATAAAAGTGTTACTACTATTATTAGCAAAATTTTTACATTTACTTTTTTGCATATTTTAATCATTTATCTTTAGATACTATGCATCTCTTCATACAAACATATTCAGACAACAGAGAAGTTACATCTTTATCATTATTTTTGGAAAATTTTCAAATTATTTTGATAAGAAATGATCGTAATTATGATAGTGTAGTGTTTTAGGAATGACTCTTAAATAAGTTAAGCTGATAATCGAAGCTTAGCTTATATTCAGTCCTATACTATCATTTGATAAGTGAAATCGTGCAAAAATACCTCATAATAGATGTTCAGTCTATTTAATTGCAAATCACAAAACAATCAATTTTAAACTCGATTCTGAATCGATCTGTGAGCAAGAATTCTGTTAGTAATATCTAAGAAAATTGAATTTAACAATCTTTTTAGGACGCTTTGATGATCTGATCGTTCTATTAATAAAATTGATTGTAAAAAATAGCTATAAATAAAATGTTGCAAACTCCTCGATTTTATAACTTTGTAAAACCCGTTTAATAATTATGAGTCAGTTTTTTAACAACACATTATTTATTGAACAAAATAATTAATTTACATTTGAACTCTCGAATGAAAAAATTTGATATGAGTCAAAACTTTTTGTTTTAATAATTACGAAAAATTATAGTTCTGATGTTTAGCTATTTATTCCGTATTAATTAACTGCTATTAAGTTGAACAGAAAGCTTTCAATTTTAAATTTTGTGTTAAATTATTCAACTTTTTTTTAATGATGCAAATAAATCATTAAATTATTTAAAAATATTAATAACTGCTCATCAGGCCTTCAGGTTATATCCAAAAATTCTTATTCGTGACCATTTTCCAGCATTTCACGTTTAATAATCCATCCATTATTAAGATTATCATAAGTATGTGTTAGATATATGTTTCGTATGTTATGTAATGTGATTTTTATGAAACTCCAGCCGAATATTCAGTTGAATAATGATTTATCGGAAAGTTAAAGTTGAATATTGTATGAAAATTTTGCAGTCATTTAAAAAGCTGCTGACATTAACCTTATTATAGTATCGTTTAGTTTGATTTCATTAACGTTTTGTATTCATTCATTCCTCGAGTTAAGAATGAGTCTGAACTCTGCAACAGAAAATCAGATATTAGAATAATTTATGGTAAATTATTTAAGAACAGTCTATTGCACAATAAACACTCGGTGTGACTCTAAGCAATAAGAATAGTGAGTGAAAATCATATTTTCAAAAATGGAAACCATATTCTAATTGAAAGTATTATAAAATTTTGCAGAATTCAAATGTGAAACTATTAGAACTACAGTTAGACAGTTAATGATGACTACAGCAGCTGTTACGAGCAGATAAATGTTAGCCAAATAAAGTATCTGTAAAAATAACATTTCAAACAATAAGTAAAAAGTAGATCGAAATACTGAATAAGTATAATATATGTTACAAGTCTATTATTATTAAAATTAGAAAACAAAGCAACTTTTCCCTCGTAGAAATACACTTATAGAGTATTGCAGTCGAACATGTTTTGCATTCGTAGACATAATTATTTCGGTTGCAAGCATTACAAGAATAAATGCGGGCATAATTTGAAGACAATTTAGTTAAGGTGTGTAAGCATTTTGCTTATATAATTGCTAATAGCATTTCTACACTCAAATAATTGCTTTTGGAATGTAACTGAGCCGCAATTGTACACCATTCGAGCTGAAGTCTTCTTGTTCAACGAATAGAACAGAGATCTGACAAAAGTTTCTCTCAGATTAAAATTAATGATCGAAAAAGTGTTATCAAAGTTAATTAGTTGTTCACTCTTGAATGACATTGACTAAAGGCACGCCGCCCTGAGAAAACTTTTATTCTTTTAACAAAAGGGCGCAATTATTGACGAACATTATTAATAATATATAAAAAGAAAACTTGGTGTTTCCAGTGCTGCAAAGTTTTAATTCAAAATCAAAATCATAGCTTAGAATCTGACCAATAGTAGAATTCGGTGTCGCTCGACTGATGTCTTCATTTTCATAAGTGATTCGCTGGCAATCATTTGTCATTATTAAATCATAAGAGCGTCATCTGCATGACTGAACATGCAGGCTATCCCACAAAAACAAATAGGAAACGAGAAAATGCTCAACCTAAAGCAGTACTAAGAATATATCGGCAGAGAAATTATATCTGCTTTAATGTTATTAAATATAGTGACAATTTTAGGCATTTAGTGAGAAAAAATAAGAGAAACGCATTATCACTCGTATTCATTTTGATATATGAAATTATATTTGGGACTCAGTTTATTCGAGCTTAACAAATGTAACGGACTCTATATTGTGTTTAATCGCATAACCACTAAACACACGAAACATTATTAGTAAAATTGTGATTCCCCCCCTAGAAGAACACTATACCGCTGTGCACTCAACAACTACTCTACTTAACTATGAGGCATAACTTATATTAACTGCTGATCAAAATCAATTTTTAAAAGGAAGTGCAAAGCAGTCAACTTTTTTCTGTAAAAAATAGCTCTCTTTTCCCATTTATATGAATGACTCTAATATAGCCGGCATAATATTTCCGATTTCCTTTTGACTCGTAAAAATGTTTATAATGTAAATTGTGCATTGTTAGCGCAAAAACAGTATTATATTTAATAACATTGTTAGGCATTTCCCATCACAGGAAGAATCGTATTCTTTCATTCAATATGATGTCGCCCATTGATCTAAAATAGTAGAAATTGAGAAACAAGAAGAACAAACTGAGAAACTAGATTAGGAGATCATTTTCAAAATTAATGTTTGTTACGAACGTTTCACAATAAAGTAGTTTTATTTCCAATCAAGTATTTGGAAACGAACTCATGTAATTCTTATTAGTTTTTAACAGAGAGTCAAATTAAACTCATTTTTGTTTCGCTCGAATTTAGAAAATTTTTGCATCAGTTTTTCGTCTTTGAATTCATTTTTGGATTACACCAACACAATGTTAGCGGCAAATGTTTGCTTATCTATTCAAAAGATAGCAACAAAGTTTTGCTATTAGTGTTGAGAGAGAGAGAGAGAGAGAGAGTTTTCATTATGATGAAGAGCAACCTATTTGAAGAGTAAAGAAAAGCTTTGCCTTTGCGTTGTGTCTGATCTCATTTGCATGTAATCACTTCGGGCCATCGCTTCAATCAACGCCTTTATAGCTCATCTCATCCCTGAGGGACCGAAGAACATGACTTCGCTTTTTTATATCAAATACTGAAAGCAAAGCAAAGAAGGCTTTCAACATCACCAAATTATTTTCTCTTCTTTTTTGTCTGTTCACTTCCTTTAGTTCACAAGTTTCAGTATATACTTCTTATGGTTGACAAAAGTGATGGCGCAACGCATGATAGTCATGATAGTTGATGTTGAAGTTGGAGTTGAAGCTGAATAGTGATGCAGGACATGACTCGCCACTCAAAGCCTAACCATTTCTATTTTTCGCTTCACTTAAAAAACTATGCGCTGCTATGTATGACTAACTATAGCTTTGTCTCTCTTTTTCTATATCATGTATACAAACAGTACTGTCGAAGAAGCAGCACAAAAGAATATCTGATTCTATTCGGTACAAATATATTTTTGCAGTTTCATTGCATAATAAAAATCCACTTTAGATATAAATTTTGGATATTATTTCTACACCTGTGCGAGAAGCATAAAAGAAAAAAGTTTCTAAAGTATCTTTGAGATCTCAAACAAATCTTTTCAATTTTCAGCCTAATGTGACAAATAATAGACTATTTATTATCAACTTCTTTATGAATATATATACATAACTGAAATGCAAACTATATTATAACGATCTGCATATGAATTGGGAGGCATTCAATTTATTCTAGCCTTAAAAACTTGGGCTACACAAAAACTAGGCAAATATGTGGATCACTTTTCGCATAGCTATAATCCAAATTATTTCGCATGACTTCTTTCGGAGGTAAGCTTTGAATTAAACCATTCAAACCGAACTAACACTTTGACAACAGACGAATTAATTTACACCTCTTGTTGAGGGAGAAAATAAGAATGATTTTCCAATTCTTTCATTTGGTAAAAAACAAGAAAAAATGCTACAAAAATAAAACTGAGATCCCAATACTTGGAATATAGTTAAGAATAGTAGAAATGCAGCTGCGATTTGACTTCACAAGTGAAATACTTTTTTGTCAATGAAACATTATTGTCATGTATTTCGATTGAAGTGGACATAAATACAATTGAAATATTCTGCCGAAAAAGATTTTCGGTCCAATGTTAGCAATAGAAATGTTTTGGTAATTGTAATTCTTTTTGGCACAAATAATAATCAACCAGAAAGAGTATAGACATCGGCCGGCATAACCTTTAAGCTGTTTCTCAATTTTGGTTTGGTATCTGAGTTTAACAAACTCGAATGTATACAATAGCAAACTGTAAGCCTCTATTTTGCGTATTAAGGATTAAAAGTTCGGTCTCAAATAGTTTTCTGAACACTAGTTCTAGTGTAAGAAGAAGAAAAAAGACCCAATAGTTTATTATATTCGTATAGATTTTGTATTTAAATTTAGAGAATAGATTGTGTTGTAGTTCACGCCTATGTATTGGTGACAATAGTGAAAGAGCACAAGAGAGCCGAAGCATAACCTGCTGTGTGTATTGTCGTGCTGGGACACAACAATTGACTACATTCTCGTGCATCAACGAACTCGTCAAAGCAAACGCTTTTTAAATTTCATTTTAAGTTAATAAGTAAGCAAACATTTTCCATTCTTCTCTTTATTTTGTCTCTCACTTTCAATCATGTGTGACATTCGGTTATCTCCTTACATAAGGAGAGAGAAAGCGAGAAAAAACTTAATCAGCGCTCGAAAATGCATCAAATGTTAATCAAATGTGGTTTTGCTTCTCGACGGTCAACATTATCAGAGCACGAGATTTTGATTCAGTGCTCTCTCTCTCTCTCTCTCTCTCTCTCTCTCTCTCTCTCTCTCTCTCTCTCAATGCAGGGATACTCTTAATATACGAAATATAAGCTATACTGATAGGAACACTTTGAGTGGTATTACACTTTGCAAGAACTACAATATTTCTGTATATGAGACTAGTTCTAGTACAGCTCTTGTATAGAAAGCTACGCTATGCCTACGCCTAGCCTCCGCTTCTATGATTCTTTTTCTTCTTCACCAGCACTACCATCGAAGCCAACTCTGATTACCATTTCATCCATATGTATGAAGTAGGGAAGCGAACACAAGCAAAATTTATTCCCCTTACAGTCCGTATTTGCCCCCATGTGCTACACAGCGAACCTATACTTTGTATTACTGCTAGTTTTTTCCTACCGGATCTTTGCTGTTCTTCTCTTCGATGCCTAAAACTTTGATTCCGCTGCTAAGCACAAGCCATGCATCAGACGTTCAGAAAAAGAGGAAAAATGAAAAGTGCGAGCTTTAGGTCCGTCCCAAAAGCACATGCCATACTCGACCAGCCATATATAAATATACATATATAGACTAACACTAACTTTAACTAAATCTATAGACTTGCAGTCAACTCAAAATATAATGGAAGTTTGCATCATAAATTTCACTCCATTCAATGGACATAAGAGTAAAAAAGAGAGTTGAAGAGAGCCGAGAGAACTAGAGATTGAAGGAGCTTTAGTAGCAGTCTTTAAAGGATCTATGATGTAGTTTATATATGCACCCGAATTCAGCCAAATTTATGTGTTACAAACATCTCAGTTATGCAGTTATGTCGTTACACAAAATATAGAATAGTTTGAGTACATAAATACAAATAGAAACAACCTCTTTGTGTTACAATATAGAACCGCGACTTTAAAAATCATATAGAAAGTAGAATACTTATGTACTTTTGTCGATCAACCGAACTATTTGTTCGATCTGCAAATGCTAAGTTTCACGACTTTCGACTAATAAAAAAGTGAGTTTTCTAACTCTATGAATATAAAAGTGTTCCCCTCGGAGATAAGTAGTCCTATCATTTATGGGTTGTTTAGCACTATTTTCGAGTACTTCCAATAAGCCCTAATAAATATTCATTTATTCAAACTTAAGTGCTTCATAAGAGCCAGTCTAGAAAAATGTATGCAATAAACTCAATATAGGTATTGCATACGAGTGTACTATACTGTATGCACGGATAAAAAATAATTATCTCTAACTACTAATCCAGTTTTATCTAGAAAAATAAAGTTCCACTTTATAATTGTACAAAATGTTACAGATAATTATCAGACAATCATAAACAATGCATTGCGTTAGAACTTTTCGATAGCATTAACTACAAATGTATAATAATTGCATTTGATATAGTATCACACCAGAAGGGAAAGAGATGCTAATCGTATTCCTAAATAGTGCTCGAAATGATGGCTAAAAAAGCCACATGAATGCCAATTATCCTCGACTTACTGTTTGGTTTGTTATATCAAAAATATAACAAACAATAGAAAAAGTAGATTCTTGTGTCAGAAATAACTTAACAGTGAATATAGCAATAAGTTTAGTGGAATACTGTATATATAAGGCATAAAGCTATGGAAATGAAGTGCTCAACTGAATTTTTAATCGGCTCACTTTGCATAACTCATATGCATACCATCTATTGTAATGTAATGCTTATACAGTTAAATAGAATTGAATGGTTAGTGTTTTACATGTTTACACATTGCATTACATACTATTGCATAAATTTATTGAGTAAATTCAAATCAAAGACGCAAACAGGTGACAGTCAGGCCAACTTCTATATAGTTACTACAGACAAATAGATTCGCGACAAACATTTTACAAGATGAAATCAACTTAATTATAAATAAATAAATTGATTCAGTTATGTTTTACGCAAGTGTTTCGTGCTCTCAGTCTTGTAAAAAGGATTTGGCGATTGAGAGGAGCAGTGCAGAGAAAAGTTTTGCTAAACCAGATGGAGACGTCAGCATAAAAAGTCACGCTTACCACTAGAATCAAATTACTTTTAAGCAGCTTTAATCTGAATAGATCGACACGAATAGTAAATAATTGAAACTGCTCTCAACTTATAATAGCAATAGACGCGTATTTCAATTTTTGGGCAAAGCACAAAACACAAAACACAATACACACAATATAGGAAAGAGGGAGAGAGACAGAGAGAAATAAGCTTTTGTTTTATTGCTTCCAGGCGTTTATTTAGCTAATTCGCATTCATGATTTGGCGCTGTTTTCACAATGTCCTAACATAAACAATAGAGCAATAGAGAAGTGGTCTGTTGCCAACTCTTACATTATTCTCTTATTTAGGAAAATCTGTGTTTTGAATACTGAGTCCGCGACACGGAATCGCAGAGTTGTGAACAATAAAGAACAAAAGCTCAGTATATATTTTATATTTATATTTTCCTATCATATAAATATGAAAAATGTATTAGAAGTTAAGCTTAAAACTAGAATTGACGTATTGTTGATGTGAGATGGCATGCATTGGACCCCCTGTTGTGATGAATAATACTTTTTCTGTGACATACTATACTTTTTTCTCAGTTATATTGCTAGTTATTTAACAAGAGGCGGACACAGGATTCAAGGGTTGGCCAGAAGTAAGATTTGATGAAAAAAAATTTGTACGCTTTTAGACACAAGTTCAGGAATAAAAGAATGGATGAGAAGAAATGCTAAGCGCTATCCAAATTCGTGTCCGCACCTGTCTATCTATGATGGTATGATCAGAGAAAGAGGCCGCCGAACTAATACAAAAAACTGGTATATAAGATACTAAACATATACTTGAGTTTTGAACTGACACATAAAGAGGAAAAGTATTATAATACAAATACGAGCGGATTTGTACATGTTTTAAGAGCTTCATAACTTAGGTTCACAAATATATTTTTCAATATGTCTTTTATATTCCGCCCATATTTTTGGACTTAAAAACTGAGATCTTAATAATAATGCGATGAATATTAAATGCTAATACATGTCAAACTATATATGGCTTAAAATTCGAACAATATCTAACATCGTTTTTGAGGTAATGTCGAAGGATTAACCCAAATAACTTGCTCCTAAAGTAAAGGTTCTTGAGTTTCAATTTCATCCGCATAGAACCCATGACATGACACCCACTTGAAAGATGGTGTTTCATGCGATCTTAATATTATTTCCTGTATTTTTCGTGCGACGCCGCTATTATTTAAAATCTCGCATTAATGTCTAGATTCGGCCAATCCTTAAAACCTAAAGCCTGTGAAAAAAGGAACGCATCGTTTCAATTCTAGCATTCGCTTAATTAAATTGAAAAATGATGATATTGTTTGCGAAACAATATAGAGAGATGATAGCCACACACAGAGGAAACATGATTCCTGAAAACAGGTATATTTTAGGCAAAAATTCTTAATAAGAGCTCGACCGTAAGCCATTCAACTCGTCTCGGTTTTGTGATAACAAAACTAAATCTTCAGATTAGGCAACAATAAACTATTAAACCTCCACCTACGAGACCCTATACTATGTTTGATGTGAGGCATTATTTTCTGGTATAAATTTCAATTATTTTGCTTTGTGGGCAAAGCACTAATTAGACCATTCCCAAAAATTTCATTCTAAAGCCAATTACTTATGAAGAAGTATGATCTTCTGAAAATGAAACCCTTTGATCGCTAGTAACAAAGTTATTGCGGGCAAGATTTCATTCAGAAAAATCTTAAGATGTTCTTAATGTGGGCGTTCCTGAACACAGATCCATCTTCGGGCTAAATGTTTAATTTAAATTATATATTGAGGTTAAAGATAATTAAAATGTTTGGTACGAAAATTAATATAAAAGCGAAAAGCCATTACAGCAACGAAAATAAACTTTTGTTCAACCTTTAAGTTTATTAAATGTGAAGTTTCATATAAATTGACAGTTTTTACCATAAATTTATGAACAGATGAACACAAATACTTTAGACGCGGTTAATGACACAGCAATGGTATTGCTATAGAAGAAAAGTAATGCTATTTTCTCCGACTCTATTTAGATGATTGTATGGCAAAGCTTTCAAATAAAATAGCTTTTCTACATATACAGTATAGTATATTCCCATCACTATTTTGCATATCTATAAACTCTTCTTTTTAGTTGTGTTGCTATAGAAATGAAGTCTTCACTGTCTCATAAATCAGAAGACGAACACTTTGGAAGAGTCTACACAAATGCGGGCAAAGCTAAAGATATAGTGATATGTTATACCCAAATATGTGAAGTATATATCTATATATCAGTATATATTTTAACTTACTTTAAAGCCTGCCTAACATTAAGCTGGTATTCGCTACACAGTGTTTAGTTTATTGCCATTTCATCCCTTTTTCTCTGTAATGGTTTCAGTTTATGAATATGTAAGCGTAAGTTCAGGTTGACTTCAGAGCGCAAACCTTTCACAGTATGACTAAAATGTGGAACAAAAATTTTAAATTTATATTAGTGATGAATGTTTGCCATGAAAAGATTGATACACAGTACGAGAATGTCGATTTTCGAAAACAACGAATAAAATGTATTTATTACTAGCAAAGCGCTTATTAAACATGGAGGATTATCAAATTATAATAAAGTCGTACAGCTAGAAAACTATATAATTAAAAAAGTAAAAATGACGACAAACAAATTTCATTAAATGGCATCGCAGTAGAAGTCGTATACTTTAGCATAAAGTTTGATGCAAAGCAAAAGCAAAGTAAAAGTCACGTACAGTTACGCGAAGAAATAGATGTGCGGTTGAAGGGACGCACGTAATGTACCAATTTTTCAAAGCATGAGCCGAAAACTTATTGCACAATATATTATATAAACTATATAACTATATAACACAAAAGTTAAATACATAGATAGACTGAAAAAGTATGAACTAGTAATATATACATAAAGTTCTGCTATTGAGTTACTCTTTTTCAATATTACTATCTAATGTAGTCTATAGTAAAATAGTGACCTATAGGTATAATTTTGTTTTCCATGTCGCATTATTATATGGCTGTATGAGAGACGAATAGAAGAGTGATGAGTGCAAAGAAGAAGAGGCCATTGCATGTATGCATACGTGATATGAATAAGTAGTAAAACTTATAATATTAAAAGTTTGTTCAAAGATGAAAATAAATAAAGACTCAACCGGAGAGATAGCATATAATATTTCAGTTTTGGATAAATTGGTACTGAAATATATATCTTATATATGAAACCTTAAGCTATATATAAGTAACACTATTTTTATAGACTGGTAGTTGACTGTAGTGTCTGTCTATACAACTCGACTTAAATATATCCTAGTAATATATGGAAGCGGCGCGATATCGGTTTTTGAGTGCACACGCTTTAAATCCCGGTTATCATAAACCAGATTCAGATAAGGAAGAAGACTGATGTATACTATATCACAACTAACATGGGCTCGCTTTGAATGGATGTCTCATCTAACATGTCGCTTTGCTATCGATAGAAAGCCTCATCCATCAGACTTAGAGCACCTTCACTGGCAGTCCGTAAAATTGGTACTACAAAGATCAGAGACCACCGCATATCATATATATAAAAATGATGCCCAAAATGCACTTCTGTTCTGATTTTTACTACATTCAAGAATGGAGAGAGAGATATAGAGAGAATAGAGAAGCGAGTGAGAGAGAGAGAGAGAGACAGAATGATGTGATGCTTGAAAAAAAGTTTTATAAACCACAAGTGAATGTTAGATGGAAAATGTTTCTTCGAAAACTTGGCAATTTCAAGTCCCAAAGTCCCATATCCATCATAACTGCACATCCACTTCACCAAAAATGGAATTGATGTCAGAAATGGACTCTAACTTAAAAACGTATCGTTAAATTAAAGATAGCGGCAATCCAATAGAATCACACGAATCCAATGCACCTCTGGTTCTACTTAAATGTTGATGTCGTACAAAAATAAATCTATGACATCGGGAAGCAAATATTTTAAAGAACTTTTCTGGTCTGTTGAGACATGTTTCACAAATAATTCATGTCTGATTTCCAGAAATTCCAGATCTATTTAAACGCATTATATTTGAAAGCGAAGGGCACTAAATATACCACTTTTTGATGAGTCTAAATCAATATATTGCAAAAGCTTTCCATTTAATGACTTTTTAATCAAAACATATCTTTTTTATAAGTTGGTCATGGCTCACGATTCTGTTCAAAGAAACGTTTTAGTAATTACTTAATCAAAATTATTGATTCAATGGTTTTCAATGCAAATCAAATTATGATTAGATGCTTAAGACGAATCAATTATTTATTAAATACTCTGCTTTACTCATGCATTAGATTCATAATGAATTAAATAAAGGAAAATGACATCAATTGAAGGTTTAGGCAAGAAAGGTATCTTGCCTCAATCAAGATCTAACATTTGTGTTCATTTTGAAAAGACTCAAACGAAGTACAGGACATGAGTTTATTTGACCCATAAATATTTACTGCTCTTTGTTAGTTTTTGCATAATAAACATTTAATTATCAATTTTGTTAAAGTAGTGAGTGCTTCGCTTGAGAAAGGCTCATTCTAGAAACAAAACTATTTGTTGGATAAGTAATCAAATTGAAAGGCCAATACTAAAGGTGACAGTTTTGAATGCGTCAATACTGTTTGTGCAGTAATCTAATAGCCAACGAATAGCACTGAGTCAAAATGGTTTGAGAGAGCATTTTAACACTCAACTATTCTTACTCTCGATTAACTTATGCAAAGCATAATTTGTAGTTCGAGTCTAGATTAAAAGATTTCCATTTTTATTGCTTTGTTTTAACAATGATGACAAATTACCAACAACATGTTCAACAGTTGTAATTATGTCATCAACAATGTTAAGAAAAGTTTCTTAAGTTTCTCATTTAAAAAAATGATACTTTTCACTTTAATTTATTCATGTCTAAAGTATTGTTACGATGGTACACAAACAACGATTTGATACGATCTCAAGACTGTTTCACAGTCTGCTAATTAGCTAATCATATTTCGAGAACGAAAGATCCATCAAAGCTATCATTTAAAAAGCCATAAAAACAAAACTAAAGCAAAAAGTTTCGATTTTTAACCAAAAACAGCTTACGATGATTCGAGGCAAAAAGCGATTGTAGTATGTATTTCATCAAAATATCATTTATCATAATTTAGTTTGACATAAGCAAAACATATTATACTAAGAGCAAAAGTTTTTGACGTTACAAAACATGCAACAACCAAATTGAAAGACAAAAAATGGTTTGACAACTGAAATGTTTCTCTTCTATAACATTGCAATTTCGACAAAAGGGATATCATAATAACAAATAATCAATATTAGTGTGACTACAATCACATATAACATTAGAGAATAATAAGTTTATTGCACAACTATATTTATATTACTACTAGTATGTAATAAAACAGATGGACATTTATAGTAATAGTAGTTATCAAAATAAAATCATATCAAATATTCAATGTCTTCAGCTATGAAATTATCTCATTTAATATTGATTGAAAAATAGTTTGACTGAAGTAGCGATCACTCAAGTGCTTCATACTAGAACTGAAAAACTTTGCTCAAGGTGTAAAATATATTAAATTTGATACAGCTTTCAAAAATTAAGTCAATTTTATTTAAATTGTTGTCTTAATTACCTAATAATCTTATGATTTTATTAAAATAAATGAATAAACAAACAGACGAATGATTGATTGGCAAATGAATTTTTATTGATAAATGTGTGCAAAACTCAAACATTAATGAATAAAAATTAGAGTTTGAGGTTTTGCACAAACACTAGGATTAGCAAAGCTTATTCCAGAACAACTATAAGAAGATAATGGATTTAATATTTTTTCTATATAGATTGTATTGAGAGTGGAGTAAACGCAAACACTTTACATATTTTGATGCTTATTATGATTGGTAGCCTTAAGGCAACAGCTTAAAAGTAAAAGAAACATAAGAGAAAATCCCTTAATTACCATTTATGCTTAAGAATCATATAATCATGAATTAGTCATGTGCCTCAGCTCATAAAACATTAGAAATGAAGATGGATTCGATCAGAAATGATGCAATTCAAGTCAATCCTGAGAACGAGAGAGTGCATGTGAGAGTCCCAAAGCTTTTTAACTTTATTGAGGATTTTATTTTACTTTTTGCAGCAGTCACAATTAGTTGGCAAAATCATAATAATAATTATTGGTCTTCAAGTGGGTTTCGGTTATGATTGTTAATTTTGCATAAATGCACAGTCGAGGGGCGCTTCCGAAGAAGTGCAATTATCATAAAAAGTAGCAGAAATAAAAAAATCAGTAATAATCGTTTCTGGTGAGAACACGTACGTCTTCAGTCCGGCAACAATATTAATGACATACATCCTCACGCATAGCAAAATGTTTCAGTTAGTTATAGTCATATTAGTTTTCTATTCGGTATAGACCCAAATGAGAACTAGGAATCAAAATGCGAGCGGAATAAAAAATACACATAGACTTATGCATTAGACAAACAGATTCACTGATGGCCAGTGTATCAAAAGCGTTATAGAGCTGGCAAAAAGCGATTTAAGGTCATCACCCCTGCGAACAATGATCATCAATTTAGGTTGTGGTCAGTTTCGTAGACATAAATGCCTATTATGGCATTAGGCCTGGGCTTATATGCCATCGCTTTGATCAGAACTGATGCACAATCATCATCAACATCCACATCATCCCCACATCGAATGTGATCCAAAAAAGGAATTCATGGAGCAAAACATGATGTATACATGAAGTGCATCATAAAAGAGTAGAGAATTGCAACCGTTTTTTGTTAGCACAGAATAGAAATAATCTAATAGAATCCATGTCTATGAAATTATACTGATTGAGGCATACACTGCTTTCAGTTCTGTATTGTATGATTGTATGTATGCATTAGTATTATTGGCATCTGATCAATGATCAAAGTGTAAGGAAAAATACTACATAAATACTGGATAACTATAACAGTCAGGTCAACATTTTTAGAGTCAAACTGATTTTCAATTATAATATAATATTTATGAAACACATAAGAATATTGGAACAAATGTCGAAATTAGCTGTTTGATCCCAACAATTTTTCTCCTGATCATAAGATTTCGTGCAACGGCAAAAACGATTTAATCTATCGCGAAATTCAAGTTATTATAATAACAACAATAATAATAGTCTGCCTGATGAACGATTTTGATGTGTGCCACAATACGTCGATATATTACAATAGAGTGTAATAGAAAGCGCAAAATAATTCGTCAAATAAGTTGTGAAGTGAGTTATGGCAGAGTTGGTCAAATAACATTAGAGGTCCTTTAGCATCAAATTTGTGTGGTGTTATATTAAGACTGACTATAGTGTGCAACACTTACGGAGAGCGCCAAACTGTGAGGTCTTGTCATTCGATGGCTTCTGCCACCTCTGCCACCGAAATTTACTTATATTGATGTAAATAGAACTCGACTAACATTTGATCGCATTTTCTAAACTGGATTCAGTGGCAGTAGTGGTAGTATTGCAATCAACCCAATTGTGGGGATTTGTTGGTATATATAATATTGAAAGGTCTGACAAAAACTGGAGACTGACACACATGACACACATGTAGCTTTGCTCGCATTATCAAATTTAACGCCAGAGTGTTATAACTACTATATGGCACAAGATATACAAAAGAATCCATAGGGTGCCAACTGCTAACTCAACTGTTAGGACCAAATTCAGGATACATTATTTGAAGGGAACTGTGTGTGAGTTAGAATCAGAAAGAATAGAGAGAATGAGACTCAATCCGAGAGGAGCTCTATGTATAGCTAAGGGTAAAGGGCCGGTCATCTATAGTTTAGTTAGAATAAACAACAATACAGGCTTTGCATTTGTCACCGCGTATGACATGTGTTCTCTTTCCGCGGTATTACATCGCAATAACTAACAAAATTTATCTAAAATTCACTTTTGGACACACTTTCACTTCGAAAGCCCCCTTAAACTATTTGCTACTGTTCGGCCCATATTTTACTATTCTTTCAGTTCCGTCTATTGTGATAGTGAGCCATCAAATCTATTATATTGGACATCTTTTATAAGAAAAGGTATTGTGAGGACAATATGAACAAACTTTAATACCTAAACACTTATTATTCTATAAAATATTAAACGCGTTTTTATATACCATTCACGAATCGATAATAAATTTCTAAATGACTACATTATGTTTCTTTTTTGCATGGCTCACATTCATATATTTCTTAAATTAATATGTATTCATTTAAATTGAGTGCAAATTAAAGCAGCCAATAAGTCAGTCCATTAAATGAAGGCATAGCACGTGAACGAGTCCAACTTTTTCAGACGTCACTTGAGCAAATCAGCCAATAAGTAAATAAATATTTACTCATTACTTAACTATATTTATCGTACAGTCAAGAAGTTGCAAATTTCACTACAACTTATGCCTAATAACTGGTTCAAATTTGAGCCAACACTTAAATCAAGATAGCATGTTACTAATCAAAATCGTAAACTATTAATCACATTTATTTGAATTATAGGCGTCCAAAATTTAAGACTTCATCATTGATAAACGATTACATCATAACATTATGTGAGTATAGAGTTCCGAAAACTTAGCAAAAGGTCTATTTTATATACTTGCACGATAAAAAACGAATTTTTCCAAATAGAAGCTATATTTATCTGGAATAATCGTACTTGTTAAGATACGTTTCTTCCGAATGATAACTCAATTTCTAGGGAAAAGCATTCATAATTTTCGATAAGAAGATTTAATTTGTCCAGAAATAATTCCTATAAAATTGAAGGTTTTACTTCGAAAGTATCATAATTCATCTAAAATGTTTGAGATATATCTTCAAAACTCACGTAACAGAAGTTAAAAAACTGTTAAATATAATTCTTGCAAAAATGACTATAATTTTGTCAAAATTTATTGCTCAAGAATTCTACTAATATTAAAACTTTGAAACCATGGCTTCACTAAGTAATGGTTGAGCAGTAAAAGTGCAATCAGCGAAAAATAGATATGCAAAATATAGAAAATAAAAACAATGATTCATTAACTTATGAATAACCGAAAACTGTAATAAAACTTTTATTAAGTGCAATTATTGTAGTTCATAAATTATGAGAATAGGTTTTGTCAGCCACATAAATAGACTCTCGTTTTTTATAGACGGTTGGGCTTCAGACACAAGCCAATAAAATATCACAACATTTGGTCAGCCCGGAGGACATTACAAGTAATAGGAGCAAAGGGAAATGTGTCCACAGTTCATCGTTTGCAGTACATGGATTGTCGATAGAAAAAAACTGCTTCACAATAAATGCTTCTCGAGTCAACTAAAGTAACCGCAGTTCTATACTGCTAATCTGCGAATCAAACCTATCTAAGTTCTCATTCAATAGCTAATTAATAGTCCAACTTTGATACGAATTCCGATTTACAGTCAGAAATTCAAATGAGATCCTGCCAAAGCCCAAAATATTGTGAACGTTAAAGAAATTGATTAGTTTACTGATTCAATTCTTTTTTGAGATCATTATTAAAACATAAGTTCTGACCGTGAATTAAATTTTTCAATGAATTTTGAAAGAGATGTTAAAAGCTGTAAATTAAGTCAATGCCCAAGTCAAGAATGAATAAAAACATAAGATAGTTGTAGAAGTTCTTCTATTTTGGAAAAAAATCAATTCTAAAGCAGTTTTTGCATTCAGATATTTCATACATTAGTATCATATCTGGCAATTTGAGTGACATGTTTCGTGCCTCACGCTTCTGCAAAAACCTATGATTTTTATAGCTTAATGCGCGATACCTGGTTTCAGGTATATTATAATTGCTTATAAAATACGTTCCCTTTATTTTTAGTTAGTATTCACTGAACATGGTATCAGAGAAAATAGCTTAATGCTCATATTGCGGATGCAGGTCTCGAGCTCTCGGAGGAAGCTATTTATCACTCTTCCCGACATAAACAATAGGAAACTTGAAATAGCAGTTTTAAGTGTCAGCTTTTTTACTCCTGACCGGTGAATACGATATATAACATAAGAAATTAGTTGAAGCGTGCAAACCATTCTATTGTTAAGTATTGGGTAACTATTCTTTCCTGAGAGCTAAGTGTTGGAGAGTAATTTGCTTTGGGATGCGCTTCCATTTCGAAAATAAGTTCTGAAGTCCGTGAGCTTAAGACAATTGTGAAATTCATTTTTTCAAACTCACAGCTGCAAAATTTCAAATTATAGACCGATCAAATGGAATTATAACACCTAAACCTTGTATTTATGCCACTCTTGTGCCAAGTTTTCAGTTTGTTTATAACTATCTTTATATGTTGATAGAACGTCACAAATGCAACACTTGGATCCTTAGCCGTTTTGCACACTTTTCGTTCCCAAACTAACCGATCAGTTAATGAACAAAGAAGTGATGGATTTGTAAGAGAATGAAAGCACAACTAAAATTTAATACGAGTTAATAGAGGTTTTTAGAAAGAGAGAAAACGATTTGAAAATAGCATTTCGAGTAAATTAGATGATTGTAACATTAGATCTTTACATTTTTAGACCTTAAAAGGGTGGGTCACGAGAAGTATGCAAAATATGTTGAGTGCATTCGAAGCACATTATTATCATATGGCAATCCCAATAATTATTATGCCCTCATGAAATGCAGGTGTCCTAATGGTGAAGCACTGCCTTACCATTAAAAACTCTCTCTGAAACAACTACTGCCAGTACTGGTAGTACCACAAATATACTCAATGAGCAAATGAGCAAATTGCAGTTACATGAGACAATTTTTGTGATAATTTGTGTCATTATGGGCCCTGAGGACGGCTCCCACTACAGACTTGCCCATTGCATAGTCAACCGAAAGTGTATAGGAGGGTCTTTAGGAGGGCCTGAGAAGGGAAATGTTATATAATTGACAGGCTTATAGTCGTAAGTAATATAATGAGGTAATGCCTATTTGACGGTATTGTGAAGACTGTCATTAGCCTACAATTAGATCACAGTCTCATCATAGATTTGATGAGGGAATATGTCAGAAGATGTGATAAATCGTATTTTCCGATAGGGAAACATGCAATTTGGCCATAACGGTGTCTTTTATTAGTCTCAATACTCCGAACATATCCAACAGGTCACTAAACAACTATTTAGAGAAAGTCCTTCAGATCAACTCAATCTAATAGAGGATGAAAAGAATGAGAATAGACTTTTGACATCGCAGACTGCATGGGATTTGAATGCAGTTTGAATACAGTCGGAATGTCTCGAATGCAAATGCACTCTCAGGCCAGAATAAGCTAATTTGTCACTTTTGATCGGTAACACGTGCGAAATCTCTGTTTGGCAACAGTTTCGAAGGCAAAACATGAATAAAACACTTATTTCTAATTAAATTGGCAGAAAACGTATAAATAGCTATCTATAGAGAAAGAGAAAGCTTAAAAATAACAATTGTCTTACTTTTGTCTCCAAACCGATGTCATACAAAAGTATTAAATGAATAAAAGACAAGATATTAAGAAATGATTTTTTATTCGCGAACACATATTTCAAAAAATGACAATTAGGTATAGATACAATTTATGAATAGAATTAAAAGAACACAATCATAAACTTAATGATAAGTATGAACTGGTTTCACAAGTTTCTCGCAAACAGAGACACCACAGTTAGAGTCAACTAATAGTCAGTGCAGACAATATGGCCGACGACTAGTTGAAAGCTCTTTTCTTCATTTTATACAACAAAATCTCTATGAAAATTGTCGTTCCACAAGATTTTGTCTTGAGATCAAACGAAACGTTAGTGACGAGCGTTGCAGGTCGAATGGAAGCCGACTGGCAGAACACTAGCGTTTCTTGTATTTCGTTTAGTAATTATATGGAAAGTACCTCTTCATCTGCATTGCAATTTCGGTATTGCGAAGCGGGATAATTATCAAGTTAATATGGATCATCATTGGAAAAAGCGGGTCGACTTACCCAATGCTTGTTAAGTGGATGAATTAAAGCAGCACAACCAACACTTGGCTTGCATTTCTAAGTGACAGAATATATAAAAGCCATGAGGCATGCCTTTACCCAAACTGCTAACATCCTTCATTTACAATCTTTTCAGACTGAATATAAATTTGCCTCCTATTGCCTCTCACTGTTTAGAGTTGAAGCTGGCATAGAATAAATTTTATACTCTATATTAGTTGTACTGCTGGTATATATATATATAATGTATGCGACCCTTTCATATTTTTCAAGTCAATCCGTTCCATCAAAATATTCGTATAATTTAATAGAAATCTTTTTGTTACTGATAACACATACACCACTTTATCGATTATTGACAAATATTTGCCTCAACCTATACGAAAACGAACAGAATATCTATTGGATCACTAAATATGACAATTATGACAGCATAAGACATAAGACTATTTCCAGTTATAATCTATGGGCGAGATATTTAGGCTTATATTTACATACTTTAGCTCTAATTTGAAGACTTATTCTGCAAATCTTAACTGAACAATAATAATATGTATTATTTGAAGAATTATTCTAATAACAAGGTGTGCGGCAATACGTTTGTGTTTCACCAAAGGCCAAGCCCTCTAACATAAAAACAAAATTGCAGTAATTTGACCACTATTTTGCCAAACAAGCATAAGATATGACTAACTCGAGAAGAAGAAGAACCAGAAACGAAGGCCTAATTTGTTTGAGGCACTGTTCGAAACAAATGTCAATTTCTGATATTTGTAATTAATGGTGAACTAATTGGTAGGGCCTCTAAGCTTATTATGTCTGCAGTTCGTCAAAACAACAAATTTTTATCAATAATAGAAAATAAGAATTTATTCAACTCTTTTCTACTCAATAAATTTGTATTAATAATATGTTTACTATAAACATCATTAGATAATAAATGGGATCGTATTATGTAATAGATATAATTTAAAAGTTGAAAAGTGTTCTCACAAAGCATGCATCAGATCAGACACACACACATTCCTCCCTTTAATAATAACAATTCACTATAAGGTCCGAACTTTCATTTGTTTCCATGATTGCAGGTCGGCCTCTAATACGAGTATCACTGAAAATAATAATACTTTAGCATTTGAAGGCCTATCATTTTTTCGCCATGAGAACTATCATTCGAATTATAGCGATGATCACGATATTTGGCATTTAGTCAAACGCTATACTCTATTCGTTCAGTTCACATAAAAAGATTCGTGAAAAGTAAAATATATTTAAATGATAAACTTCTCACTGTTTTACTTAATAATTGCTAAAGTGTCTGTTAAGAGATTTTGTTATACATTTTTTTTTAAAGAAAACACATCAATATAACTAAATTAGAATAAAGAATAGATTGCACGGAACTGTCCAAACAGCCCGAGGGCTAAGTTCAAAATGTTATGCTTTCATGTTTGTCGAGAAGTATTAGAGAGAGAGAGAGAGAGAGAGAGAGAGAGAGAGAGAGAGAGAGAGAGAGAGAGAGAGAGAAGAAAAATTGTCTCAATATTTTGATAGAGTATAGAAGTTAAGTGAATTTCAATGTCATAACATTGCGACAATTTGTTATTGTATTGATTAAACGTAAACTTCACTCTTTTCGCTCATTGTTATTATTGAGGAAATAAAATAACAAAAATAAAGCAAAATATAATACTAGTATAGAGATAAGTAATGGATTAATAGGAATGTGAATTTGAGTCGCTCAACGTTAATACTAGTGATTTCAAGGTGTGGCCATTCTTTTTACTTTTTTATGAATACTGATTACTGAACGACAAGAGGCTCCAGTTTTGCCATAGTTTGTGACACTCATTCATCATCAGAAAAATATTGTAAAAAACTATAACTATGTTTTATATCCTACTAAAAACTTTTACCGATAGCAACGGTAGCGTTGGGTTTCAATTGGGAGGGGAATTATGTCACACGCTTGGAAAATATGATTGATGTGATGGTGAGTTATGCCAGCAATGAGAAAGAGATAGATAGATAGTGAACGAGAAAAGAGACACACACAACGCGCGCACACACACACTGTACGAGAGAGAAGAGTGAGAGTGTACGAGACGAGGGACAGGCTGTTATCGATATGTGAATCCAGAGCCAAATGTAACCGAAACCTCTTTAGCGTCCTGTCATTTAAATTATTCGCTCATTTATTTACCCCTCCAGTAGCGGCTATGATTACGAAACTGGTGAGTCCAACAACTGAAAATTTTTGCAGCCATTCTCTCTTCTTTTATTTTAACGCTTTCGATTGTTCTTTGGCTCATATATTTTGATTGTAAAGCCATCAGTGGTCACATATTAAGGGCACACTTTGTTTAGAATGAGAGCCATACAAATAGTGAGGCACACATGTGAGTGATTGTTAGCGACGATTTCACACTTGAAACCATAAACGAAAACCAAAAACATGATGCTGCAAACTCTAACCGTTAACGATCACATTAAAATAACATTATTAAAATTTTGCAGAGGAGAGCAGAAAAAAAGTTTTTCAGGCCTTAACATTATAATGACATGCACGCCAACAGAACAGCACAATTTTTGACATGTTTAGCGCTTCAAACTAGAATATGTAACCAAAAATTCTGACTCTTGTTTTAGTGTTATGTTGTGCTGGAAAAGTACTTTTACAGGAGCAAAAAACACTGTTTCAAATGTCTGTCCAAACTGTTTAAATGTGATCCTAAATATCTACATTGTTTATTAATTTTCTACTAAATTTGTCAAATCATTACTGGTATGTAATAGAAAAATTTGAATTAAGTCGGAAGCAAATTATGGATAGAAATGGGGATCTGAATAATATTGGATCTGATTATACAGAGTACAGTTCAGTTATTCTCCCACATATCTTTCAATATTATTGACTGACAAGATTCGAGCTATCGTTGAAAAGCTGAAAATTTTTACTGAATTCATTGCTAAAAAGTTTTGGAATTCTCGCAGGAACTAGAGATACGTCTGTGGATGAATTAAGTGTGAAATGTTGAGTATAGATAGAGAAAGAAGTGAATTGTGTGCCTCAATCAATTCAGCTAAAGTGAACTCAACTCCACTGTGAATTTCATACAAAGTTGCAGAGATGCAGCTGTGCCGCAGAGCACTAACCATTTCTAATTTATCTACTATTCATAGTACAGGGCCTTAACATTACACACAAGTTATGCTCGAAAACTGAGAATAAGCCTTAATTCTAACAAAAGGTTGGAAAGCATACCATAGTATGTGTGTGTATATATATATAGGAAGCGAGAGCTTTAAATCCCAGCGGTGTTTTTCATGCAAATTGAGCTCTTGCAGAAAAGTTGGGAATTAAATTTTACAGTAAGGCATCAGACATACTGTTGGCTCATATACTATAACTTATGCAACTTTGTGTAATGCTAGTAATGCTTTTGCTTTACTTTTTTTTCTTGCAATACACCCTTAATGTGGACATTCTATTTCCTGTCTCTCTTTCCCTCTCCTTTTCTATCTGTTTTCCTTTCACTAAGAAAGTTGAGAATATTTGCTAAAATAACATTTACAAACTTTTTATACTATTTCGTAACTCATAACGGAGAGAAAGGAGAACAACAAAATAAAGAAATGAAATAAAGAAATGCAATTGAATAAAGGATATAAAAAGTTTTGGCAAATATATTTTAAAGGAATAACTTGACATTGTTTATTGTGACTTTTCAGTAGAGCTTTAATCGTCATTACTCTATACACAATGAGAGATATAGTGAGCGCACACTTAGGTCACAATCACTTCTAATACCATTATTATTTTGATGTCCATTTTTAAACTGAAGAGACAGCAGAAAAATAAAATAAAAGCCAATCCCTAGTTATATAATGCGAATGAAACAATATTTCTCTGAAAAATGCCTGATTTTGTGCATCGCATCGTTAAAAGTTAAATTGTCAAAATGTGGTTTAACAGCAGGAGCTCTATTCCAATACTTAAGCATTAAAGCTAGTTCGCGACGAAGCTATGAACACCCATAAGGGAAGATTAGTTTTAGGTTTTGGTTTGGGTTGTCTAGTGGGGAATTTTATTGAGGGGGAATCACATATATATTTACTGTACTGTACAATACTGTGAACATTGTTGGCAGCATTGCTTATATGTAATATGACTGCGCGGTTTTGCAGAATGCGGGCACAACATGACACCTCCAATAAAATGCATCCCTTCAGCATATAATAAGCCGCATTAAATCCAGTTATCCTTTTTTCTATGAATCAAAACTATCAGCAGAAGTACCTTAATATTAATGCCTTCGCCCCAAAAATTTATTATTAGACAACATTAAGGTTTACTATATTAGAGTTGAGAGAAAAGTAATGTCTGATTCTCCCTTTCTCTCTATTTTGCACAAACTTTTCATAAAATTGCATTTATTCAGCATCAGATCCGCATGCGTTATATTCCGTAGACTAATTTTTCTCGGATTACAACATTCATCATTGGAATAGCGGTATTCATGAATATTTGCTTAGTTAAGAGTCAATGTAATTATTTTTGGCTGTAGAGCGCATTGCATAAAAAAATAATAAAAACACGTATTTCATGATAAACACTAAGCAAAAACAATTACTTTGATATTACCTCTACAGAATTTAATATTAGTTTAACAATTTATAAATTTTGTGGCTCTTTATTTGCAATCGTCACTCGTTGAGTGACACAACGCACTCACACCAATCACACAACTCCTGCAGAGCTAACAAACGCGTGAAATTGTCCCGCAATATAACATTTTGTTATAGCATTTCATTGAAAAAACTATTGAAAAGTCAAATTGTAAACTAAACAGTAGATTGTTATGCGCGACAATTTTCAATCCTCTTTACTCTGATACATTCTTTTTGAAAGTTTCTTTACTTTACATGTAATTTATAAATAATATAACTCTTGGCGACTATTCTCTCTCCTGAATATACTCTGGCTCTCTAGTAATAACTTTTAAACTATGTCTAAGTAATAAATAGAGAGAAGTAAAAAAGGTTCAGTAAAGTAAAAGAAGCAGAATAGGGAACGGATGGCTGTGTGGCTAAATTTCGGATCAACACCTCTAGCGTGTTGTGAGCGTGTGATTGTCTGTCTTAGTGAATGGCAAATGGCAGCCCCTATTCATCCCGAAATAAAAAGGGGAGCATTTTGTTTGACCCTAACTCAGCACATCGGGACCGGAGAGTACAATAAAGCTATTGTTGAGCGCTTTTTCAACACATGGTTAATATATTATTTGAAATTGAATAAGGGATTGCACATACATCACACGATCACACCATCCAAATTAGTATTACTCATTCACAATTTGCCATTCATTTGAAAACAGGATCCAAAATAGTGACACTTCCCCCAACTCTGCATTCTCTCTCTCTCTCTCTCTCTCTCTCTCTCTCTCTCTGACTCTCTTTTCTTTAGCACTTTAATGATTAAACGGTTTCAAAAAATAACATTTAGCTTTTTAGCTGTTTTGCAACTATTACTCATGATTGAGTGGAACTGATGGCAATGCCTGCGGATGAGGAAAAGTCTGTGCACTTTATTCATTGAGTGCTGAAAATGGTCCACTTTTCGGGAACTTCTCAAATGATCTTTTAGTCTGATGAGGTTTAGTGAGGTTGCAGTGACTAAGTGTATGCTTATGTAATAGTTAGTACTGGTCGTAAAATATACACCAATAGCTTATCTAAAAGTTTTACTAACTTTAACCTGACTGCGATCCACTAAATTACAGATTGCACTCAAATGGATAACAAGACATTTTTTGGCGAATAGTTAAACGACTGTAAACTTAACTACATTTGTTTGGATTACTTGAATTACTCGAACACTTGGTCTCTAAAATAAGAATTTAACAATTGACAAAATCAAATTTGCCCATAAGGCACAAATTTTCGAAAAATATTCTCATTATTAATTATTGTTGCAACTTTCCGCTCGAACATTTAACACTAGCCTTTGATTTATGAATTAACAAATAATTAATAATTTATCCATTAATAAAGTTCAGATAATGTTTCGCGAAATTATTTATGTAAATTTTGTTTATGTAACCAAATTATTATTGCTTTGAAATCCATATGAATTTTTCAAAGTACTTAACAATGTCTAATTTTATAACTATCTGGTCATTTGAGCCGATGCTTTGATTTGCGATTAGTTGCTTTTAATTATAAATAAACTTATATACTATTGAAACTAAAGCAGATATGACAACATTAATGATTAATAATGATGACGGCTGGAACACTTGTGCAAGTCTAAGATAGAGAAATCGTTGCCTTTTATTGCAGGCTATAGCCAGAGAATACGTGATATAAAATGCTAAACTCAATACTTCACTAAAGTTAGGCAGAAGTAGAGATACTCAAAGCCCATATTGAATTTGGGAATGACTGTAATGGACAATCTCTTCGTAATTAGGTTTCGCGATTGTTCCCGCAGAAATTGAATCCAATGAGAGCGTAGGAGAAAAGATGAAGTTTTACTGCATTCAACATATAGTTAGTGCCAACTTTCTCGATGTATACAACTATCAGCTAAAGATAATACCGGCTGTTATTGCCTCAAACAACTTACTTCAAACTTTTATTCATTTCCTTTTTTCTGCTGTTCATTTATTTGATAACTCAAACATTTTCAAAAATTAGTTCAAAGCCTTATCTTTAGTGTTGCTAGCGAAATGCCACGCATAATATATCTGGAATATCACAATTTTATTATTTAATAATTTAATTTGAACGTATAAAACTTTATTTGCAAACGTTTCGCAATTAGATTAAAAATACAAATCGATATTTCAATTTTTGAGTTAGTTTTGTTATTAATTGAATATTTTGTGTACTTTGACTTGAATCAAGAGTATCAAAAGTGATATTACTCTAAAATTCTTCAGGAAAATTAGGTTAAATTTGATAACAGTATAAATAAACGAATCGATTGGATAAATAGGCTTGAGGCCGAGCTTTCCGTAATCTTACTTTTCATAATTTGAATGTGATTTAGTAAGTTGTTCAAAGTCAATAGTACTATTAAACAGTCGAAGAAATGGAACCCGTAGTTACTTGAATGAAGTTAAAATGAGAATCGATGCATAATTGATTTGGATGGTCACAAATAAAAAATGTCGTTTAGATCCCCGGTTCCGTGACACCAAAAGGAAACTAATGGTCAGACTTATGTGACTGCGTGTAACGTCAAAAACTTTGTCTTGTTTGAATCAGTTTTTTTCATACTTGAGTGCGATACTGGTTTTGGTTTAGATGTGGAATGGACTGACTTCTGATGAAAAATTCATGAGATGTGTGCGACTGACTCGCAGGGGTTCCACTACTGGACAACGAGACGAGTCTCTAATAACACTCATATTGTGTATATAATTCGCACTTTACTCGAACTCTATTTTAGATTTAGTCTATCGGTTTTGAGCCCAGATTTATAAAGCGCTCAAGAGGGGGAATTTCAGAGAAAGAGATATATTCTCTTACGAGAAGATGATCGTAAACGTGTCACTCAGTTTATATTGCAATTTAGTAATCTCTCACTTCAATAACATAAACTTGTGGACAGAGAAGAATTTTTTCTCCTATTATATCTCGTACGCAGTGATACGACTCGTACAAAGAAGTTGTGTGCTGAGTGTGTGCTGAGCTTTATTTGATTTTTTGCTTTTATTCCCTATTAAAGCAGTATTAAATGCGATTAACACATAAATACTGTAGAAGAGAAAAACTTCCTGAAAACTACTTAAATTAAAAAATGCGAACAAAGCGCGAGGACTGAAGTTTTTTCTCGATAGTATTGGAAAACAAGCAAAAAAGGCGACCGAACGAAATGTAATGTTCAACAGTGTGAATGTAATGCGAACGTCAGCATAAAAGGCGTGAGAGGCATATGAGAGACATATTAGTTGTGCTACAATACGAATAGTATTGATGCCAATAAGTAATTCCAATCTCAGCATTTTAGTGCTGATTCTGACGAGTCAATGTATGTGTGATGTGTCGCGGAAACAGGGCTGACACGAGCCGATGCGACATAACACACAATCCCAAATAGGGACCAAAGCAGAAAACCTTTACTTCTGATAAGTAATACTTACGCAATACCATGTATTTTCTCTCTACAAACATTTTATGCTCCTTTGAACAGTTCTCAGATTAGGATTGGGATTGGGATCGGGTCGCGAACTACTTTAGTAACTGTACCGAAACAGAAAAGGCATGATATAAACATAACAAATACAATAATACCGAATTAGGGGTTGCTCTGGGTTTTCATTCTCTATACTTTGTCTCATCGACAGAACGACCAAATATACATTATATACATTTACACTTTACTGCTTTGTTTCCCTCTTAAGCCCACTAACGTATTGATGCATTGGGTTCTGGCATCAGCTTTTAGTGATCACAATTCGCGATATCTTTTGTGGCCTCACAATTACAATTCATTGAAACGTGAAAATTTCAAGTACGGATTCATAAGTTGAACGTGTGTTTAATATTACTCTAACATTTAATACTCACTGTATAGTACATGAACACCAAAAGCTGTGCACAACTCTTAAACATTAGATGAGGAACAAAACCGTAACATCTATACAGGGATTAATTCCAGCTGTATATATAAAACATATCTTTGCAGTGAAACTAATAAAAAAATTGCGTAAAAGTACAACTTATAACGTGCATAGAAAGCTACGCATATTTTAATAAGTTTGAGGTACTGTCAGCGGTATTGAAAGCATAACTTTGATTAGAAAACACTTTTACACCAATAATTTGCACACTATAAAACTTTTTTTCTTACTTTTGGATATTTTCTAATCTCCCGCTGAATTTATCTTTAGACAGCACTTGGCATTAAGCATGAAGTTGTTGAGCATCACGTTTGATGGCATCATGCAGTGATTGTGACATTGCATCACGATATAAGTTGTGCATTTGGTTGCCCGCACCCAAAAATAATCAAACATTAACCTTTCCCTATTTTTTGAATGGCAATAACCTTATCTGTTGCACCAAGCACTAAATATATCACTGCCTCAACTCTGCTGTCAGGATGCTCTCCGAGTGCTCCGCGTCGCAAAAAGGTTTAGAGCTTATACAACAGACAGTATTTGTTACTTAATATCATTTATCTGACCAAAGAAAGAGATAAACAGTTTATTTTTCTCGACAGTAGTCATGGGTTCGTAGCAGTTCTGATAAAAACAGGTATGACTTCAGATAAGAACAATTATGAATTATCAAGAAAGGCAGTGATGCGTCGCATCTATCGCTACGTATATATAAGATCTCATTTTTCATTTTTCATAATACCTAACAGTTAAAAGGCATACAATAAATGTGACTTATATTAAGTGAGCAGTCAAATGGCAAACAATATGATTCGCCTCAAGCCTATTTGCTAATGCATTAAACTTTTAATTCATAGAATTTATTACAGCATAAAACAAAGAATACTAAATACATAGAAGTCTAAGACCAACAATAAAGAATTTTAAAGAAGAATTGAAGTTTAAATTGCTATTCCATAGCCTTCTTACTAATCGAATGTGTTATGTTTTGTGCTAATTGTTAGTGCGGTTCTTGTATTGGTGTTCAAATAGCCATTTGATATTAAACGAATTGTTCAGAACTTCATTAGAGCCATTGAGCTATTGGGAGGAGAGTTGAGTATCCAATATCAATCACGTAACAATTTCTGATATTCAAAGAGTAGTAGTAGTAGTAGGAGTTATAGTAATAGTAGTAGTGCACTAGTAATGGTATTCTCAATATAATAAAGACTCAGAAGTTGCACTTCATTGAAGAGCACTCATGGACTGCTCAATTACTCGCTGCTAAACACAGAAAAGGTGGAGATGAGACAGAGATTGTGATTTTGACGTTGAGCAGGACTTCAATTGCTAGTTGTGGCGCATGCTCTCTTACAACTTTGCCATTTTTACCAATAAGAAATAATGGTTGATTTAGTCTTCTTATCATTATTGATCCGCATCCGCAACACAGTATAATACTGTATTCCTTGTATTTGTGTCTCTCTGAGCCAGAAGTGTAACACTGCTCTTATAATAAGTCATATTAAATGCGTTTCATAATTACCAGCAAATGCACAGCTGGATAGTAGGCAAAGGCAACTCTAAATATGAAAGCCATTGTTCATGAAATACAGCCACTCTTTTATATATAAAGTTTATATATAATAATATCATATGCCGTTCGAGCTAAGGATGTTTGCACAATAAGGGAAGCGCTCAGATTAAAATCGCCAAAATCACCAAAAGCATAGGACATAACCATAGAGGGGAGAGAGAGAGAGAGAGAGAGGCGAGACGAGAGAGTTTATGTGCATATAAGTTATAGATTCGGGTTTAACAGCGAATACAAGTCCATCCCTTAGTATAAATGCTGGTAAATGTTGAAAAGGGATTTATAATGACATAAACGCAGGGATTCAATGCAAAAAGTAAACGAAATGAAGATGAGATTTAGGCAAAATGACACTAGGAATACAGGATATCGGATCATATCGCTCAAAACTAACGGATCAAAGCTTTGCCATTGAAGACAAACATGAAAAGCCATGACTCTCAGACAGTGATAAATCTGAGTACAATCAACAAGAAATGTCTGACTACTAAAAATTTTTATTATATCATACTATTTGAGGCATGCCTTTTGGTCGCAATCATTATAAAATAATATTTTAGTTTATTATCATCTGAAAGCAATAAAATGTGACAAAACAAACTTATAAAACTAAGTTAAGTATAAGTCATTCTCGAAATTCAATGTATCTTCAAGTCTACTGTTGAAGTTTTTTATAAGATGACAGGACTAGAAAATTTGAATGCATTGTATGAAACTCTTTTTAATTGAAACAGACAACAACTCATGCTGATAGCGCTGACATTTAATTATCTTACGAAAATCGACACGAAATCGGCGTGAATGTGAAGCCACGCCTCAAAAGAAAAAAATGGTTTTTCAAAATATTAAAACGATGAAGATTTGAATGCAGTAACTAATGTGTTGATTTCATATTTACAATCTCTTTGCTCTCTCGCTCTCTTTCAAACAGCAGCCTATTTGAGAAAAATGTTTTGATAAAAATCTGGACTTGAATGCTTTGCAAAATTATAGTCAATGGCATGGCTCGAATGTGAATCGCATTAATTTTGTCCACTTTTGAATCACTTGGGATTTAATTGTTAGTCAGCGTGTCCTCCAAAACGAAATGGCCCTCTGATAATGTTAGCAGCAGTCATGTTGAGCATCGAATTTTTATCGATGAGACAACAAACCCTGGATTTGATGGGACACGTCCATAGATTTTTAAACTGAAGCAAAATTGAACGTCAATTTGAACGGCAGAACTGTAGGAAACTTTACAACTGAGTCGCTCACAGTTAGAGTTTGACAAAATATCTCTTGAGAGTTGACATTACGTGGAATGCTGTCTAAAACTAACATAACACACAAACTGGTCTATGTGTTAGAAACTAGATTTTCTAATACGCAATGGCCGACAAAATTTTCTACATTCAATATCTAATACGGTTTGATGTCTGGCCTCAAGTCATAGATTGAGAGAAAGAGAGTCAGCCTTTACTATTAGGTGTATTTGTGGTGTAGCTATGCTTTTGGTTCGCTTATTCCGAACTAAATTCGAGGAGAAAATATTAGATTTCCCCTAACTTTCGCATCACTACAGCAAAGGCACCACTTTTTAAAATACAATGCAATAGAGAGCAAATTCGAAGCGTCCCTAAAGCAGAATTGTATAAAATTCAATTTACACTTTTTTCAGAGAACAAGAATTCAGCTCCAAAAGTGACGCTCTCTCTCTCTCTCTCTCTCTCTCTCTCTCTCTCATCCAGAGGAGAGAACTTTATTTTTGTTGGGCTTGATTTATATAGAAGCAAATGTTGAAAATGAAGCCAAAAATAAATTTTGTGAAGTCATCAATAATTGGCAGAAGAATTGTAGTGATGATGACGGCTTATATTGAGTCGCTAACAGAAACTCTAAATTACCAGTTTTTGGCAAAGTTCATCAAGAAATTGAGCTGAATCAATTTTGATTTGTATTTTCCTAAATTTATTTATTTACTGACATTTCGCAAAGTATCGATTTTTTCTTATCCTTAGAGTCTGAAAATATTTTGATTGGTAGCGATTTTCAGAGTTGAGAGAAGTTGCTCAACATAGTGTAGTATATAAGTTTAATTTGAAACTACAGTCAAGTTATCACAGCAATGCCTTTTCTATCAATATCTGGTGATGAGCCCTGAAATGGCCTCAAGTCAGATATTCGCTAATGAGTGTTGAGAAACATTAGAGCAATAACTTAAACTTTACTAAAAAAGATTCACCTAAAAGAAAAGGGCATTAAACGAGTGTACGAGTAAATGCATTTACATTTCAGACAGAATCAGATAGAAAGAAAAAATGAAAACAAGCTGAGAAAACCCCCTTCACTACCTTCCTCTCGCGTCCAGCCAACAGAGACTTCCTTTCGGCAAATCAATCTGACAAGAAAGCTATAACTATACACTAATTTCTTGTGGTAATATTATTTTGCATTGCGTGCCAGTCATGGTTTTAAGTTATGTTACACTAAATACAAAGCGCAATAACATTTGGTCTAAATATGAGGCACTTTCACAACAACCTGTTGGTGCTATTACTTATACTAGTGCCTAACCTATTATCGGAGGATTAAAGACCATCAGAATGATCTTCTCCGAGCCTGTAATCTAGATCGCGTAACGTGTTAGGGCTATTAGGAAATAAGCAATCTACAGATTTAGTCATCTGTGTTCTAATAGTTAAGTCAGTTTATAGCATTGCACGTCAACAGAGGGGCCAAATATTATTCCAAACAAAGATAAAACAAAATCTCTCAACACCTAAACACTTCTGTCGATTCGATTGTGTATTTCTGCGACTTTCCTTCATATAAGAAACCATTAGCTCAAAGAGTGAAACACTAATTATTTTGTCAGTCTATAAAATTATCATTAGTCATCCATTCGTCCGTCGTTTCAGTCTCTGGCAAATAGTGCCGTAAAATAAGTTTTTCAATTCTTAATTTTATTCATTGTTCAATAGCTTTGATGATGAACAAATTTTCAAAACTCATATAAAAATAGTTAATACGTTGAATGCAAACAATTGACTTATTCGTCTGATTTACTGTACATTAATAATTAAGTTAATGCTCAATTAAGATCATTTTTGGAAAACAAGTCGATTTCAAAAATTCTACTTTAAATATTTAGCAAATTTATTTGATATATAAACAAGAAAGCACTCGAAATTTCAGCTTATTTTCATATACTAAGAATAAGATTGATTTTCAAATTAAAGCAGTAGTTACTCAGTAAATCTATAATTTAAAGAAAACAATTTGATTACACTTTTAAATGATTTAATAAATTAAATAATCTATAATTCAAACTGAAAGGTTGACATACAAAACATAAGATTTGCTTTAATAATGAGAATACACATCAACAAAATATCCTTTTAGGTCTACAGTATTTTTACAACGAGAAAATATTAGATAAATATCTAAAAACACACAACGAAAGGAAGACCGAAGGCCGAGGTCAAAGGTTATTCTACTGAAAAGTCGAAGAATGCCTCACAATACCGACTCGAAAAGTAGAAATTCAACTGTCTCAGTGAGTAGCATATAAATGGTTCATTTTAGTAAAAAATCGTTGCAGCAATTTAAAAATACTCTTTACTTTTACAATTTTTTCAAAACGTAGGAATGTGTGCCAATAATTGACATAAGGTATATATAAATCTTAAAATAATTTGTAATAAAACAAAAAAGTTTCGCAGATGTTTGCATAATATTGACTGACTTAACCGTGACCTAAATTTTGAATTACCTAAAAAATGATGTAATATTACGTTTAATATTATTACATAACTTAAGCTCGCATTTGTTCATATTATAATAATTATAATTCTTGTGATTTTGATGGACATCTGCGTAATTGCAACGATTCTGTGCTCATCTCAACTCAATAGCTATTGATTAGCTAAACAATGTTATTATTAAACAAATTTTAAAATTGAATTTCACGTCTTATGCGTATGCAGCTTGGCGTTCATTTTTGACTATACATTCGTAGAGAAAAATCGATGTATAATTTCATTGATGAAAATTATACTGGACTCTAACGGCTTGTAATATATTGGGTCAATAAAAACGGAATTGAATGTAAACCACGATTCCCTACAATGAGGTTTTTATTTAAAAATGCCTTCGGTTATGATGTTCAGCTAATTCAAATCAATTGAACAAACTGTACTGCGCTGTACGGTACTGTATGGCACCCATAAGAGTATATGCATTGCAATTGCAAACTTCAATCATCTCTCACTGAGAGCTTAGGCTTTTAAATAGAATAACTAAAACTGTTTCTCAATAGCCTCTAGAAATATAGAAAAAATGGTTTTCATGTTGGAAAAATTGAAAGTCAAAATAACTTAATGTGTATTCAGATGGTCGATGAGGCAGCAAATAATCCGATACTTTTTTCAAGAAACACTTCATATACAACAAAATCTTTAGTAAAACTGATTCGAAGAGGTCATCACTTAGACATTACTCAGCCATCAAAAAGCAGAAAAACTTGTGGTCAAACATTTTTCTCATATTACAAAGAGTGCTATCATTAAGTACTTTCCCATAACTGAAGTAAATTTAATTAATTAATGGTAAGAATTGAAGAAAAATGATGATTACTTTGGATGGATGCTCGAAAGAGTCTAAATGTTAATGATCTTACTGAACTGATGTTATTTTACAAGTGTGTATCACTGTTGAAGAAGATATTTGTTTTACTATAGTCTTAGGCAAAGCTAATTTAATTGACTTTTCAACTTAAACTTTAATTTGTAATACATCTTAAAATTGAGTAAAAAATTCAATAACATTATATTAGACCTGTTTAATTATATTTGATAAGGAAACGTTTTGATTGAGGAAACTCTCATTCATCACTAAACTTGACGTCGGCTATAATATCATATTAATTAAGAAATTGAAGCTAAGAGAAGTGATAGCATATATAAAATTAGAGTATCCCTTACAAAGTCAAGTTGTTAATAACTAACACAGGTGTTGAACATCGAGTACATTTTAATTGTCGACATTTCGTTCAACCCTTTTCTCAAACATAATGGATTAGAGAAAAACGAGAGAGAAAGAGAGAGAGGGAAGAGTCGCGATGTTTTTGATGTAATGAAGACCTCCAGACCTTTGCTCTGACTTCTAATTGAGTTTTGCAACTCTAACTTCAAGGTAGACTAACTCTTAACTACAATTTCATGCAAGATTTGATGCGGATATCGTTAGATTATTACAAAAGACCATCGCATCACCTTAAACATGAGAATAAAGCGCGCATTTGCTTGCCGTTGATCGCAGTTTAAATGTTTTAGTGTTTTTCAGTTGTGCACAGCTTTGCTTTAAGAATAAAATTGTCTTTTAATGTAGCGGAACAATTATACAACAAGTTTATATTTCTTTATGTCTTAAATATGATCAAAGGCAAAGAACAAGTCCTTTGAAACCTGAATAGTTATTCTTCTAGGAAAATAGTAGTTGGCAGACAGCAGGGCTTCACTCTAGACTATCATCATTAACGTATGACACCCGCTAAATACATTGCACAAGTGAAATGCCGAACAACCAATTCATTTCTTATATGATTTTTCTTAAATACAGAGTACACTGTATTTCTGGTTATGCATAACTTAATATATGTTCTGCTAAAATTACGCAACACAAAGTTTAATACTTGGACATTAAAGTGAAAAGTTGCATGACTGCAATCTGTGATGGCTGTGGGGCAAAATTAAGAAAAAGTCTAAAACTAGAGATAGACTCAAACTGAAAGTCGCGCCCAAAAATGCCTAAAACCTAGTGCACATTTAGACACACTTTACCAAAATGCTTGTAATCAAGAGTGAAGGCTGAAAAGTTTGTAAACCTCTGTTGACTTTCACACACATACAACTCGTCTAAGAACTGCACCTGGATCTCAATACTCTGTCCATTTGTGTCTGAAGTGTCGTTAAAATATACACAACCAGTAATATAAGATAACTATATCTTTTATGGAAAAAGGTTTTTAGATTTTTGCTTTTTGTGTTCAACAGAGAGTAAGTTTAGTGTTTTGATGCACCTGTCAAGAGATTTGTCTAACTGTTACTTGTTGTAAATGACGAGCAGCGGACATGTGATCAGCGAAGGCCTGACTTCAAGTTAAACATATATCTGCCTCACACTCTGAAAATGTGAGGAAAGCAAAATATCGGTGTCAATATATATAACTTATGATCAATAATGTGGTTATTAAAATAGCCCTGACTTACAGTTATAATATTAGAGTAACACTAGTAAATGCAGTAAATGTAGTCTTTCTTCTCACTCATATGCTCGTAGAGCGTAGGACTAAGAGCGGCATGAAGATCAATAAATATTAGGGCAAAAGCATTGGCAATGCGATTCTTTTAGAGTCTATTTGTAACATCTGCTATGATCATCATTGGCAAAAAGGTAGAGTGAACGTTGGGCTTAATATTTCTTAATGATATCGCATGAGAACATACCTTTGAAAAGCAAGAAAATCATGTTTCAATCTGACGAACAGCTTCTCTTCTAAACACAGTGTACTAAATGTTAGCAACAAGTATAGAGCTCGAAAAGCATGCCATCACCATAACTGCCGTCAATAAACGCATTTTATCATATTAGATAGAAAAAAAAGACAATTAACTAATTGCACAATTGTCTAGTGAAATGCAATCATAGCGAGCATTACACACCTCTCTTTAAAAGTGTCTCACTTTGTCATCACATCTAAAAACAAAAAACTAGTCCTTTAAGTTGACGAGAGAATGAACGGTCAAACAGCGCAAACTATAACCATCCGATCCTATTCAACATCTAACTGCTGTGTTTCTCGACGAACAGAGCCGTTCAGAGGGTGTGTAAAGCTCTGTACCCGTTATGTATGCAAAACCATAGTTCTGCCGAAGCGACGGCATTAGCAATTGAAATGAAGATGTGGTGGAGCTCTTGGGAATGAGTTAGTTGTAACCATGATATCGCCGCATGCAATCGTCCCACACTCCCGATTAATATTTTATAACGCGTGGCAGAACTAAGAGAATGTTTGAAACGAAAAAAGACAGTTTATATGATATATACAGCAAAATAAGAAAAAGCAAAGAAAATGTAGTGTACAATAATGTCTGTAGTCTTGCAGTGGTTCCGTAGGCAAAGTATTGGCCGTGCAGTGCATAACAAATGTGTTATCAATGGCACGACTGCTCGCATACTGACATTACTGTCATAATGCTTCTATTGGCAGCGGTCAAGGAAACGAATAACCATCTCATTCAACAAGAAAATAAATGCCACCACAGCCTAGAAGAAGGCTATTCTGATTCGGTATGCAATCGCAATGACCAGCACTCACATCGAAAAAATAATAACATAGAGGAGACACTCTCCTGAATATATAAAAACTTACATAAAACCATTACTTTTGCTGCAGTTTATACAAACTTATAGGTGGGGCTAAAGAAGTTTCAATTGTGTCGTGTAGGAGAACAATGTGTATAAATCTGTTGTCAATTCGAGAAGCAGTTGGCACTAACTATAAAACAGCGATCGCTGATTGTTATCACTCGACAAACTCAATGCTTCAGTCAATATAAGTGGGGCTCGAACTGACCGACTAATAATTGAATGCTGTTTATAAACTGATTGCTTTTCTCTTATTACCCAATTCTATAACCGAATCAAAGCTGACCAGTCATTCTTCTATTCTGTTACATCCAAACTGAATCTATAGGAAGTATATTTTCGGAAAAGTTCCATTTGAAAAGTAGTCACAAATGTTTACAACTAAATTTTGATTTGATTTCTTGTTTTTATTTAAACGAATCTAAAAATAAATTCAGACAAATTTAAATACTCTGACCTGTGATTCTAAGAATAAATAGCGCTAAAAGAAAGTACGCGCATGTATGCAAAGAGCAGGTCTCGCCAATCAATAGTCATGTAAGAGTTAGCAGTGTTTCGCTAATAATAGGAATACTTTTGATAACCAATCATCAATTAATTCATAACTGAACATCTCTTCTTTCACTCCTCCTTTCTATCGAATTAAATCATTTGAACTGCACTAAACAATCGACGTTTATATCCTTGTTTGATAATTTATTTATTAAAAGTGAACTTCATTGCAAGAGGTTTCATTTTGATCACTAGTATCTATAGGAATACGGAATATTCTGTCACTCAGTTGTGTAATTTATTATTAACTATATTTGTTTAGCTAAAGCAAATTATTTCTCACTAAATAACTTACATTATTATTAATGATCAAATTTTATTGATTGACAGAAACATTAATAGTTTAGAAACGTTAGTATAGTTTCAGTATTCATGTTAAAAACTGATTCATCAGTCATCACATCATTTTTAGGTGTACTACAATAAAAAAATTGTGAAACACGTACGAGATATCTTATGTGTTTGATATAGTATTCGATTGATATTTAGATGATATGAAGGGAACTAAAGTGATCGGATAATGAGTTATTGACACGCGAGTTCAGGCTATCATACAATAACGGACTGACTTATGAAGAACATAACTTTAAGGCTATCATATCGACTGTATATAGCTTGTTCTGAGAGCCGATGCTGTTGTGCAGCTAATAGTATGCACTGTATTGGCATTTCAGGCTTAATTTTCATAACTAAAAGTTTTGGTACAAAGTATATGATGATGAATATTACATTATGATTATTCACATGAATAAATATTATTAAATAAAGTCAATTTTAATAGTTTAACTATAATAATGATACAAAATAAAGATATAAGTTAATGTTCACTCTTGATGGTCTTTTCAAACTCTGTAAAGAGGGAGCCATCAAACTGTTAAATAACTACTAACTTAAAAGTAAGTTTTGCCACTTTATAAAGGTTACAATTTCTTACAACTTTTATCGATTATACAGCTGTTTCAAAATGATTGAAAACAGAGTAACCTCATCATTATGTGGATATTGATAAATCAATCATTAATCGATTGAGTAACTGATTCGTTTGAATGAGTTAAATAGATGTTGCATTTTCCTAGAGGAGTTTCACACAACTACAATTGATAATTGACTCATCAGATACCAGTTCAAACATTGATAATTAAAAATCAAAAATAATTTCTTAATAACGATATAATGTGTCGTTAATGTTAATAACTTACAACTTTGAATTAGTGTTGATGCAATGCGACCAATTTGTAACATTTTTATTACTGCATAAATAATATTAATTTAAAATGCATTTATAATTTAAGATCTCCTGAGTGTCTTTTAATAAATAACTGTTTTTGTAGGCGTTTAAAGACATTTTTATGTTCCTTTCAATGGTTGTCCATAAAATTGTCTGAGAGCCAGATTTTGAAGCCTAGTGTTGGAAGTTTCATTTAATCGAGGGATTCCTCGTTGGAATAATTTGATCAACGGAGCTGTAATTTCTTTTGGAAGTGTTATAATTTTACAAAATAGTTAAAAAGTGAGTCATAAACTTTTCAAGAATGAGCTCAAGTTGAGCTATGGGACTGAGCGTTCGCTGTAGTCCATGATTCTGAATATTGTTGGTGTTTTAACTTTGAAATGATAGGCCTATCTATGGTCTGCAGCAACAATTGAAAACGAATATTTGTCTCTCTGTGTGGTAACCCAATAAAATGATTGCTTTATTGCCAATAATATTCGTCATGAGCGTAGTAATAGTGCTTTCAATCATAGTTAGAGCATTTGTTTCTACTAATAACTGATGCAGTGCTTATATTTTTACGATCCAAATGTTTCTTAAACATTATTAATAACGTTTAACACAGAGCCAGACAAATAGTGCACCACTAAATGACAACTTGTGTTTTTCAAGTTTATAAATTATGTTAACTTTTTATTTCAGTTAAATTATTTTAAAAGGTAGAAGAGTTACAGAGACAACACCTAAATTATGTTAAGGTTTGTTTTACTGCCAGCGAAAGGGTTCGTTCAGTTTGTTGGGTTTGTTACACAAAATATATAGTGCTGTCTAAGAAAACAGCGCATACTGAACGATCTGTGCGAGTGAGCCTATCTTTGAAACAATTTCACAAATTTGTACTTTTCTCAATGTTTAGAAAACAGTCTGAACACGAAATTGTATGCAAAATATTTCTAGCAGAATGAGTGTTATTCCAGTTCTTAACTCCCCTTTATATAAACTATTCTTAATGTTGAAATAGAGAAAGTTTGTTCAACTTTATTCACCAGTATTCTCAGATCAATAAGTCTCGAAATATATTATCTCATCTGCTTTATATGTAGACAATTTGAACTCCTTCTTCAATACGAAAACTGCATTACACAAAACATTATCTGCTTTGCGCTATAGTCAGTCAATGAGAGAGAAATAGAGAGAGAATTTATTTGTGGAGCCTGCAGTCACGTACTAGAACTTCATCGTTCGTTTCCCCGTTTTCATTCGGCTTTAATGCTGTTTCGTATGATGCAAAAGAAAAAGTTTTTGGTAAAGTTAAAACCATAAAATAAATCGATGCAAATTAAGAGCCCAATATTGGGTTCTGTTGAAAAAATTGAGAGAAAGAGAGGAAAACAGAGTGAAGAGTGAGTTTGTTAGAGAGGAAAACAGAATAACGCAAATACTTTATCAGAATTAAACTACGACTCAAATAGTGCACGCAAATCAAACTCGATTTCTGTTACAAAGTACGTCATACATTCAAACTGTCAGCAAACTTGCAACTTATCATTACTGCTAAATAACCAATTGCACAAACAGATCCTAGCAATTAAAGTAGAAAAAATCAGTTATAGCTCAAAGTATAAAAAAGTTATATGGTGTAATAGAAGTAAGGGTTGCAGACAAGCTTTTTTCGTTACTAATGTGGTCACAGGTGGTGCAAAAAGTTTTGTTAAGCCTCTCGTGAAATGCATCCCAAAATCAAATTTTGAAGTAAAGGATTTGATGAGATAAATAAGTTAACAGTAATACTCTCGCGCTTCATCACCAAAATTTTTATGCGACTTATAAAATGCGTTTCAATTCCTCGAGTGCATATTGAATATAAATAGCTGTCTATAGCGTGCATACAAAATAAGTTAAATAAGTTATTTTCTCGAAAAAGATACACAAGTCTGAAAAGAAGATAGAAGCTATCAAAATTAGGTGTCAGATCGAAATGTTAATAATTATGAAAAGATTTTCAGGTGTTATTGTTTGTGGTATTTGACCTCATGGTTGGTCTCATCCTAAACACTGATGCATTGCTGACTTTTCTGGTCATTAAATGATATTATGAGGAAAACAATGCCCATAGAGATTATGGTAATTTAGAGGTGGAGCAGACAACATAACTGCTATATGGATGGTTGAATACTTCAAAACTGAATGTATTACTCGTTTGTAGCGAACGCTTTACTCTCTCGCACTGGCGGTACGAGTTATTAACAATAAAATGCAACCAACTTATGATTTACGTTCAATACCGAAAATGGGTTCATAGTATATAATGGGACTACTGATGACTACATCATTCATCAAAATGTATTGTGAATATTACAAAATAAAACAAAAGCTCAACTTATCGAAAAGCTTAGTTCCGGTCGTTATTTCGACGCATAATGTTCTACTGGTATCAAAATGAAAACTGATTCTATGCCAGTCTTCCGGTAATTCTCGCTTTGGATAGAGAAACAAAATTTAATTAGAAGGAAATGAACAGCAATCGGAAGAAAAGTCCATCAGTCACTTGAAAGTTTGTATGAAAAAAGTAACAACTAGCAACGTAAATAAAGGGACCCAAACAAGGTTTTTATCCTCTGTGCAAACTCTTTAGGGTCTTCTCTGTGTTTGTACCTTCTCGTTCAAACCATAAAATTGATTGCATGGATTACTGACTCACTTAATGAATATTATAAGTATAATTAACTCTAGAAGTAGAAGGGTTCTTTTCGCCCATTCAATACTGTGTTTAAGCCTATCGAAAGTTTCATTTTATCAAAGACCTTAAAATTTATTCATTTTTTCAACGATTTCCATGAATAACTAAAGTTATCGCAAAACAGTTGAACCGAAGTATAATTTCTAATTGAAGACATATTGTATTTTGAGTTAAACTGCAGATCGAAATTCTGATACAACTTATCTAAAAAATGGTAAACTTAAATCGCATTGAATTGTTTTTTCAAAGCTTACATTATCTCACCCGAAGTTAAACTTTATCTTTAAAATAGTCTTCATATTAGATTATCTAATATTACAATACATGAAGCATTTACTTTATCATTAAGTCATTTGTAAAGTTATTCTGCAATTCTCTAAAAGCTATAATCAAATTAAATGTAAACTATATTTTGACCACTTATGCAGCGTAATCCTCAATTCTATTCTATGCTATTATGACATGAAATATATTTTATTCTTTCATGGATTCAAGTAATTTATGACCGATTATTACACCTTTACAGTAATTAAATGAATTTTATCTTTTTATGCCTATTTTGAATCAGATGAACAATAATAATAATTATTATTATTGAAAGCATTAAAAAGAACGTTATTATCATTAAAAGTATTTCTGATTATTTGAATTTGCATATAATGTATATATTTTGGGAGAAGACCCAACTACGATAAAATTGTACCCAAAAGTCTGATTGACATAAGCATTAATAAAATGCTTATGAAAAGAAAAATAGTATTAATTACGGGCATGCATGCAGTGTATAGTACTTAACAAAAGAGTGCACTAAATCTTAAAGACTCGTCAGAAATAATACCGAATGATTGATTTTTGATGATCAGTTAACAAATAATGATTAAGAACTTAGATTTAAGAAGAACCAGTTTTTCAATGTGACTGTCTCAGTATCTGAGTTAGACATCAAGATTTATTGAGTCTAGTAATAAACTATGTTTATTTAAACATTGAAAAATCTAAGCTAATTGTTGCAAACAATCATTATAATAAGCGTACACTTCTTTTCAACTCCATTTAACTCGTAGTTTATTTAAGTCATAATTCAAGTATAAAATCGAAAGAAAGAAAAGTCACTCTAATTAACTAAATGTTTTAATGTCCGCTCATTTGTATTCTTTAGGAATTTTCGAATCCTATTCAATGTGTTTGGTTACGCAAAACAATACAATTGAATATTTAAAAACGCTAACAGTATTTATTTTGGATACAAAAACTTTGTGCTATACTTCGGTAATGCGAAACTGTGTTTAATAGTTGAAAATAGGAATAACTACTGTAGGAACTACTGACAAACTTTCAAATTAATGGGTGAGTGCAAATGCTAGTGTTTCGACATGTAAGCAAGTGTTGGCTGCCCTAAACTATTCATTTTCTGTATTTTCAAGCAAATAAGATCGCTTTAGCGAGTTTGACTAAACATAACATACTGTTAATGATTGAAACATGCCGTCATTCGTTCTACTCATAACCAACTGTAAACTAATTCTAGTGAGACTGTCAGCTCTGCAAAATAACCGATTACCCTAAATGACCAGTTCTACTGAATCATGTACTGAAAGGGGCAGTCATTTGAGCTTTTGGTATTCAAGTGTATCAGCTTAACGAATAACACTAATTCAGCTGTAACTCAGTTTAGCAAAAGCGAAAAAACAGACTTTCAAATTTTGAATGCAAACTAGATTCAAATATATTTAAATAAAGCACTTGATATTCTCAATGAACTAATAAAGAAATTACTCTTCAAATTTAGTTATTAATAAACTCGACAACAATTAGCTACTCATTTCTTAGTGTTATTCTTGGTTCTTAGACCGTACACAAGTTTATGTCGAGCACAGAACCGAAGCATACAATTTGTTTGAGTTATCGATAAGAAATAAAAATATAATTGTTTGAGCATATTATTGTATTAGTTGAAGCAACTCTGAGTCGTTGCTGAAGTTTAGTTGCATGACAGACAAACTTAGCGTTTGATATTTTCCTTTAATTAGGGCGGCATTGGATGAAGTACTTTAACATTTTCAGAATATATCATCTCATTAATCACAGAAATTTAGGGGGAAGAGAGAGAGAGAGAGAGAGAGAGAGAGAGAGAGAGAGAGAGAGAGAGAGAGAGAGAGAGCGAGAGAGCAGTGAAGCAAAGAGGAGACACTATTTAATGATTGTTAGCAAGCAATGAAGTTGACTCTTAGTGTGTGTTAAGGTTGCCAACTGATTTCTCTACGAACTATGTTCCTATCATACATATCAACATCCGGGCGAAAAGCTTTTTAATAATTTGATTTTACCTCATAGTTCTCAGAGAGTCTTTTTTTCTTCTTCGGTAGAGAAGAAGCAACGACTCGACTCGGGGCGATGTGACAGGAGGTGTGTATGTGTGCCTCACTAATTGAGAGACTACAGCATGTATAAAGTCAAATTTTTGAGGTAACTTTTACCTTCATGGATGAGATCCCCGGAAGTTGGTCTTATGTTGGTCGAGACCATTAAAATTAAAGCCCGCATACCTTAGTTTTATAAACCTAATGGCAGGTGAGGCAAAACTAGTTCGGCTGTGAGTTGCTTCAGAACCCAAAAGTTTGTTTGTTTTACTTAGATTTTTCGGCCCCAAATATTGTATTAGGCAATGAATTATCAAACTGACAAAATTAAGCCAATCTTATGCAACAACAGCTGCAAAGCTTTTTTCACCAGAAGATTCATTATTTAACAGACGACAAATCTTTCTCATTGAAAAATACTGTGTATTGTGCAATTTATACGTTTAGATAATGAGGACAATCATATTATAGTTACGATTAGTTTGCATTTCATTTATTTCAGATATCAATCGTATCATCCCTTCAGTCAATAAAATAGATCTATAAAATTGATTTATACTCAATTCAATAAATGTCACTCAAGTCACAAAAAATATTAATCGATCAAAGAAAATAAATTGTTTTCTGTAAATTTTGTATTATTCAATTGATTATTTTTTTTAATTAAATCACTGTATGTTTGGCAAACTCGGAAATTAGGACTTTTTAAAAATAATTGAAACGTTCGAACAGTGAAACTGAAGATCATTAGAGAATTCCTATTGAGATAAAATACTTGATTAGCCTTAAACTGTTTGACACTCAATACTTCTTTTTTCTCAAATTCTTCCTCTTTAATTATAAATGCGAACTTTTAACCTTTTCTGATATCCTGTATTTTTAAAACTAATTAAATCCAATAGTTTTTTGTCAAATTTGTATTTATTTTGAAGAAAAAGTTTATATTTCATTCAAAGACTAAACTATCATTAATCAAATTCTAAGATTTTTTAAGCTTTTTCTTGTTTTCCTTCGTGAAAATCAACACAAATAAAACTTATTTTCTATGCCGCATAAATTTGAATCATCGATGAATATTTAATAATATGTAACACTAAACTATAAATTTAATAGAAAGCTTAGCGCTAATCAGCCCCCTTTGTAAACGATAAATAGATAAGTTTGATTAGTCAAAGTAATTCTTTTACATTTTCTTTTGAATAAACTTTGGATCGCAAACTTATCCAGTAAATTATTTGTTTCAAACTATTCGGGAAAGTTCTCAAAATGCTATGAAAAAGTTTACAACAAAATTGTCAATTTAAACATTGAAATGATTGATTTATTGAAATTTAAATTTATTGAAACTACGAGCGAATCAAACTAAAAAATATGAATCAAAATGTTATGAAAAATTGAAGGAAAGTTTATAAACAGGATATTGCTATAAATAGGAAAAAAGCATAAATTATTTCTGTTATGAAAGAAAATTTTTGGCTCAATGCAGTGTATAATGAATAAGTTGACGCAAAATTGTTGAGCTATTGTTTCATATTTTTTGTCAATATTTGATACCTACTAACGACACGTGCAATTTATATAAAATTTTTTTATATTAGAAAACAAAAAGTAGAACTGTAAATAAAGACAAAACAGGTTGTTCTGTCACGTATAAAACCGGAGGTTGAAGTCAGTGCTAGTGCTATACCTGAAACTTTAGGGACAGCCAAAGTTTTTTTGCATACAGATTATGTAATATATGAGCAAATCGATTGAAAGTCACTTATTGCAAAGTCATACTAAAAATGGGGACTCAAAACGGAAAGGGGGGAACTTCTACCAAAATAATATTGCCATAAACAATAAGCTCAGCTCAACTTTTCACTGGTAATAGTTTTACAGGTTTAACATTTTATCGGCTGTGCTACCAAAAAATGAGCTAAAATCCAAGCGTGAGTTATAAATAATAGCAATTATTTTACTTTCCAAACAATCTATATCTACAGCTGGGAAAGAGTTTTATAAATTGATTGAACCGAGCTTTTTCGTGATGAAAGAGTTGGCTCCCACTAAATGGTTAATTATCGAATGCTGTAATCGTATCCTATTATTCTTATTATTTATTACCGAGAATTATTTACTAACAAAAAGTATTGTATTCACAAGCTTTCATTATTCAAACACTCAAAGAGTATATCATTTGTTTGCATTGAGTTGTTTTGAACTTTTTTCAACTGCTTTTCATTAATTTAAAGGAACGAGAATCAAGATTACAGAAACACACATCAAGATTTATACTACTTTTGGCTCAATGCATACATTTGTGAAAATTTATGGAAAAAACGAACGCTTTTCGATAACGATCTGCATATCTAAGACATCAAAATCAAAAGTAGGAAAGAGAAAGCTTTAGAGAGAGTGTGTAAGAAATACTAGACACTAAATAAAATGCAGTTTATTTTTTAACTAAACTCTAGTTTTGTATAAGTGTAGCGCTTATATAGAGTACTAGTACTTCCTCGTCAAACTAATCAGACTTGCAAATGAACGCAACAAAAAAATGCTTATTACAAATTAAAATTATCTTTTAAATTAGGTTAAGGTCAATCACAATTAAATTGAAATTAACATAAATTGACAAAACTGTAGTCGATACTGTTTAATTTGATAGAGGTGTAGCGTCTACTTCAATATTCGCTGTGCATAAGGTTATTCAATATGCATGTATAGCATAGCAGTGGGCATTCACATAAAAAACACTGATCTCAACACAGATCAGAACAACTTCCGAATAACAATTAGAAGAATCTGTAATTAAGTGCGGGATCGTTATTAAATCTAATCGCTTCACAAAACAGACTCGAAAGTGTGTTTTAGTGGTCATATTATTTTCGAATGTATTGCGTGTTTAGTTGTTGTGCCGTAACCACTATATGAAAACGACACGCGATCCATTCAAGAGTTATTAATATTTTACAAACCAATATTTCTCGGTTTATCACAACTAGTTGTTTTAAGATTCAATATTAGAAATTGTACTTTTGTTGTCTATTTTTAACCGACTCGAACCACAACATTACGTGAATCACATTTTCAATTAAATTAAGTACTTTATTAAAAACCTTGTTTCAAAACTTTCTTCTAATAAAACCAAGTTTTGCAGTGATAAAAATTAGTTTTTAAAAGCTTTTTAAAACTTCCCAGATTTTCATTCATTTAGATTGAAATCCCCTTCAATTATAGTCATGATGCTATCGTCTCTCTCTCTCTCTCTCTCTCTCTGCACAAAAATAATAAATTATTAAAAGCGATTGTAAGGAATCACCGCTGGAGGCAAACAATAAAATCAAAAAAGCAAGAAAACATGAATTATAACTATCTCTTTCTTTCATTTTTACCTAAAAACTGGTTATTTTTTGGGCGTCACTTTTTCATTATATGTTCTCATGCATTTGGCTCATAGAGCACATAATCTTTTTGATTTGCATAAATCTCAAGCTAAAGATTGGTCTAAATTATGTTTTGGGGATATTAGTATCGGAACACTTGATGAGAACCAATTCTTTCCATAGAAATATTCCTTATTTTAAGAGCTTTGGTTACTTTTTCCAGTCACTATTCAATGTAGATTATAAGCAAAGAGTTACGTCATACAACAGATACTTAAATCTAGTGACAAAATCAATTATGAGAAGCAATGCTTCAATTGTATAGATTATGAAATCAAGTTGTAACACTGGAACCAATTACGTGATCACAATAGCATTTAATAGCAGAAAGAAAAGTTGATTCTAATTCACAAAATGACAATTTGACAAAAATTGAACTCAATAATAGAATGAAAAGGTGAGGTCTTCATTAAGACTTTTAACTAACTCACAATGTTTGCTAATGATTTTTTTTATGAGCCAAAAATATCTGAAGCATAGCTCTGTAATTTCCTATCTTAATGAATGCAAAACAAAAGGTATCGAGTAATAGATATAGATTGAAATTTGCAAAATTATCTCCAGTGTTGATGAAGTCATTACATCCTGACTTAATATACAATTTGACTGCATTTCAATCATTCTCTAAATCCATAAAATATTGAGTCTTCTTTTATTTCAAACAAATATAGAAAAGATAGAAATTTTTGGACGTTTAATCATGAAAAATGTTAAGTACAAAGTTAAGCACATCAACAATTCTTTTTCGAAATAAAACAAAACTGGGAATTAGCTCACTTTGACTGAGTAATAAAGATTAGATAAGACTTTCAGAATTTAATTTTACAAACTAATCAGTATTTGAACGCTTGTCTGCAAAAAAGTTATATATTCTTCGAAAAAGCTGAGAAGTACTTAGCTTTGAGTTTATTCATTCATTTAAAGTTATAAATTATTTTTATGTTTGACGAAAGTTTGATAAGATCATAGTTTACAATGAATGGCTCCTAAGTAATTAGTAAATATAATTGGGCTAAAAAAATAAATATCTTACAAATGCAACTCAATATCTATTTAATGTTTAATGTGGCATCATTAAAAAACAATCTTACCACTTTAAATTCATTATATTTGAATGTTGTTTCATAATGAGGAATGAGTGAAAATATTTCATTAAAATATTATCAATCTATACATCAAATCAAAATATATAATAATCATATTAAGACACAACCTTGAATATGTTAAGTTAAAAACAAGCGTAGAGACTTTGATTAAAACTTCGTTTTCATTGAAAATAGACTAATTTAATATTCAGAACACATTTAAGTATTAGAATTGCTTAAGAATCTGCATATCAAGTATTGGATACTTATCAAACGTGTGTCAATCTTTCAAAAATGTTAATTGAGCAAAACTCGCATAATATGCATTGAAAGGAGCAAGTTATCGCATTTAATTGATTAGCTTTATAAGTTTGCAATCATTTATTGATATGAATTAACTTTGGGGAATATGATTTTGTGATGCGCCAAACACAGCACTTCAACTGTTTATGTTATGCTTTATATCATACAATCTTCAACAATAACTCAAACAATAAAATGAATTTATAATTTTCATAAGTTAAATTAATCCTCCCTTTAAAGTATCAAAGCGATCTTTCAGATTAAAACAAAATCTGGGTTTTATCGTAAATACTGGTATAAAAACGTTTTATCTTTTTAGCGCAATTTCAGCACAAAACTCGAGATAATGCTTGTATCAAAAATTTGGTTTCCATTAAGCGAAGACACTCTGGAATTCGTTTCAATTGAAATTCGTGTCTCGACTCTTTCAATGGAATCATATTTTTTAAAAGCCACTTTTCAGTCATCTTATATCAAATAAATTTCATTGATTTAGTAAATAAGAAAAAGATTAAATTTATATTTTTAGTTTTGAATTGTTAATTAGGATTCATTTCTATGAATGAAATTTGATGATAACATTTTCTATGAAGGAATTACGCCATAAGATATAGAGTAGAAGATTTGAGCAAAAAAAATCAGAGCATATCCATTATCGAATAAGATACTTATTGCGTAAAGAACATTGATTGCTTTTACTAATTTGTGGACCACTAGAGTTTGGACATAATTGAATATAAAAGAAGTTTATAGCAATAGATATGAATCCCAGAGGTGTCTTTAATAGTTAACAGATACATAATTGTATTTTTTGGTCTGTACAGTATGCAACGATTTGGTTGATTTGCTATATTGAGCCTAAAATTGCGTGCATTTGTTGTGGTCCTAAAGCATATGTGAAGCAGTGATACGATATATGTTAGATTTAACCACTATTTTGGGATTCTCTCTGTAAAAGTTGGAATTGAATGTGGTCTGAATGCTTAATATAATAGCCTTTGCTTAGGCTTACAAGCTGTACTGGCTCTATGTGTGCATTATATACGGTTTACAACAACCAATACTACAACCAAATTATCTTTGATAACATACAAAACTTTAATTCTTATACAACAACAATTTGGTGTCTTTTGATCGTTTTTCATTCTCGTTAACTGATAGCTTAATGATTAGGACTGCACAATTAGTAAAAGGTTGTAATTCTGAATTTCTGATCACGTCTTCTTTGACCCAATAATAGTGAGCTTTACTTACAGCTAATTATAATAATGAATGGGTTAACAATTGAGCCCATCGTCTCAGACATATTTCAATTTATTTAGCTTACAATACTTTATCATTTCTTTCCGATACTAATTTGTCTCTTAACTTCTTATAGTATTTACAAGTTTGTGGTTAACCAACGCTAGCTATTGGCAAACTGTGCAAACCTAAGCCTAAACCTTATTATAATTTTTAATGCGCTGAACTTCCCCTCGAATGCAAATTTAGGGGTAACTACAAGAGAATCTCTAATTAGATATCTTAACTTATATCGATTACATCAGTGTATGTACACTGAATTTTTATTATAAGTTGCATTTCCTAAATTGTTTATTAAGTGATGTGCAATGAAATCGTGAAATACATATAATAGATATTTATATATGAATTACAAAATTATACGTAAATCATTTTTTGGGCAGAAATTGAATATATTGTTAAGGGTTTAAAGTTTAAACCATTAATACTCGATGCATAAACTTGTTCTCTACTGATTTTTTTGAACAACACCAATGTAGATAATGACTGAACCTAAGCAGAAATAGACCTTATTCTGTGTGTACTTGTAGTTCACTTTGGGTTTTATGATTCAAAGTTGTTCAAAGATTCAGTGCTCTTTTGGTCGCTCATTACTGTTATGATCGTAAATCTGAGTGACTTCAGAGTCAACGACTCTAAACACTTACCCAAACAAATTAAAAATTTGCTAATATTGAACTAATCTTCAGACTTACTACTTCACAGTAATCTTTATGTTAGAAAAATAATTAATGACTGTTGGATTTGCGCAATCCGTATGTTTGCCGAAATAATTGACAGCATTCTTGCTGTTTCTCGAGTCAACTCTACAAATATGAAAACATTTACACTCATATTTTGTGAAATATTCTTTATTAATTCTGAAAGTATAAAAACTTAGATTTTGAGCTCTCAGTTTGAAATATTTATGAGATTTGGTTTTGTAGCTTTATTCTTCTGATTAGATTCAACATTTAATGTGAATGTGTCTAATCTGTCTAAGATTTTAGAAACCAGTTCATCATTAAAGGATTAAACAATTTTGCAATGTTTTTAATAATATTTGAACTGCTATTAATTGATCGTTTGTACCTGTTTTGATTCATACTCGTTCTGTGTTTACTCCTCAAATTAAAAGTACTGCTCATTGAAACAGAGTTATTTAATGTATGTACAACTCTTTAGAAGTTAATCAAATATAAGTTTCATAACAACGTATTCTTCTTCTTTGTTTCGAATGATAGATTGACAGAACTTTATACTGTACTCATACACAGCTAATTCAAAGATTGTAGTATTTGAATGCGCCGTATTTATAAACGCTTTAATTATGCTTTCAATCACAGCATTACGAGTTAATAGCAATTGGCATGAAGAAGTTGAAAGAAAATATTTATAAGAGAAAGTTTCTCTTTCTTTAGACTATAAGCAATGACCACACCGTGACGGGGCGGGTATGAGAAAGCCTTTAATCATAAACTCAAATCGCAAACTACACTGTTTTATACACATCCGTCTTTTAAAATACCCTTAATTTTTAGCACTGTTTCCAAATATCGACGAGCCTCTAAAGGTTGCGTCGGATTGCCTTTGATTGCGATAGACAATAATAATATAATAAGAGGGGTAACTTACTTATCAAAAGGGGAACCAAAGCATTTACAACTTTTCATGTGCTCAGGGGACAGAAATGAACAACTAGTTCATTCTTTGGTGAAGCATTTATTACAGTTACCGTCAGATCCAGTCCCCGAATTTGATTAATGTAAGAAATAAGATTTTCTTTGCTATTAATCTAAACTGATTTTTCTTGAACTTTTTTTATTCTAGCTTAACATGTTCGAGGACTCCCTTAAACTTTCAGCAAAATTGAATATACAATAATTTTTGTGATTAAATTTTTTCTCACAAATTGAAATTTTGAAAAATCATTCTTCAAAACTAAGTGTAACTGATTACACAAATGATTTTTATTAGCCAACACTACGTTACATCAAAGTCATTAAAATATTACAAATTTTTTGGAAGTTTCGTAAATTTTTGTTTATTTTGCTGAAAGGTCCGAACACGAGAGATTCAAAATTGAAGATTGAATAGCTGTAGAATTACTTATACAATTTGTGTAGCGAAACAAATTTGAGCTGGTATCTATTGCAATGATTTCTGAAGACTCAATTGTTTAACTGAAAATAATAGGTATAATTTTTATGGATGATTGAGGAAATTATCAGCCACTTTGTCGTTATTATATTTGTTTGCGAAAATAAGAACTTGACTGCATTACGATAGTTCTTAATCATTGGTAGTTCTTTTCATATTTAGGGGAAGCATATCATGATATTATTTCTTCTTCTCTCTCTCTCTCGCTCTCTTATAGTTGTTGCAAATCGTGTATTTAGTTCTAACAACAATCAATCATTTGGCTGCGCACATACTATAATCAGTTACCCTCTAAAAGAAATGTTTGGTTCGGGCGCCGCAGATGCGATTTTAGACAATTATACATTTTTGGCTTATTTACACATTCACATTATTCTCGCTTCGCCTTTTAGCGATTCAAAAATCGCTTTATTGCCAATACTTGAAATGTTACATTTTGCCGACTATTACATATATGATGCAGAAAAAGTTGAAATACATCTTTGACCAGCAATTATACGATAAAACATTACGCAACAAAATGATCTTATATATATAAATCACTTTCAGCATGCAAACTAAGAACTAGTAATTTTGAATCCATTTTTAATCCTTTTATATAACATTATACATTATTAGTGATTAGTAAACTTGAAGCCATTAAAATGTCAATATTTACCACTATAGACAAAATTTATATATCTGTACAAACTTGAAATCTTTCACAACTTTGAATATCCGTGTTTCGAAGCACCAAACGCATTTTACAGTTTATTCTTTATTTAATTTTATTTGATAAATACATTATGCAAAGTAATAATTAGCCATTATTGAGAAAATAGTTAAGCCATTAATTTAGAAATTACTCTGAAACTCATTAATAAACATGTTCAGTATTAGAGGCTAAATAACTAGGGATCTCACCGCGTGAGGTAAGCAAATAAATGATCTCACTCTCCAACAAATATATTCATTCTCAGCAGAAAGTGTGGCAAAAATTTTTTTCGTTTTCTCAACCAATAAACTATTCGCTACTGCTCATTTGTTATGAGTATTATTGCCTAAAAAATTATAAGACTCATCATTATTATTGTTCATAAGTTGATTGCATAATATCTGTGGACAAGTGCTGTGTAGAGTATGCGATCTCATACTAGTGTATGATATGTATTTATGTATATAAGTTTAACGTTATATATTATAATAAACTGTTAGCCTCATAAGTAATGATCATAAACTTTAGCCAATACTTATGCCATCCTTTTTCGCACGAGATGCCATTTTCATCAGCAGTTTCTATGCCTAAATGGCTTACCTGCAAGTGTATATATTATCAATTGTATTGCCTGACACTATGAGAGTTCATAAAGTTGTTGCTAAAACTAATGCCCAATTTTGCTCGAGTACCATTTGATTGCATAAACTTAGTCTAATTTATTATAATCTTTTATTTGTTGCACTGTAAAAAAAGATAACAATAAATAATGAGAATAAGCATATATGAATGGATCTAAAGCACGTATGGATAGCAATGGCAAATCCCGATCATTCAGAATTATTCCTTTGGGTCGAAGTAAACGCATTTAAGAAGAAGGAATCTCAATATAGCGATAGCTAAAGCCATAGCAAGTAATGTACAGTTCAGTACCAGTCAATGCGAAGAGAAGGCAAAGAGAAGAGAGACTCGTGGAGCGTATGTCGGCGGTCCTATTTGTAATCCTATCACGTATTTATACGCTTCATTCTAATTCCTTTTAGGGTCCAAGTCATATAGTTCATGATGCTTTCACATCACGAACAAATCAAATGAACAACATTCAGACTCACAATGGAAGCAAAAGATGTTGGTGTGTGTGACTCAGTATATAGTGTGTATGTGTGAGTGTGTGTGTGTGTGTGTGTGTCTATGTGTGTGTCAGTGCATACGTCCAAACCGAGCAACTTTTAGCTCTTTGGGCTTATCTCGACTAAGCAATGGTTGCAACCAATATATATGACTCTCTGTATCAATTGCGATACTGCACTCTATTAATGTGATCTGACGTCTAACTTTATGAGTAAAACAGAGTTATCTTAAATGATGCCCAAAAAACTTAAAACTCGATATTTTAGATTCTGAAATAAGTGACTAATTTCTATAAGTCCGATCTGAAAATTAGAGCTAAAATAGATTGGATTTAATGACGATTTTTTCCTCTATCATAATGGCCATTATCAATATAGTAAAAAACCTTTATGTTTATTCTATACCTGCATTTATAGTAGTTATATGTGGGATAAGTCATCACGTTTTCTCATATGATATTCGAACCATTTATCGTTTGCCAACAAAAATGTGCAATGAGTTCGAGTGACAATTTTAATAGATAATACTATTTTAATGGCATATTACTGTCGTCCACTCTCAGTAATTAGTAAAAGTTAATAAATATAAAAAAGTAAACAATGACTGCTTTTATGAGTTTCGTGCTCACGATCAAAACCACATATAAATAGATTCTCATAACGCAATTGATTCAAATAAAAGTTCGTATAAGCAAAAATCTGGCAATAAAATGCGAGAGAGAGATGATTATGATCTCTGAAACGGCATCTTTAATATTGATATTTTAGTGATGAGCAGGAAAATATAATTGAATACATTTGAGAATATAATAGATTATTAGCTATCGTAACGAACGGAAGCAATATAAGCCAACATTTGTTTTAGGAGTTCAAACACTACAATTCATATTTAGCTGAGGCAGACATTAGGCAAAACAATATTTTGTTTTTTAAATCCACTTACAGTACATCTGCAGTTGAGGTAAAATTTGTTGAATGCAGTCATTTTCAATTGACATTTCCTCAGTCTTGCCTGAGTTTTTTTACATTAGGTTATATTGAATGTCCAATTGTAGTGATTATGGCCAGCGATAAACGACATTTTAAAAACAGTCATCGAGTCTGTTGAAAATTATATATTTTCATCGACTCTTAGTTTCTTTACAGTATTGCTTCTCAGGTATTACTGTATTTTGTATTACCTGTAATTTTATTAACAGAGAACACAAGAGAGGGAGAGAGAGATAGAGAGAAGGAGAGAGAAAAAGAGAAAGAGAGAGAGAGAGAGAGAGAGAGAGAGAGAGAGAGAGAGAGAGAGTCTGAAGAGAGATGAAAGACTGAACGAAGAAAGAGAGAGAGAGAGAGAGAGAGATAGAGAGTACCAAGAAATAGATTTGTCCGAATGGTCTACCTTGACTGGATATAAATTAATGAGTACTTTAATAATTACCTATAGTGAGGATGGGATGAGAAGTCATTAGTAAACAATAATAGCAGTTCTATTTCTGTTAGTGAATACTGAAACACATAAGAATCTGTTTGATTGCATCAGATGTAAGCGAACAATTATATACGGAAGGGAAATGAAATAATTATTGACATCTTCTCTATTATGACTATCTCCAGGAGTGATCATCATTTTACTCAATGGAAAGAAGAACCTCTTCTACAGGAAGTTATTCGCTTATAATTAATTTTTATTTCTTTTTTATTATTTGTCATTTTTATCAATTATAGTACAAAATGTTTTAAAAGGCACTCTTCGAGTTTGTTAAAGAATAAGACGACTGTCACATAATTTATTTTGAGAGCTGTATTTGAGAGCAACGCAACGCTAAGATGTTCTCATCAATCGAATACGATCGCAGCTATTTCTTGACACACAAAATAATATTACGTTTTAATGATTATTACGATAAAATAATCACTTAGTCCTCTCGCGCGATGTAATAAAAAGGCTGGACTGGGAATGTAAGGCGTGTTATGCAACGACTGATAATAGTTATAATGCAAAATTTGAAGCCATATCAGGCTCGAGAAGAATAACAGAAACAAAAAGAATAACAACTATTGCTATTCTAATGTATGTATTTGAGGACTTGTGTCATATAATAATAAAAGAGATGAGAGTTTGTTCATTGTATAAAAGAGACGAATCGCACGCGAAATAGTAATATTCAGTTGTATTTCAAGCTTCGAGAGTGGGGGAGAATATGTAGTTATGGTGCTATAAATTAAGTTTTGATTATTAATATCAATCAAAAAGTCATACGAAACCATTAACGGAAAAGCTGATTCATATCAATGGCGGTAAATAAATTGATAGATTTTATGAGATGTTGCGCAGCACTTAGTGCTGATGTTTTTTCAATTATAAGCTTTTATACTGTACTATAAAATTGAATCAGTCTTTAGAGCACGAGTTACGAAATAATTTATTTATTTATTATTTTTTCAGTTAAGATCGTTTACAATAAGTGGTTTTCATCCTTTTAAGGTTGAACTTCGAACTGTTTTTGATGCCAAACGAATATTAGTTGGTTCTGAAATCTAGCATTAAGTAAAAGAAGGTCTTAAAATGCGAAACGAGTCCAAACTCACGTTTTTAAGGAAGGGCTAGCAATCGAGGCAATGGCAGGAAATTCGTTTTGGCCCACAATGTGACCCCTTCCTCCTCCATACAAAGAATGAGTCCGACATCAATTCATTCATAAAAGAGTACATAACAGCTAAAGCCACGGCAGAGTTGTTTATGTATCACTTCATTCAATGCATCCTCTAATTCGACCCCAAAAATGTTTATAAGCGTTTATAAAGACTTGTTTCTAAAAAGTTGGTGCCCTTAGACCTTATTTTTCTTCCATCATTGCTTCCTATGTAATGAAAATTCAATTAATATTTCTTCTTTGAAAGGATTTACTCCCAAATCATGAAAAAAGGCAACGCGAGAAATGGTTATTAATTTTTTGTTTTACACATACAATACCATTGGAGGCTTTGGTGCCATTCAGCAATTTTCAGCAATAAAATTATAAACAGAACTGACTCTACGTGACGACGTGCAACACTCTTTGACCGTACCATAAATACCAAATACTAAGATTTTCTCAAACATTTAACATCTAAGCATCTGAATAATGCGCGAGAATATGAAAAAGAGGCAAAAATTTAAAAGTCAAGTTTGTGAACCTGAAAGACAGACCTGAAACTGAGTAACAGGCAGAAGGATAGGGAGAGACGAATGAGAGATATTCAATGGTCTGTACGTCTGAAACGTTCAAAAAGACCAATAGAATTATTATAGCAAACCATACAAACCGTACCCAAGAGAACGCTTTGGAGACCAAAGTCAGGACCAGTCATCTCTTGAGCTCACTCTCTGGTAACTCGTTTAGCGGCTTTGTGTAGGTTCTGCTGTTCTGGCATTAGTTACCATTACTTACAGGTTAGGCATAGGCTTTCACTTTGTAGCACTTGTCTGATCAATCATACAAATGACTTTTCCACGTTTATGCTTCTTTTCATGCTTTTGTCTCATCTATTGAGGACCGAATACAATACTTTAAAAGTGATAGACATTCAATGCAGATATCGTGCAGAAAGCCCTCAACGTGTTGGCATGAGATACACTTATTATTATTATTACTACTACTATATAATGCTTCCTATAATAGATATTATTGATACCACTGTTAGGCTTAACTATTGAATCGCTTATTAATGTTATACAATATAGAATATAATTTTCCGAAAGTTTGCTCTTAATTAGGTTGAAGTGATGTAATAGTATTGACGTGTTATGTTTGTAACAGTTTGTGAGATGCGTCCGTTCACCTCAATCTCTGCTTAAATAACTTTACTCAATAAAAACTGTGATACGAGAAGAGGCACTCTTTTTATTTTAAAATGACTTACACTCCCTTTACTATGAAGTAAGTCAGATAAATGCTTGAACATGTTGACCGAACAACAGTGTTCAAAGACGACATCAAATTTGTATAAAAATAAGAGATGCCAATAAACAGTTATCTCTCGGAGTAATAATGACTCGCGATTAAGTACAATATAGAGTAAGATCAAATGAAATAAATTTTGCAAATAAAAGTCAGGTGTAACTTGAGAGACCCTTTTTATGAATCAAAAGCAAACTTTCCACTTCTAGTTTTAATACTTCTTTTACCTGTTTTTTTTCTCATGTTAGGTTAAATTTCCTTTGGTATCAATTTTAATGGTAATCTGCGATCGCATCCACCAAAAAGTGCTGTTCATATCTTTCATCCTACATACTATAACCGATATGAGCGCAATGGCGAATTCCTACACGGTGTTAGTCCTAGAACTTAACAGACATTATATACTCATATATATTTTTCTTTCCCCTATTTTGCGCAAAGCAAACCTAAAGCATTAGAAGCACTCCCATTCCAAGGCTGGGGCACTGAAAAACTTAAAAAAGTTTTAAACTGTTTGCAAAAAACTTGTTGGAGTAAAAAAGTCATGATCATTTGCTTCAGGCTAGCCTGCGATGGATTTTAAACGCTAAAATTTTCTAGAAATCTTTGAACATTTGATTAGATCAATGGTTCAGCTGATTGAGTAAGAAAAATAAAATATATTGAAAATATGTTTCTAAAAATATTTTTCCTAAGCGAACGCAATCTCTTCTCCCGAAAAAATTCTTAAAAATGATGGGAATCGTGATCAACGTATACTCACTTTGATGTTGATCTCTGGTAATCAATTAATTAATTGTTAATTAAAATAAATGATATGTTGCATTAAATGTATTTGAATTGTGAAACGTTTTCTCGTTCTCTCGTTTGTATTTTTAAATTAGCAAAAACATTATTTTTACTCAAACACTAATGTATAACAAGAGAGACTAACTTTTCATTGAGGACATTATTGAATGTCTTTCATGTTTGTAAAAATGTTGTAAAAATGGTAATGAAGGGGAGAAAAAGTGAGTGACTGTTACGCAAAAACCGTAATCAAGAGAAAATGCATTGGCCAGACTCGCCTTTTAGCTTTTGCATTATGCATGCAATGTTTTCAGCAATAGATGCGATTCACTACCATTTCATCATCAAAAGTTTAAAGCCCTACAGGCTCTATGTGTAAACAAACACAACACTTACCATTGAATAAGATTTTTGCATATTTTAGGTGATAAACTATAACGACTCAAATAGATTGAACGCTTAACAAGTTTAAGAAATCTAGTGTGGATCATAACTCAAAAGCAACGCTTCAGTCTTGTCGCAAAATTCATATCAATTTGACTTTATTTTTCATACCTTCTCTTAATTAAGTATTCTTTACCATTATTTAAGTCTACTCACAATACTGGTATAGAAATGACACTAAAAAACAACCCATATATCGTGTTAAAGTTTATATAAAGTTTGTATAAATACGTTTGTGTTGTGCTCAATGCTATGACTTAACAGAAGATATGACTTAACAAATTTTATTTATCGCTTATAAATTTCTACTTTGGCCTTAACATCAAGTTTTTTCTCTAAAATTTTCATTAAAGAAGCAAAAAACAGGCGAACATTTAATAAAATGCTGACCTTGGCTCCAAGTTATTCAAGACTTTGAACGTCATACTAATGGCAAATACAGTAAGACAGTGAAAAAGGTATAACTGGCACGTCTATGTGCACGGAAAACGCCACAAATCAATCGATTGATAAAATAAACCAATCTATTTCTCCAAAAGTGTCTTCTTGTTTATAACTTTAAAACTTATTTATTAGTTTGCTGAACAAATTTAAAGCTTAAGGAAATCGATTATATTAGCAAATGAGTTGTCGCACAGATCATACGTTTTGAATGAGAGCTCACCAATACTTTCTATCTTTAGATCATTTGAATTAAGTGAATAACTTGCGCAATTGATCAAATTTGAAATGTTTTTTCTGTCTTTTTTCCTCCATTTTTCCTTCTTAACCATTAGACCAATTTCGTCATTGCGATGACTAAATCTTAGAGCAAAGCTCGACAATAATGGATTATATTGATCGCATGATTGCTGTGCCTTTTGTTTGTATTATAGAGAAAACAGGGATTAGTTGAGTGAGAGGCAAACGCAATGAAGAGCTTATTATATGATGAAGTGCTTTACAAACATATCACAAATTATTATTGTTGGCCCAAAATTGTGTTCTCTCTCTGTTGAGCTGAAAGTTGGACTACTTTTAGTGAATCGCGAGGACACACATATTTGCCATATTATATACAGGCTTCGAGTGAAATAGCATCTAATGAGCACGTCTCACATTGAAATTAGTTGCGATAAGCCTTTTTCCAGCTAATAGTTACTAACAATTCACGATACAATATAGTGACGCATTAAACCCATTGGACAAAACAGATACGAAACACCACCAAAACAATAGGTTTACTGCTACGAAAAGTATTTTTTATTTAGTCATATAATGTTAATCATAAAAGCTGTTCATCAATTTGTATCATTTCCGCAATGACAGAGTTATATAATTGAAAAGAAGTTCTTATTCTTCTGCTTTTATTACAGGTTTTGATTGTGTTTGCATTTCGCGACTATACACAAAGTTTTAGGTTTTAGTTTCAGTAGTATCTGTTTGTTGTATTTTTATTTTTCGTGTAGAATTACTTTTTTCATGAAGGCAGTAAAGGCTATGCATAAAGTTATAAAAGACCTAAAATTGAAGACGTGATTTCGTTATGCGGCATTGCTTAGCATAGCATTTGTTAGCAATTTAGAAATACTCAAACTCTGAATAAAAACAGAGATATCGTCAAAAGCGAACAGAGCGAGAATGAGTTTTTCTGGTTGGTTGTCAGGCTTCAAATATGACCTCATATTTGTGACAGCATTTTTACCATTTTATTGCTAAAATGTCATCACAAATATGACTAATTTGAAAATTTGATGGCTATTTGAGCAGCTATTTGAACAGCCATTTGAACAGCCATTTTTTACAATTAACTGAGAAAACACTTCTATGAATTTGAATTATATTTTTTAGAAACTATATTGTAAATTCATTTCAAATTTGAATCATTGCTACTCTTTTACTCTTATCTAATTAATACTAATGCTTATTAGCAATTATAGACAAATTAATTTGTATTTGCATTCCTATAAATAGTTTAATTGGCATTTCATGCAATTTGTATTAAATTATTTAATTGATAATTCGTGCCATTTTTTCATAGCAATTTATTTCATTTTACAATTATGTTAGAACTCGAACCTGTTCCCTGAAGATCACAATACAATTAATGTAAAACAACTGTATAAGAAACAAAGATTATTATTTCTCACAGAGCTATAAAATAGCTGTCAATAAATTGTAAATTTTGTGAAGTTCTTTCCTAGAAAAATAACTCAAAATATAGGATTACTTGCGCATCAGGTTATACGAACTTATTGATTATAACTTTTCTTAAATATATCCAAACTCAACTCACAAACATTTTAAATCTTAAAATCATTAGTAATTTCTAAAATATCGCTTCGTTTGGAGATATTTTAAAATTTAAATAATAAAAGCGCAGGTTTGTTGTATTCGAGTTTCAATATCTTTCATCGATAGGTTTGTCTGCAGTTAAAACTTGTGAGGATTGATTGCCTTCAAATCTTTGACCAAAATTTGTTGAAAAATGTTCAAAAAAGTTTGATTTTGCCGTAAACGTCAATTTGCCACTAATATCGTATAAAACAAGATTACAGATTCTGATAATTCTTAATGTTATCCATAATGGACTCAATTTTGTTAGCTATCTTATTTTTAGAAATGAATTAACAAAGAAAATATTCCAAAATGAGTTTTTGCACTTTTCTTCTTATATACGATGTTTTATATTGACTTGATAAAATACTTATTTTGATGTTTTGTGAATTAAACTCTGAAGTTTTAGTGGAATATTATTTAAAACGAGATGAAATGTTAATTCTAAAGTAAAAAATTGATGGCGTAAGTTTATAGTGTGTATTGAATTATCATTAATAAACATTGAATTATGCAAAATGAATGCTTATATTTAATAACGTGTAATGCGATACAACATAAATATTAGGTTACTCTTCATTATAAGCTAATAACTCGTAGACCTGAGTGTATTTGCTATGAAAAGAAAATCTTTACAATCGTATTAATGCTCTAATCATACATTTATTTTGATTGAATATATCATTGCTATTAAAACCTTATAACAGGTAATTGCAAATAATTTCCTATTGTTTGCAAAACTTAATATTGTGAGTGATTTTCTCCGACGACTACCTGTCTATACGCTAAGGGATTTGAGCGCAAAACGCAAACACCGCATGGGCTCACTATTGGGCTCACTATTGAAATGATGAGACACGCTATGAAAAAAATACTATCATTGAATCCAATTTAGGTCCGCACGTATGCTATCATTCTAAATGTCTACCCTATCAATGCAATAAGTTATACGATAGGAGTTTGGGCGATATATTTTTGAAAAGTGCAAAATGCAAAGCATGACATTTCACGTCTAAGCGAGTAAACTACACAACAGAATGAAAAAATAGATGATTGTATTGTAGAGAGTGGTTTGAGTACATATTAAAAAAAGTTGAAAATTATACGGGCGCTAACACTATAGAAGAGAAGCATTTAAGATAATAATGGAGCAGTTTATTTCAAACGTGTATTCTCCTCCCAAATGCACGACAATTTTCAGGCACTGTTTCGGCTTTATTCATGAAGAAACAAGACTTACTTTTTTACTGGATACACAGTTTGCTTATGCAGTATATTTGCAAGTTATACACAGGTATATACATATATATCACTATCGCCAAACTCTACAGCCAACTCTAAGCTCTGTGTACACTTTATACTATTCATTATGTTGTTAAGTCTTTTTTGAAAGACCATTTACGTTAACTTTTGTTCGGTGCCAGTCAGAAGACTTGGAAGAAGTCAGTTTATAACTGTCTAACTAAGTCCTAAACTTATATCTGGTATTATACGGTTACTTATTTCATGTTCCTCTTAGTTTTCGATTTTGTCAGTCCCGCTCTTCATAAGTAGTGAAGAAGATTTCAGGTTATAATCAGTTTTAGCCAAAAGATTGAGAAACATTTTGAGCGGTTAAGCAGTGGTCTACCTTTTGATGCGGGCAAAGCTCGCAGTGAGGAAACGTCATTCACTTTGGGAGAGAGAGAGCATAACACAGTGAGACATGTGCCTCTTTCTACCTCCTTCTGTGGTCTGTGATGGCTTATATTGAGAAGTGGCCGTCAGGTTAAGATTATAGACATCAGTTTATAAGATATCTTGCATGAAAACGGCTCATGTATGCCATATTCCCGCTGAGCTTTGATGCCATATCACCAAAATGCCAATGTTGTGATTCAAAGCCGCCCTCAAACACAAATCTTTGTGCCCAACAATTTTAATATTATACTATCATATCTGACATAATATCGTCTACAAAGAAAAAAACTATTGATGAGAGACACCAAACTGTCTTCTTTTTTCTTAAGGATTTGATACAGGGATTAAATACAAGTTTGGGAAACAGTATATCTGTATAAATAAATTTGCACAGTATCGCATATCCTTGTTTAATACTTAAGCCATTTTTCTTTTTTCTAACTTGAGTAAGAAAATCACATGAGCTTTAACTTAAGACTATTTAGCATTGACTTTGAAGCGCTATCAGTTTTACGTGTACAGCTATACCTTTTTTCAATTGGCTTTTCTATTTCTTCATTCATGTTTGCATAGAAGGCCACTTTTGGAGTTACCATTCACAGCATGTGTGCTTTTAATCTTTGTAGGCAATCGGACTCGCAGGTCCACATTGTGACGCTAGATATCTGAAGTTTTTGCAGCCAAAGCTCAAGAAAGAACCTCGAGCAATATCAAAGCTATCTCTGAAGTGCCTCTAAGTTTTAGTCAGGGCTGAGCAAATATATTGTAACAAATGCTGTATATGTATTTGCAAATTTCAACACTGTTTTTCTACTTTAAACATTTCAATGGCAGTCATTTCTTGAACTCCAATTAGGTTCTGCTTAAGGAAATTAATTTATTTGATTTGTCATTAAGAAATATTTAGAATTATTGTAACTGTGATTAGCACATGTTTTAATAAGTTTGAAAACCCTTATTTGGGTCTAATGAAAAAATGAACTGAAATTGATTATATGTTTTCATAGGCATTATAGTAATTTGTTTTCTGTTTTAAAGAAACTTTAAAATAGAGTTGAAAGCATTAATTCGCTTCAGAGTGATTACAGTAAATAATGATAAGCTTCTCGAAAACTTCTAATAAGTTAATGTATTCAACAAGAATAGTGTGTACGGCTATAGCACTGCTTTCTCTCTATTATATAATGACGTTGATAGGTATGATGCATGCTTGCAGTTGTAGATAAGAAGATCCCCACATATATCCCACAAATTCGGCGAATGTGTTGTGTGTTTATGAAATTAATTAAAACACACGCGAAAGGACTTATTATGGGATTAAAAGTGAAAAGTGTTATGAATTCTGATGATGCATAAATTGCATAAATTGGAAAACACTGAACTTTTTGGGCTTCCAGTATAAGTGCATTACTCTAACTACTCAACGTGTGCACATATTCAACGTATTTGATTTTCAGAATCATACTATAAGAGGTGGCAAATTAACCGTTTAATGTCTTATGATTTCTCTGCTATTCAATCAAAACTGAGCAAAGCTTTTCATTTCGTCATTAACGAGCGCTCTAATTAGTTATATCTAAGACTATAATTCCTACACATAATACTGAGCCAATCAAATATTTACAGTGATTAGGCAGTAACTTTTTTAAAAATTACGAAACTTAAAACTATTTCAAGTAAAGCCACAATATAAAGCATCAGAAATCAATTGTAAAACTGATTCCGAATCCCAGTATCCCGATGATTGACACGAATTTCTTATTGAATTTGAGAAATCAACTAATAATTAAATCTTGAGACTCCAACAGAGATTCCTATATCTTGAAATCGAATTGAAGTGTTACGAAATTTCTAATCTCTTCTACTTCGATGAATCAAATATTAAAAAAGTGCAAAACAATTCGCGCCATTCAATGATTATCAATCTGTTATTGTTCGTACATTTCAATCGACTTTTTTCAACATTTAGATGAAAAATGGTTTGAGAAAGTAATAAACTTTAGCTACTTTTTTAATAAAGTTATTTGCTTGCAATCAATTGTTGAGTGTTTGAACTGCTTCAAGCCTGATTGTAGTGAATTTATGAAATTTTCATATATGCAATAAATAGACAATTTTATGAATGAGTGAAATGGTTTAGCAAAACAACTACTCTATTGTAAACTATGGTTAAAATACCATTATTAGCTTATTATAAGATGAGTTGTATAATTATACACAATTAAACTTAATTACAAGTTGCGTTTGTAATATGTATTTGCATTATTATTCTTTTTTTTGCATTTGATTATAAGTCATTAATTTATAAATTATTGTTTGCTTAAAATTAATGCTAAAAACACTGAATACATAAGTAATTCGACAAATATTTTTATTACAATAATCAAAATTGATTATAACTGAAATTGCTAACATTTCAGTAGTTTGAAAGTTCAGATCAAATATGTCTCTCAGTAGAAATGAAGGCAAACAGGTAAATAATTAAGAGGCAAATATTTTGCTCATTTTTCCGTCTTTCATTGTTAATTATACAATAGAACAATGAAAAAATTGCAGACACACAATTTTCAAATGTCTCTAATTCATAATAATTAGTGTCATATCTGATGCTTGTTTAAAAAGAGCAGCAGAATAAAAAACCAAGATTAAAACCTAGATTTTCAGCGCCTGCTTTCGTAATTCGACGAACCATCGAGTAAAACTTTCTTTGGCCATTTAATGTATAATTAAGTAAGCTCAATTTACAATCTTCTTCGAATACGACCAGTCAAATCGCTGCAACTAAAGGGTTATCTGATCTTCATTTATGAGAGGATACAATTAACAATTAGAAAGCCATTGATTCTATTTGTTCAAAGTTAGTTCTCGAATAGCTTTGCAGGTATTATGCAATATGGTCAGTTGGCAAATGCGCAATTTTGCAGCGAGAAGTTCGAGATATATATGAAGCTTACAATGAATATGAAGATTACAATGAATATGAATCAGAAAATTGTTGATTTTTACTGAAAAAAAAATTAGAATCACCTTAATTATTTGCTTCAATTTTGAAAACTTGAATCAAAATGAAATAAGAAAGACAACAGTATTCATTTACAACATAACTATCAATGTTCGATCAGAACTCAATTGGTATGTTCTGGATTGCATCAAAAAGGTTTTTTCAGGCATAATGTAAAAAAGTGTCTGTATGTCTCGCAATTTTAGTGCATGTCAAACAAGAAACTATTGTTTAAGAAAAAAGTTACAACATATTTAGCATCTTATGTAATATAAGTGGTGATGAGTTTACTGTTTAGGTATATAAACAATATTGAAACGCGTGACACACACTTTGAGTTTGAAGTTCATGCTTGTAAATATAAATTTATCTGAAGAGCCCAATGTTTGCATTATTGTTTGTGTTGTAAAGCAGGAAAAAAGTGAAAATTCAGAAGCAAAAAACTGACATTTCATGAGTGGCAACAAATGCATTCAAACACTTTGATTGGATCTTTTGCACACATGGGTTAAGTAGATTTAAAGAACTCAAAAAATATACATTGCATTAAAGTCCAAAAAGATAGTGAAGAAAAACCAATCCGTACACAAATAGAAAATCTAGAGTTTGGATAATACTTAGTTTCGGTACATGTTGTGAAACAATGTTTTCGCTCTCCCGTTGAGTTGAAAGCCATAAATCAATATTTTTGAGGATTAATATATTTTGAAGACCTCCAAGAATTTTCGTAAAAATGGGAAGATTGCATACAAGTATAAGTTTTTTATAAAAAAAAAGGGAAGAGAAAGTAGAGATTGTAAACGTTATGACTCAACAATACAGTAGTGGATCACAAAGTATAAAAACTGTGGCGCACGCAATGGAAAGCTAGTTTACGCTTAATTTAGAGGCATTTTAAGGCGTGTTATACAAAATAGCTCTACTTTGGAGCAGTTTTGTTTCATCATCTCTGATGTCTATTGTGTTTGAACGGTAGAAAATAAGTGGTTTCTCCCATCTCTGATGCGAATCACCTTTACTTATGTATTAGATACTGCTTTATATATTTGGATATTAGAATCTAAACTGACTATTAATGCATTCTGTATGAAATTAATGCGATATTACTCTGGTGTATAATATTTAAGAAAAAGTTTTTTAACTAATGCCCTCCTCTTATTCTTATAGCGGTCACACCTCTCGTTAACGTAAAAAAGTTTACACTCTTCTACAGAATGTTCATCTAAAAACTGGATGTCTCTCATACATACACCTACTTATCTTTTGGTTGAGAAAAAGCAATTTTTGTAAATTTTTCACTATACTCTACTCTTTTGCTGCATAAAGGAGTGCCCATAAAGCCATTATAAGAATAAAGTCCCTCATAATAGACTCAATTAAATAGGCATAAAGAAAATTAAGGCTTAAAAGAATTGATATATGATATAACACTAGCTTTTTAGTAGAGGAACAATTTTGAGAAGTGAGTGCTTTAGTGCGACAATTTCTGTAATCTTTGATCAGCCATACGGGTCAAGAGAGACATTGACTGCATTGAGCCGAGATAGATATTCATTTGGTTCAAAGCCAATCACTATAATACTCGCCTTCAGGGATCTCAAAGGCTATAAAGATAGCGTTGGGCTGAAGTTTTTGCAGTCGAATAAAGTGACTTAAATAAGAGCAAACCAAATACACAGACAAACTCGTATAATAGTTAAGTAGAAAATTTACTACTTCTATGGTTTTCAGGATCAATCAGACTGTTTTGATTGTGTTTCATGTCCAACAATATAGCTCTCATTGTCTCTTATCCTTATGACCATTGAATGTGTGATCCCCTATTAAACTAATCAACAGATACAGTATTGTTTTTACGGTGAGTTAAACTAGTAGTCACTTTCTGTTGAGCGCTGATTAGAGTGGTTACCAACTAATACTTCTAATGTGACGCACTATACTGTCAACTATATGTTTGGGGTCTTTCAACAGAATCAGACAATAAGACTGAACCACTAGCTATCAGAGAGATGAGCATATTTTCACTCAATTGAGTCTTATTTCCTGAAAAACAGTCACTGCTCTGATCAACAGTAGCTCTAATGAAAACGATCGCGTCCCGAAGTTTAAACATTGCCGATGAATCATTAAAGTTATAAATTTGTCAGTCATTGGATTTAAGCAAATAAAAATTAATAAAACAAACAAATGACTGCAAATGCTTCATAATGGCAATTATAAATTAACATTAGTCATGCAAAAATGGACTAGAAGCTATAGAAAAACAATATTAATCCTAAGCCAAATGTCAGAACTATGTTAGGAATACTTTGATTAAAATATAATCGATACCCCTATACAGCGTGAAAAGCGTTCACTTTTTTCTACTTTTTCTAAGTTACTTTAATATTTGTTTGCCAGCCCCAGAAAGTGTATTGGCTAAAGAGTATACATATGAGAAAAGTGCTGCTTTTCATGAGGGATATGAAATTACGTGAAGCGTGACAACGCTTAATTTGAGCCTTCAAAGCGTTCACAACAAAAAACAGGTATAACTAAACACTAAATATTCTAAGTTAACAATTGGCGGACAAAAAAGTTGCAAAAGTCTCATATTAGGCTAATATCCAATACGTTAATATAGTTTTGAAAAAAGTTCAATTTCTAAAAGTATAACATTTACTTTTGAGAGAATATTTTATGAGCTGTAGTTTACTGTTTATACCGTTCTGCCGATCATTTTTGATGTAAACACTTTCAATTTAGTTAATATATATCATTGAAAGTGGCCGCGGGTGTCATAGTTGTTTTTGTAGTCTCTGACCAACCTCTAAATTGGTATTCTTGTAATAATATAATGTGCATCTGAAACATTTACAGGCACTCTAACAACACGATTGGTATATATTGTTATGTTTCTCTACCCTGTATTTTGAAAATCACATAATAGCTCTTTTCCCATCTTCTGCATAGATAGCAATTGAGTCGATACACAATTTTGTGGCATTAGTACTTCTTTTTGAACACTTTGCAACAGTCAATAGTGAGTGATAATGATGATTTTTGTTTATAGAAAACGAGCTCATTTTACCAATTATTAACTCAATTGTGAGAAACAAATATTTTCAATAGAATAGACTTCAACAATAAAGGGAATTGCTTTTTGTTTATTTATCTCGTCTAACCTCCCGTTGGGATTAAAAGGAAAAAATTGCATTCAAGTTATGCCATTAGAATAATAAATAAAATGCGTCTAATCTTTCCGGTATCTCAAACTTTCTTCGTTGGAAACCTCACTGTCAATGTCAATGATAGTCAAACAAGAATCAGAGATCAAAAAATTTAATTGCTTAATTAAAATCTAACTTTATTTAGAATTTTTGACCAAAACACGTATTTATCAGCTATAGGAAAGACCCTTTTTTATAGTCTCAGCATTTTTGATGATTCTCAGTGTTCCTCTTTTAATATAAAAGAAGAGGATGGCAAAATTTGATGGTAATTTTTAATTTATATTAGAGGATGGAACAAGTCGACAGCTTTGGTATAGCCATGACCTCCTCTATTTCTTGTGGCGCACCTGTGCAGCCCTATGCAGGTCTGTGCAGTCCGTCTCAATTTCACCTCTAAACTTCTAAACTCCGGTTCTCCAACATTTGGAGAGAGAGAGAGAGAGAGAGAGAGAGAGAGAGAGAGAACATGTACGTTCAGTTTGAAGTAACCAAAACCCACCCTGAAGGGACTCATAGCTGAGGTCACCGACTTCAATAATACTTGACGTCACGTTTACTTTTTGAAACAAGTCCCATACCAAGTGACCTCAACATTATTTTCATCGTGATTTCTTGTTGTTAATGTATTACAAATTTTTGTTTTAGTAAAATAAGGAGAAAGAAAGAGAGAGAGAGAGAGAGAGAGAGAGAGAGAGAGAGAGAGAGAGATGCAAAAAGAGAGGGAAAATGAATGCTTTGGTATTTCACACACTCCTACCTGAGAAAGAGAGGAGAGAGAAGAAAAGTTGGGATTTGAAAAATTTGACGAATAATTTAGAGGATTATGGCAAAATGACAAAAAAGAATATCTAATTTAGTGATCTTAATGGCTAAATCCAAAGATAAGGCAATAAATCAAATTAAAGTGAATCTAATTTAATGAAGATATCTCTACAGCCCTATATCACAAATCAGTTCTACAGCTCATAAATTATTTTTGTGTCTTATTTTGATTTTTATAATTTTTATGAGAACTTATTTGGTCACAACAATTATTTTCAATTAGACTTTATTTATGAACAACAGCTCAAATTTGGAGCGTAAGAATTGATCTTTCAGATAGGTTTTATCCCATTTTATGATTTGCTACTACAGTATATCTGCTTTATTGCAGTTTAATGCATTACATAAAAATACTTGTGTTGGACTCAATTAATGTTCGCCTCAACTCAATTATTATTAGCCTTCAGTAAACTAAACTACGATTATGCTATTGATAGCGAACTAAATACTTTCAACTAAATAAAACTTTCTTTTCCTTAATTTGCATAAGTAATAAATTGATCAAATTATAATCTCGTGAACATCTTTATTAATTTTTATCCTAATCTTGTTAACTAACATGATATATTCTCAAATTGATTTTTTATATTGTTTTGAATTATTCAACTGTTCATTATTGATTCAAAAGAAAACCGGTTAATCAATGAATCAATCGTTTCTGACTAGAATTTCTCAACTATTTCCTAATAATTAAGATGGGAACGGAAGTTATCATTAGTTTAATCGAAATCGTTGCTATAATCGACAGCTTATTGAATTTATTATTGGAAATGATCTTTGGTTCAGAGCCAATATAGGATTAGTTGAGACAATGTTAACTCAAGCCTAACGAGACATTTAATTGAAACAAAATATCTAGTCCTCAATTTTTCAGTTTGAAGCCTGCGGATTGAATTGACTTTTATGAAAAGTTATCTTTTGGCGTGCGTTTACTGTGGGACGCAATCGGTCGGTCCAAACGCCTGTGCCATTCATCACAGTTGACAGACTAAACCCCTTCTCCTCACGTAAGGGATCATTGCATAGGTAAACGCCTTAACAAGTGCTCACAAAAAGGTAGCAATTAGTTAAAAAGTCAATCTATGAGGACAGCAGCAGAAACAAATACTTTTATTCTTTGTTATACTATAAAAAAGGCATAAGACAACAATTGGCTCATTTGCTAAAATAATTATTTTTTGATTTTCAAGGTTGGAGGAAAGGCAAAATTGTTTAACTTGTCAAAGTCTATAAACAGTGAAAACAGTAGTGATCAAACCTTAAGGTTATATGACTTTCAAAACAATTGAGCAGCAAAACGATGAATTACTACTTCGTCGTGTTATATAGTGATTGCCCATATAGTAATTATTAATCCATACACTAATAATTATAAGCGCAAAAATGAATTTTTTTCGCTTCTCAAATGACATTGGATTGGACGGACTCGAATCAGTCGAATGTGAGAATGAGAGGGAAAGAGAATACTTGACAAAAAAATAATGTAAAACTATTAAATGGTCTCTTAATGACTGCACAGCTGTCCGTACAGGCAAGCGTTTGCTGTTACACAATATGGTGTTACTACCGCTTATAATATAAAAGTGAATGACAACTTTTAGTGAGCTTCCATTATGTGAGTTTGCGAAAAACTTTTAACAGAACCTTCTCTACACTTTTTCTGGCACGCATTCAAGACGTGACGAGAGACCTGCAATTCATTTAAGGTTCAAGTTTTAGCAAAATGTTTTTCGGTTATGCACACTCTCTCCTCAATGTATTCCTACTGATGTTCTCTCTTTTTAATTCTCTGCCTATATATCATACCTGTGTATATATCATAATACAATGCACAGTACAGTAGAATATCTATCCACTATTTTATTTAATTATAAATATAAAAAAGGAATTCAAGTGATTGTTAGGCTAGATTCAAGTGCAAAACATCACAATATAGAGAATATAGAAAATAAAAATAATGAAAATAGAGAGTGCAAATAATTTTTTTTGTTTGAGACCACAATTTAAGTTATGCTGTAAATGATGACACCCTATAATAATGGCGAATTTATGTTATCTTCATGATGGTATATACAGGCATAGAACAACCCAAACTGCATATCAGAAATGATGTGTTAATTCACATAAGCAGCTATATTGCTATATTTTCTCATACCTGCATCTAAAATACGATGACTTAGTGAACACCTACCAAACAACTTATTTGAATGCAAAAAATATATCTATAATAACTTATATATTATGAGTATATGAGATTACATTATTGAGAGGAAGCGGGCATTTGGCTATTCAACAGAAACATAACAGATGACAATAATAATTACTACGATGAATGCATTCTCGAATAATATATTATAGCTAGAGTTTACCTTTGCCTTATAATAAACATATATATATAGGTATATATGTATATAAGTTATAGATATGTACATTACGTTTGTCTACTTATAGCTAACAATTGTTTTGGTGTATCAGATTTATGAGCATTGATGAGCCGCACACCTACTCCTCCCATATAAATATTCTTATTGGTATAAAAACTGGCAAAACGAACAAAAAAAGTGGTGAGGCGTCAAAACCCACACAAACGCTCGGACTGCATAAGAGTAAAAGGAAAATGGTTTGCGTCAATGAAAGAAGCAAAACTCTCAATTCAGAGCACAAACTGACTTCATACCCATCTGTCTACTTCTGTAAACTTCTCTCTCTCTCTCTCTCTCTCACAATTGACGCGATCTTTAAAGTGTCGAATACGTGCCACACTATGTAAAGTTATTTCGTGAATGGCATAAATGGCACAAATAAAACGGTGTGGTATAACAAAGTTTACTTATACTAATGTTTAGGCCAACGCTTTAGGCCAGAGAGAAAAAAGTGAACGGAATCCGAGTCATGAGAAAGTGAGAGAATAAGTACAGAGAATAAGATAAAAAAACGCGATATCATTGTTTTTCTCTGAGTAAGTTATTTCTATACTGTATTCGCATTTTTGAAACCACAATTGCATAATTTCGCTGTAAATCAGTTCATCGCTTTCCTGTTGGCTTCATTAAAACTGAAGGAAAAATGGGAGTTTTGTAGATAATGATCACTTTGCCACTGAATGAGCAGATGAGCAAAAGCTTCTCTCACCAGCCCTTACGTTATGATACAATATTGAAAACCATAATCATCCAAAGGGCTTTAATACTATATCCAAATTTCAGTTAGAAACAGAGAGAGAGAGAGAGAGAGAGAGAGCAGAAGAGAATTAATGCTAAGTTTAGTACGAGTTATATTAGGAATAAGAGGATGTAATACAAACTAATGCCTCAGTACAAGTCTATATGTTATTTGTGTATTGCATGGCAACAGCATAGACAGAAAAGTGCAGTAGGAATTGATCGAGCAAAGTAATATTAGTGAAATTTCCATGTTATCCACCAAAATAGTGAGGAAAGGATAACCAGTCATTCAGTTATCCAACCATAATGCGTGCACTAATCTATACATGCGATCAAGAAAAAAATATGTCCTTCTCTTCAAACGCTATACAACCTTCAATGAGCATTTCACACGTATTAAAGGCACGCATATCTGTTAAAAAATATCTGCTGGCAATGGATCGGAAAACTTCTCAACAAATATAGAGCTTTTAATTTCTCTATTTGTAGTTTTCTAGTTATTACTAATTTCAGACAATCATTCTGTCGCTATTAATAATGTGAATCTGGCTTTTGTTTTACAAAGTTTTAATGCTTCAAAAACATTGAACTTCTCTTTGATTTGCTCGACAGAGAGTATGTGCACCGATACTTAATAATAGATGTGAAAAACAAAACCAGAAAATAAAAAGAGGTGCAAATCACTTAGATTGACACACACTCAGTCACTTATTCAATTATTAATGAAGGTATCGATCGTGGAAATAGTATGTGTTTAAAGGAGTAAATAGTAACGTTTGATCAAAACAAAAGTCAAATCAACAATTAGAATACAAATTAAGAGAATCGGAAGGTTGTAATTAGACTATAATCGTCAGTTTCGATCATAGTTCAATGTCATTAGTGTATCAAAGATGTGAGACAACTGACACAATACTTGTGAATTTATAAATACATTATATGCATAACAGTTTATGCACCGAATATTGAAAACCCAAACAGTTGTAGGAAAAGTTTTTCTGATTACATAATGCTTAATGTTTAGCCCTTTTTAGCATATTTAGCATATTGAGGTGAATAGTTTTGCATCTTAATAACTCAGTTTTATACAGTCTAATGAATGGTGCATTTACCCTCATCTCTATGCGTTTCCAACATTTAAAATGCAAATGAATATAAAGCATGTTACCAGTTTAGCGATCATATCAAATCAATTAGCTTTGTTTACTAGACTTATTTTTTGAAGGTTAAAAATATTCTCCCATTTTTCCCAATTCACTAAACTGTACTGAAGAGTTGGTGCGAAACTGTCTTTAGAGGAAGTGTCAATGAAACATCATTTTTCAGAAATTACTATCAATTTCAGTATTTATTTATCATTTATTACTCTTTTTCCAAATTAATATTTGACGCTTGATTTAAAGCGGAAATATTTGACAAAAGAGATAAAACTATCGTATTTGAGTTTTTTGTTTTGAGGTTCATTAATCTTTTTTTCATTTATATTTGCTATTAATCCCTGATGTACGCCGTTTCGGAAAACTGATTTCGTTAATCAATAATAACTGTTAAGCTTAGAAACGTTTTAAATAAATTTTGCTCAAATGGTAATAATGTAATAATTGTTTTATTTTTCTTTCAAACTTATATTAATTTATCCAAACTGTGTGTGAGAGCAGTTTTTTATGTAATCTCTAAAACTTGGAGAGAAGACCGAAAATAACTTTTTCTTTCCTTTAAAACAAACAAATATTTGCGTCTAACCTTATTATTACAAATTTTACTTATTTGAAAAAAGGGGAACTCATCATTTGTTTAGCGACCTTACATTTAATTAGGATCATAATTAATTAATATACTGTATAGTATACAATATTACATACAACACATGAATCCGCTGTCATCTTATTACTTGACATTATGATCATGTAAATAATTATAATATTATTATTATTATACAAATAGTGTTTATAATAATGGTATTTATTATAATTGATGTGCAAAATTGCAGGATTTCTCTCATTTTTTTTTTTTGAAAAGGAACCCCACTCTGCACTACATTTTGATTTGAGTCGATATTGTTTTCTCGTTTTTCTTCTATACTCTCGTGTCAATTATGATTTGGTCATTTCACAATTTTGTGTTTCAAAAGAGTGTTGTATTTCTGAAACTGATGTCAATCTTACAAAATTGAATGCCTATAAGTATTTCTGTTGTCTTAAATTTCACTAAAATATACAATTAATAATATTTTTTCGTTTTATAAGTGAAACATTTAGCTAGTCGTAGGACAACCTGCGGGACGGTCTCACATATTCTCTCATATGATATATTAAGCAGCGAAAAATCTGTGAATCTGCTCTATAACTTTTTTAGTAAAAAAAGACGCTTTAGGCAATACTGTATGGGTTTTGCGTACGTATGTATATATATCTAGTGTGTATACATATATAAGTTTTAAAGCTTGGCCTTGAAGGAAGATAAAGGTGGAAATAAGACAAGAGAGAGAGAGAGAGAGGACTGGAGAGTAAAGCAAAAGTTGGCAAAGAAGTTAAAGGACATGTTATATAGGAGCGAAACTCTGCTTCTATAAGATTTAGAAATCGGGGGGAGAATTGTTTGTGGACGGAGGAAAAAAATAGAAAAAAGAGGGCTAATCCTACCTTCAGAAGCCGAGCTGACGGAGAAAAAGATGGTCTCTTATGTGTGTTGTTAGCTGTGGCTCACTCTTGAAAAAGAATTTTTTGTTAAAAGGGGGGCTTCGCTGCTGCTGTTGATGGTGTTTATTAAAACTTGCGACTAGTTTAGCCAGAATATAAACATTGAATATACAAATTCGTGTGCAGTCACCGAGATTTGAAAATCTTGCTCTGAATTGTCTCCGGAAAAAATGATTTGATAAACACTTAATGTCAGAGAAAAAAGTTTTTCTTTATTTTCATAATAACGTTCTCTTGCTTTATATGCTTTGAAATATATACTATATATTTATATTATTTGTATTTTTGCAACATTAGTGGTCCCAACACTCCAACAGTCAGTCTAACAGTGAAATAGTGTTTTTCTCAAATTGGTCTAAATGTAGTCACAACACATTTAGTTTAGAAGAAGTCAATTCAGCTGTCGGTAGAAAGTGGTAGTAATAGTAGTTTAGTTGTAATATTAATGGTAGATAAATGTTGTTTTGTTTAGACGATGCCATGAGTTTCATGTGTTTTGATGATCCATTCGCTCCACTGCTACGGTTATGTATTATTTTGTACAAAATGTTTTTTAGACTTTTCTTCAGGCGATCGCATTATTGTTGGCACAGAAACGCGTTGTTATTTAATAATAATAATAGTAATATAACCACATTTTAAGAGCAATGTTTTCTCACATTGAAATTCGTGTCTCTCTTGTAATCATTTTGAGTTGTCTATCACTATCTATTATAAACTACTGGTATTTTAAAACTTTCTGCTTTATAAACTTATATATACATTATTTAAAATTATAATAAACGGCTTTTCATCTATGATTACCAGTAGTAATAGATGCCAGTATTGGGTGTCTTAACCAAACTGTCAACATTGTTATTGTTTTCACTTTATATAATGATTGCTTATTAAAGGTGAGGACATTGTCGATAGTAGTCTGGCCTCAAAGTTGGCCTCTAGTCAGTGGGCCGTTAACGACTGACTGTGTGCTAGTCCTCCGCCGCCAACATGTGGTGCAGGAGAATAGGGAGGACTGTGAGAGTGTGGATGATGCAAAGGACTGCTATGCATTCCACTGCTATCATGAGGACTCATCATCATTGAGCCGTCCATCTGACCAGTCGGTGGTGTCATTCGTTTCTCTTTTTGCCTTCTATTACAAAACCAAACTCTAACAACTTCTTTCTCGAGCTGTAGGTGTTCTGCGAGCGACGAAATCTCTTGTGCAGAAGGTTTTGGCTGTTTGTGAAAATGTGTCTCAAGCGCTCCCTTCACTGAGACCTCGATACTTGTCCTCTTCTTCCGTTTACGTCCTTGTGCTGCGATCTTATCGATGCTGGTAGGCGAACCTGTTGTACTGTCCGCTTCTTCTAACCATTTGGCCAGTAACGGCTTAAGTTTACACATATTTTTGAAACTGAGTTGAAGTGCTTCGAACCGGCATATAGTTGTTTGGCTGAACACATTGCCGTAAAGGGTACCTAATGCTAGGCCGACGTCTGCCTGAGTAAAACCTAATTTAATTCTTCTCTGTTTAAATTGTTTGGCGAACTGTTCTAAATCATCAGAACTAGGCGTCTCTTCTTCACCCGCACTTTCTGAATGTCTATGATCCGGATGTAGACCAACAGATCCGCGATCTTCAAGTCTAACATCTAGTCTTGACAGGTCGTTGTGAACACTTAGATCACCTCTCATTGCCGGGTGTAGGACTTGTGTGGGACCACCTCCGGACCCGGGATGTGCTAACATGCCATTCATACCGTATGCGTGATGTTGCAGTGGTGAAGAGCCATTGCTATGAGGGGGCATTGTGGTCATGTGTGCTGAGGACGCGTGTAGTGACGATGGATGCCATGGATGTGATGATGCCATGTGTTGAGGCGTTCGATGATGAGCGTGGATCGATGCATGCAAATCAGAACCTGGCGGACCGTTCGGTTTGATATCTTGATGATGCAGACTATGCATACCTGATGGCGTCCACGGAGACATGTTTTCCGCCGCGTGCGGCGGAAGTCCAACTGCCCATTGATGGTGAGCACTCAACGCATGACCGTTCGGACCCTGATTGTGGTGCGGCATATATTTAAGTTCGGGTGGTTCGCGACCATACGGTACACTTTGAGCGGTTGCGACTTGCATTACGTGCTGATCGTGGTGTGACAAATGATTGAGGTAGGGTGAAGATGAACCAGTTGCCATTCTCTGTTAATGGCACCGAATCGATACACAACCAGATTAGTCATCAGCACATCAAACAATTATAAACTATTGAAAGTCTATCAAACTATAAACTTATCTCTTGCACTCTATTTACGACTAAAAACTTTTCTCATATCATTCACCACAACAGTTAAAATCAAATTTTACTTTAAATCAATTGCACGCACCAAAACTCTTCAACTTTTTCACTCAAAATATTCAATCAGTTTTGTTCTCTTAAAAACAAATATATAATTAGAATTGATCTGAAGATGATTCGAAGCAAAGCATAACTGTACGAAAAAAAGGTTACAGAATGTATAATCTCTTACGTTAACTGAGTTATAGCGAGTCTGTCTACTCAAATCTGTTTAGTACTAATAGTAATATTGCAATACAGCTGCTGCCAGCGGTGGCAATACGACCATCCGCTTCGGAACTTGCTAAACGAGATACTGAGCTAACTCTCGATACGCCACAATCGAGGGACAAGGTTTCAGTCTGTGAGGGCAGACATTACGCTATCGCTATCATTGAATCATTGGTCGGAACACATTTTGCCGGTTCTTCCTATGGATTACGTCTAGGAGTTATGTCACACCCATTTCAAGCGCAAAAGCATCTCATGGCAGGCTTTCCTTTGCCACCAATCCCTACTTGAGAAGGTCGTGAAGGATCAAACGTGTATTGATATTCGATTACACAACAGTTTGCTGAGTAGTTGGAGCTAAAAAAGTATTCTGGGATGTATCTAAAAACGCCTCCTGACAGTGATTGATGGCTAGAGCTTGACTCATGTGCTTAGTCTGCTTTCAGTACTACTTCGATTCAGTCTTTGCATCAATACTTGGATGACTGGGCGGCAACATTGAAAAAAGCATGCAATGCATGGCTGAAGAAGAGGGTTTCATGTATTTAGCTATCCAGTCGCTTTGTAACAGGTGCGCTATCAGGCTATCATTTTACAATTTTCTAATAGCAAGTCATTCACTGAACACTTGCAATGCAAACACTAATACCAAACACTAACAAAACACTCTTCTTGGAGGCCAACAGTTTCTCAAAAGAAACAAATATAAGAGAAGTCGCACAAATTCATTCAAAACAAAAGACAAACAATGCGAAAAACAAACAAAAACCAAACGCTTTCGATAGCATATTGCTTGTCGAAAATTAGATTAAACCCTTAAATGATACTTAAGTGTCGGACATCTGAAACTTAATTTGCTCTAATTAATATTGAGTGAAAAACTGTCATAAACTTTTCAAAGAATATTATGCCATCTATGATGACTACTTTCCTCAAACTCTTAGGCTTCGAATTGTAACCATCAAGTTTTGATGATAATAATCGAAGTGCAGCATTCAACTAAGTTGAGCTTGCAAAAGTTCAAAAATTTTGAACAAGAATAAGACTTCATTGAATTATAATTGAATTATTAGGGTCACAACTTTCAATACGATAATAGTTTAACGAAATTTGTAAACTTTTCAATGTAAAAAGCTATGATTAGACAAGATATTTGTCTAAATGAATAATAAATAGCGTTACACCTTCTGAATCGTTTTGAAAAGTGCATAATAAATGAGTTACGCTCTTTTCGGATGCGGCCAATTGTTAGCATAATTGAGATATGAATTTTTCATTACTTTTTATTGAATCGAATTTTTGTCGATAAAAAGAAATAGTTTTGACCTAATGTCCTAAAGTCTACTTCTGAAAAAATGAATTTAATCATACCTTTATATAAAATGATTTCGTTGTTCTCTTATTACTATTTGATGAGTTGACAAATAGAAAGTTTATGTTGGATGTGTTTGAAAAACTTAAAACTGCAAATCAATTGAAAAAAGAAGTGAAAGTGAGCCAATCTTTTTTTGCTTTGTAGGCATGACAACCTAAATGAACGAAATTTTTTCAGAAAAACATTAAATAAACTGAGAATGCAATATAAAAACTTCATTGTTTTTGGTACACAATCAACAGAAGACACAGATATCGACACACTTTGTGAACTCATTAAATGCTAAAAAATTCAATGCAAAAAATATAGTGTAATGGAGTGTAATGTATAGTAATGATGATCATATGCTGATTCACCGCTCGCTTCGAATATTAAGCAATAAACAAGTTATGCATAAAAACTGAATATCAAATAAAAACTTATATATCATATCAAACTCTCACTAATGGGATACTCACCAGAATTGCAGAAATAATTGGCTGGTAATTAACAAATTATATTATTAAACGATGTAGTTCTGTTGCAATTATTATCCGATTTAAAGCTTGAGACGTAAGAACAGGATCTTAAAACTTAGAAAGTTAGTAACTTTTAAACAACTGGTACTAATGCCACTGTTAATAGACTCGCATAGCGCACAACTGATGGAATTATGACTATCACTCTGAGCACCTATAATAACATTTAGCCTGAAGCCGATGGTTTATCTTTCTTTCTCTCTTTCTTCTGGCTCTTTGGCGGTATGGGTTTTGCTGCAGTTCAAGCAAAAATAACGTATTCTCCACTACTAGAAAGACCGAAGTCAGTCAAAAGCTCAACTCAGTTCCGCCCCTCGATATGCAATTTTGGAAGCCATCACTTCAAAAAATCTAATGTCGGCGCCTCCAAGATTACAACAGGACCTGTCGGCAATAGGAGTGGTTCAGATGAACAAATATCATGTAACTCTTACTTTCATTTCTTCGCACTCAACTAAGAAGTAAATTAGTAAAAGATCTTTTGTCTTACGCCAGAGGCTCTAACCCGACAAAAGGTGAAAATATATTCTGTTTTCATTTCATATGCAAACAATGCTATCAGTGCTCTTTCAAAAAAGCAACAGTTTCTTTTGACAACTTTAATAACGTTAATTATGCTTATGAATGTGTCACAAATCATATTCTGCAGTACTATTTAGTAGAAATGAAGAGCACATTTTCATAACTTGTAGCACTTTCTCATCAGTCAGTATAATATCGCCAAAAGTAAATCGTTATTATAGAAAAAATGAATCATCACTAAGTCAAGTTTGAATATCATGTAAGTTTGGCTTGAAATGTCCAACTTTTTCTAGATTCACAATTGAACTATCGTCAAAGATATGCAATTCAAATGAATGACACTTTCGGTAAAAATATATGAAAAGTTGATTCAAGTTTTATCACGAATTTATCAATTGCAAGCATAAATGATAGTCAAATTTGTTAGACAGATGTCATTTACAAAAGCATTTTAATCGACTATTTCTTTAAAAACAACTATGAAATACTAATGTTGCAAACAAACATTTCTTTTTACATTAACTTTTTTGAATGCATCAAAAGGTATTACATTTTGAACGCATCGAATACTAGTTAATGATTTTGACTAATTCAAAAATATTCATTAACTTATTTGAATCTATTTATAATCCTAATCATGACTTTTTAGTTTATTTTAGAAAAAGCAATCAACTATAACTTGACAAGTAATCTTAACTTTATGAATCGAGTATAAAACTAAGGACTTAGTATCTAGTTTGAAGTTTTATGAATCTAACGAAAATTTGACTCAACAACAGTCTAAGGTTCGGTACAGAATGTTATCGAATATTTAGCGAATGTCTTACCTTATTCTCGATGTTGACATTTATTTATTGATATTGTTACTGAAACAATTACTTTTTTAGAACTATGGAAATGAAATGAAAAGTAATAGCCTTAACTGCATAAAGTTTGCTGTGAGACTCAGTGTTATTTTGATATCATACTTGAAACCGTAATTGCGAATCCCATATTGACGTGCAAATTGAGCCTTTGCATAATCTTCGATTGTGAACATGACCTGGCCCATAGACCAATCATAACAACTATTGAGATGGATTAAACCTTTAGCTGTCTTAGCGTAATAAGAAATGCAATTTTCTAAAATCAATATAAGTTAATGAAATGGAAATTACAAGTCTATGAAACACAGACAGACTTACGGTCATATCGGAATCGATCGGTTCATTGAAGTCGAATACATTACAAGCAAAAAGTTAGTCGAGTAATAAGTACTAATAACTAGCTCAGAGCTCAACAGTCTTACCACACCTTTAGAAAATCATATCACTTTTACACAATCGTGTGATTCATTATATAAAGCCATTAATTATTTCATAAATTATTGAAGTATACGTTTGTTTCACTACAATCTATTTGTAAGAATCAAATTAATCCGAAACCAAACTTCAGAGATTTATTTTCGCGATTTTCTAGTTATTAATTATAAAAAGATTAGCTCTATTTTAAGCTATCCTCAAAAGTAATTACAATCTTTTCTGATAAATCCAATGAAAAGATGATAGGCTTAAACAAGTTCTCAAGATTTTGTACAGAAAATAAAATTTCAAATTAATTGTCTGAGGAAGTCATGTAACAAAGAATAGAGAGCATGACAGTTATGAGCATATCATTTGTGATCAAAAACTTGAAATATACTATAAAATAAAGAGTATCAGAAGAGCTTATCCACAGGAGAGTAACATCTTGATTTACCGGAGAAAAAATGCTGATGAATATGAAGCATGTGTGACAGCCGCCAATCATTCATCTAACTATACAGATTATTTTCTATGCCTTCTAGATTGCGAGGGAATTGCTCAGGCCTTCAACTCATCAACAATGAAGCTCTCCCTGATTGAGCTACCAAAGAGTATTAAAATTGCCTTCAAATACTACTTCGTACCAAATTCTCTCTCTCTCTCTCTCTCTCTCTCTCTCTCTCTCTCTCTCTCTCTCTCTCTTCCATATACAGTAGAAGATATTTTTTTCCAACTTTTTAGTATGTTAGCCATCAGTCTCTCAAATCTGTAATACTGAAAATTCACTTTTTGCGATGAGAACATGAGATAAGACAGTAAAGTGCGTGATAGTCGCATATTGGCTAACGAGCCGAAATAAACAGGTATATCAGGCGTTCTTTGCGATAATAATGCTTTCGCTCTCACCAAATAGCAAATTAAATTATAGCCAATTCTGAAATTTTGAACTTTTTAGAATTATTATCTCTCACCAAACTATTCTTCTGAATCAATCTATAGAGAAAACTCTCACAAATAACCAGAATCAAGTTAAATATTCATATCAGTATAACCAGATGACAAACTCAATATTAAGTTATTTTGTCTGACAAAAACTAATCTGAGTGTCGTTCTCAGCTAAAACTGAACTGCCAATTTTGAACTATTTTTCTCTTTTTATAAAAACGTTCATCAATTTGTTAAATGAACTACTTACCACTAATTAGCTCACTAAATGCAATTGAATTTATTTGAACAAAATATTTATATTTAATCAGCATTTCCTTTTGTATTTTTTCGAAAATTAAATCTAATGATTCGATATTTTTCAATTAAAATTCCATAAAAATGCAATTAATTTTCTATTTGTATGCTTCAAATATACGTGTGATGAGATCTAATCAAAAATTGAATCAAACCTGTAAGTGAAAAATTGAAAACGGATTCTGACATCAAAAAAATTGATAGTCTTCTGAAGATTTTCAAAGAATTTCAATAAAGCATTTGACCATCCTATTGAATTTCTATAGAAGCTTGATGAAACGCAAATTTAGATGATGTTTCTTTTGATTTTGGTTAATTTATTCCTTTAAATACAATTAACTCTAGAAAATGCTCACAGGATTTAGTCTTAGAGTATAATTAATTATCTTATTGTTGCGCTGCGCGCATCATCTAAATATGAAATGATTGCAAAACTTGAATCGAAGTGCTATTATTAGTGAGATTTAATAAGAAATCATAGTTAATGCTTGCTATAGGTTAAATATAATGTTGACAACAACAATAAATCATATAGTCAAATTAGAATGATGTTCAAATTTGTAGTAATACGAGAGAAACAGATTTAATACTTATTTGGATCCAACGTAAGAACATTAGTGTTTCGAAATATAGAGACAAAAGGAGTTATGACGAGCAACATATTGCTGTAATAGCTTTATTTACCACGACTGCAACTCAACTTGATGACCAGTAGTTACTTCGCTCTGAATTTAACGGACTTAAGACCGTATAAGAAGATAAAAGGGAACCCTAAATGTGGCTAATTTAAGAACTTAATCACTGCAAACCTTTCGCAATAGCTTTCCTTTGCTTAACAACTCAGTGCCTTTGCACAATCCACTTAATTAAATTAAATATTAATTTTTTACCTTTAGAAACATAGATAAATACATATCTGGTTATATCCAGTTACGTTGATATTTATCACATCGTATTATAGTTAAAAGCAGTAAACCAACAATAGGAGTTATGGTAAAGGCCTACCATGTCATCAGCCAATTTCTTCCAGAATCCGATCAAGGCTTTTCAAAATCAATTATATTTTCACTTGCAATAAACTACAAAGTTCGAATACAACCCTTATGTTTATTTAATTCGTCAAATTCTATCGACAATCGAATACTCAAAAATAAAATTCAAATTATTTTTACAAAATCTACAAATATTTTGATCGCACGAACAAATAAAAAATGAAGATCCAAACATATTTTGAAAAATATTTTTCAAAATCAGACTTAGACTTGGAAATTAGAGGAACTTAACAATCTTACGCAATATACAACAGGAGTATACATTATTTATCTAATGACTGAGTGAATTTTGTTTATGGAAAATCAGATAATGTAATGTAAGACGATAATTGATAATTAGTAAAGATAAGAACATTTTCTCTTATTTTGCTAACAAATAATTTCTTATCAATGCAACAAACATTTCATTAGTAATTTAGAGTGTCTATGGTTTGCGTGAGATGTTATATCCGTTGTATTTTCATTTTGACAGGAATGACAAGCTTTAAGTTGAGAAAAGAGAATAAAGTGCACAAAAAATAAAAGAGAGGTTTATAATAGTTAAGTTAGTTTTTTAAATTGTGAGTAAGCAAGAAATATGAGCCTATTTTTCTGCGCCTGACACAGTTGGCAGTCTATGATTCTGCTTCCTTTTATGATTTATTATTATTTGTTGAAATTTTTACAAGTGAATTCTTCATCTTTATTTCTCGCTATCCTTGAAAATTTCTCAATATTTATGTATTCATATACACAATTGCAACTTACCTGTCATGAAAGAAGTCACGATTGAAAATCTCTGAAATTTTTATTTGAGTTGAAAATCTTAGTTAATGGCAATCAACCTGAAAAATCAGATATGAATGGCGTTTCTACCTTACACTCGAAAATAAAGAATATTTATAAAGCAATGGTGAGATAATCGCTGACATTCATTTTAAAACTTGTATCAATGGTTGTAATTTAATTGTCTCTACAGTTGGTCTCATCCACCAGTGGATCAGAAAATAAAAATTTATGCAAAATATGGCTTATTAAATTTGAGGCGGAGCTCATTATGAGTATATTTAGGAAATATGAAATGTTAGTCTCATATGAGTGGAGTTTTCACCACAATGTGGTATTTGGCGACTATGCCACTCATCGCAGGCCTCTATTATGTTAAGATTATGCAAAATAAACTGAGCGCATGTTACGCGTAAAATGTTATGAGTATAAAGATCAATGATGTTGTGTTCATCTCACATGTTAAGCAATATAGCTGTGAATGAGGAGAAGAAGGCATTCATTTCAATGCTATATGCCTTAAAGATCACGAATAGTTATACCAGCACTCAATCAGCTTTTGTTACTATTGTATGTAATCACTGAAACGAACATCTTATAGGCTCGCAAACAGACCGGATGTTAGTTTTGAATAATTCAAGAAGTGCTCAGACCTTTCTTTAAATATAGCATTAGTCGTGTTACTGAAATCCAATATTTGTTACCTTTTCTAGAAGCTTTTTGCTTCACTGACCCGCAAGTCTTATACACTTTTTTGCATGTTTTTGCTCAATGGCCCGAACATTAAACCAGGACTTGAATCAAATGGCTTTCATTTTCTACTATTCATTGACCAAAAGGTGCGAACGAGAAACATTTGCATCAAATATAGAGTCCATTTATTCATTAAGACTTTGTGAAAAATTGTGAACGAAAGCTATTTTTCAGCTAAATTACACAAAAATGCAAACAAATAATTTGACATTTCATACTTCAACTATTATGTATTGAATTTATAACTTTATTTATTGCTTAAGAGCATGCATTACAGTAATGAAAGCTCATTTAAAAGTAAATTATAGAAGAAATATCTTATATTTCTCTAGAAAATAAAATGTAAATTTTTTAAAAAGTCTATATATTTGCTTGTGTTCTAAAAAATGAAATTATTATTTCAAATATTTGCGTATTATAACAATTTGTTATGCCTAAAGAATAAACAAGTTGACAAATCTTACTCGTTTGCGTGAACAATGTCAACGTGAGTTTGGTCATATTAAATATTTTCAAATGATCTACCTAAAAACTGATCAAGTTTACAAATTTGAACAATTTGGCTGTAACGTTGAAGACTTGTGATATTTGCTTAAGTATTCTGAGCACTACTCGATAGATTGAAGAACTCAATAATTAGATGATCATTAAGTTAAACAAGGAAATTGAGGTTATTACTTATTATTACTTATAATGTTGTTCATTTCCATATTTTACTTCACGATCAACTAATTACTGAATTTTTAAATTTATCGAGTAGTGCTTAAAATAAGTTAGTTAAATTTAATACTTTCAAAACTTTTAATGCATTGAATAGCTGTGTGAATTGCAGTTCAGTATATTTCGAGTTCCGTCTATTAATTGTAATCTTTTTCCTGAATCATCACTATATTTATCTTCTTATTTGGCGAATCAAAATTACCTAAAATATGAACAGTATAACTTCTAAATTTGAAGAGAATTTTGAAAATTGATGGCTTATTTCCTGAAACAATTTTCAGTTCTAGTTATCAAAGATTTTAATTTTGTTTTAAGCTCCATAAAAGTGTGAGGGGCTCAATGTTGAGCAAAAAATTAAAAACTAGAATCATTGTAAATGCCCGAAAAAAGCGTATCAATCGTAAATGTTATATAAACTGAATGAAAGCCATAAAAGAAATAATTGGCTGTTTATATGAGCGAATAAATGATTTGACACTCGTATCTATAGAATATCATAAATCTCAATTAAGAATTATGTTCTTTTGATAGCTTATTAAACATTGAAAGTTATACATCAATTAATGAACCTGATGAAAGTCAGTTAAATAATAAATAACTTTTAATAGTATTAAAAAACTTGAACGACTTAAACACAAGTAGAGAATGACATGAAAGTAGAAGAGATTTTTTCTCTCAATCTCCAGCTGTTAAATCTCACATAAAACAGTATCAGCAATAAGTTTTAATAAAAACATTATCAATGATTAATTGTAAGCAAAGTTAATTAGTTAGGGTCAGTGTCTCTGATTATCGCTAGAAAATAAGTTAAAGTTGTTCCGATCATGAGAATAAGATCGTATTATTATTTCCTTTAGTTAATTGTCTAGTTATGAATATTATATACCTGTATAGTTATGCTTAAGCCAATTATCAATAATATTAACAACCTATCAGTCAAAATCAAAATTATAATATCCTTCACATATTTTTTGTTTTGTAAGTGGCAGTTCAGTAGTTAATAATTAATAATAAGTGCTTTGTCACTGCTTGCAATTGATTAATGTTTGAAAAAATTGAAGCCACTAATAGTGAAAAGGAAATATTAGTTAAGAAAAGACTGTCCAATTCACTGGTAAACACAAATCGAAGTTAGCTTTAATTTTAGATCTATAACAAGTGCAATGTTTCCAAATGTCAAACTTAGTGGAGCCAAAGAGCCAAATAAAATACAGAGAAAAATGCATGAAGTAATAAAAGTTAGGCATAAATTATGATATTTTGTTCCCATGGGAATTCCCGATACAAGTGATCCAATAGCGCATCACATAATACCTTAACTAAAGTATCATTTTTTCTCTTTCTGTCTCTGTCTCTACGTTTCTCCCAATAATGATCAAAATAGAAATTGTTTTCCATATAAGACAAAGAATTTTATGAGTTATCGCAAATAATTTTTTTTAACTCCATTCTCACTTAAAAATTATGTTGATTGAAGTCATTGGGGTCAAGTTCGTAATGCCTGGTTGTATAGCCTAACTAAACCCTTAACTTGACTTAAGCTATACCTACAGCAATCTTTATTATCGCTATAGTTGAGTATAATTTTTCAACTAATTTGCACTTTTCCTTAGACTTTGCCACACATATATCTGACAATACAGAAAAATTGTGCGTCTCATAATAATTTACAGTTCAATATTCATTTATTATTTTTATTACCCAAATATTGAATAATTCATTATGAAATATGTAAAAAAGTGGTTATTGGATCGACAACAATAACGCACTTGAAGAAAAAATTGCTCATAAAAAACTTATGCTTTTTTTAATAATTAGTTTTGCCGAAGAAACAGAGAATTGAAGGCAAATATAACTTATTGAAAGAGTAGCTTAAATTATGCGAGTATCCAATTATATGAACAGAGTATAGAAACAATAAAATTTACATAACTATTTCAGACTAAAGGTAATGTGGAACCTAATAGCGGAGTCGACAAAAAACTAATGTTCCGATCGGTGTATTAGACATATAGGTTAAAAGACAAATACAATATAAGTTTTGTGCGAGTCGTAGTCTTTTTTTCTCAATTAGCAATTCATATGTTTCCGCAGTTACAAAAAGGGCAGAACAGCTGCTTTATTACTTTTTGGTACCGATGGCACGCCCGTCATAATTTCGAGTTGGCGATGGCATAAGAGCTGGCACTAAGCGCTAATAGGGCGACATTATATACCTTTTCAATATATACATTGAGCGCAAGTCCTCTTATGTGAGTCGATGGCAATAATGAATTATGCAATTTATGCAAATCAAATTCGCGACCGCCACACAAACCCATCGCACAGTTCCAGCAGAGTTAGTGATCATAAAACTTTCTTTTTTAACTGTTGCATGTGATCCGTTAATATCATATTTGGAGTCAAAGAGAAATAGAGAGAGAGAGAGAGAGAGAGAGAGAGAGAGAGAGAGAGAGAGCAGATAGAAAAAGAGGACATCCCATTAGTCGGGGCGTCGGCGGTAAAGGCATTGGTTGTCTTTACAAAAGACAAAAGTGTTCATCGCTATAAAGATAAACAAATATTTCTTACTGAAGCCTCGAGCCGCTGTTGGAGTATGAAAAATGTGTTCGAATTTTGCAAATTAAAACAAACGCCTTAAAAATGCATTCACTGCATGAGTAGTTTTAATCTGATTGTATTGAATAATCAAATTAAAACAAGTGGTTCTCAGCCAATTTATCTTTCATTTATAACAAAAAACAGAATAATTAAAAAAGTTAGAAAAGATTAATTGATTTGTTTTCGTTGGCCTAAACTGGTTAGAAAAGACTTAAATGGATTTGATTTTAGTTAATTAGATATCTCACTAAAGTTTAGACATGAAAGGTTTGAAAGCTATGAAAAACTGTTTACATTGACAATATGGCATAGATCTGAACTACGAGTTTGTGTGGCCACAACATTGTTGTTCATTGATCACAATTCATTTCCGACTGTCAACGATTTCCTCAGTAAACCTAATTAACCTAAACTGTGCAACTCATCAAAGTATACCTAAAAAAGAGAAAATATGATTGTTGCTATTCTATACTAACAAGTTATACACACTTATAATCGATGTTATTCGTTGCACAGTTTGAGACCGTAATAATCACTGTAGTGACAGCAGATGTAAAGCCAGAGGTATTGTTAGGATCACTAACTCCAGAGGCATAAACTGTGCGTAAAGGAAAAAAGCTCTAAAAGAACTTTTTTGTTGCACACGTATGAGAATAAGACCATCTTTTTTTCATAGCCCTCTTATCCCCTCTTATTAAAAGATATAGTACCTGAAAATGACACTAATGATGATCGAAACGGCAAAATTGTCATCGGAAAATTTTTCCAGATAAAACCAACTTTTAGGTGATGAGTGGCGACGAGTGGCAAAACTTTTGACCAGATAAGTAGTATATCAGTAGTACGAGTGATTGGGGAGAGAGGGGTCAAAAGCGTTTGTTGGTTTGAGTGAGAGCTAGAGAGCATCACAAAATGATATATTGGCTTAAACGGTGTGCTCTGTATATAAATGGCTTGCATTCAAATCCCAATTGGTCCATTAGTTGCCAGATATATCTTTAAATGGTCTCATATGGCGGGTCGTTCAGAGCAATATAGTGAGACCATTGTTGCTGTTATAATAACCCTATCTAAGAGTGAGTTCAATAAAGTGAGGGCAAAATTGTAGGAAAAGAGTGACCAGATGGACAAAAGCCTTGTTAATGATTGTGCGCCCACTGCCAGTCAGCAGTTTAAATGGTGCGTATTATTAAACGCGTGCTTAGTCAGGGATTAAACGCTACTTTTAACTAATGATAGCGAAAAATCACTCTCAATCCATATGTCGCACTCGGATTCAGATCAAACTAAGAATATACGAGAACCGTTCGTTTTTGCTCATGTAAATAGTAGAAAATTATCCAGAAAATCATTGGTAAATCTCGTATTTCTATATTAAGTCGCTAACAGTAAAGAAGACAAATTATAATTCAGATAACTTACTAATCGCCTTATGAATAGCTAAATCAAATAAATATTCCAGTTATCAGTTAGTTATCTTAACGGATGACATTTAGGCTATATTAACATTCAACTGAACAATAATCAGTTTAGATTCTCTAATTCTCTGTTAACATTCTGTTCGCATTTTTGCAAGCCATCTCAGATATTTGTCAAATTTAATTGTAATTCTCAATTCTGATCGGACTCTGCTATCCAGTTGTTAATAGCTCAAAGCAAACAAGTTTAAACAGTTTGACAAATACCACACTATAGCAAAAGTAATTTTGTATTTTTCAATGGCAGATTTTAATTGAATGTCATTTTCCATCTATAGACTATTATTTTGTTGAAGGTTTCACGATAAATAGATTCTAAATAATAATTATGAACATTTATAAAACATGAATTGCATACCAAAGTTTAAACAAGAATTGCAAACATCTCAAGGGATTTATGTGAAGCATGGTTTACTTAATCGCTTTCGCAGCACTTATCATGAAACTAAAATCAAGATTTTCAAAAACTTCTTTTACGCAAAAGTAAATCATTAATCGGATAATCTACAGCGCTATGTTAGCAAACATTTCCTTCAGTTTTAATCCAATTTCGTATCAGAGATTTTGAAAACAAACAGATGTATTGTCGAAACTTCACATAAATCACTCGTACTTATCATTTGTATTTCAATTAAAAGTTGATCTTCGCTCAAATTTTTCTATGTTTGTATAACAATAATTACTTCAGATTGAAGAATAATATATAAGAAAGTCGGCGACTATCGTAACACAAAAGAAAGTCAACAAAAAAAACTACTGTTCATTCTTCATATACGATGGAATGCAAATGTGTTAAGAAATGCATTTCTTTTCTTATAAATTCACCGCAACGATAATCGTTGTATTGATGAAGTACAGTATCGCTAAACTATTTCAACTAATATCCAAATATAATGCATGTTTGCCGACATTTTTGGCTCTAAAATTTTATGACTTGGCCCAAGGCTTAGAGAAGCGGCTAAAATATAATAATTTTTTATATTCTCTCCCTGGCAGAGAATAAACTATATTTCATAAATATGGCTAAATTATAGAAAATAGTGTATCCAAAATGTTTCGGCTCTCAACTGAATTGTTTGACTCGGATTTACAGAGTTATTACACTTATAAGTAATAAGTTTTAGATAAACAACTAAGTAATGCATAGAAATAAGAAGTTGCAACTAAAATGCATTTATAACTTAAATATTTGCTTACCTTAATTGTGGTTTGGGTTTAATTAACATAAATAGGAGGATAAATGCAATGCAATGATATATTGTTGTATTAAGTCGACTTTTGGTTTTCTGTTGGTTTAGTAGATAAAAATAGGAGTTTTGTCTCGAAAGGCCAATAATACAGATTCATATTTTGCAGTTATTTATTATCTCGAAAGGTTCATAATAAGCACTAAATCAAAACTGAAGCAATAGTTCAATGTCAGAATTTTTCCTTTTCAGGTAAAACTTTGTGGCATTTTTAGGCAAAAGCAAATATAGCTTTTCCTTATAATTGGCAGCACTGCGGGAATAGATATGAATTTAAAGTGTCCGAAACTGCAAGGAAACAGCATGACTCATGTCTGCCATAAACTTAAACAAAGTTGTCACGAACTCCCTAAGAATACGGAAAATGAAGTTTTCATATATTTAAGCCTAATATGAAAAGTAAGTTTTAAGTTAAACTCATATTTTTCTTTCTACTATCAACAGTTGACTTAAAGGCAGAAAAACTATAGGCAACAATACATTTTGGGGCATAACTTCTTTGAGCCAATATTCTGGAGGCGGATGTAAGACATTTTTCATCTGTGTATTCCTCAGGTGTACTGAAAATTCTGATTTTGAACCGCAATCTTAAGGTCTTGAGGACTTATTGGCGCCTTATTGTGCTGAACACCGATTTTCTGACAACAACTAAATTAAGATACTGTTCGATAAAAGGGCGAACATTTGTTAGTTCTCAATCTAGATATAATTAACAACTATATTTAATAACATGTTACCAATTATTTACTCAAAACTTTTATCATAAGCTATTGTTTTGGTAAAAACGGAAAAATAAGTTTTGACCTGAAGGCGAGCGTGCAGTAAATTGAGTCAATTCTGTTTAGCCTAAACTTCAGTTTTAACACTGAAAAAGAAACGGTTTAACTGTAACTTCACATTGATTATTATGCATTGGCATGAGTTGAAGACTTGAGGGATCGATTATGTCATTCATAGATTAGCATCAAATCGAATTGAGTCACACACTCACTCACACACTGAGTCGCGAAACTAACTCTTGGAAACTTTTCAGAAGCATTACAAAGACAGGAAATCAAGTCAGTTTGGCCGGAAAGGAGCATGAAAGAGGAACTGACACGAGCGGTGGACAAACTTGAAAAAAGGTCTTACATCGCTTTTGTGTTGTCAGGAAATTTTGTGACGTCCATAGTCTCCATTGCTACTAGTCTTATGATAAATGAGGACCACATCCATCATTCTGAGCTCTACTGACGCCATACTCAACAATCAAACCAGCCAAAAGTCAACTTTAACTTTCATACCAATCCAACTATTTTTTATTCGCTTCAACTTTGTTCGCATCGCATTTCTGGACAATGTCAGGACTCTACCAAAGAAATCTACTTTCAAAATATACACTTTGTTCGTAGCTCATAGAATAAAGTTTGGCGACCATTTCTTTTCACCGTCAATTATTTTAGTTCAATCATCAAATTTATTCATTGGCCGAATCGGCTTCTATTCTTAATATTAGTGATTAAGAATTATTACTCTGTAACCGAAAACGCATCAAATTTACTCATTGAAAAAGCATTTTATGTGATGTATCAAAATTTAACTTTCTTTTGACATTTTATTGAAAGCATATCAACAATTGATGGTCACATTGTTCACGAATCCTAGAAGACAGTTTCAAGAAAGTAGAAGTTCTAAACTATTGTCAGACTCTATTATAGGATTTTCATGTATTGAACCACTTGAACAAAAGTGCTCAATATCTCAACGAAATTTGATGCAAATTCATTTCAGGCTATATTTAAGCGAATTAAGTGTGTCAACGAGTTTCTTGTTAATTGAGTTTAGGAAGCAAAAACATAATCAATTTCGGAACCGATCATTTTTTATTTTAAAACATTATTCTCATCTAAAATAATGGGATAATAATCACAATCTAATGATTAACAGAGAAATAAAATTGAATCTGTGAATTCAGGTTACTTCTCATAAAAGTCTTGTTTCGTATGATTTTATAATATGAAACCTAATTGTTTCTTACTTTTTGAGGCTGGTGTAATAGCTTTTTAGATGAGTGTAAAGCGTCCCACTTTTAGATTAGACCAATCCTTTTATTAATCGATGTGTTGTGATTTTTTAATTTTTACCTTAATCTATGGAAAGTTCATATGTTTTAAAAAGTATGCTTTAACTTTTTCGAAACAAAATTTAATATTAGTCAACTCCATCAAAAATATATAGTTCAAGTTATTCAATATCTCTTTATTAAACAATTGACTCTCTTGGTTGAGAATCAATTAGACTGAACAGGCGCTATCGCGGATCATTTATTGCTTTTATTGGTGAGCGTCATCTACAACTATATGTACAGAAGTAAACTACAACTAAAATGACTTAAACCTTTATTCCCATTAAGATCTAAAATTACTTGAAATAATTGACGCAAATAAAATAAGACTTGTATCTAACATGTTATAGCTGTTGAAGCATATGTTCAAAAATACTGAATGACAGATAAGTTTTAATCTTTGAGTTTGAGTTTATAAACGTATATTTCGAATCATAATACATTATATTTGTGATGAGTTGAAACAAGTTTCTATTCCTACTCACTCGTCAGGCATTTCAATATTATTTTCACTAGAATTTATTAGATAATGGATGAAAGAGATTGACTATTAATAATTTTTTAGTTAATATAAAGTTTGAGTGAATGAGTAGAAAGTGTAGTGCATTCCAGTCCACGCGCTTGAGGTGGATATTGGTAATCGAAAAGCATTCATCTCTCTCTAGAGGTACAATCAATCAGCAAGGTTTAATCATGATTGCTTTGTGGGAAGATCTCATATAGTTTTTGTGAATCATTCTTCACATTATTTCATATTTAATACTGAAAATCTATTACTTCTGCCCTGAAGATGATCTTAAGATTAAATTTTAAAAAGTTAAGCAAACACTCACTTTCACGTTATATAAGAGTATTAAATACTGTTATAAACAAGAGTTGAAATTAACTTAAAACAAGATTATGAATTTATCAGATTTTCAGTTATTAAGATTAATTGATGGGCAGAGCTCGAGATTCCCTTAAACTTTATAAGTTTTAACATTTGCTTAATAATGAAAAGCGTAGAGGCGTTCACTTATATCTATGATAATTTGACTCATGATTTCAAGTTATTTAGTTTAAATGAAATGTAAACTATCCAAATATAAGGCCAATCTTAGCGGTCAAACCATGTTCTACATTATACTTCAATTGTTTTTGTTTAGAAATTTATCGAATGATAAAGCTATCGGTAGTAGTTATCGTTTGCGTCAATCTTAATTACATCTGTGGAATACTACTAAGTTTTTAGTCATTTTTTACCAATAATACAACCCATTTTCAACATTTAATACACCATTATTTTGATTCAATTAAAATTGCTAAAGAAGCTCAAAATAAATGAAGAAACGGTCAAATAAATAGCTATTTTTAAGAAAGTGACTTTTTCATGACTTTATATTTTACGGTCTGTTTCGGGTTTCCTTCTCGTTCACACGATTTAGCAAAAGTACTAGTATTACAAAGCAGTTGATTTATAAAAGTTGAAGACCTTACTTCACTATAAGCTGGTGTGTCTAAATTGTATTTGTAATAGTAGTGATTTAGTTTCCAAGTTTTAAGGACACCAAACATCATGAATGCAACAAGTATGTTTTAATTCAATGAACATATTACAATCAATTTCACTTTAGGATATAATTTGATTACACGTTTGCATTGTTACAAATCACGTTCATTAACAATACTTAATTAACTTAAGTTTTATAAAGCATTTAATATTGTGTTCCATAACTTTGACACCTTCAATCATGTGCGTCACTCACAACAATAGGACTCAAACAATCTTATATAAAGAATGGTTTGAAAAATTCTTTACAGAACTTCTATATTATATCCAATGCGATCTTCAGCTATATTTTCTCTCAGTTGATAGAATAGAAAGTAGTTGGTTTGTTGCAATTTCATACTTTTAATCGTATCTATATACAAATTGTAACAAAAAGAATAATTGTTCATCTAAGCATAAACTTGACTTATATCATTGTAAACCACATTCAATAAGGAATACTACATAAGTAGAAATAAGTGTGCGGTAGCGCACATTCAGTATTAGTTAAACATAAGTCTGAAAGGCATTTTCAACAATACATCAATAATGAAAGCAAGGTTAATGTGTGATTTAGCTATTGATTAACCAATCAATTTGAAGTTAATATCATTTACTGATAAGATTAGCAAATATTCGTTGAATTAAACTTATGAATAAAATTAGCTAAAAATTGTTGTAAAAGGATAGAACATTTGATACGAATATAAGAAAGTTTAAGTCAAATATGGTTGATCGGCAAGACTTCTATTTGAACTAAATTTACATCAATTCGAGTCAGATTTAAGGTATGATAATTAATTTTGAAAGATCACAAATGAAACGATTCTTCGGTCGAACAATTGTTGGAAGAAGAGAACTAGTATTGAAAGATTTAATTTATAGTGTAACTATTTCAAACATTAAAAGTGAGTTAAGCGCAGCAAGCTAAAACTAACAGAAAACAATGTTAATATGCAAGCTAATTTTAAATAACGTAAATCGTTTGAAAACAATTTTCAATAGAGACAATTACTTTTATTTGCAAAACTTATTAAAAATGATTGATTCATTTGATTTTCAATTGGTTATAACAATGTGTCAGACTGCCCAATCAACATTTAAATTAACTATTCATATTCAATATAAAACACGGGCACAACTTTCAAATTGATTTTTTCTGTTGCAAATTTATTAAATTAAATGTTAATTTAAGATTATTCTTTCAGACACGAATCCAATTGAGAGAGTAGCTAAGTCAAATTGCTTCAGTTCTGTTCACAGCAACGCTTCTATAGGTACGGTAAGCCTAGCGAACTCTAACGGATAGATTGAAAAGTTTTTCAATTGGACCCTTACTCCATACTAAAACGTTTCAAAGTTCTAGTCGTGAGTTATAGTTCACAAAGTACTAAATCATTTGTAAAATTATTAACTTTGCGTAATCTGATCACGTCAAAAAACTGCTTAAGGATTAGAATGAGATTAAGTGCAGTTATATTTGATTTAAGCATTATCTTCAGCTTAATTGATGTTTGAAAGTTGATGTTTGAAAGAACTGAAAGATTCATACAAATGTCTACAATAGATATGAATTAACCCACATTAGAGTTGATTCAAAATGAATTGTTAAAAGCATTCTATCATTTATAAAAAGAGAACAAAATTTCTTAATTGTTTGGAATAGGTTTAAACTTAAATGGTCGTTTCTAGTTATAAACATAACTGAGATGATAATATATTTTAAGACATAAGTTTTCTCGCTACTATTTTCAATGATTTTTTCAATTGTATTATTTTGACTAGAATAACGACTTTGATCTTTTTCTAAAAATTGTGGACATTATATCTTTTAATGATGCGCTTCGTTTTAGACTTAGTATAGGTTACAACCAAAGCTATTAATTTGATTTATTTAATTGGAAAGCCCTAAAAACTGTTGAGAGAATAAGTTATTGCTATGTTAAAAGTTTGTGCTCGAGTACTGGATCTGATTGCAATGTTTGCCTAAGACAGTAAAACTGCCCTTTAATCATAATCTCAAATACAGAATTAGAGTTAAAAGTGCAACATTACTGATAAACATACTTTATTCGTGATCAGAATTTTCAAACTTTCAGGTATTTCAATGCGAAGGACACATTCAAGTTTTCACATTGCCTTTAGTGACAAGTAGTCTGGAATAACTTCTTATTAGATTTTAATTGGCAACAGTTTTGCTTTTCCCTAATCAGTATTATTTAGAGTTGAGGTGATAGTGTTCGTCAGCAAATTTTGTTTTTGTGAATTAAGTCGATAAAAGTGACTCAATCAGTTATCTCAACTTATTCAAGTTCTTTTACGTGGTGTGTTGTTTTAGAGTAGAAAGCAATTTAACCATTTTATTTGATGTACACAACATCTGTTCTACCTTAAAACATGCATTATATTAGAAATAGTTGCAGTGTTCGTCAAATTAATTCATTAGTTCATAAATTGTTGTATAAGAATAATAATGTGCAAATTAGAACTAGTAGTACTCATAGGTCGAACGAGTTTATCGGAAGACATATCGGACCGAGAGATAGTGACAAAAAAGTAATGCTGGAAACAGTTGGATTTCAGGTATAACTTATTTATTTGAAAATATGCTTTAGTATTAAATAATAAGCAATTTGAAATTCTATACCGATAATCACCGTAATAATGTGTCAATCTTGTTATAAAAATCGTAAATATTGGACTTGGATTAGAGCATCGAAGAACTAATATCTGCCACTATACCGAGAAACATTCGCCTGAAACAGGAGCTAAAACTAGCTGAACCTATGAGTGAAACTGAGATTCTTAAGCGATTACAATCAATCGCTGATTTAAATTCAATTAAATGGCGATCATATATTGGAATGGGTTACTACAATTGTATTACTCCAACTCCTATATTACGTAATATATTTGAAAATCCAGGTCAGTCCAAACAATCATATTTTTTTCAAGACAGATAATGACTACGGGTTAAAAGTCATGTGTTGTAATCTTATAGATAATTAGTGTAAACACTTGTATAGAAAATTTTTGATGTTGAATGTAGTTTTGATAAAACAAAATTGAGAAAATGAGGAAAAAATTTGTCTTTCAATAGAAAACCTTATCAGAAAATGAATTGAATAAAGCTTTTTCTCCTACTTAAACAAATTTATGATAATTAAAGGTTGGACAACACCGTACACTCCATATCAGGCAGAAATAGCACAGGGAAGGCTCGAATCATTACTCAACTATCAGACAATGATTTGTGAATTGACCGCATTAGACATTGCGAACGCTAGTCTTCTAGATGAAGGAACAGCCGCTGCGGAGGCGATGCAGATGTGCTTTAGGTTAGATTTTTAATTAAATTGTGTTCAGTCTATTTGTTGGTATTCAGAAAACTTACGCACTTGGAATGTGATATGTCTTACTTAATACTAGACATCACAAAGAAAAGCGAACCAAGTTTTTGTGTTCGAATAACGCACACCCGCAGACTTTGGCCATCGTTCGAACAAGAGCTGAGGCTTTGGGTATCACTTTAGATATTTTTGATGGCAGTAGAGAAGTATTCGAAGGCATCAAGGAAATCGGCAAAAGTTATGATTTGTCAAAATATTGTGGTATCTTAGTCCATTATCCCGACACTAATGGAAATGTTGATAACTTGACATCAATTGTTGAGCAGTCGAGAGAAAAGGGTTGCATTGTGATAGCTGCGACCGACTTGTTAGCACTGACTTTGGTTAAGCCTCCCGGAGAATATGGTCCGGGATGTGATATCGCTATTGGAACTGCTCAACGATTCGGTATACCATTGAATTATGGCGGACCTCATGCAGCCTTCTTGGCGTGTCGTAATTACCTCACAAGAATCATACCTGGAAGAGTGGTTGGACTCACTAAAGATGCTCAAGGAAATCAGGCACTAAGACTTGCGCTACAAACTAGAGAACAGCATATTAGAAGAGATAAGGCCACTTCTAATATATGTACAGCTCAGGCGTTATTGGCTAACATGAGTGCTATGTATGCTATATATCATGGACCTAAAGGACTCAGAGATATCGCACAAAGTATTCATAAGAAGACGCTATACTTAGCTTCAAAAATTGCTGAGCACCAAGAAAATAAAGTTGTCACTTATATGCCTTTCGATACATTAAAAGTTGAAGTTAAAATTCAGAAAAGAATCAGAGCAAGAGCTGAGTCTCAGAGAATTAATTTGCGATACTATCCCGATGGTAAGCATATCGGAGTCTCGTTAGATGAAACTGTGACCGACAGTGATTTAATTGATTTGATTTGGGTTTTTGATGGACAAAGAGAAGTAAGAACAAGGAATATATTTATTTGAATTTTCAAAGTTTTCTGTTTCAAAGGAGGGAGAAATCACTTTTTCTGACGAATTGTTAAAAAATAGCATTGAATCATCACCAGTGGCCAGGAAGTCAGACTTTCTAACTCATCCTCTATTTAATACATATCACAGTGAGACCAAACTCGTTAGATATATGAAAAGATTGGAGAATAAAGACATCTCATTAGTTCATTCGATGATACCGTTGGTATGCGATTCACACTAAAAACTAGTAAAGGTCTGATGTATTCTTTTAAAATTCAATACTAGGGTTCATGCACTATGAAACTGAACGGAACAACTGAAATGATACCCTGTTCTTGGCCTCATTTTGCATCTTTGCATCCCTATCAACCCCCTTCTCAAACAAAAGGTTATCAATTGATGATTAATGAACTTGAAAATGACTTGTGTGAACTTACGGGTTATGATAATGTTTCATTTCAACCTAATTCTGGAGCACAAGGGGAATACGCTGGCCTCAGAGTTATCAAAGCATATCTCGAATCGAAAAATGAAGGACATAGAAATGTTAGCAATAAATATTATTTTCTGATCCCAGAGTTTTATTTTTTTGTTTTGAGTAAATCATAATTTCTTGTATTCACTCTATTCAGGTTTGTTTGATTCCGGTATCAGCTCATGGAACCAATCCTGCGAGTGCACACATGGCAGGAATGAAAGTCGAACCAATTATGGTTCAAAAAGATGGCAGTATAGATAAGAACAGTTTAAAAGAAAAGGTATAATAAATGATAAAAATTCTCAGCTTTAGTTATCCTTATATTTTTAGAGATCGCCCTCACATAAAATCTAAGATCTCATGCATTAAGTAGTAAATTAGATTCGGTTTACGATAGTGTCAACAACAATGGGCAGGCAAAGGGCAACTGAGTCAAAATTTATTCTACAATTAATTTCGATTGAAAGTTAATTAAAGTTAGAGTTTTATCCAACCTCATTTATTCAAAGAAAGTTAAGGCAAAACAAAATATAACTTGTATGTTTATATTATATCGATAGTCGAATTTCTTTGAATAGGACTACTTCTGAAAAATTTAACTGAATTAAAGCTTTTTCAATACAATTACAAACTAATTTGATGATCTCTCGAAAACCCCAATAAAATAAGAATACAAAACAAAAAAATTACATTTTTGAATTAAATGAATCTTATATTATTTGAATTAATATTGCTTCAAACATTAAACCAAAAGCTAGAGCAATACTCCAATGAAGTCGCATGTCTTATGATAACATATCCATCAACATTTGGTGTCTTTGATGAAAATATTTCAGAAATTTGTAGTCTAGTTCATTCGTGTGGATCAGCTCAAGTCTATTTAGACGGCGCTAATATGAACGCTCAAGTTGGACTTTGCCGACCAGGTATACATCATCCCTAATATTATTTCTATTGAAATGCACTTTAGTAATTTTTTGATTCCCTGAAATCTAGGTGATTATGGAAGTGATGTCTCGCATTTGAATCTTCATAAAACATTTTGCATTCCTCATGGCGGTGGAGGACCTGGAATGGGACCGATCGCTGTCAAAAAACACTGTATGATCGAAATTTGAGACTTATGCTCAAAATACAATTTTTTGATTCAATTTGTTACAGTATCACCATTCTTGCCAGCACATCCTGTGGTTGCTGACGATGTGACAAGAGTTCCATTCAGGTCTTAATCCTCTGATATTTTAGACTTAATCATATAAATTAGGATATTTATTTTATTAGTTTCGGAACCGTATCTGCAGCGCCCTGGGGTTCAGCTGCGATTTTACCAATCAGTTGGGCTTACATCAAGTTAATGGGTGAACAAGGATTGAGACATGCATCTGAAATCGCAATACTTAACGCTAATTATATGGCTGAAAAATTGAAACATGCCTATAAAGTACTATATAGAGGGATCAACAATACTGTTGCCCATGAATTTATATTAGACATTAGGGATTTCAAGAAGACTTCAAATGTTGAAGCCATGGATATTGCAAAACGTTTACAAGATTATGGTTTTCATGCACCTACCGTTTCATTCCCAGTCTCTAATACTTTGATGATAGAACCGACAGAATCAGAAGATAAGCAAGAATTGGATCGCTTTTGCGACGCTATGTTGAGAATTAGACAAGAAATAGCTGATATTGAAAGTGGAAAATTGGATAAATTAATAAATCCATTGAAAGTGAGTTTGGGTTGATCTTCAACAGATTATCGGACTGAATATTCTTGTATTTATTTAGTGTTCACCTCATACCCAAAGAATAGTGTGCTCGTCTGATTGGAACCGACCCTATTCTCGGGAATTGGCCGCGTTTCCAGCTGTAAGTATTAATTTATTAATCATCACGTTAATTCATTAGGAATAACAAACGAATGCTTTTTCTCGATTGCAATTTCTGTATTGTTGCAAATCACGTGCACACTTTTCGGGCTATAAACTCAATTTTTATTGTAACGCTCTTGAATTGAAGAATATGATAGTGAACGTGATTTGTGACAATTTTGAATACATCTTAACTGATTCTTAAATGACTTTATTTCAATAGAGCTACGTGACTCCAGAAACAAAAGTGTGGCCAACAGTCGGTCGAATCGATGATATTTACGGTGATACTCACCTATTTTGCACTTGTCCTCCAGTCACAGACCAACCATTTGCATAATTGAATTAGTGACAAACAAATTGATTAATACATAAAAAATATTTTTATCTCAATGCTGTGAATAGGATTTTATTCAATAAGAACCTATTTATTTATCAGACCTTTCAGAAACATAAGGCTTAGGTTACAAATCCCTTTTATATTGTTGCAAGTCACACTTTAGTTTAAGGTTAGCCTCAACTAGTAAACAATTAAAGGATTGTGATCAGGGAGTTGCTTATTCTGTAACAATTTTTGTAATGGTTGTGCTCTTAAATGGAAAATAAACTTTAATTTAAAAGTTTAAAATCGTATAAATTTCTTGAATTTTGTCAATCAATTGTCAAAGCACAGATCTATTACTTGAATAATTAGTACACAAAAAGCGGAAATATGCTCTATTGTGAGCCATCCATCAGTTGATTCCAAAAAAGTAAAGATACCATGGATTGAACTAAAAAGTGGTACAATTTGATCAGTATTGCTAAACTGATAACCATATTCTCAGTATTTATCATCTATCGAAACATAATTGGATATTTGTTGATATCTCGTAGTGGACATCCATTAGGTCGTCAAAGTGGGTAACATGGCCAGACAACACATGATTGATATAATGATCAAGAAAGCTACAATTGTATATTAATTTGGAAAAAGTTCACATGAAAACTATTCTATCAAACGAAAATTATAAAGCGTTTAACCACATTAAGAGATAAAGGTTTGGACTTACTAGTAATATTATATTTTCTTGAGTTCAAACTCTGCTTCATATCAAAACTTCTATTTAACAACTCAAACCTTTTTCTTTCACTCTTTATCAAACTTATTGTAACAATATTACAGTTTTATCGGAATTTTCATTCATTTTGATGGTAATGAGAAATATTATTGTATACTTACTTAATAAACACGTGTTTGTTACTTATTTATGTTTTGTTTATATCTTACAATCAACTAATTGATCAAGAGATTATCGGGGTCTCTTATGTCGTCTTCAAAGTTCAGCCTATGATTGGGTTGATTTTTCTGTCTTTTTACTTTGCAGTTAACGTGTTTTTCTAAACTTCAAAATTATTTTACTTTCATGTGAACTTTTTCCAAATTAATATACAATTGTCATCATCTCGTTCAAAGCGATTGTAGAACTCTAGTATTTCGCACACCTATTGATCAAAAGTTATCATTGTTTATAGTTTCATTTTATATAGTTGAATAAATCTGCCAATAATTCAATTTGCTGACATTGTGTGCGCGTACTAAATAATCAGTCAGAATATACTAGAATTGATTTTTACATCTCTCATATTGTATATGATTAGTGAGAGTCATCTGCATGAACGTGCACTCATTCTATATGAGAGCCCAAATTTTGAATCAATGCTAACTCATCGAATTACGCTCAACCTGTCTATCACACTCACTGTTACTAATAGTCTGTTAGTCAACTCGATTTATAATAGTAAGAGTCAAATCCAATCAAAACAAGCTCACTAATCAAAATGTCGATAAAAACAGCGCTTTAAACTTGTGATAAAATCATTTTCTGAACCATATTTTTCTCGAAGACAATCAATCTCTAGAACAAAGTCCACGAAAAATACTTTGATAAAGTATTCAATATTTATAAAGCAACAACTCTTAGACTCCGTAACAAAATTGCACAACAATTCAATCATTGGATCGATGTTTATTCGAACAGATTTCGATAAGTTGTTTACGAGAAAGTATTGACTTATCACAAGCAAATAATTATTAATAAATAAATTAATTCACTATCAATCAATTAAATGGCATTTTTAAAAACGGTAATTGCAACTCAATTGAAGAGTTCATCACTTGTTAGTAATTATAAAAATTGCAAAACATTTGTTTCGTTGCTTAATAATAACACATTAATTGGATGTCAATCGAGACAATTGTCTGAAAAAGCTGGAACCAAATTGAAGGAAAACTCACCTGGAGACCAATTAATAAGCGGTTTAAGTATAGAAAACAATGGAGACGTTCTCAACGGTCTGACCGAAGAACAAATTGAGTTGCGATCAAATGTCAGAAAATTTGTTGAAAAAGAATTAACTCAAGATTTGGTCCAACAGATCGACAGAGAGTCTCACTGGTCGGGATTCAGACAATTTTGGACCAAATTGGGACAAATGGGTTTACATGGAGTGACTGCTGAGTCAAAGTTTGGAGGATTAGAGTTGGGATACTTTGAACACGTTCTGGTTGTGGAAGAAATCAGCAGATGTTGTGCTGCAATCGGTATGTCATATGGAGCTCACAGTAATCTTTGTATTAATCAATTGTCTCTCAATGGAAATGATAAACAGAAGCAAAAATATTTGCCAAAACTAATTGATGGAAGCTTTGTGGGTGCACTCGCTATGACTGAGACGGGTAGTGGTTCTGATGTCACGTCTATGAAAACTACAGCCCAAAAACATAAAGATTATTATGTCTTGAATGGCAGCAAGTCTTGGGTCACTAATGGACCAGAAGCTGATGTGGTCTTTGTTTATGCGAAGACTAGTGACAGAGGGATTACACCTTTCATTGTGGAGAAAGGAACGGAAGGATTTTCTGTCGGACAAAAAATAGATAAGTTGGGAATGAGAGGTTCGCCAACCGCTGAACTGATTTTCGACAATTGCAAAGTCCCAGCCAGTAATGTGGTCGGAAGTCCTGATAAAGGAGTTTATGTATTGATGAGTGGCTTAGACTATGAAAGACTAGTTCTTGCGGCCGGACCTCTCGGTATAATGCAATCGGCATGTGAACAGGCCTTTCAATACGCACATCAAAGACTTCAATTTAATAAACCAATTGGTGAGTTTCAGCTCTTACAAGGAAAAATGGCTGATATGTACACAAAACTATCGTCTGCACGATCATATCTTTACAACACTGCTCGAGCTATCGATCGATATAAGAAGAGATATGGTTCGAGTTCTTCAGCCAGAAGTACGAGTTATTTCACCAAAGATTGTTCAGGGACTATACTTTTGCTGGGGGAAAGTGCAACTCAAATATCCCTCGATGCCATTCAGATATTTGGTGGAAATGGATATTCAAATGAGTACAGTGTTGGACGTCTCCTAAGAGATGCCAAACTTTATGAGATCGGTGCGGGAACCAGTGAAATAAGACGATGGCTTATTGGCAGAGAGCTCAATAAAGAATATTTGGCTTAATATCCTCACTACTCATCTAATACTTTAGTTTCATAATATAAACATATGGATAAGATTTGTCTTGTATTCAAATCCTTATTTTTTACCCTTTCGGTTTACCAATAAATTATAGAATTAGGCTTATTTACATATCAGAGCAACTTATGTTTTAAAGGATTTATACAAAATTTGATGCTATTTTCCATGATTAGCACAAACTTGTTTTTATTTTTAGTATCTGCTATCAGTATGAAAACATAATAATTGCAATATAATAGTGTCCGAATAATTAATATCTGCAATACAACAACCTTTACGCTCATAATAATTTTAAAAATCGACATTATGTTGATATAACTGTTAATCTTTATAGCTCGAGTTTTGACACCAATAAGTCTATAAGTTTTGTTAGCCCTGTTTAAGTGTTCATGTTAATTATGTACACTTCTTCAAAATAAAAAGAATAGTAAAAAGTTTGTTTCACAACAAATCACAAAATTCAATTCTTAGCTTTGAAAACACCTTTAGTCGTATATATTATCATATAATAGTTTAAAGTTAGAAAAATTTTGGGAGACTAAAGATTGATAAGATTGGGTTTTAAAATCTAATAATTTGACTCAAAAGTGCGAAAAGGCTGCTTCAATATAATCAAAGTTTATTGCCTTTATGATCATGCATGCATTAGAAATGATTATTGAATTGAATTTTGTGATTTTTTGTGAAATAAACTTTTTACTATTCTCCTTTTTATTTTGAAGAAGTGTACAGTATTTAGGACGATATGACATGTTCGTTGTCTAGATCTGTCAATAACTTTATAAATATAATAATACAATGAATGGATAGCTTGAGCTAGTAATTGTATATTTGATTTTATATTACTTGTTAAAAACTTTTTCTAAAAATTTATTTTTACTATTTGAGTAATTGTGATAAACTGACGAAAATTTGATTAAATGACATTTATTTTCTTATGTGCCCTAACTTTTGTTAAAGTTTAAAAATACTGTACAACAGTTTGTTTCAATACCTATATTAGTACAAAAGGAAAACTTCAAATAAAAGTTCAAATCAGGTATATATGAATCTGATTTATAAGTTAGGAGTATTTGAGAAAACTTTCTTCAAAGCTTTTGGATGTTTGCGAAACTAAGAAATCACTTTGTGACTTAAGCTTTGTGGCAGGGTTTTAAGATTTAATTACTTGAAAAACTTGTCATCTGCAAACGTAATGCCAATTAAGGTGTCTTCCCAGTTTATAGACATCCATTTTATAGAAATCCACTTTGCAGACACCCACTTTACGGACATTCCACTTCATAAACATTTCATTTCATAGACCAATTATTCGCTAATGAAAATTCTGGTTATCGAGGAGATTATTGATGTTAATTCTAAACAATCTAATTGAATCTAATTTTGAAAAATGATAATTTTTCCCTTTGTTTGGTTCAATAAAACTTAACTCAGACGTAGTTTACAGATAGATTAAAAACACTAACTAATTAATAAAATTCAAATATGAATATGCAAAAATATTCTAATAAAAAATTGATATATTGAGCTGAATAGACTCAAAATAAAAATCACTTTTCATTAAATTGAAAAATAGTTGAATGGGTTTGCATTTTGCACGTGTTAAATATCTAAATTATCATAAGATTATAAGATTAACAGATTAGTAGATATGAGATTCGATGCACTTGACTTTCAGTATAATTAATATACAATTATTTTAATTTCTCAGATTTGTAAATAAATTAAAATTATTTTGAATAGCTTAAAAATGTCTCTCTAATCAAGTGTCTATGAAGTGAAATGTCTATCAAGTGGATTTCTATCAATCAGAGTATAACACAATCGAATAGCTCTGCCAATAATTCAATTTGCTGACATTGTGTGCGCGTACTAAATAATCAGTCAGAATATACTAGAATTGATTTTTACATCTCTCATATTGTATATGATTAGTGAGAGTCATCTGCATGAACGTGCACTCATTCTATATGAGAGCCCAAATTTTGAATCAATGCTAACGCATTAAATTACGCTCAACCTGTCTATCACACTCACTGTTACTAATAGTCTGTTAGTCAACTCAATTTACAATAGTAAGAGTCAAATCCAATCAAAACAGGTTTACTAATCAAAATGCCGATAAAAATAGCGCTTTAAACTTGTGATAAAATCATTTTACGAACTATATTTTTCTCGAAGGCAATCAATCTCTAGAACAAAGTCCACGAAAAATACTTTGATAAAGTATTCAATATTTATAAAGCAACAACTCTTAGACTCCGTAACAAAATTGCACAACAATTCAATCATTGGATCGATGTTTATTCGAACAGATTTCGATAAGTTGTTTACGAGAAAGTATTGACTTATCACAAGCAAATAATTATTAATAAATAAATTAATTCACTATCAATCAATTAAATGGCATTTTTAAAAACGGTAATTGCAACTCAATTGAAGAGTTCATCACTTGTTAGTAATTATAAAAATTGCAAAACATTTGTTTCGTTGCTTAATAATAACACATTAATTGGATGTCAATCGAGACAATTGTCTGAAAAAGCTGGAACCAAATTGAAGGAAAACTCATCTGGAGACCAATTAATAAGCGGTTTAAGTATAGAAAACAATGGAGACGTTCTCAACGATCTGACCGAAGAACAAATTGAGTTGCGATCAAATGTCAGAAAATTTGTTGAAAAAGAATTAACTCAAGATTTGGTCCAACAGATCGACAGAGAGTCTCACTGGTCGGGATTCAGACAATTTTGGACCAAATTGGGACAAATGGGTTTACATGGAGTGACTGCTGAGTCAAAGTTTGGAGGATTAGAGTTGGGATACTTTGAACACGTTCTGGTTATGGAAGAAATCAGCAGATGTTGTGCTGCAATCGGTCTCTCATATGGAGCTCACAGTAATCTTTGTATTAATCAATTGTCTCTCAATGGAAATGATAAACAGAAGCAAAAATATTTGCCAAAACTAATTGATGGAAGCTTTGTGGGTGCACTCGCTATGACTGAGACGGGTAGTGGTTCTGATGTCACGTCTATGAAAACTACAGCCCAAAAACATAAAGATTATTATGTCTTGAATGGCAGCAAGTTTTGGATCACTAATGGATCAGAAGCTGATGTGGTCTTTGTTTATGCGAAGACTAGTGACAGAGGGATTACACCTTTCATTGTAGAGAAAGGAACGGAAGGATTTTCTGTCGGACAAAAAATAGATAAGTTGGGAATGAGAGGTTCGCCAACCGCTGAACTGATTTTCGACAATTGCAAAGTCCCAGCCAGTAATGTGGTCGGAAGTCCTGATAAAGGAGTTTATGTATTGATGAGTGGCTTAGACTATGAAAGACTAGTTCTTGCGGCCGGACCTCTCGGTATAATGCAATCGGCATGTGAACAGGCCTTTCAATACGCACATCAAAGACTTCAATTTAATAAACCAATTGGTGAGTTTCAGCTCTTACAAGGAAAAATGGCTGATATGTACACAAAACTATCGTCTGCACGATCATATCTTTACAACACTGCTCGAGCTATCGATCGATATAAGAAGAGATATGGTTCGAGTTCTTCAGCCAGAAGTACGAGTTATTTCACCAAAGATTGTTCAGGGACTATACTTTTGCTGGGGGAAAGTGCAACTCAAATATCCCTCGATGCCATTCAGATATTTGGTGGAAATGGATATTCAAATGAGTACAGTGTTGGACGTCTCCTAAGAGATGCCAAACTTTATGAGATCGGTGCGGGAACCAGTGAAATAAGACGATGGCTTATTGGCAGAGAGCTCAATAAAGAATATTTGGCTTAATATCCTCACTACTCATCTAATACTTTAGTTTCATAATATAAACATATGGATAAGATTTCTTGTATTCAAATCCTATTTTTACTCTTTCGGTTTACCAATAAATTATAGAATTAGGCTTATTTACATATCAGAGCAACTTATGTTTTAAAGGATTTATACAAAATTTGATGCTATTTTCCATGATTAGCACAAACTTGTTTTTATTTTTAGTATCTGCTATCAGTATGAAAACATAATAATTGCAATATAATAGTGTCCGAATAATTAATATCTGCAATACAATAACCTTTACGCTCATAATAATTTTAAAAATCGACATTATGTTGATATAACTGTTAATCTTTATAGCTCGAGTTTTGACACCAATAAGTCTATAAGTTTTGTTAGCCCTGTTTAAGTGTTCATGTTAATTATGTACAGTATTTAAGGCGATATGACATGTTTGTTTTCTAGATCTGTCAATAGCTTTATAAATACAATAATACAATGAATGGATAGCTCGAGCTGTTAATTTTATATTTGTTTTTTATATTACTTGTTAAAAACTTTTCTAAAATTTATTTTTACTATTTGAGTAATTGTGATAAACTGACGAAAATTTGATTAAATGACATTTATTTTCTTATGTGCCCTAACTTTTGTTAAAGTTTAAAAATACTGTACAACAGTTTGTTTCAATACCTATATTAGTACAAAAGGAAAACTTCAAATAAAAGTTCAAATCAGGTATATATGAATCTGATTTATAAGTTAGGAGTATTTGAGAAAACTTTCTTCAAAGCTTTTGGATGTTTGCGAAACTAAGAAATCACTTTGTGACTTAAGCTTTGTGGTAGGGTTTTAAGATTTAATTACTTGAAAAACTTGTCATCTGCAAACGTAATGCCAACTAATGCTAAGATTATCTCAATAAAAAATGTATACAGAGTACTGAAAAGCAGTATTATAAACATTAGAGCTGTATTGCGCATGCGTCACATTTGCCGCCATTTGCGATAAAAAAGTTTTCATAAAAATGACAATAAGATAAACAGAACAATGATTACAATTAATTGAATTGAAAACTAATATCAGTACAAATCAATTGACAAAATGCCGGGTTTTCTTGAATACATAGAAGTGGAAAACTTCAAGTCTTACAGAGGAAGACAATCGATCGGACCACTGAAACAATTCACAGCAGTGATCGGTCCGAATGGGTCCGGAAAATCGAATTTTATGGACGCCATCAGTTTCGTGTTAGGAGAAAAGACTTCAAACCTTAGAGTCAAGAAGTTGTCAGAACTGATTCATGGCGCGTCAATCGGCCAACCAGTCAGCAATAGTGCTTCCGTCACTTTAGCCTATCGCGACTCAGACTCTGGACGAATCACAAGGTTCATACGTCTGGTATTAGGATCAAGTTCTGAGTATAGAATCGATGATGTCTCAGTTTCAAAACAAGATTATGCGAATAGACTTGAAAAGTTGGGAATCAATGTGAAGGCTCGTAATTTTCTTGTGTATCAGGGAGCAGTCGAATCCATCGCTATGAAGAATCCAAGGAAATTACATCACTGTTTGAAGAAATCTCAAGAAGTAATGAATACAAAGAAGATTATGTCAATAAAAAAGTTCGAATGGACAGGAGTGAAGAAGAGCTGCATCATATGTACGTCAAGAAGAAAGGAATCGCTGCCGAGAAAAAGGAAGCCCAGGGAGAGATCAACGAGGCCAAGAAGTACCAGAACTTGAGGGAAGAACTCAATAAAGTCCAGATCGATTTGCAATTATTCAAATTATATCATATTCAACAAGATATCGAAGAATTGCAGGAAGACATGGAAAAAAAGCGTAAAGATATGGATAAACACATCAAACAGAAGGAGAAGATTGAATCTGACGTTAAGGCAAAAAAAGCCAATTTGGGTAAAATTACTAAAGAGTTATCAGGAATCGACAGAAAGATAAGAGATGTTGAACTGAATCTTAATAAAAAGAGGCCGACTTATATCAAAGCTAAAGAAAATGCGGCACATATTGAGAAGAAGTTGGAAACCGCAAAGAAGTCAAAGGCATCGGCTCTCAAGGCACATGATAACCATCAGAATACTATTAAAGAACTTGAAGACGAACTGAATAAAGTGATCGAAAGGTATGAGAAGTTTGAGAAAGAACTAGCGAAAGAAAAAGAAGCGCATAAAGTGGATGTTGTGCTCAAAGAATCGCAAAGGAAGGAATATAATAGGTTGAAAGAGGAAGCAGCCAGACTTTCGGCCAAATATCTAAAAGATTTGGATTCATTAGAGAGAGAACAGAAAGCAGATCAAGATAGGAATGAAAATGAGCTGAGAAAAAAGATGGACATCGAGGCCAGGATTAGAGTTTTACAAAACAATTTGGATGAAAATACTAAACGTACTGAGAAATTGAAGGATAATTTGGAAGTGAGTGAAAATAATCTACAAGAATTGACTAAAAAGAAAGTCGAAATCGAAACTGTAGTTAATTCGTCTAAAGAACAAGTCGAACAAATCACTCGTAAGTTAGAGAGTATTAATCGAGAACTGGGTGACGCCAAAGTTGACAGACATGAAGACGAAAGACGTAAGAAAAAGGCTGAAGTGGTCGAGAATCTGAAGAAGCTATATCCAGGAGTTTTCGACAGATTGTTGAATATGTGTAAGCCAATACATAAGCGCTATAATATGGCGATCACTAAAGTTATGGGAAAGAATATGAACGCAATCATTGTTGACTCAGAAAAAACTGGTCGACAATGCATTCAATACTTGAAAGAACAGATGCTCGAACCCGAAACCTTTTTGCCACTCGATTATATTGAAGTAAAACAAGTTAAAGAAAGGTTAAGAAATATTCAACACCCAAAAAATGTTAAATTACTCTATGATGTCATTAAATACGACCCGCCACCTATTAAACGGGCAGTTCTTTACGCAACTAATAATGCATTGGTTTGTGAAACGGCTGAAGACGCGAACGTAGTTGCCTTTGATTTAGGAGATGGTAAGCGTTATGACGCGGTCTCATTGGACGGTACTTTCTATCAAAAGTGTGGGTTTATTTCTGGTGGAAGTGCAGACTTGGAAAAAAGAGCTCGTCGTTGGGATGAAAAAGAACTTCATGCTCTTAAGTACCAGAAAGAAAAATTAGCCGAAGATCTGAAGGAACAGTTGAAGAAAACTAGAAAAGAGAGCGATCTTATGGTGATTAATAGTCAGATTAAGGGTCTGGATACTCGTTTGAAGTATTGTCGAAGTGATTTGACACAGACTGAGAAGAATAACGAAGAATTCAAAAAAGAAATTAAAACTCTTGAGAAGAAATTGGAAGCTTTTGATCCCATTATTAAAGAAATATCTGCGCGAATGAGTAAAAGAGAGTCTGAAATCAATGCTATTCGAGAGGCTATGAATACAGTCGAAGATAAGATATTTTCTGACTTTTGCGTTCAATTGGGAGTCGAAAACATCAGACAATATGAAGAGCGACAGAACAAAGCGAGTCAAGAGAATGAAAGAGTAAGACTTGAGTTCGAGAATCAGAAAAATTCATTGTCGAGTCGACTTGCCTACGAAAAAAGTAAAGATACGAATGAAAATGTAAAGCGATGGGAAAGAGTTGTCTCAGAAGAAGAAAATAATTTGCAATTAGCGAGAGATACAGAAAAGAAAGAAATGCAGGCTATTGAAGAAGAAATGAGAAAAGTTGAACAATTGAAAAACGATAAGATCGCTAAAAAGACTGAATGCGATTCGGTTGAAGATGAGATAACAGAAGTTAAACGGGGATTATCTGCTGTTCAAAGAGAATTGTCATCAGCACAGAAGTCATTGATGCAAATCGAGTGTCGGCTAGAGTCGAAAAAGGCTGATCGACATGCTATTCTATTGCACTGCAAGATGGAATGCATTGAACTACCACTCGTTTCAGGAGATCTCAACGATATCGCAGCTGGAGGTCCGACCAATGCTGAGGGAGAGACCAATGGAAATGCAGAAGATGAGGACGAGGATGACGGACCTTCCACTCAGCGCTCTTATGAAAGTGACTCTAATATCAAACCTGACTATTCAGAGTTGAAGAGTAGCTTAAAAAATGTTTGTTTAAAACAATAATCTCTCTTTTGATTGGACTTTAAATCATTGTTTTGCATTTTATTTGTTTAGATGAGTGATACGGACGCTATTAAGAAGAAAGAAAGTGAAATGCAATCAGAAATTAACCAGAAACGAGAAGTTCTCAGAAAAATTCAAGCGCCAAATATGAGAGCTATTGACAAGTTTGTGATAATTTTTCTTAATTATTAATGTTTAACTTTTACTATAAATTGTATTGCTCAAATGATAGGTTGGAAGACGTGAAAGACAGACTCAAAGAAACAGATAATGAAGTAAACAATTTAAGATTAGCCTCAAAGAAGGCCAAATTGGCATTTGAAGAAGTGAAGAGAAGCAGATTAAAAGAATTCAATTTGTGCTTTGAAAGTGTCGCACAACGTGTTGATTCTATTTATAAATCACTGACCAATAACGCGAGCGCACAGGCATTTCTAGTGCCAGAAAACCCAGAAGAGCCTTACTTGGAAGGTATTAATTACAATTGCGTTGCTCCTGGAAAACGATTTCAGCCGATGAGTAACTTGAGCGGTGGTGAGAAAACTGTGGCAGCTCTGGCTCTGCTATTCGCAATACATTCCTACAAACCTGCACCCTTTTTCGTACTGGACGAGATCGACGCCGCTCTCGACAATACCAACATCGGAAAGGTATTGATTTTCTATTTGGATACATTAAAAAGCACTTAAATGCGATTAACAGGCAAAAGTTTGGCATTCTTTCTTTAACTGTATTGATGCATATTCTTAAGTGTATTTTGTTATTAACTTTGAAGCACTTAATTCAATTGGATTAATTAGAAAAGATTTGAATTTGAAATATTTAAGTTGCAACATTTGACATTATTTTGAATCGATAGGTCGCGCGATTCATTCGAGAAAGAACTGAATCTTCATTTCAATGTATCGTCATTTCACTGAAGGAAGAATTTTACGGACACGCGTCTGCTTTGATTGGTGTCGCTCCTGATGTAAGTTTGATTAATGATGTATTATTTTCTTTAAGTTTTATATTTAATAATCATTTTCAATATATCATTAATAGCCCGGGGACTGTACTATAAGTCGTGTTTTCACAGCAGATTTGTCTCAATATCAAGAATAATAATTTATTAACTGTTTTTAATACATTTGTGAGATATTTGAATACATTATAAATATTTCTGTCTATACTCAACATTTCATTTCATTACTATGAATAAAAAGTCAAACTACAGTTTTAAACTTGTTTTTATTATTTTGATATAAATCACTCATTAAATATTGATTAAATAGAGAAAAGAGTTCGGTTCAATTATTTATAATAATTTTCATATCAAACAGTTTGATCAGAATTCAATCAAAAAAGGCTTTTAATTAAATCTATTGTTTATTTTGGTGATTGAGCCACATTTTTTATTAGTTTGAACACCAAATGTTGGCTTTTAATTCATCGAATGATAATATCCTGTAAACATTACATTTTATATGTTATTGATTTTAATAATGTTACGCATTTGCATAAATATGAGATAAAGCAACTTTCTGAACAGTGTCAACAATTAAATTTATAACTTCATTTCTAGATGAGCTTAATTTGAAAAGTTAGTCAATTGAAAATCTGTCTAAAAATTTGATGTTTGTTTGATTATAGAACGTTTTAGAAAAAGTCGCTCGTGAAAGTTCAATTTTTTGACTTGTCTAATATTGCGAGTTAGTTTAGTGCAAATCTTATGCTAATCAGATTGAAAGTGACAGCTGTGCTATTAATGTCAAATCAATGTGACACTAATCAAAGTCACGTTAGCATCAATTGTTCCACAAAAAGCCAAATTCAATGATAATAAGATCAATTGTGTGTTGTATTTGTGTGTCTGAATCGAGAAAAGAAATATATGCTGAAAGGCCAGACCGACCCTATTGTAAGTCATTTTTGTTGTGTGTGTTGTGAGCCTTATATGCTTTCATAATACGAATAACTTATAGTAACATTAAAAAAGATGAAATGTCGTGTGATGTGAATGTCATCTAACGTGCTTTCACTTTCATATCGTTTTAATCGATCAAAATGCCACTAACATAAGCACATCCATCATTCTCTGCTACAACTGATACTTTGCATTGACTGTTGTGCTATATTTTCTTTTATATTGAGCATTCTCTACTATACCAGTTTTGCCTTTGCGACACACCAACACTTTTGAGCCAATATTTCTTGTCTTTCTCTAATACCAATCAAATTTTACGCTTTTCACTGCAATAAATATTTTTTTTGACTCATCCATATTTGTCGAGCCACAGAACACAATTTGAAGAGAGAAATATACTTATTATTAAACGTATACAATTAAGGATTTTTTCTCAGCAATTCCCTCGAGGTCTGAAAGCAAAACATTACATCTTTTTAGTTGATTAGTTAGTAAGTTGGGTAAGTTTGGGACTAGAAGTTACACTCAAAGGCAAATTATCGAATTAAAGTTGGAACAACTTTCCAGAAAACTTATATGAAAAAAGTTGCCTTTACTTCGTTAAGGCTTTAGTTTTTGTTTTCTAACTAGAGATAACATTTTGAGCTGTTCAAGATAAACTGTTGTTTGAAAAATGATCAAACATTATTTTTTTTCTTTTTCTTTACTCTCTCTCTCTCTCTCTCTCTCTCTCTCTCTCTCTCTCTCTCTTTATAGAAAGGCTGCATCTCTTATATAGAAATTATTGTTTCAATAGTACAAATAGCAATTTGCAGAAAGTTCTTTCTCTTAATCCGACTTTATCTTCAGGAAAGTTGAGATTTTGATTACTGTTAAAACCAAGTTTTCTCATACCGTGTAGTACACAAATGTTAGTAGTATTTGCCTCTCCTTTGTTTGTAAATGTTATTATAAAGATTTTTGTTCGTAACTCATTAAAAAAGTTGACATCAGTTTGAAAAACATTTCTTTATGATCTTAAAACGATTTCTCTAAGAATTTTTTCTACTGTAAACCGAAATTCGGTTATATTTTTTAGATTAATAGGTTTTATATTTTTTGTTTGTCGATAAAGTTACTTTTGCGGTAATATTCAGTGACCGCAAAAATGAAAAATATAATTTATTAAATTGAAATTTTTCAGTTAACGCAAGCACTACACCTATATTTGTCTCTCCCAAGCAATAAAGTTTAGATGAAATGCCAGAAATGTTATGTATGAACAGAAAAATTGCGACAAATTCTCATTTAAAAAGGTGGGGTTTCAGCCTCTTTCATACTAACATTCTAAGTAACTTCTAAAGGATGGCCTCTTATGCGATTAAATCGCAATTTATTTGGGAGGCTTCTGAGGGATGGACTTTTGATACGAGTTTTGGTTTATGGCGTGCAAGAATTTACATTATCAATAAAACAAAACATATATATGAAAAAAGATAGTAAATTGTTTTAATGCATTTTGTTTCGAGCCACCATTAGCCACCAGCTTAGCATTGTTTCTTCTCTCCTCGAAATTTCACTTACAATTCCTGTTAATTATATATATGAAAGCAAAATATCGAATCGCGTGATAACTGTTTGTCGGTTGTTGTTGTTTATTGTCTGAAAATCAGAAGTTTTAGTAATGGTAATAAGTTATGTGTGCCTTCCGATCATTTGAAACAAAAAAGTTAGTCTAACTTTTGTATTATGAAATGATTTCTGTCTGAAGCTGTGATTTACACATTGTTACCTATGGTTCGGTTGAGTGCACTTTTCAGCACTTAAGATCGAAAATTATAAGTTATATACTGTTGAAAAGGCATGGACTAGAAATTGAAAGTAAGTTCTTATGCATGAAAACTATTATCAACTATAAATTAGATTTAAAGGCTCCAACTTTTTCTTCTTTTAGGGAACTCTGCTTTTCTACTATTATTATTATTATTATTATTATTTAAAGTTCATATTGAATAATAAGAGAACAGGTGCTAGTCTTCTATTATTATGCATTTGTTGAAGAAAAAGTATGACTAGTCTATTATTTAATATTATTAGTTATATAATGGACCCGTAATTGGTTCACTGGTTTTCTCCAGCAGCTGGCCATCAAATTCAGATTGATTTTATCATTGAAAAAAAATCTTTTAGAAACTATTGAAGGAACTATTCCCTTAAGAACGTGGGCGTATTTGATTTGCGCCCTCGGGCTACATTAGTGCCGGTCATATATCTATTGAGAAGCTATCGTGATTTGCTTATACCCTAATAACATAATATTGTATCACATAATAATTTTTGATTGATTATAGTTTATCATTAATTCTAATGATACATAATTGCTAACAACTGGTGACTTGAATTTTTAAAGCCTAGGCACTAAATTTTCCTATAAATATTTTTTGTATAACTTATAAACTTATTACTGAGCTATAAAAGGTTACATAAAAATAGCCGATCCTTATTATGTTTAATATTAATAGTTGAGTCTCTTATCATTATTTCTCACTGTATAACGCACAAATTCTCATATAATACTTATCTTAATTCGAAATTCATGTATTTGCCACAGGGATTCATAAAATAAAGCATTGGCTAAGTTTACACATTGAAAACTAGTCTCAACGTGATAGCGATGGCCACCCAATGAAATAACTACTAAAACTGTTTCATTTGTGTTAGGCTAACATCGAGTCTCATGTTTATATTGGGCGATATTAAGGCTATATTTGTCTGTAAACTAGCTATAGCTCTACTATCTCATCAATATCGCATTATTCTGATCCTTTTCTTACTTTGCAACCTATTAAATAAGAAGTTTCTTTCCTTTTTTTATTGATCAATCAAATGGAATATTCTTGAAAAAACATTCAGATACAGTATAATCCGATTATTATGTCACAAATCTTAGTCAGCCTACATAACTTGTTTAATTTTTTTTATAAAGCTATATTGAGAATTGACAATTTATTATTCAAAACAATCAACATATTCTTAATAGACTATCAATTTTTACTCAATATTAGGTTTTGTGAAGGTAATAAAGAGTTATGTGATATCAAATTTTATAAGTTTCTGTTATGAGTACACTGTAGCTAATTATATTTTATTTGTAACAATTAGAGTTTTTCTCAGTATAAATTCAATTAAAGAATTAGTTCTTACCTAAATCAACAAAATCATAACACTGTCGATACATTCCTAACATTATTATCCGTTTGAATAGTTTGCAAATTCGTTCAAAATAAATAATATTATATGAAAGATACGTCAAATTTATTGATTTGTGCTAAAAATAAATTCTGTAATTTATGACAAAGGAATAAGGTAATCTATTGCTTCACCATATACTCAATTTTGGAATTTTAGTTCAATCAGAATAACATTCACGTGAATGTTGTGGTTAACAGATGGTGACAACACGATTGCCAGTCAACTATCTAGTAGAGATATTCAAATTTAAAGTGATTTAATTTAAGACCATATAATTGTGAAAATTTGCTCATATTGTCTTCAATGAGAACACCGGAAAAGTAATTGTATGGTGATGCGATTGCCTAATCATTGATGTTGCTTCGTAAATAGAAGTATATTAAATACTGCTTTGAATATTGCTTGATGAGCCATTTTACAAGATGAAAGCTATCATACTAAAATTTGAATACGAGAATCAAATAAGTGATTATTGTAACAGCGCAACGCTTTCTGTGCAAATAAATATGCGTTCAAAGCAAACTATTCGTGAAAACGTATGCAAAATTTTATTTTCATCGGTATATATCGTATCTCGTCATCAATCATTCGAACAATTTATTAAGTTTATAACTGACTTTTATTTTCCAAATCTAGTTCTTGCTGTTCGGATAAAGAACACAGTTTTGTCAAAATAAGGGCAATCTATTGACTTTCATTGCGAAAAGTTTAATTTGACACTCTTTAAGCTTAAATTTGGCTGATAACAATTTTTATTTACGCAACTTCGCAAAAAAAAATTTTATTTGATTTTTTGTAAGTCTAGGTCTGGCGCTTATCTAACGTTAAATGCATTAAACTAGTTTCTCTCTTTTAATGTTGATTTTTCAAACAATAAACTATTTGCACGACTCAGCTTAAATTTCTTTTTTGTTGAATTCATTAGAGCACGATTACAAACATTTACGGTGTAAGTGTTCATTAATTATTATTTTTTAGATTCAATTACATGCCTATCACTATTACAGTTTGCAGTTCTTTTTATGTTTACATTTTCTAACATAAGTGTCTATAAGTGAATGATTAAAATCGTGTTAATAAAATATTTTTGTATTTTTTGCAACTTTTGGTATCGATTTAACGATAAAACGAAAGAATTGCTGTTGAGTGGTAGCGAAAAGTTGATAGAAACAAATAGATCCTAAACTTTGAGCCAGAGAGTTAATGGCTTTATTTAGAAATCCGAAATTCCAATTAAAATAGTGGACTAATGAGGCATTTAATATTAGTCTCTTAGGTAATAGTAAACGAAAATTGTTCATTCTCTCATTATTGCATTGTTTAGCATAAGATAGAGGGATAGCAATATCTGTAGAGGAGCGCTCACAAAAAGAGTCTCATCAGTCTTCTCAATAATGAGATATGCCTGAAATATGATATTTTGAAGTGAACAAATAAATTAGATCTTAAATTCAGAGCGAGTTTCACATTTTTGTCACTTTACTCTATGGTAATTTGAGATACTTTAACCGAAAATTAACTAAATTAATGAATGCTTGTTTGCGCTGCAAGTTAGTACTGCTTTCAATAAGTGCCGGTGTACGGCAAAAAGTCATTTATATTCTTGTGTATGAATTATCACTTTTGTGTCTTTTCATTAAATTAAAGGTAATATTCGCTGAAAGGCTAAAACAATTTTTTAATCGACTTTGACTTTAATAATAATATTCTTAATGCTGTTATATAAAAGGACTGTGATTCACTTTGATCTTGAAAGATTCAGTCATAAGTTCGTGAGTTCGTAACCTCTTAATACTTAGTCTTGAACAAAACTAAAGCCATTAATCATGGATCACACGCATGTTCTTCCTTTGACGTAAAGGGAGGTATTCTTAATTTAAACTGTTTCGCAGCCAATCTAAATGAATGTGTTCTGAGGACTGAGAGTAAATTCGTCTTTTAAATCCATCAGTTGTTCAAAAAGGGCGAAAAACTTGATTTCGGCTCAAATCTCATTAATATGCATATCAAGGGTTCCCATCGGTGATCAAGTTTGGGATAACCAGTCAGAAGTCGTTTCAAGTAAATCAAGTGTCATACTCTTGATCCAATATCTTCATCTCACGCTTTCAAATCAATCTTCAGAATGTATACAAAATGACTAAGAATTATATAATAAGGGCAGTGACGCAAACCATTTTCACATGACATGAGACAATCGTTAGTTTGTATGCATAATAAAACATTGATTGAATAATTAATGAATGCAAAATTTACATTTCAAAATTAAGTCATAATTTGCATATGACTGTCCCTTCTTTGTGGCCATCCTTATACTGTTTATTTAGGTGTTTGTGTGCGTAAGTTTACTTTAAGCTTAAAATATGAGTTATGACTGCAAGTCTAACTGAAATTCACTTTTCCGAGAGAATATAAAATGTTTTTTATTCATATGAATCGCAATCGTCTTTTTTATGCCTTAATGGTTGTCAAGTTACTTATTGTTTATGTGAAGAACTGAGTTTCAGAGTTTGAACAGCGATGTCATGCATTTTTTATGTACTATTCTTTTGCACAATTTCCTAAAACTCACTTAACCGAAACAGCGAAAGTACGATTGATATGCCCATTGAATGCTTTTGAATTTGCAATTGCTTCAATGCAATCTAACAATAATAATACTGAATAAGCTTTAGTTATACGTTTGCTGAAAAGTAATCGTTGTTTATTATATAATTCAACTTTTCAAATGCGTTTTCATCGAAACATTACTGTCGAAATTTACTTCAAAAATGGACTCGATTTACTATTTTTATGATTGTATGCATAAATAAAATGTAGATACTGTACACTAACATATATCAAAACTTATTTCACAATCACAACAACACCAAAAAAAAGTTTTTCAGAGTATTACTCAGTATTTTATTATTTTAAACTGATGCTCTAAAACTATTTATGCAATCGTTTTGATAACTATAGTTAAATCAATTAATTATAATGATTATACTCAATCAAATTGAAGCCTTAAGCTATGAATTAATCATTGAAGACAGATAAGAGTATTGAAAATGACTAAACATGATTTTTATACGCTATGCATTCAATCGAAATGAACAACTTTGGAGCAAAAGTTATTTTTACCTTGAAAGCTATACTTTTTCCATAAAGATTTAGATTAATGAAATTTTATATCTATTTAGTTTGACTTTTGCACAATTTTTTTATTAAGTGTGATTTCATTTTTAGCTTAAAAAATATTTAGGCACAATAGGAGGTCGCTCTGCATTCACTTTCTTTGTTTGTGTTAAAGAAAAACTTAAAATTGCTTCAAACTGATTAATGATCTTTTTGACGCTTTAGTCACATTAAAAAGCAATACTTTTACTTTACTGCACTTTTTTGTTGGGGTTCGCCAGCGCGATAGTTAGAACTGCCCCTAGAAGTTACCGCTTTAGAAAAGCTTATATAAAAATGCCAGGATTATATCAACTTTCTGAATATAACGGATCATTTATTAAATAATAATATTTTCTCTGTTGTTTCCTGTTCAAATAAATCAGTCAACAATCCGACATATTTCAAACTATACAGTTGTGCAATTTTAATCTTTCTCAGTATGACTCAAAGTATTTTATGGTTCAGCATTTTATTTAGTAAGTAAATTAAGCGCCTACTCAAAATTCAGTTGATAATTGTTACCAATATTTCATCTACACCTGGATTTTATCCTTTCTGAATGTGAATCATTTTTTCATCCAAACTGAATCAAAACAGAAATTGTAATGCAAACTTGAGACTCATTTTAAAAGTTTCACTTCTAGATCTAGTGCGACAAAATTTATGGTATCATTCAATTAAATAGTTTGAAGAATCTTGATATCATAATTTTATTGAATAGTTTGCAGACATGCAATATTTTTTATAAATCAAGAAAAGCCTTAACATAATGACTTAACAATATCCCTAAAATTGAATTAATCATAATTACATTGAATATTTGAATGTAAATCTTAGAACAATTTACATCTTATGGTATGCTTTAAAAAATGAAAAAATGACTGAATGCAATTCAAAAATAAAATTGACCTTAACTTTTGATCTGAATAGTTATGCGTCATAAAAAGCACAATATTATAAGAAAGTCTTCAAAAGCAAAACAATTTGACGTTAGAGCTCGCATTTAATTTGAAGCATTATTTAAACGTAAAATCCATCAAAAATATTGAAGCAATCAATAGAAACATTTATTCAAACTTTTAGACAATCAATAAATCAAATACACAAATGTTATGAAAATTGTTAGTTTAATAAAGATAAGAATTAAATGCAAAAACTAAATCAAAATAAATATTATGCTCAGAGCAAAAGAGCACTTTCACTAAAACCATATAACAAACTGAATAATAATTGCTTTAAAAACATTAAGAGATCGTAAATATTTCGCGACACGTGTACTAAGTTTCGAGAGGAACAAGTTTTACAGTTTTTTCCAATAACAGAAGAAAAACAAATGCAAAGAAAATTTTCTGTTGTTTGTAATGAAAATTAGAGAAATTAGAAAAACTAATGGCATAAAACTTTTTAACTTAAACGCTAAGAAAATGTTATTACAAATACAACTCCTCCTTTAGTACGTGATTTTTGTCTAGTTTTTCACTAACTGTAAAATTGAAGCCAATCTAATATGATCTTCGATATAACCTCAGAGTAGACCAGATTTGCATTTGAATCGACTTCTCTGAAAACTGAAAAGAGTTGAAAATTAGATCTAATTTCTTCTCTTATCTATTGTTTATTTGGGTATTTGGCGAACATAGATATGGAACCAATTGGTTAGTAATGTTTGAAAATATGTTTTTCGAATATTACATCAATTTCTTATGAATGTTTGGTATTTCTAAACTCGTACTGAGTTTCAACATAACTATCGTTATAGAAAAATGTGTTCTTATGCATCGTTTTTATTTAATACTAACTTATTTTGGATTAAAATTTGCACTTTAATAAAGTGCTATAAATCATAAACAAATGATAGAACAGTTTGTAATTTTTTCTCTTAAGCTAAATAAGTTATGAAAACTTGAATTAATGTTAAAATTGAATTTGAACACCTAATCTAAAATATAGAGAAAATAATGTTAGAAACTTTTATTGAGAATGCATCTATTTAAAATAACCTTCTATTTATTATATAAAACGTTATGATAACTTAAACTTCTATTACTATACAAATTGATTTGAATTGTCTATGTAATAAAAAAGAACTAGAAACAGTATCAATAAATAAGAAATCTTTATAACAACAAAAAATAAATTGTAATTTTTGCCTCAACATACACTATCTTATTTGATGAAAAGCCATTTTTAACTTAAGATTATACTCAATAGAAAATATAAATAATAAAAGTCACAAAACTTATTATGAAAAATATTGAATATTCTTAAATTTTGAATTGCATCAATACTACAACTGCATAAAATAAAATGCATGAAAAAATCGCTAAAATTAGTATTGATCGACTCATTGGATAACATATGAATTATTAACCTTAAGTTCCCTCTGCTTCAATAAAAGGAATTATCAGAAGAAACGCTTGAGTATATGTTAACCATAAAAATAGTGGTTGTATTTCACCGAACCTGATTGAGTACACAATATACTTGCTGACAAACATCAATTTATTGAAAGTCTGGTTTCAAATCTTTGAAAATTTTGAGATATGCATTTAAGTAGAATCCATACTTTAGATTTCCTTAGAATTTCCAAATTCCACTTTCAAAAACCATTCCTGTTCTGAACGAAACAAACACTCAAATTTTTTTCTATTCGTAAGAAATTATATCAAATACTAATGTTTTTAGCAATTGAACACGAGAAATGAAGAAAAGCCTTAGCAATGAGGGGCACACATAATAAAACAATTTTTACTGTTTATGCACAGGAGAGCTTATTAATTGATAAGTTTAAAGGTTCCCTTTTTTCAACTCTTAAACTTCGATATAGGATAAGGTATTATTGGACTGACGAGTGAAAAACATAACAAAACATTCAAACTTCAAGTTCATATCATTATGTTATCAAACTTTTCAATCAAAATACTATTAAAGTAAATAAAAAATATTAGTCAAAAATTAATTGAAAATGAATAGTTTCAATAATAAATGCAAAAGAGAATCGATTAAAAATAAAATTCTTAGTGGTAGTGGTCATAAAACACATTATTCCAAGAAGTTTATTGAGCAGCAAAAGCAATCAATCAGTACTTGATGTAATAGTGATGAGTAAAAGACTTGTACTTTTTATTCTAATAAGTCCGAAAAACATTGAGTCAAAATGAAATTTCACTTTTTCTTATCAGATTCTAATATATACTTGCAATTATGATTAATTCAACTTTAGGGATATTTATACATATTGTTAGGTCATTATGTTAAGGCTTTTCTTCATTTCTCGCGCTCATATGTAATGTTTTTTTTTCATAAAATTGATGATATATTTATTCTGGTATATATTTAAGGGAACAATTTTAATCTAGTGTGAAGTTTAATTGCAGTTTTCGTTATATAAATTCTGGACAACATTTAATGGTTAGCGTCAAACTTGTATTACTCGTTTAAAACTTGAATTTTGTGGAGAACTTGGAAATACATTAATTTAGATGTATACAGATTTGATTAGAATTTCTAGCTTTTTAGCAGAACTGACATTTTTATCTAGAGCTGCGTAACTTAAATTATGGACTGACCTCAGATTCTAGGGTTAATTAAAGTTTCGTTTAATTTGTGAACTATTAGAAATGTATAATGCGGGTTTTCAGTTGTACCAAAAGCAGTTTAATTTATGTTATAACAGGCAAAGAGTTATTGCATTAACTTTCCAGAGAAAGTGTATATTTATAGTCAATTTATTTATGAACAGACAAATTAAAATTCTAGGCATTTATTTATTTGGTCGAGTTAATGGTTGTTCAACTATTTGTAAAGTTAGTATATGTCACAATAACTCTGATTGCATTATAATTATCTCTTAATTCATTAAAACCAGACTACAGTATAATATTTATTGGATGCATATCTTTTACTCTTAAAATATAGACATTTTCAACCTTATAAAAACTAGATCTTCAGTAGAATTGCCTATTTTTGGTACAAAAATATTTGTCAATTTTAGCATTCACTATAATTAGGCAAAAGTTGTTTTTCAAGCAAGCCTATAGAATGAATGCTTTGCATTTTATATGACAATATTCAAATCTCGTATCGAATTTCTTTGTCTTCATCCAATACTGGCAAACATCCTGCGGACTAATTGATTAGAATTTTGATGCTTAGAATTTGGTACTTCAGATTCTACAAAGTAAAAAGTCATTACAAGGATAATGATCATAATAATTTTATCGATCAGAAGAGGGCAACAAAACAGATCATATTATATTACAATTAATGTTAGGAAAAAAATTGGATCATTTACTTAATAACAGAGCGTATGAGAGATATGTCTAACTTAAATCAATTAATGCTCACATTTTTCACTTTTACACTATTGGTCTTTTAGTATAAATTGAGTAAACAGATCACGAATCATAGGGAATAATAAACTCACAACTTATTGGATTGAGAGCTGAACAGAAGGATTTCTATTGAATAAACAACTAATTTTTCGACTGGTCATTATTATTACGAACATCATATTTGAATTGCATACGAATCTCCGGATCTCAATCAAAATGCGAGAGAGAGAGAGAGAGAGAGAGAGAGAGAGAGCATTTGAAGGCATAAAATAATTTGATGTACGCTTTACTGCTTATTTTGTATGATCTATAATCTGCTAAAATCAAGCTATGCTTGAAATATTCACAAGCATTATATGTTAATCACTATGCATTCATTTAATGCATTGTATTTTTGCGCACCATTTTTCACTTTTTCTAAACTAATTTCTCCAGTGTTCATCAGTGCGATTATGATCTTAATGTTAGACATAAGTTTTATGCCTACAAAATATATTTTGATTCATTACTACTGCGTGTCATTTATTTACATTTCGTTTCGGATTTTTAATATAGACTTTACTGTAAATTACATGCATTTCTAATTATACACAATGAAGTCAAATTAAATGCTTATACTTTTACAATTCAATTTAGTTCAGCGTTTGCTTAACTCTTCAGCCAAAGCAGAATCTGGCAATCGGTCTGGTTTTGATCAAAAATTGATTCATCTCTAAGTTTAACACTGAAAGCCGCGATCAATTTGAAGTTTATTTAATTGAAAAGTTCTTTTTTTTCTTTAATTTTAGCTACCGAAACAAAAATGAGATCTAATTCAAATAAAGTTTTGCCTTAGAAGATTAAACTTTTTCTTAGAAGAGATGAAATTTTCCAAAACAAAACTTAACGCAGCCTTGTTTTCTAAAGACTTCATACTTTTAAGCTAGAAAAAAATTTCAATATGTTAAGTATCTTGAAATTTATTTATTTGCTTTTAAATTGCAATTTTTCAAGTGTAATGTTTTGAGGTTATTCGCCTGATTTAGTTGAGTGCAAACGTTAGTTATTTGCGTCGTTCTTACAGTAAATATTTCTCTTAAACCTTATGCTTATGTGTAATATTATAGTACTGTATATATTATGCATGATTAACATTTAGTAACGCTTAACCAATCTTATCAATTTGAAAATGCTTCAATTTTGGTATTATTCTAGTCTAAACTATTTATCTAGTTACAGCCAATTAATACATTCTGTTTGAACACATTTGTATCCTGAGGATGAACCAAATTAAATTTAGTTTTCACATTTGCGCTTTAAGTCGTTAGTCCATTGAGAAGGATGAGTCCAATTTGTTTAAATCTGATACTCTCATCATAATACTATGCGATTTGCATATTTGAATAGCATAATTATGTGCTATTCAAATTACAATCAGAGTTCGTTTGATTATTCAGAAACAATTTTCAGAACATCTCACTGACTATTTGCTTGATTGAGCCTAAACAATCATTTTTTCTATGGGCATTTGCTTAATATGGACTCTATTATTTCAACGGATTTGAAATTGTTGTTTTTGTTTTTTAATAACATGATACTGAATGACGCGCATGTTTTCATAATATGGGTGCACTTATCGAAATCTGAAACTTTTATTTTGACAAAAGAAATGCCATGTTATAAAAATCTAATATTATCTTTTATGTGTCCCTCAAGCTTTGAATGGCAGCTACTTTTAATGTGCTCCTCTGCTTAAACACTAATTTAAAAATGAATGTTTCAATTCTATTGTTACTTTGGATTACAAAAGGCATTTAGATTTTCTAAAGCTCTTAGAGTTCAAGTTTTTTAGGTGATGTATAAAGTTTCGCCAACGGATCGATTTAATTCTATTTTATTGCATATATTGCATGCAAACCGTTCCCTTCCTTTCGTGATAGCAGTAATCTTTGTCAGTCTCCAATTACTCTCTCTCTCTCTCTCTCTATTCACAAATCTTGCTTATTCTTCCATTTGGATTGCTGTCAATTTGTTGTCGCACTTAAATTTCAACATTTTTCCATTAAAACATTATCAGTGCATAGATTATTGAGTACTTTTATAATTTGGATTTCTATTCAAAGTGAGTATAACGATCATTTCACAGCAGTTCACATGTAGTATTGTTACAAATGCCGGCTAAATGCAAAATAAACTTGTGTGTCAATTTGTCTTTAACTACTGCATATTATTTGTGAGCTAATTGATCTTCTCAAGCAAATATTGTCTTAACATGAAGTGTCATTCCCATCAATACCGTGTTTACCACAAAATAATTTTGTTCGCAACAAACGTTGAATCGAATTTAATCAAAAAAAAATAATCAAAATCTGATTTGAATGAATCCTACGTTTGAACTGAAATCTGGTTATTTGAATCTCTAGTTGCGAAACTTAATCAAATCATAGTCTGGCTCTAAGAAAATTACTTTATTTAGAATTACAAATGAAGTTCAACGATAACCCAAATTTTAATCTCATTATAGCTTAAATTCCAGGAAAGAAAAATCCAGAAATAATGGCCTGTAATTAAATTTTGGGAATTAATTAAAAATTTGAGTTATTTCTGATTGAATCACAAATCTTAGGGCATTAGTTGCTTTTGTCTAATTTTATAATGAGATCTGTTTATCAGTTTGATTCAAATTGAACTAACTCAAGCGACATCTAATTATCTGGTTCGGTCAGCTTTAAATCAAACTGAAATCATATGAGTGCACAACAAATTTTGTAGTGAATTGCAGCTAAATTTGTATGTTTTCCTTCAGATATAGTATTAGATGCCTAACATATTATCAAACCTATAGGTATAACATCAAATCTATAACATTCCAAATGGAGTGTTTCAGAATAAAACATCCACTAATTGGTTAGAATACATCGGAGTAATGAAACAAATTAGACAAAAATGATACTTGCCATCTAACATCCTACAGAATTTGACTAATGAATTATTTTATACAACTCAAACTGAACCAAAGTGAAACTTTGGTCAGGTTAATAACTGAGACCACCAATTATTCTGTCAATTATTCTATAGATTAAATGTAATTTGAATCCATTAGATATCTAATTGAAATGTATCATGAAATAAGCTTTAGTTTGGACATAAGATAGGGGGCATATTCAATGATAAAAACTAAACTTTAATTTGTTAGGTAACTATTCATTTTCGAAAATTGAATTGATGAACCGAAATTCAATTGGAGCGTCATTTTTAAATAGTCTCAAATTAGCATAAAACCGACTTCTTGTCGTTTGATTCACTCAAAACATGTCTCTGGAGCGAGTCTGAAGAAATAACAGACTACTAGTTTGAAAAGTTGTTGTGGATTGAATGGCAAATTTTGATTGCATCAAAAGCACTTGTTTCTGAACATGAAATACTAATACAACTTATTAGAAACGTGTCACCTTTTGATAGATAAGGCCCAAAAGTGTATTACTAACGCCAACACTATAAGTCTAATAAATTATATTTACTAATAATAATTTGATTCTACTTAATACTTATTAAGTCACTTATATTAAAAGCAAACAATTGATGCATAAGTAAAACTCATTTTTCATGACTTGATCGTTTCTAGTTTGACGCCAAAAGGTTATAATAAAATAATAAAGTTTCAGTTTCATTTGTTGAACAAGTGTTCAATTCTCACATTAAATCTAACAGACACCTTATTACGTTTTGGTTAGTTTGCAACTCCGTCGATATCGATGCCTCAAATTTAGTCTTATGTTTGGTTAGATTTAAAATACTGATTGAACGGCTTCAATAGTAAAATCTCTTTTGATTAAATCATTATTCCAAATATGATTCACCCAGTCGTTCTGAATAGTAGTCGCAAAAATGAGTTATTATCTCCTCTATTGAATGAATACGACTGGATAACAATAATGATTGAAAGTGTATTAATGGTATTCGTTCTTATATTGAATTCAGTGGTGGCTTTTGTTATCCTAAAGTCTCCACTTCTGAGAAGATGTCCATCAAATATCTGTATATTAAGTCTGAATTTATCGGATTTATTCAACGGAGTATCGGATGCAATCATTTTATTGACATTAATATTCTCAGATCTACTGGGCGCATTACTTACTTGTCGTATAAGATATTTCATGGCTATTACTTGGCTTTTAGCATCTCTTCATAGCTTATTAGGCATTACTGTCGATAGGATTATCGCGATTTGCATTCCACTGAGGTACTCGATGATCATAACAAATAAACGACTAATAATTTTCATAGTTGCTCTGTGGTCATACGCGCTAATTATTGGTTCATTCACTCTATTCTCGAGTAATGATAGAGAGTGTCGTTATTGTGATCCAGTTCTATGTCTTCCTAGACAATACCTGATATACTGTTGCATTCATTGTATTGTTACGACTACTCTTATATTTATTTGTTATTTCAAAATGTATTTAATCGCTAGATTTCACGCTAGGAATCAAATCTTTTTGATTGGAAGTTGGCGTCCATTAAGGCATTGTCAGCACAAGAGATACATCAGAACATTAGTCATGGTATTCGGTGTTATCATATTCTTCATACTTCCCATTGTTTTCGTAGTCTTAATACAACTTTTCAATGAAATAACAGCTGAACTACAAAACGCTAGGATAATAACTAGTTTTCTCTGTCAGTCCACTTCTATTATGAACCCAACCATCTATATCTGGAGGAATACAGAATTCGTTACTGCATTTCGCAAGATATTTCACAAAAAATGAACTAGTCACTCATTCAATTGAATTAAACTTTCAAACCAATCAAAATGTTGACAATCAATTTAAGGCATTGTTCACAATTTGTTTCGTCTATTAGTCCATCAAAACTTATTTTACTGTTTAGTTCATTTATTTACAAAATTACAATTTTATTATATTTTTGATTTGTATTGTGAGTTATTTTGTTACAAAAAAAGTCGCAATAAATTGAATTGAAACGAAAATAATTGTTATAAGTTTAGTTCATAGTCATTGTTAATGAATAGAATGTGATTGACTGAATCGAAGCAATATTTTTAATAAGTCGTATGTAGTGATGAATTAGCCTTATTTTCTGACTGTTTCGATGCATAATTAAGATAATTAAATGATAATTTCGATCAATTAGTATATCTACTAATGAACAGATTGAGAAATATTGAGCCTTATATTATATTTTGCTCAATTGATAGACTGAAAGTTTTATTGCTCGGTCAATCAGTATATGATTAACGTACAGTCGTGTACTTTAATTGTAATTAAGTATACAAATTATGTAAATTATTCTCTATAATAATGGCTAAAAGTTTGCATTATAAATCGCTTTATTATACAGCTATTTGTTTTTAAATAATCATTATTATAGCGTCTTATATATTTATTTTGGTTGAACATTATGTTTAGCTTTAAGTTAAATCAAATTTTCGTGTTTAACAAGTTTTTTGTTTCAATAACAATCAATTCAATAGAGTATTCAATTTTGAAGTCACATTTAAGATCCTATAATTATATTTGAATTTCTTTCTTAAGAAATAAACGGCTGGCGTTCAAATTAAACGATAAAAGTTTGCTTTATATCATACTTAGGGATTATGAATTAGTCTCTCAAAGTTTGCCCGAAGACAAGCAATTACTCCACATACGAGAGAGAAATATATCTAACTCTTAGTTTTATTTATTTTTGTTTGCTTTTCATAAGTTCTTATGTAAAGCTTATTTCCTTAAACTTATCAAATATATAACTTTCCGTCAAGTTTGTTTGAAACGAAAATATCAATCAATTACAGCTCTTATAAAGGCAATTTTAGGGTTAAATTCGTGATCGAAAAAGGTTACGGCTAACTATAATAACAGTTATGAAACAAACGTTTTGTAAAGCAAATAACGAATACAATAAAACTCGGTTTCGTATATGACTGCTTTTTGTCTCATTGATTTAGTTTACTTATGAAACTTATCTAATTTATATAATTTGGCTAATGGCCGACATTTCTAACCAGATATAACCTCAATAAGAGATCTGCAAATCTCGTTTCAATTATTATACTTGCATTGAATGATGAGTTTTTTATTGATCTGCAAAATAATCTAAATTTATAACAATGCTATAATTGATGTCTATTTCTGATGGAACAACTGTTACTTTCAAATTTATGATTAGAATTGCTTCAGTAAAAAGTAGACGTTTGACCCTCTAATTTCTATGATAAATCATTTTATGTATTTGATTGTCTGAGACGCCAAACGTGCGAACTTAAGACTCCATGACTTGTTGGCTCAAACTCTAAAACTTGAATTATAGCATTGTCTTCAAATTTTTTCTTAAGTACTCTCATTATCATACCCTATAATTTGATTTAGATTTATTAAATAAGTGTTTGTAAATGCGTATTTGGTCTCTGACTTAGAATTTATTCTGTTTTACCTCTTTGTTTACTCATACTTTTAATCAGAAAATGATTGCAATTAAGCAGAAGTATTACAAAATAAAATTGTGTATTTTATTACTATTTAATTGTCAGTCTAAATGGTATTATGTTAATTGCATGATTAAACTTGCGTCTTCTAACTAGTCTTATCCTAAATAAAACTAAAAATGCTTTATCAAAATCAGATAATCTTTAATATAATTAGACATAATTTGTTTTGAGCCAAGAATATTGTCCTTCAAATAACTTATACAATGACAATAAAAGAAGTATTAGATAGACGTCAAATTGGCTCATGTGAGAAATTATTATCGAAATTGTCTTATGTTCTTATATTTTTTAAGGTCACAAAACTCTAAGAACTGCTATAAACGTGATCTTCGAAGCATAAAAAAATAAAGAACTAGAGCTTCACTCATATTGATTGTTAGCATCTTTTTGCTTATTTGGCTTTGACTGTCAGCCACCCATTCATTGATTCATTGATTGCTATTAAATTGGCATTATTTATACTTAACTTTTACTTCATTGCTTCTTATATGAGGGGTATTAGCGTTTACTTTACTTATTTTTTCTTATAATTGTTTCTCTTCTTCTACCTTTGAATTGATAAGATTTTTGCACTTCATTTTTTAAGGAAGGAGTGTCTTCTTGTGTGTAAAACGTTCAAATTGAATTATGGTTGAGAGCATTTTTCTTTTTTGGTTTAGGTTTTCTTTCAGCCATCAATTGATATAAAGTTAAAGTTGACTAACTTTGTAAAGCTAAGTATTGTTTATGTTGAGAACTGGCTGTGCTATAAAGTATAAGATCCAGTGTATATATGGTGTGTTTGCATTCTGCTGTTCACTATTTTTACTGTAAAAGTGCGCACACATCTCAATTAATGTGTTTGAATTAAAGTTCAGAAGTGCACACTTCACACCATTAATTTAAAGAGGATATTTTTTTAATCAAACGACTACAGCCTTTAATTACGTTTATGAAAATTAATTTTAATGGAACCACAAGATGTAAAAGTTGTAGTTATCAGAAAATACTAGTGCATTACAATAAAAATGTTAGTATTGATGATTTCATTGCGTGAGAACTAATTAGTCTGAGAGCTAAAACATAGCGGTATAGTATGTCGTCAATTATTAATACGACTATACATTCATAAAATTTAGTTTTATTTTTACAATCGATGCATATAAATGTGTTTGATAAAACTAGTCCAATGTATGACTAATAAACATTTGTGATTGTAGTGTAACGCAAAGTACAATTGCAATGCATACGTTTTATTAAGGCGTAATTCAGTATATTTTAGTATAGTTTCACTGCAATTACTATTGACTGGCATATTGACGATCCAAACTTATTCTGTTTAGTACTTCATGCATATGTAACACAAACAATATGCTAATTTAAGGATAATATTTGAGCGCACAGTCTCAATATTTTCCTCAATCCTATTCCGATGTTTTGTATTCGCATTAATGTTTTCTGATACGAAAAAGCTTCTAATCTAATACCTCTTACCTCTTCTGTCTTCAAACTTATTCTATTTCTATTCCTATAACACAACTTTTCCTTAACGATCAAATAAAAACACCTTTAGTTGTGATGCACGCTATGCCTAATGTTAGCTAAAGAGAGTTAGATTCAGAAAAGGAGTAGAGAAACAATTGCAAACACATTGAGACCAAGAGCATGAAAACCCAATCATCAATACTTATAACTTATGTATGCGTTGATCCATCAAAAAAAAGAAAAATATAGAGAAAGAGAAAACAAACTGCAAGTCTATGCTTTTCTATGCTTTCTGTCATCTTTTTTCTCCTTTTCCGACGTATTGGTTCGACACAATCGCCAAATGATATACCGAACGCATATCTTACCTCTTGTGGTAAAGTGGAAGCTGCCATCAGAAAAGTAGTCGATTAGAAGGTTGGGCTCTATGTTTCCATCACTGGTTGGTTGCCATCGTTGGTCGGGTCACTTATTGCACCGCACTATTCACTCTATGCCACATGTTTGCAATGAAGAGAAACACTTTGCTTATGTGAAACAAGTTTATTACTACCAGTTTGCTGTTCAATGCATTTCAGCATTTTTCTAGTGCGAAGACAATTGTCGCAAACTTTTTGTGAGTAAAACTAATAAATTGTGTCAAAAACCAAAGTCGATCATATTTTAATTCTTTTTCATAGTTGGAAACTATTTTCAGCGATAAAGTTATCAAAATTTGTAAATATAACTTGTTTAATAACTGGTGCGTTATTCGCCTTAAAAAGAAATACTCAACTTTTCTATTAATTTGGTTTTTATTGCATTTCTCGTTGAGTCAAACTGAGTGTTTCAGATCTGACTGACAGCCAGTAAAATAAATTACTGCTATTATTATTATTATTATTTAATTGAGCGAACAATTTAATTGTAAATTAACAACTTTTGTGGAATACTGAACAGTACAATATTGACGTTATCATTAAAACAGGTTATCTATTGAAAGGGTGTATAAACAGTGAACTCATCGAAAATTTCGGTAAGTTTTGACTCTATTGAAAGCCGCCTTTTTCTCACTTATACCGCAAATATTACACGCTATCAAACCATATTTAGTTTTTTTGAAAAGTTTTGCATGTGAATAATGTGATAGACCAACGCCTTTGCTTTATTCTTAAAGTTAGATAATACATATCTAATACAATATTATATAATATACTTTAGTACACAATATGAGTTTTTGCAATGGATTTCATGCGCGTCAATATGAAAGTTGCCAATATTTATAAGGTGTGACAACATTGCCTGTCACTCAGTGATGGATTAGATCAAATTGGTTTCTCTTTTGCAGCCTCAAAATCTGCGAACTACTACTGAGTTATACTAATGTTATTCTTTCATTTATTAGCACTCTTAGAACCAGAACCCCTTTTCATGCCCTAAACTGCTAACTTTCAATGAGAGAGAGAGAGAGAAATCAAAGTTTAATTAACATTTGGGAAAATCTCTGGTCGTCAGCTTTACGTTAACTGATGAGGTTATTTGGTATTACTATTTGGTGGCACATTCACAATAGAGAGTATATGAGGTTCTGTAATAATAACACAAAACTTATTTTTTATGGATTTTGTGCTAATCACTCATACAGCACTGTAAGAGTGACTTTTGCTAACATTGTCTATATGATGAACAAAGAAACGCCGCGCAAAAATTCAAAGCAATCATATATGTAGAGTGACATAACAAAAGATAAAAGAGATGTGCAAACGGCAGCTCTTGTTAAGCCACTGAAAAACACTACTACATTTTTAGAAATAGTTGATTTTGTTTGATTGACGCCATTCTACTAACACATGCATTACTTAAAGTAATTATCATCTATCAAATCATAACCGTCTTATGTAGCCAATTATTGTAAGTTTATGAGACATAATATTGATTTATTTGCGTTTGTAAATTATTCGCATTATTTCGAAAATCCTTTGCATGACATGATTAGTCGTGACTTTTTCTATTAAATCTTCTACTTTTTGCTTATAAATAAACAATTGTCGGGTTTGGTTATACGCCTTCATCTGATTCAGTGCCAGTTGACTAACTAATTAAAGCCTAAGGCATGAAAGCATCAAATACATTACATTATACGGTACCGATCGAACTTTATTTGTAGAGTAGGGGAGAAAAAGAAGATTTTTATTTTGATTCCATAATCAAGACAAACATATCACATACGCGGTATTAGTTTGAATTGATTTCACCAGTTGTTCGGTAGGAGTAAGAGAGTGAATGAGGGCTTGTACGGTATAAGCTGTGCTTAACTTATTACTGACTGCATAAGTTTTACATTCCACAAAAATGTTGTTATTTTATTATCCTTATGGGCTTCTCGTACATTTGATTTGCATGAAACTCTAGTTTCAACACAAAACTATATTGATGTTGGCATCGCTCAAACTTTTAAATTAGATAATTATGAATTTAGTTAATATATGAGAGGGTGAGAAATAAAAATCGATAATAAAGATTTAAATTTTGCTCTTAATGCAATACATAACTTATTCCTAGAGTTACTGAACTATCATTACATTGCATTACATGTGAACATTTGTTCCTAATACTTTTGCACATTTTTTTATGGTGCTTAGGCTTCACTACAAGAATAATTTATTTATGTTTGTATATTAAATATGTTATTGACACGCGATTCAACAATGTATTCTTGGTAACTCTTCTCTTAAAACAACAAAATCACACATTAATTATTTTAAATGAACAAATTAGTAACTACCTAAAACTCAATTCAATTACCAAACCATTAAAACTAAGCTCACAAATTCTTAGACTCAGTTGAAAAGTTTGCATTCGCTGATCCATTGACAAATCGCTTACATTCAATACATATTATTTTGGCTCAATCTTAATTTAATGCTTTAATGTGAGAAACTATGAATCTGATAATGACAGTAAGAAAAAAAGATGATACCAGTAAATGATGTCTGCAATTATTGTTCGTCGTCGTAATTACCGAGAAATAAAAGTGGAGTAAGTTAATTACAAACGCGATAAGAAGAAGCAATGCTATCAAGGGTTAATTGTCAAACATATGGCAATCAATGCGTTCACATAATTGACATGCCAACTAATTCTCATCTCAACTCACTATTGTTACGCTTAGCATGACTCAAACTTTCTTACCCCTTTATTTCTTTAATAGTAATGTACTTTTCTGTATAAAACACGTGCATATTTACAATTGTTTAATAATTCACCTCAAAAGCTAATTGTTTTTCTTGTTTGTTATAGTCGATTCATTAGCCACTTGATAAGGTATTTCAGTTATTTTGCTTAATAAACTGATTTGGAAAATAAATTATAAACTTTTGTTGCATAAATTGCGTTGTTTAGCTCAATAAATACTTTTATGCTGCAGAACCTTTCCATGAATTTTTCAAAGATCAAGCATTTGATAGTTAGTTCGATGTACACTTTATTATTAAATACTTCCTTAAGTTCATTTATCTTTTCAATTAAAACGAATTCAAGAATTTTGTGAGACGATAGATAATGTATTTGAAGTACGAAAAATAATTTACAAGCTATGTTAGTCGAGAAAAAGGAAGTACTGCTAATAGAATATTATCAAAAAGTTATGCGTCTCGGATAAAACTAGAGATGAAATTCGTGTCTTATTACGCCTTCAAATTTAAGGTAGCATTGCATGCATTTTTTACGCCAATTTAATTTTTTAAAATTTTTCTTTTACTTTCTCATTTTTGCGCCCAACTTCAAGTGTTGAAAATTGTTGCTAAAAAATAGCTCAAATGAAGGAATAGTACATTTGCAATATATTAGGATTGCTAAGCAGCAGCATGTGGTCTATTAGAGAAATGAGACGCCCTTTTAAAGAGTTATTTTTCCAGGTATTTATTGCATAAATCCAATTTGTAACTGTTAGCCAGAAGTACTGCGCACAAAACTATTTGAGAAATTATTTTCAGTACCATAAATAGTTAATGTCAAGTGTTGTCTAAAGTGTTCGTGAATCTCATACAATCAACAGTAGGATATGAATCACTATTTTGGAAAAAACTGCTTTAGAAAAGCAAAGATAAAAAATATAAGTGAAATGAAATTCGTCTGAAAGCCAATGAACTCCCTTTGAACAAGTACAATTATTAAGAGAGGAATAGTTTTTGTACTTTTTTTATTGTTGTTTAGTATAGTTGAAAGTGTACATTATTGTTAAACTTTGCATAATGTTCAAACACCTGTTTTCTCGAGAATAAAATTTGAGGTAAAGCGATGCTTTATATTTAGCTTGCATCGTCTCATCATTAAGTAATTGAGTACTCCTTACCATTCGAGTGCAATTTTTATGAACAATGAATAATATTATCCTGAATGAACAACTCAAAAACTTATAATAATGATGATGAAGGATATGCTTTGAGGCCGTACTGGCCGTCAACTCATAACATTATGTCATGACTTCATACTTCTCTTGGTGAGCCTTTTGCCTCTCATAAGACCATATCTTTGGTTCTGCCACACATTGATTGCGTGATGATTATGATACTCCTCTACGACATAAAACTAGAACCTGTTTTTCTTATAAAATTATTTTTCATATCCAATGCTCTCTCACTTTAATCGACAAAAAGTGACTTTAGCCTAAAGCGAACGCTCGCATCTTTCAATTGTTATATCGTGTCTCATAAGTGCCTCTGAGCCAAAGTACATGATATAAAATGATAGAAATAAGGCTTTTATTGTCTGAATTTGTAAACTCTATAGCATATTATTTCCTTTGTTAGTGACTATTTATTAGAATTAGTCAAATTTGCCACAATTTATAACATTAATATTGCTAAATATCAATAGAAGAGTAAATGCGGAACACCTGCATATCAAGTAATAATGACAAGAATGGAAGCCAAAACGCTTTCTTCTACTTATCTCATAGTCACCTTCGGTGCCATCCTTAACCTCTACAGCTATTTTTCTTCGTCCCTCAACAGGGGTTTTAGGATCCCTGATATGATTCAGTTTTGATTCGATTTATTATTCATACATAGTCTCAAAATTGGAGGGTTGTTGTGCTCCTGCTATTGATCTTTTCAATATAACTATTTCTTACCATTTCTATTCTTATACTTTAGAAGAAATGATTTTTTTTGCTTCATTCAAAATGTATAATACCCTTGGCTTTGGATCAACAAAACAGGAGCAAAAATGAGAATTGAATAGAAAAGTTGCGTTCAATTTCATACCTCATATTTTTCAGTACATACTATTTCTGATATTTATGTTTGATGAAGTGGAAAGTATTCGTTCGGTCAGTCGCTAAATTTTCTCACCCAACAAATGATAAGAAAGAAATACTAGTGGCTATTATTAGAAGAGAGCGTATCTAAAATGCATTGATAGCACACATAATATACTCAGTTACTAACATTGTTCTCTCTCTCGTCTCTCTCACTCTCACTCTCTCTCTCTCTCGTCTCTCATTTGAAAGAAAAACCTTTTGTTATCGTGGCCTTTGGCTATTGAAAAGGAGTTTTCTGTTTAGGAACGTATGAACCAAAAAGCGAAAGATGTACCAAAAGAATGGCGCTTTAGACACAAGTGAAGCCTAATGTGTAGCTATTGATCTATACTTATACTTATTGCTTTAGTGGTTCTCGATAGCATCACAACATTAAGTTTGACATTTTTTATTTTCCTTTTTATTATAAGAAAACGTCTGAGAGAGAAGAAAAGTTACACGTTTTTGGCGTTTCTTTCTTGCAATTTCTTTCAGCTTCCTGAAGACACACTGAAGCTCTGCTTATTTTTCTTAAGCTCTAAAAAAAGTTTTTAAATGCTTTTAGCGGACACACTGCACGCAACAAATAAATGAATAATTTCCGTGGGATTCTTAACGAATGAATCTTTTTTCTCTTTCTTGACTTGAAAGCTGTGAGTTTAAAAATTAATTTTGATCACGATTTTACATGTAAGACTTTTTAGCTTGAGTTAAACTTGCAAAACGCTTAAAGAGGTTGGGTCTTAATGCGTCTGAAAAAATTCAATCAACTTGAATATTGCTTTTGCCACCCGTTTCGCTTTAAGGATATACTTTACGAGAGAATGTGATTCATAAGGCGTTTTTTGCAAAATTAATAGAAAAGATCACACAAAATATCAGATATTTTAACAGACGCTAAAACATTATTCATCAAAATTATAAATTTGTTTCATTTTGCGCAAACATTTTTTACATATTTTACCAAAGCTCTTAACATGAAAAACATTACATGAGTTTGATTGCAAATGCTTTTTTTGGTACTTTTTCTAGCCTAATGGGAATAAATTTTAATTTTTCGACATGCACTTATTTGTTCTCACAGAAAACTTGAAAAATAGTGATCATTCTCATTATTTTTGCTGCCAGTTTTATCCACACACATATATTTTGTTTATGCCGTTTTGCAAGAATGGAGAGCGAGATTCTCATATAAACTGATAGTCATATATGAAACGACAGAAGTTTAGTTTGTGTACTCATGCAATACATCTTTATTGTGTAAATGCATGTATTATAAACCATTCGAATAGTTTATTTTAAAGCTTTTGGTTCCGCCAGTGCCCAGTTTTTTGAAAAGTAGTCCAATCTCTCAATAGTACCCGTCAAGCAATAGGATTCCAAACGATTCAATTCTATCGCAGCAATTGTGAGACCGACTGATTCTTTATTTTATATCCCATATCAAAAGCTAAAGCAAATATTTTTCTTACGCCTGTTCACTCATGCATAAAAGGCTCGATCCTTATATAAAGAAAGTATCGTTACCAATGCTAAGGGATTTTGAGGGTTCATCTCAGCCACTGAGCAATGAAATTGACTTTAATCCGGTCTAAAGTAAAACTTCATACAGTAGGGGAGGTATAGGGATATGAGAATACTGATCACTCTAACGAGTATTTCTAAAGAAGCATAAGTCCAATTCTTATGCCACACAAACGCTTTCTAAGATGCTCTCATAAAACTTGTCTCATTTTAATGCTATTGACCGGAAATAACAATAACCGCGCCGTCAATCAGAACGTGATCCGCACTGAAAATTGAAAATACAGTTCTCTTCCAATGATTCATTGAGCTTTCGGTTCACGTTGACTAATATGCTTCTGATATTACGTGCTCTGTTTATTCCAATGATTCTTGTCATCTAAAACATACTAAAGACTAAACCCTTCAAATGTATTAGCGTTCAGTTCAAATTTAATCCTAACCTTAAGTTATATTTATTAGATCTCAAGTTATTATTCTTCTGCTTAATTGTGCTGTTTTTTGCGCGAACCTTTTTATGCGATCAACTTCTTAAAATTAGCAATTATAGTCATTCATATTTAACTTATCGACAATTTTGCATTTATTCCGAGAAAGCTATGAAAAAGTAAGCATTTAATACAAGTTTCTAATAGACAGGTTTCGATTGAAAAATGACTTAATAAGATGAATGAACGATAAAAAATAAACAATTTTCTAATGATTTATTTATTAGAAAACCTGATGTGCAGTTGATTTCATACGAGCGCAAATCTTGCGTTCAAACTTAAAACTATTGGTTTCCTGCTATTTTATAATCTGTTTGTTCGTTTTCAAACTGAAAGCATTCGCTCACATCTCGAACTTTGATAAAACTTGCAATAAATTGTTAGAAACATAGAACAGAAGTAAGACAGAAGCTTTTCAGTGTTTAGTATGAATTTATAAGAGAGTGAACGGAATTACCAAACAACAGGATTATGATGGAAGCCATGAAACATCATATTACAAGAAAAACCTAATTACTGACGAATTTGCAGTAGGAGTAGTATCAGCGTCGCATCATTCATGTACAGGCAGGACAGTAAATGCTACACACAATGTATGCTTTTACCATTATAAGAGATAACATGATACTTCTACTCAATGCCATTAGAAGTCCCTTTGGTAATACACCTAATAATACATTTACTCTAAATGAGGTGAATAGAAGATATAGAGAAGACATTCGCATAAGAACAGATTGCAGAGTGGACTCAATTTCTTAATCAATATGATAAACAACACACTCACCTGATCAACATTTTTCTCTTCTTTTCTTTTTACTATGCTTTTTGAGAACAACAAGTGCGATCACATTTATTGAAACAATATCTTCTTCTTTTCTATCTATTGCGAAACGATCTCAGTTTGTCTAATGCATAATTAGCCCTTTATCTTACCAAATGCAACTATTACTACTTAGTAATAGTTATTCTTTCCTTAGGCTGAGCACAGAATTGAGTGATTGATTCTTTTATTTGGCCAATTCATAATACGCTTAGATATAATATATATAATAATAATAAAATTTTACGATTGATAAATAAATGCAACAGAATTGCGATTTCAATCATAAAATGACTTGAAAACTACTGAATTAGAGAGTCTGATAATCTTGAAAATAAACACTTTTGCCAAATGCTGAGAATTAGTCAAATTGAAAGATAACCAAATAGATTATTGTACTTATTAAATAAATAGTTGATATAATACTTTTTTGTGCAGAGTTGTGACTGAAATCCAATAAACTTTATGACCGCTATTATTAAAATTTGGTGTTCAGTATTTCTCGTATTTTATGGCCAAAAAGTTAATTTTACGACAGCCGTAACCGTTGAGCTCAACTTTTTATGTGAAATGGAGTGAATCTGATTTGACTGGTTTTCATTGATACACAGGTTTTTTCTAGTAGTTCCCAAGCTGATTGAAGACCAACTATAAAAGTGGGATTACTTGTGATTCAAATTCTAGCCGTTTACTGTTTCTCGTATACAGTTATTGTATTGTTTGCTATAAAATATTTGCTTTAATAAAACTTTCGACTGTTTTGCATTTGTGCTGTTGTTCCAGTGCTTAGCAGCTTATCATCAAATCACAGGTCTTCGCATTCTTCTCACAAAATATATGCCAAGTAATAGTAATATATAGTATAGTATTCAGGGAATGCCTTTAATTAGATTCATAAATTAGTCTCTATTTTATACTATCACCGGATTAACCCCCGGGGGTTATTTCGACCCTAAAATATAAATTAAACTAAATGAGAGTCCATTCATTGGCGCGAATTAAGGCAGCTGTCGTTGTCTTCGAGCTGTCATTTACCAACTCCTATGATGGTGTCGAATGCATTTTTGAGGTTTGCATGTTTTGCGACTCATTTTTCTTCTCCTCTTCTCCTTTTAGTTGCCCCTCTTTTTTGCTTTAGTTTTGTTTCTGAATCTCTCTGGCATTTTCATTAGCCATTTGAGCAATTGCTTCAATTCTCTGTCTGAACTTTTAATGTTTCTTAAACAGAATTATCGTTCATTTTCAGGAATAATTGATTAAAAAAGGGGTTTGTTTGACATTTGGCGACTTATAAATTGGATAATGTGTCTGAATATGTTTTTTATGTTGAATACGATCAATAATGAATTACTATATTTTTTGTTCATTATGACAGCTCTGTCATATTGCTTCAAACTTGTATAGCAAAGTATTTGTACACTTTCAGAACTGAATAATTTAAAGCTCACTCAAATAACATGCATTTTTGTTTCACTATTTTCCATAGTAACAAAAATATTTTTAATAACACGAATACTTCTCTCTCTCTCTCTCTCTCTCTCTCTCTCTCTCTCTCTCAAAGGAAGGCAAGAAAAACAGAGCCATTAAATTGAAAGCATCCGACAGTATAATTATGTTCTAGATTTGCACATATTTTCCTAATCGGACAATTACCTTGACTTCTACTCCGGCGCACTATAAGCTGTGCTTCAGCCCAACTCCTCTCTCGTAAACGGTCAAGTTTCTAAAACTTCATACCATTCATGTCTGGTTGAAGATAGTGCTTATTATTTGAAAATAATTTGCGATAACTTCATACACTTGTTGTTAAAGCATTCCTAAATTATTCGAAGCCCAATTGTCAGCCATTATAGTTATTTAGAGGACTGGACTTACTTAGGAAAAGCATTGGATCAGTTACGACCTCACATTAAGAAGTTTGCCTCGGGTCATATTTTTAGATAGGACTTTAGGTTTTTGGTGGCGTTTTTATTTTCTCTCGCTATGTTTAACTTGTCGCATGTCAACAATTGACAGCCATATCATTAAAGCCTGTTAGTGAAGAGTCACTTGAATGATGCGATTCTGCCTTTTACTGATCTACCTTTTGATTCATTTCAGTGTTTCCTCTCCTTAATGGCAAAACGGGTTAATGTATAGGACCAGTCGTTGGCATTAGTTTACTCACATTAAATTTGTAGTTGAAGGCGAAATGAAATGACATAGATTTTATACTCGAATCATTGTATAATGTTTGCTGTCTTACAACTTATGTTATATTTGGTTGCATCGTTCAGGCCACTTTCCATCCCCTTCCAATGGTTTATTGTCCTTTATTAAAACTGGGCTTAACTTTTGTGTTTGACAAATGATTTTGGGTGAGGCAAAGGAGGTTACAGGCATTACTTTTTGCGTTATGCTTACGTTTAATCACATTCATAATAGTTAATGAAGAAAGAGAAAAAATTTGGGCCTCAAAAGTACTATTTCAGTCTCTCTGTGTGTCTGAACGTAATTTGATCATTAGTACTAAAGTTAGTATTTATTATATTTATGGCATAGCTCTTGCTATTAATTTAAAATATTACACTTCCATTTTCTAAATTGAATTGAATCAATTAAATTTCATAAAATGAATTGTTTAATTAAGCATAAGAGGATCAAAATAAATTTGAATGAATTTTTCTAATTATTAGTTGACGACTGCATAGCGTTTATTCGTTTGTCAAACGGAATCTCTAAATCACTTCTCATTATTCACACTCTGAATACTTAAACACATGTGTATTTTTGAAAACTTTATTCATGACTACTGAAAATGACTTTCTCGTTTTCCTAAATTGTCATCAATTTTTCAAATTAAGTCATACTGTTTTGGACCAAACGTAAAAATTGCTTTTCAAACCAATTGATGGAACAGTAAATATAGTTGATCTTATAGCTGTATCAAATATGCATTCAATGTGTGGTAAAGTGGATGAAAAATATTCATAAAAAGCAATATCTCGGGAATCGGGTTGACAAATGAGTTTTGGGTGTAACATATTTTGCACTACTGTTTCTCACCTAAACCATAAACTCGGTTGCAGTTTCGGTCCAAGTGCTTATCACCCAATATTCTATAATAATATTATAAATTATTACTTTTAGTCAGACCAATAAAATAATGCATAAATTCGTTTATGCGAATCACTAATGACATAGACATATGGGCTCTAAAATAGATATTTGATTAAATGGGGTTTTTAGTCTGCATATGCCATAACCAGTAGACACAATAAAAGCCGAAATAATGCATTAGTTTTGATAAAAAAGCAGGTATAGAATTATGTGCACTACAGGATATGGGGTGCAGGAGTTTGTTTGTTGGTTGATAGCATGGTATAACTTATATTTATAGTATATTCTGCATCCAAACTTTTGTGGAGTATTGTCACTGCAGCCCGTAAAACACTACATGAATACCTAGCCCGCTGTCTAAGGGCACAGATTGTGTCGTACACAAAAATACAAAACAGCTCGCGGATCAGTTTTGGTTAGCGTGAATTATTTGCAAGTGTCAAGAGACTAATGTAGGGTATATTGTGCTATGTTTTCACGGCAAAATTCAGTTGTAATTTATTTTCAATGCTTTAACGCTCGATTTTTATTGCAGTTTTTTGTGTCCGCTCCCACTTCTGTCATGACTTTTGTTTTGAACAAAATGCAAAAATAAAATCTCTTTCTTATCTCTATAATAGCCCTAAACTTTGTGTAGATTATCGTTAACTTCTGAATTTGATGGTACGTTTTTAATTGAGATCTAAACCTCACTCTCTTCTCTAACTTCTGATAATAGTGATAATCTTGATTCATTGAGCTCAATAATAATTGCAAAACTTTTGCATTAATTACTCATCGAAACGTTAATTAGAAAAAATAATTATTGAAGTTTTCCTAAACAGAAAATGTGATGTAAATTATTAAAAGTGTATTTGACATTCTGTTGATTGATTACCATCGCATAGGAGATAAAAATTTTCTCGTTTGAAATGATCGCACGTAAATCCATTGTAGGAATGAGATGAAGCCCAATATCTTTCTGGAAATATAAGCTAAAAATATTGATTATGCGATTTTATATATGTAGTGAAAGTAGTGCATAGCAAAAACAGCATTATTTCATATGATTCTCTCTATTGTGTCGGTCGTTCATAAGATTTATGAGTGTGTGACGGGCTTTGTTTATAAAATTTTCAGATATAATATTAATATAGTGTTGGAGTAGTGTATGCGTCATATTATTGATGTTGGTCTCAATACAGTAAACTCAAGTTAATAAGTCTGCCTCACTTCTAAGCATCATATTTAATACTGGATAAATACTATATAAATATATTGAAACCCTAATGTCTTAACGAATATTGAAAATAGGCTTACAGTTTTTCACGTCACTCATAGTTTGACTGTACTCTACTCTTATGTAGAGTTCATCTAAAATAAGTTGTATTAGATGTAATGAAGCTTCTGATAAATCTATATTTTCAGAGACAAAACAAAAATAGAGCATAAAATAAAACACGTCTAAACCACACAGATTTTAGTGGTATTGCTTTAAAGGCAAAAGTGTGTTATTGTCAAGAGAGGGAGAGAGATAGTGAGAGAGAGAGAGAGAGAGAGAGAGAGAGAGAGAGAGAGAGAGAGAGAGAGAGAGAGAGAGAGAGAGGAGATTGAAAGTGAGAGTATGACAGTAAAGAGAGTATCATCCATTTATTTATTATGATCAATTTTAGCAATTGGGGAAATACTATTTACCCCATTGTTGGTAATAATGAATAATGTGTGTGAACTGTGAGTAAATAGAATGGAAAGTATAATTGATGAATGAATTGATTCATATTTGATGCATGTATTGCTGCCGTAGGTTCTGATGCGTTTTTAGATTGGGATGGATTGGTCTACAGCCATAATAAGCTCCTGCTGCGTTTCCCTCGTATTCTTCTCTCGCTTTAATCTTTGGCCGTAGTTTAATCTAAATAAAAAATTGGAGGCACTAAATTGCATACTTTATCCAATTCTGATTTCTATCTCATAATAGATCTTACGTTGAATGCCCTCTACCACAGCGAAGAGTGAGAGAGAAAGAGGAATAGTTTGTTTGAGAAATAGTTAATATTATAAATCTAGTATTGGATTGTTTATCGTATTGAGTGCTGCTATGCTTTAAAGCGTAATTTTCATTGTGAGAAAACTTGATGCTATCACACTTTGCTAGCTCTGGTAAAGAGGATTCCATTGTTTTATTTGTTTTGATTTAGAATTTTTTCTCAAATATAACTTACAAGTTCAGCGAATATACGTATATATAAGATAACGGCCATCTGCGTCCTCGTCCTCCGTTTGCCTGAATTTAAGCCTAAAACGAGTGGCCGAACCTGAAGTTGAAGAGATGAAAACCTCAGGGGGATATTTGAAGACTAGGATATCTGAGATAAGTGTTAGCTCTCGTGGAATGAACACTGGTGTCTTCATAGCACATTCCTATTCGCTCCATCATTCAATCTATTTCTATATAATTATTGCATAAGTTATATGCTTTGCTTTTCTAAGAGACTCTCATCTCTCTCACTCTCTCCTATGGTTTACTCTCTTCTATAGTTTCTCTATTTCTCTCACTTAGTCTCATATATCGATAGCATTGGTTTACTTTATTCGTTAGATTCTTCATCTGCCAGAAACAGATTCTGCTACTTAAACCTCAGAGCACAGCTGCGAGGATTATACCCGTTCTTACAGTTGTTTTGAAAGCAAAACTAAAATATACTGCAAGATCACAACATACACAATATTTCTCCTTTTTTGCGCATAGCGTGCATAGTCTTCTTAAAGTGCATTTCTTTAAGAAAATGTTTATCCAGCTCACAAAATAAATAACTAACTTGTATTCTGATTGCATTCATATTTACACTGTTAGAGTATTGTGAGAACTTATTTTCTATTCTTTCCACAATTTTGCTGCTCGTGGCATATATTCAATTAATTAAACTTTGGAGAGTACGCACGCCGAGTGTGTTTGTTTCGAGGATCGACTTTTACCAAATTTGTTTGATGAACAATTCACTTACTGCTAACTCCACTTCACTAACTATAAAACTGGTCTCTTCTCTGACTCATATATTGCCATCCGTTTCCCAGACCAAATAGAAATAAAAGACCAAAATATACATAATGCGAAGGCCCATTCATTGAAGTCTCGCGTTAAAAGTGGCCCAATTTGATTGCCTTAGCGTTCATATGGTTTAGGGTTGTAATTGAGATGCATAGGAATGAGTCACAAAGGACTGAAGCTGTATTACTTGAAATGCCGTCACAACTGACGGATACGAACACTATTGAAAACTATTGGATTCCATGTTCCCGATACTGTCCCCCAAAACTACAAAAGGCGTGATTACAAGCAGAAAGCAAGCAGAAAGCATCGAAAAGCGTCTCCTTTTCTCAGTCCGATGGTCGCTAAAAGAAAAATCTCTATTTTGCGGAAATATATATCACTGATGGTTGACTTCCCCATCTTTCACATCCCTTATACTGCTTGAGAGCGTTAATTTTATTTGGTTTTTCAGTCTTTATGCTATACTTATTCGTTTGGGTCATAATTCAATTTACTTTCGTTTGCATTTAATATAAAGCGATGCTTTAATTTTAAATGGGATCAGACCCTATTTAAACTATACGACAGCGCTAAGTAAGTTAGCGCTTAAAACCATTCGTTTGACTGCAAAACTTGCATTCAAGGCTAGTGTTAGGCTAATGTTAGGTTAGGCTTATGAAACCCTTTGGTTTGAAACTATAGCAATAATTTTTTCTTAGTAAATGTCAAACCAATTTTTCAAACTCTTGAGCTTTTGAAGCCTAGATATAAATGCTATTTACTATTATCTTTTTAGGCCAACAATTGATGGCTCACTTTCTCATTGCCTTAATGATAAAAAAGCCTTCCGTTTGAGTTAAACAGAAAATTTGTTGTTAATATTATTATAACTGAACTCTGATATTTGACGCATCGTTTCTTTGAGCTAACATTAAATGCTGACATACAGCATAAAAACTCTTTACTTATTCCTTCTTTTGACAGTTTTTTGTGAGTTATCAAATTAAATTTCAAATAAAAAAGTACAGTAAGTACTAAAGGAAACTGAGAAAATAGTAAAAGAGTAAATACTTTTTATATCTGTTAAAAGCTGATTCGGAATCATAGAATCATAGAATCACAGAATCATAAGCTGGCATTAAATGTTCATTGATGTAGAAATTCGTGTTTAAATAAAAATAAAACCAATTTATTTAAGTCAAACTGAAAAACGATGCCAATCATAACAATCGCAGCAAAACAACATTTGAATTAAAAAACGAGAAGATAAATTCATGCTGTTCTGTCATTTATCAGAATAAAATGCCAGCCATTTATTGACACTTTAATCCTGTGTAACGTTTTTTCTATTATTACTATGAGTTTGCATATGAGTCACACAATATTTAAACATTCGCAACAGTTATATAATACGAAATGTTGCTGAGAGTATGAAACAGATTTGACACAATTAGCACATAATTCTTTGACATTTGGAGAAATTGCTTCAGTTCAAAAGATGAACTGTATATGTGTTTGCGAGTGTAGTATATTTATGAACTGGTATGAAAAGTGCAAATTGGCATCGATTCGATTGCAAAATTTATGAGAGCGCTCAACTCCAGAATTGCATCCTTTTTAATATTTAAAAAAGCATTAGAGAGTGAAAGCGGTTAAGTATAACTTATGTCACTTTACTCTGCATTATAATATCAATATTTCAAAAAGTATTCACCAAATATTTGTATATTTCCTGAGCTATGAAAACGTAAACTTAATGTTTGAGTTACTCACAGAAAATTGCACTCAAATCACTAATATTTTGAGCAGATTATGCTTAACATATTCTTGAAAAAAAATCATTTCACATGAATAAGTAAATGATTTATAAGATTTTCATAAGAAAGTTATTGTTTTTGTTGCTCGAAGCTTAGCCATAGCGACAGGAAATCTTAGAGCTAAGTTTCTGTCGTCAAGAGGTGGAGAATAGTTGTTGAGCATTGACGGAGTTTCCAGCAGTTAAATAGTGTTAGTTCTCGTCTAAGCATTGCAATGGACAGCGTGTGATGAGTGCGTGCGAACGAGCGAACATTCGACCGAATTAGCACAGGCTTAATATTTTGTGCAAATCTTTCATATTCTCTTATCGTATCCGTCATCAGTGTTTGTACCTTCGATGTAAAACATAATAGTGATTGTGCTCAATGTGCTCAATGACCTGACCTATTGCTTTGTAAAATAGTTTAGTTACTGTCTATAAGTTGCACTACTGTTAGCTTTGTTGTACTATTTGTATAGTGATAGCGCTTCTAAAGTTACTTTTCAGTCATGTAATTGAATGAAAACACGCATCACATTTTATGATAGACTTGACTCACGCATTCATAGCATAAGTTTATAGTAGACAAAAACAAGCCATTGTAAAGGTAAGCATTGATTGTGTAACTAACATGTTTTCATGCAATAAATGCCACACAGATATATGGCTAATACATACAATACTACAAATGATATCTGACTAAAGATTTTTGGGAGCATACTTTTTTTCATAATTACATCATTGAATGAGGAAAATGTATCTTTCAAATATTATTTATTGGGCTTATCCATTAGACTAAATGAGTATTTGCTCAAACTTTATATATAAGATTATTATCTTATTGACTGCACGCATTCCTATTGAATCAAATTGTTAAAATGCTATTACGAATGATTTTCTCAGCCGATAAAGTCGTTCGTCCAATTATGATCATAATAATGGCTGCTCGCATCCCAATTTATGGCTATTAATTATTTTTAAGGGAGAAGCAAAAGCATTTGATTTTAGAAACAAAATAGGTATTCCTCTGGTCTTGCAATTGATTTTCACTACCAGTAAGAGGAAGCGTTTTTTGATGCTTTTCATTGATAGTGTAGACAAAATGAATGAAACAATGGCGTAATTGACGCAAAACTTATTGCTACAAAATTGCTACTGCCTCGCATTCTGCCATTTGATTGATTAAGGTCTACAATAATGCCAATTGAAAAAGAATTCATTGCATTTCTCTATTCGATCATTGATCCCATGAGGTAAATAACGTGATTGCAATATCCCTCGACACGAGCTTTTGTGTTACTAATACAACTAACAGTAACTTATAACTAATATAACTTTTGTCTGTCTCCATATCGTACGTATGTGTATATATATGTTGCACACATTTAAATCGAAATGAATGTATGCATATGTATTTGACATAATACTTATTATCTTCGTTTTTTGCTCTCCTACTTCCATTACATTTATTTCTAATTGAAGACTAACGACAAATTGCGTACAATATTCGCTATATTTATAATAAAGTTCGAGAACATACATACATCACAACATAAGTTATATATATTTCCCAAAGTAAAAGAATAAGGCATTTGGGACTCGAATATTGTATCCTAGCATTAGATTTGCGCGTCAGTGGATATATCAGTGGTACGCATGGAGAGGCAGCTGCCAAAAACACGTACTTATAGCAGTGCTATCTTTTGATTGATGAAACCGTACAGGAATCTTGATTTTCCAAAGCAAACTTTATTCTTGACTAATATAAAAGTGTGCACAAAATTTGTTCACGTACATAGATTTGATGGAAGAGCACGCAAATAGTCGATTTTAAAACTTACTACTTTTCAAGTTTACTTTCACCTCAAATCTTTGTATTTTTGTCTTTTATCAATATTTTTCTGGTCCTCTTGTTCTTCTATTTTGTTTTATTGGTATTTCAAGTGAACAAAACTCAATTCTATCTGTAATTTATTAGCCGTTGTCATAATTGAATCAGAATCTCATTTAGTTGGAAATATATGCTTCTTATCCAGTATTGTTTTTGTTATTGTAGTGATATATTATAGTGTGCTGGATGCCAAAGTCAAGCCGCTCTCAGTCTATCGCGCGATGAGATGAACTTTTTCTTCTCTCTCATTCCTCTATTTCTCTATTTTGGTTTTTCGTTTATAAGAAGAGCTTAATTCTTTCAGTTGGCTAGTCTTTCATGTTGTACTAGTAAGCAAATGGAAGGCTATTTATATTTGGCTTTCCTATTATCTCGGTCCTCCTTGAGTCCGTTAGCTCTTTTCATTTAAACGATCGGTTGGTCGGCTTTAGGCAATTTAGGGCAACACAACTTAGAGAATGCAAGTATACACAAACTCACATTTATATACACACATTGTCATTAACGAGGAAACCCTTAATTGCATCGGACACAGCTATGAAGTGGTACTAACTTTTATTTATTTGGCTCTCATTTCTCTTAAAAGTAGAGCCAACGGTGTTTAAGAACTAAATTGATGCTCTGATCGCGTATGTAACGGCAAATTATTATAATCTTTATGGTAAAATATTTTCTGTTTATGTTATTACTAAAGAGGAGAAGAAGGAGAGAAATAAAAAATATTGAGCACTCGTTTTGTCGGAATTCCCTGAATCCCAAGTCACACATTTTCATTTCCTATCATGACCTGCGCTCTCACCAAAACTGATTGACTTATTTTTCTTTTTGCTTCTTTTTCAGTTTGATCAGACTCTTCAGACAATAGGAATGTCAGTGTCCTCTATTATGGATACAGCATTGCAAGCATTACTTCTCTCATGAATTATTCGGCACAACTCTCTGTCATCTTATATACAACTGAAACAGAGAACAACAACAAGAAGACGAACAGAGAATAGAAATATAAAGGAAAACAAAAGCCCAAAAACTTGCAGTTAAACTAAATAAAGACTTATTTTCTTACCAAACAATATATAAAAAGAAAATCATTTCTTTGCCAACCATACAAAAGAGTAAAGAGATCTGACGGTAAGTTTGATTAATGAGTTATTATTAAATTATGAAATACTGAACCGCATTCATTGCTATTTTAAATGCTTTAAATATAATCTATTTAATGAACTGTTTTTAAAGTATTTCACTTATTATTCAGACTAAATTTCAACATTTAGAGTATAATATGGCAAATCTGATTAAGTAACAAAATGTATTTTTTTATAAATTATCTTATTCTCAAAATGTATTTAATAGCACTTGAGATCATTCTTGAGTACTCAAAGATCTGAAGGATCTTAATTCAATTAAAGTGGAATGCGTCTTTCTTTTTCTTTCTTATCAAAAACAAGTTTCTTCCTTAATATGTGTTCGCGAACGATATAATTTAGATTTAATGCACTTAATACAATTGAAAAGCTGAACGTTTCAAAATTAATATTTCGATACTTGAAAACATAAATTCATTTTATTTTTTATTTGCTGATTGCGGCCATTCTCAATCAAATATATCTGTTAGCAGTTCACTAACTTCTTAATAAAATGATATGTTTTCATTCATAAATTGAAATATTGTAAAGCAATAAGACAAGACATGTGCACATCTGCTCCATTTATTCACGAAAATCAACTATAATTGATGTTACGATACTATCGGTATCATAACTTATGAATAACTTATGAATAGAGAAGATAATTATCGAGAAGTTGCTGTTCAACTCAGAGCAATTATCACTTATTTGTTCGAGCCATACCTTCCATAGTTACTAGTACCAATCAATTACTTTAATTTTTATTTTCAACAAAAGTAATCTATTTTTCAGCAATGGTAATAAATTTTGTATTATCCATTAGACTTGAATTGATAGGATCTTTATTCTTATATAGGGTCGTCAATTGAAGCAAAGCTAATGAATGGCTAATTATATAAGTGCAGGCAGATCGTAGCATTCAAATACGATTAAACATTATCTTACTGAAAGAAAAGAGAGAAACATTTTTCAAACATTCTAGATTTTCAGACTTTTCTTAAATCCAGCTTGCAGAGTATCATTCGAAGTTATTTGTCTTTTAGCTCAGAGTTCATGCGAGAGTCATCTAAAACATTAACATAAAAAGTGCTCAACTCATTTTACAGTTCAATTTTTTGTTCAACTTAGAGATCTGACATAACGTGACTTTTCTAAGTTTCAGATATTTTTAATTTAATGTAAGTTAAGGGTAATTTCAGTTTTTGGTTTTTGTTGCCAAGGCTTCGCAGCTCAAATATTCACACAAATTAGTCATTAATCAGATTTTAATCAGAATAAAATTCTGGAAGAGTTGAACGAAATTAATTTGAATTGTTTTTTGGTTTTTCTCTCAAACATATTTATCTTTTACTCTTATGTGAAACACAGTAAAGCTATTGACTATTTTTCTTATAGTGATTTAGATAAGTTGACTACTTTCTACTACTACTAGATTGTAGAGAAATCGTTTATACAATCGCAAAAATGCACATAAAGTTAATTTTTAATGTCGTAACAGAATAGTTGCAGCGATTATACAATCTGACATTTTATTACTTTTGTTCAGGTTATTTATTTGTTCTGAAACTTGATTTCTTATTTACGTATTTCATAGCAAGCATTTTGTGCACAATTTTTTCGATTGAACTACTCTCGATAAATGGCTTCAGTAATACATTTCATGACAACTGATGCAAATCTAAAAATATTCAATGCAATTGACATATGATAGAAGTGAATTCGAGATAAGCTTTTCATAGAGACGATCAGCCATTTATTGCCATATATTAGCATTTGATTTAGTTTGACAGCAATGGGTTTACAATAACATCAATTTCTATACACATTAGTGCACCCTTTCATTTCATATAAGAAATACTTTCTTTAAAGTTATAGTGTTTGGTCACAAAGTGCGACGTTTTGTAAGCAATTGAAAAATGGTTTCTCTTCATTGGGAGCGTTCACTTTCTCTCAAATAATCCTCGGGTATAAAAGTTTGTGAAACTGATGCAATCGCATTACATTGATTCTCATTTATTCTGAATGCGTGCTCATGTGCTCACATGCTGTGGCAAACACTCATTACTTTACAACGTTTTTCAAATGCACTTCTCTTACTTTTTCACTATCGACTCTCTCTCTCTCTCTCTCTCTGCTCTTAGGTAAGTCTCAAGCGCATAGATTACAGCAGTCTTTGCATACTTTAATAGATCACGCAATTTATTTGCCAAATCACGGCATGAATTATATTTTCTATACTGCTGGCATCAATTTTTTGTATAATTTTATAAACAAAAAATTTTTTTGTTCATAAAATATAAGTTCTTTAAGAACAAAAATTCTAAGAATTTGATAGTTGTTTCCCTTCTCTTTTCTCTTTAGTGGTTTTATAAAATTCTTTAGATTTTTTTTAGAATGCGAAAGAATTACTTCAAAATTAAGTTTTAGATCAAAAACTTGTGGCGTTTAAAAAGCACAGATACCTGAATTTTAAGCAAAGATTTTAATCCCAATAGAATTTTCTTTTTTTGTATCGAATAAAAAACGAACTTAATTTAACTTGTGATTAATGCGTTCTTTATGTTTCAACATGAGAAACATGAATACAATGCTTGCGAAAAGTTTACTCTAATTTTGATTAGGTTAATTATTTCTTAATAGATTTTGATTGTGTTGCATTAGCTAATATCCATAATTCAATTTTGGTTTACTCTATTTTCGACTATCATTCTAATTATTGTAATTATGGCGGAAATTCATTTCCTACTCTTTAATCTTAATTACTTTTAGCCGACAAAAGATACATTTTTACACTTGAGTTCAACTTTTAATGTTTTAATATTTTATTAATTACACAGAACTAAGTTTTGGAAAACTCAATTTAAAGCTCTATTGATTTTCTGATGCTGTAATAATAGAGAGTATACAGTAATATCCAATTATGGTTTCCCAAAAAGGTTTCGCAGCAAAGCTTCATTTACAGATATAAACTTTTTAAAACAAAGTAAAACAATTTGACAAAATTGATGTTTTCAATGATGCATTTACTTATCGTGAATAAAGTTTGAGCCAAGTAATTCTAAAAAGTAAAACGTTTATGACTTATGAGAAAAAGAAAGAGAAACAAATTCCATCAAATACTTGTGGGGCAGCGTAAAAGAAAAATAACTGGTCAATTGAGTTCAATTCATGTTCGGCCAATTTTTGCTGCTTTTGCAAATATATACAAGAGAGTCACGCAATATTGAGGCGTTGGGCAATTTGAGGGATGGCGTGTACTATAAGTTTACTTTATATCGGCTCCTGTAATACTTGCTTTCCATTACGCATATGGTGTTATGCAGTGAAAAATACTACTTTTTTCTTTTGATTTGCCGCATCTCTGTCTGCACAGTAGTGTACTTTTTACTATACTTTTTGTATAGAAGCACAACATTTCTCATTCTCTCTCTCTCTCTCTCTCTCTCTCTCTCTCTCTCTCTCTCTCTCTCTCTTTCACAAACACACAATTTCACATGAAAACTAGTCTTTTATATTATGCATTCAACATATTGAACATTTCATGTATATATTTTGTCGTTTTATGCGAACTTAAATCCCATTTGAGCATTTGATGTATGCCTTCGCGCTCCACATGTTTTTGATTTTGTAGCAAATAAAAGGGCAAATAGAGGTTCAGTCAAACTTATTATCAGATAACCTTACAAGTATTCAAGTACTGTTAAGGGAAAAATTTCTATTTGCCTTCTTCACAGCAAATATTTCGAATCCAATCATAATTTGACGAAATATTGAAATAATACTTTATTTGTTTTTTATTTCTCTTTACTAATAAAAACTAAGCAAATGTTGCTTAAATTGTTTCACGAAACTTATGTCTACAGGAATTACGGTTAAGTGTGTCTCGAGAGTGTTGTTTTGAGACTTTTCTCTACCTAAATAAAAAAGGCATCGCATTATTTTAAAAATATATGTATTTATTTATAAGCACACTGGCAATTACAATAAGAGAGTATTTCATAACATCATATAGTCGTAGAAGGAGTTAAAACCAAATATACTCTAAGCTATAAATAAATGGAATGATTCGATCTGTGAGTTCACGTTCAGTTTAATTAAGACAACATTCTCTAACATTGTTGTTAACCCAAAAATATCTTAAGTAACCATTAGATTTGGAGACGGATTTTGAAGTACCAGCTTTTGGCTATTTCTTAGAAAATGCAACGTTAAAGATAGTGTATTGGAGTGTGTCTCAAATGAAAACAAGTTTACATTAGTTGCGCCCAACTCTTAGTCCTTGATATCACTTTAATTCTTTCTGCTCGGTTTGCTTATGCACTCACTTTATTCTCTTACTTATTCTACTTCTTTGTTTTTGACAGTAATCCAAAAAAGCGAATCAAGTCGGCGTATAAAAGAAATGACTGCAAACTATCTCTAAAATGTATTTGCTTTTAGGGAGAGAACTGAGGGAGAGATCAATTAAGAACAACCCCTTAAATGATGATTTGTTTTATTTTTATACGAACTCAATCGTGTTTTTATGTTTATTGTTGATCGAAGTCGATGGCAGGTTAAGTCAGACAATTATTGCAAAACAAGTGACGTATCCAATGTACCACTTATTGATTTGCAATTAATTTAACCGAAATTCTTCAAATTTTTCACAATTTCAGTATGTTTACAAAACTTAAATTAAATTATGAACTAATTTATTATCTTTATTGATTTTACAAGATTTATACTCATTCTTGAAATTTTTCTCATTCTAGAAGAACAGAAATATTTCATTTCTTTACTGATATGTCTTAATCTAGAATTGAAAAAAGTATTCTTTCTTTTATTGCTTGAAAAAACAAAATTCGAACTAATTTCTTAAAGTAGGCAGAAAAACAAATTAATTAAATTCATTCTATTGGAGATTATATCCCTTCAATTGAAAGAAAATTTATTTTTTCATTGCAAACACTGAATGACTTTGATATCCAGTTTTCTGAAAGATTTTTACAGATAATAACTCATTTTGAAACATTGAAATCTATCCCAGAATTGATAGTCTGAAATTTTAGCTCCAAATCATTCAACTTACGTAAGAATATTCTGTATTGGGAATTCATTCCATTGACAAAATATAATATATTTATGCCAAGAGAAGTCATTTGAATGCTGCAAATAAATCATGAATGAATTGAAAACAGTATTTTTCTGAATGAAAGCTTGAATTCAGATGCAAATCCGATGCAAATTTCTATACTTCTCGAACATTTTTCAATTAAATTTCTTTAAAAGCTATCAAGAGTGAAAGTTGCTTTAGATGTTTCATTATTCAAAACGTTGTCAGGATTTTGTTTTTACAATTCAATTTTCGTTGGAAAGAGTGAAAATTAATATTTATTAATTGACTGTTATATGATATTTACTGTAATTAAAAGTACATGATTCTCTACGGTCTAAAATTGTAATTATTTTTAGAGTTTAGATAATCTGATAATTTGATTTTCCTTTATGACTGGTGAGAAGTTCTTGTGTAAAAGTATTGACAGAGTTAGTGTCTGAATGAATGAGAGATAGTATTTGGGGCTACGTCACATCACTAGAAATGGTGACCTCACCCTTATGTGGATTGACAGTAACTACAATTTAGTCATGTCGATGTGTGGTGGCTTTCATGCTTTCACTTTGACTTATACCTGACAACCGCCCTCTAAAATTTCTAAATTGGATTTTCTGGTCTGACGAGCTTTAGGAATCTTTCGATGGTTTCACTACTGATTTCTCTTATGCTCTGAGAGCTAAGACCATGTTGTTATCTTTTGAGGCCATTCAATTCGTCAAGACATGAAAGCCCCCCAATTTGACAATTCTTCTTTTCATTTTCGAGGCCAGGCATTCACATTTCTTTGTATGTTTGCCATGCTATATCTAACGATTGCGATTTATGCATCACTTGCCAAACAAATGGTAGCCTGTTATTCAATCCCTGTCATGGGACTTATAAAAATGATCGCATTACTGCTTCACTCCAATATATTGGAAAAAGGCAAAGGCTTTTGGTGCAAATATTAATGAGCGTCGATTGTGGCCGTAAAACATATATTACTTATATGTTTATAACGAAAAAATAAGGAAAAGAGAGTGAGTGAGTGAGAGAGAGAGAGAGAGAGAGAGAGAGAGAGAGAGAGAGAGAGAGAGAGAAGAAAAATGATTCTCTATTTTTTGTAAAAATCAGATCTTGAGATTTGCTCGCGGGCGGAGATGAGAGTAGAGAGAAAATAAAATTCATTCCATTCATTTAGATGTAGCGATCGTTAAGAGCTTGGATGATGTGCTCTCTATCATAACTTACACATAAAGCGTTTAATATGAGTCTTGCATCTCATATTCCACATCTTTATTATTTGTTCCGATCCTCAGCTGGACTTTTATGGCCTGAACCACTGTATTACAGTTGCATGAAAATTGCTAAACTATTCTAGCGCTTCTGTAATAAATGCTCTTTTCTAAATGCATTTATGCATTTTTGTTGCCTCCGCTTTCACTCTGTTTAGTGATTGCCATACATTGACTGTGAGCACTGCTATAAGTTTTGTGTATCGTTTCTAACTATAACATTAAGCATAGCTTAAGCTTTTATCATTTGCCATCACATATTTTGTGTGAATTATTATATCTTATAACGCAATCAGCTTACTATTTAAGATGTGGCAAACAATAAGTTATAATCTTTATCCTTTTATGGATCCGCTATTATGACTAACTTATATTCAGTGCCAAACTTTTGCTGAATAACTTACTCCTGAATTTTGAGGTTTTATTACTTTTTCTCATATAATAAATTACATTTAAAATTAAATGCGTAGCAGTCATAACAGTCATAGCAGTCATATGCAAGTGATTGTATTTCGATTTTTTCATTACTAGATCTACAATAAAACTAAATCATTTGGGAAACGCATCCACACTAAAAAGATTTGACATTTAATCTAAAAAGTATTAGAATAATAATGGCCTCCACAGGTCATTGTTTCCCTATTTGCCAAATAGTTCACTAATCACTTTATGAGCGAGAATAACATTTTTCAGTTGCATATAAATGGTATGCTTTCATTTCTTTCTGACGTTCACTTCTTCATATGACAGAAATCTAAATCAGATAAGCTGACTGTTCGAGCATGAGTTTGATTGCATGAAGAATGCGAAGCCACCAGATATTACTTTATGAAATCCTTGTCACGTTTGAGGGCCATCACTAAACCGTGCATTCATGTTAGTCCGTTTCAGATATATATATCTATATATATATAAAGAGTATTTTTAGAGAGAAAAATAGAGGATTGAAGAGAATGTTAAATATATAACATTAAAACTTTGATGTTTTAAGCTCTTAAGTGAAAATGTAGTATAAGACCCAACGCATGATTAGACACCGACATGAGATACTGTGTTAGGCTAAAATTAAAATTTTAACACCAAAAGTCACGCTTCACTTGTTTTCTATTATACAAATCGACGAAAAAGTAAATGCGTTTTAAAAAATAAGAGGAAAAAATTGAAAGAAAATAATAATAAGGAATCTTCAACACTATAGGGAGAGAATGTAATTTTCAAAATACCAAAGGATAAGAACAATATTATATTTTTGATGCCCTTCTTTTTTAATGTTCACTCACTTTGACTCGATTCGCTTTTAGTAAATTTATTTTTGTTCGAAGCAGTTCTCTTTGCTTTAGGTTTAATTTGGAAAAAATGCGGCCAAACTATTTTAAAAGCTCAAAAAGCACACTCGAGTTACTACTAGCGATGCCTTCCAAAAGTAGAATACATAAAATGGAAAATGAAAAAAGTCAGGTCTCAAAGATTTCTTTGAAAATACACATTTTACTACTAGTATTATAACTGACTCTGAAAAGTTAGTTCAATAGACTCTCATTTCCCCGAATAAAAATGTAATTTATTTTGGCCTCTTTTATGTTACATCAAAATAGGAAAAATTGAAAGAGAAATGCAATCTTAGAAGAAAAACCCATAAGAGTTGTTAGCAATAGAAGAGAGAGAAAAAAATTCAACTAATATAAAGTAACAGCAAAAGTGAAGCAATAAAGAATGCGTTATCCATCCCAACAGTTGACGATTGAGTGCATGAAGTGTTTCGCTAATATTGTCCGAATATGTCATTTGGTTAGTGACAAATATTAGGTGTGTAGATGTCAAATTAATGCCTGCGAGGGGTTTCAGGGTCTATTTGATCACTACTAGAAATATATGGAAGAATGTAGTGCACAAAGTGTTTACATAGTAAACAAAAATTGGCATCTTTTAGAAGCAGTACGACTTATTACAGCCATCAAGTCATATATGAAATGGATTCAAGTCAACTCTATTTGACGCTCGCATAGATCGCACAGTCAGTCGAACGTGTCTTGTATAGCAATCAGCTTAAGTTTAAGTCTGTCATATTGAAGTGGCAAAGTTTGCCAAAAACCTATCTCTTATTTGCCTCTCGGGTCAAACCAATGGTACTGTTCTTTTGCTGCTGATAAAAAATTTGAGAACTCTATGTATGCAATACATGCATCGTCTTTGCTCGCAATTCAGTCTAATCTCTCTTGAGTTGGGGTTTTATGCTCGCGCCGTATATCAAGAGCGTAGACCACTTGCCCAGTCTTTATCATTGACATGTAGATCGACCGCTACCACTACAACACTACCATCATCTAAGCTGTAGTGCAGGGTATGAGTCATAATGAGAATAACTGCCTAACCCTCAGTTCCTAGTTGTACGACTAGACTCGTATCACTGAAGGGCTGACTGTTAATCGAAGATGAGATGATCACTAGCTATGAGATGAGGGACACTCCATATATCACTTTTACGTTAGATTGCTTTTGAGATAAAAATGACAATTCAGACGTTATTAAATTTAGGGCCAATATATATCTTCAATGTAGACAATAATCTGCTCAATACACAAGTTGTATGTTTTGCACCTCAATAAAAGTAGAGCTGAATTGCATGCCATTTATAAAGGAATATAAGTTATTGTTTTGCTCGAGGGAAGGATGTCTCCCCTTAATAATTTAGTAACTCATTCAACAACCCGTCCAGCAATGATAAGAATTTGCCTGTAGATTATTGTCGAAACCGAACTCTACATCCGAATTGTGTTTCCTCTATAGTTTCACTGTTTAGGTATTGGATTGTTGACCGCAACGCAAACTTTCAGCTCTCTCTCTCTCTCTCAAATAAATACGGATGAGTAAGTCTGAAGTGCAATACAATACAAGCAGAAGTACACCAATGGAACCATTGTGTCACTTAAATACTCAAAGTCTGGTTCCCTTTCGATCATCTATTACCAGACATAATCACCCTTTGCTTCCCAGACTCGCTTCAAATCCGTTGTTGATTAGAAACTGTACCAGTCTTTGAATTTTAAATTAGCCCAAAGTTAAGCAGACTTTGGTCAACAGCTGATTAGTTTGAAACTAAATATTCGTTTGAATTATTTATTTGAAAATTGTTCCTTAAAACGTCACTGAATTTGTGACTCAAAATAAAATATGAATCCAAAAGATATAGAGTTTGTTACTGCGGGCAATTGATGTGATTCTTATTCAGTATTGATTTATTCTTTATTGGCTCAAATAACTATTGGTCAAAGGCATCAATAATACTTAAGAGGATGCTATCATACTTAAACTGACAGCAATGCCATAACTGCATATATGATAACATTGCATCAGTTTCACTATTTGTAAGAGGCTTTTCTTTCTGAGAGGCTCAGATGTTTCATCTGTATCTTGAATGAAGTGGCGCTTCAAATAGTGGTGCGGTTTGTGTAATGTTGGCTCAGATGATGGCTAGAATGGGCGACTCATTCGCTTCAGTTCAGTTCGCATTCATTGGAATTGGTAATGCAGAATAGTTTGAGGCAAAATCTGATCAGATGTCTATTTTATATGCCAGAAGGTCTGATTTTGTGCTACTGTTTACTCTACTCTATATTTTGATTCTCACATACGTTTTTGCTTTGATTTCTTCTTTTTTCATTTCCTCTCTCGCTTCCCAAATGCGTTTATATGACTGATAGCTGGAGACTGCCCCATAATACAATGTTATTTCAATAGCATCATTCACATTTTAGAAAAATACCAAACCACTTTTCAATATATATTCAAATAATTCAATCCCAGTATTTAAACATATTTTATTTTGTTAAATCAAATTTCTTTGAATTTTTTTCACAAATGCTTGCTTTGATTGTTAGCTGCATTTCAATAGGTTTAACGACATTTGCGATCCAGACCTGTCTTTAAAGTATCGTTTGATTGTTAATTCATAGTTTGTGTCACTTTTTGTTACCTACATTGAAGGGAATCAAGTATTTTTTGTAGTCTTTCCTGTGAGTTGTGGCGTTGATTTGTAGTTGTCTATTATTAACTAATGGTAAAGAAGAGTAGATTATTGCGGTGCAAATAAATGAATGGTTTGTGTACGTATAATACTATAGTTAGTCGTTCCGAATGTCAACTAATTTTGCCGCGATAGTGATGACAAAAAAACAAAGTATTTTGATTGTGGCGCCTCAGTCAAGCACAATACTAATAGTTCTCATGAGATCCGATGCATGCACTTACTTCTAATTAGATTTCTCACACTTTTCTCCGAGACTAAACTTACGATAAGTCAGTGAGAGAGTCAATGCAAAGTCAGTTACAATCATTAGAAACTGTAGCCTTATCTCCAAAATATATTGTTGTACCGAAAACACATTTTGAATCAAATATCTTTTGCTAAGATTTTTACTGTTATTATACAAATATTTGGTCCATTATAATGCCCTGTATTTCTTTTTATGGTGTGTATATTCTTCACGAGTCATTTAACACATGAAACTAATACCAGTAAAAGTTTGATTTCTAGAAAGCAGTGCATAAACACTACTCTATAGGTAGTTTGTGCTAAATCTAACCTTTAGATTCTTTGTGTGTCTGACTAGATTTGAAAAGTTGAAAATGCATTTTGTTGAAAAAAATTTCATATTTTGCATTAGAAGAACCAACTAGTGGTAGGAAAACTTGTCATTGCATATAAAGGAAATGTGTGTGTTGCAAATATATATATATATATACTGTCAAAATCAAATATTTATAACTTAAACCGCAAGAAATGAGACATGAAATTCAATAGCGCAATGTCGAGTTTTTAGTCATATTAAAGTTTTAGAGTGATTCGATTGAGCCAAACTCCATCCTTTCAAGGAATATTCGCTGTAAATACTTTCGATCAAAACTTCGTATAAGACTATGTATTTTTTTCATAAAGTTCAGTTCTCAAGCTTAAAAGCTTGACATCGATATTAAACTGAATCCAAAATGTGATTTTGCTTTCAGTGTTTATTTTTGTAGTTGTAACGGTAGTAAGGTTTCCATGTTTTTATCAGTTAAGTTGTAGTACTTTTCAAAAGTAATCATTTTGATTAAATTGTGAGTCAACAGTAGCCCTATATTTTGGTTTGTTTTTGCTAATTCAAGTAAACTCTAGTTTTAATTTGTCAAACTTGTTCTAATAATTACAAATGCAAAAAAGTATATTAGCCGTGAATATAGTTGTGAGAGAGTGAACCATTTTAAATCTGAACAACTGGTGTACGAATCGTAAGATTGATCAAACCTAACAGTATAGCCAAGCAATCGATCAGGATTTAAGAGCGCTATTTTTAAAATAATCCCTTGACTGGAAAATGGCTAAGTTTGACGATTAGAGCACATTTGAGCCCATATCGGATAAATTTTATAATTTATTATACGATAAAATAAGAAAATAAGAAGAGAAGAACATGCCACTATCTTCCACTTGAAAGAGGATTAATTCTCAATAATTGTATTGCAACGAAGTTGTCATAGATTTTTATTTACTGTTAGAAAACGCTTTGATGGCATATTCTTTAAGGCACAATTCAATTATAATATTATAAGATTGAAAAGCGCTTTTGTGTGTTTTTATAATCTCGGCCACTGTAAAAACCACATAGTATTCAATTTTTCTGGTCTTTTCTCTCGTGCACTGCTCTTCTCCTCTACTCTGTTATGCTTTATTGAGAGGCAGATAGAGGATCAAAATGTAGTGCCACCGCTAATACTTCATATCACAATACAAGCATACACTTCACTGCACACAGTTTTCAACATTTGAAAGATTAAATTTTTGTGCTTAAAGTGCAAGTTTTAAGTTTTGAGGTTTAGAAGACTCAAGTGTAAAGTAAACAAAATAATATTGATATCAGTTAGAAAGAAGTTTTTCGACTTTTTTGATAACAAAAAAAAGATGATGATTTTCCTATTAAAATATCGAACTATTGAATTAGCTTGTTATCCCTCGATAACAGAACTTTTTGGCATTTATAAGGAACAAGTAAAATTGACAATTCAGTCATATTCAAATTGAATTTATTATTGTTAACTTTACAGAAGCTTTTTTACTCTACAGAATTTTGTGCTCAATGTTAGCGGTTTAAGCAATTTCTCATAGCAGAGAATCAGAAGAAAATTCAATTTCTTAGCTCTAGTACTCGAAGCACTGGCAGAAAATTCGGTTTGTTTTCATTTCCATGACTCAAATCCAATGGAAAACTTTTCAAGTCATTACTCTTTAAGCGAATACTCATTTATCTATTTTATTAAATTGTCTGAGAAGTGAATTGAGCTCAAACTTTTTCGGTTTTAATATTAAATTGTAAAACTCAGAGTTAATCCCTATTAATGTTGTTTTAACTGTTACATCTAAACGTTTTCGATAATTAACTTTGGTGTTGTTGAGCGAACGATCTGTAAAGTTATTGGTCTCGAATGGACGAGACATTCGTTGGCCAAATAAACGGATGATTGAGCGCATTATAGCGAATCGGTAACACAACGGCCAGCCGTCATAAGTTATTTTCTCGTCATTTCCGATCTAGTGAACATTGGCATCTGCTCTATTTCCGTACGGCTAGAGAGCCCGAAGTATAGCCTGAGTACGTGTTAAGGAGAGCGCAAATAATGCATTAATACGATCGACGCTTTAATGATGTAATCCTCGATTCGATGAGTGCACGAGTATATTATATGAGTGTATGTGTAAATTTACTTCATATAAGGTTATTGATGCAATGCATGTATTGCTTTTATATGATAAGGATATATACAGAATAATGACAGTTTGACATTCGACAGTTTTCTGTAGAGGGGGTCGCTATCCATCCTTTTTGTTGTACTTTATGATTGTAAGCTATGCGACTCAGTTCTGGGTTTGGTGTTTCATTCACGTAAAGCTCTCGTTCGTTTGGTTCACGTAACTTATATTTATATGTGAAAAGTTCATTGTGAAAAATATCTTCATTTTGACGCTGTTGTTGCCCGTATTAAAGCGTATCTGCGAGTAGTTGTTTATATACAATGGACTTGTAATCAATAGAGAGCAATGGAAACGTGACTCGAGTCTCATAAGTAAACTATAAGTAAGCATTTCGTTAAGGCTATAGTGAAAGCACTAACTATTGAAGACTCAAATGCTAGACTTTCAAAATGATTAGTTTAGCTTTTAGTTCGCCTTTTCTTTCAATGAAAACGACTCTCCGTTGGTTAAATCTCTCATATTATTTTGTCTAACAGTTTGATGTGAATAGAAGATAGATATAACTGAACAATTTTTGAGAGCCAGACCGCAGTGTCATAACCTTCAGCGTGAAATGTTCAAATCGATTAGAAACACGTTTTTATTGTGTAGCATTACATTCATGGATCTGCTAAAAAGATAAATTACAGAAATGCTTTTAAAGTCGTCTTCGTTTGATAGGAGAAAAGAAATGAGAAAAGAATACGGGGTTTTGGCGAAGACACTGTGAAAGGCTAGAAGAACAGGCGAAAAAAGGTAGTACAAGCAAACTTTTAGATGTTGCACTTGTCGCTTGGGTTGCATCAAATCCCAAGAGTCACATTTATATTGCATTCTCTTACGTAAAGTACAGTATATGATAGCGAGCCATCTCTCAAACCTAAGAATCTACTGAACTCTAACATCTCACGATCTCTGATACTAATTCTAATGCTGTGCTAAAAGTGTTCTGAGAGTTTGGATGTGATGAAAACAAGGTATGATACAAGAAAAAAGCTCACAATATATAGACTGAGCACACTTATGATTATCTACTAAAGGTGATTGCAAGACATTCATTCAATCTTTGCTAATCTCACTGAAAGTTTTTCTCTTACGAGCAGTTCTTTACTTGTTTTTTAGCTGAAATTGTTTCACACGTTTCGGGCTCATAGATTCGAGTTGTCTGTTTGTCAACTCGTTCAACAATATTTGAAAAGCTTTGAGTTTCAGATTTCTCGATTGTTGATATAGTACTCGTTTTCCATAACAAAAAACATTTTTCAACAATAGAAATGATTGCACTTTGAACAAAAACCGTTAATTTTATTTATTGCCAACTTTCAGGGAAAATGCTTTTATTGTTATATTCAAAAAGTTTGATTTGATTGAAAAGAGAAATTTTCAAAATTGACTTGAGATCGCGCGTGATCTTACTTTTAAAATACATATGTCGTAAATATTCTCTCAAATGATAGAATACTTTTTTGACACATCTATGACTGAGTACCAAAATAATAATTCTTTGCCATGCGTTGCGTGTCCTAAAATAAAATGTTTGCGAAGATAAACTGCCAAAAGATTCAAATTAAAAAATCAATCAATCGACTGAGAAGTTTTAAGACTTCAGCTTAATATTTATGATTCACGACTAATTAATTTATGAGTGCACTTTGTGGTTATACGATTCGTGCCAACAATGAACGTCTAATAAGCAGAGACTGTTTGTAAAGTAGCAATCTTTCATTTTTTAAGATGTTATTGATCAAATCAATATTGCTGAATCTACTAAAATACCCAATTCTATGATGAATACCTCAACTTTTGATTCCCTAGTCTTATCGTCAGTTTTTTGAACTTTGATTTGCTGACTGCGTTTCTTCAACTCTTTAGCATCACAAGCAAAACACTTTAAACTTCTTATCCGAATTTTTTATTACTTTCATTAAAACTTTTGAGCACTTTAATTACGTGCAGTTATTTAATATATATTATTTTGTTGTTGATTGCTATCGAGTTACTATTTGACATAAAATAGTGGTAATTGTATGCAAACGGAAAGCAAAAAAGAAAAATCACAGTCTTTTTATATTAGGAATTTAATAGACCCATTATTACGTTATCAGATTGCATAAGAAAAAGAATTACAAGTTTTAGCAGTCAATAAAAGCAGTGGAAGGCATTGAAACGCATATCTACTTCTGCTTTACTTTTATGTATTATGTAAAGTATTGGAAGACTTGCTTTGAATTTCTGTTTTGAAAAGTTAACAAGTAATGAATAGAAGGCAAGTGGCGTAAACCAGCTTTTGAACTTTTTCCTATTATTGGCTTTCCTAAAGTCTAGATTTTCGATAGGGTTACTAAACTCTAGCTTTCAATGTTATCACAAAAATAATCTGAATGGGATTAGTGCATCCCTAACACACTTTAATATTATGCTATAATATTAGAAAAGATAGTGGATGTCAGATAAGTGTCTTTTCTGAGCCAATTGTATTCTATTTTGTGCGTTCGCTTTCATATATTCCTTCCATTGATTCTCGTTTAATGCTTACAAAGGTTGTAGACTTTATCAGCCCAATAAGTGCTGTGCCATTAAAGCACCGAATTTTCTTCAATAATTCAACAGTTCAAATATGATAAAACTTCCTCAGATATAACTTATGCTGTAATTAATATTATCATTATAGTTATGACCATTTTGTTCATATAGAAAATCGAGTCTTGAGTTAGCTCGACATCGAGTTTGCAAAATATTTATTATGGCAATAAAACATTAACTGCCATCAGTATATTATTATCTAATCCAATAACTAATACACAGTTGGAGAACGAAAAGCATTATTACGTTTGAGCTGAAAATTTTTATTGCTTAATAAGTTTTCAACTGAAAATTGTTCTGCGGATTGGTCTCAGAAGCAAATAACCGAAAGTTTTAGTTTTTACTCAAACTTTCATATATTGATTGCAGTATTTGCTTAATTATAAAGGATTTGTAGAAAATGAGCGAAACAACTAAATAGATGTGTAAATAAGCAGCAAATGAAAAGTTTGATTAAGGTTACCATTCCTATTGTCAGTAATGTATGACTAAGGCTCAGAAAATTTCCTATTGCACAGTGGATTAGGTATCGTTGTGATCGGTAGGGATGATAACGGATAGGGTTAACCAATATTAAGACTTGAACCGATCTGCAAATAGTTGTTGACAAATAGGCTTCTGGATGTAATTTGAAGCAATTGTCTTGCATTGTATTGTAGATAGAGTTTGATGCAGCAATAGTTAAGATGAAGTTTGTTTCGCATCTACTACTGTAATAAAGTTGACTCTCAGTGTATCAGTGATAAACCCTTTTATTATCCTGGCATTTACTCGAATAACTTCATATTAACTTACTTTCTCTATTGGTGTTGAAGCTCTATCTGTTCCCTCGATTGATCATTTTCTCGAGGGAAACCAAAATGTGTAATACTATCGCATTTTGATGTTTCTCTGGATTTAAGTCACAAGTCTGTCGAACGTGCCTCAACTCTACTTATGACCAACTCAACTAAACTTGTCAAATGTTTGCTCAAAACAACTTTTCCTAACGTTTGATGAAATTTTAGGGATGAGCTCATGACTGATGACCACTTGATGACCTCTGTGTGTGGTTTTCACCAATAAAGTCAGTCAGAGCTCTAATATTGTGTGCTTTCTCTCACTAACTCAATAAGTTTAGTTCCTTTATTGTGTTGTCTTCAAAATGCCTTTGAAGTAGTGTTTGGTGATCAAAAGTTATTATGCATGCCTTCTCTCCCCTGTAAGAACTGAGTCGAGGATGTATTGAAAGAACTGAGTCTCGCATGTTTTCAAATTTGCGGTAATAGCATCACTATTTGTTAGGGCCTGCAATTTAATATTGGTCTGAGTTTCTATACTAACATAAAGTAATATTTTAGAGATATTTACAATGATTTAGTAATGCTTTTACTATATTATTATATAGTATTATGGACTTGACTAAATTGCTTCAATTATATGCTTATACCAGTCAAACATTTTATTTGTTGCCGTCTTAGGCCAGACATTAATAGTGGCACAAATGCTTCTGTTGTATCTTAATGTTCAAATTTATATCTCCTAATTTTGTAGACAACTTTCAATGATTATAGTGACTCAAACAATCAATTTTATGTATGCCTACAAATTTTCCGAGTAAATAGTATAAAATATTAATTTATATTTGTTTTTTGGCGAGTCATGTCATAGCAATCGAGTATAAAGTTTTGTTATAACGGATGTCTGTCTGTCTTATGAACTGTACAACAAATCATTGCTAACAACTAATTACTAAATATTTTCCTCAACGCGGATGAGAGTAATGGCTTTCAAAATTTTTCTATTATTCAAAGCCAATTAAATTTATTTTACTAAATTCAATTTGAAAGTTGAAGCTATACTTTTTTTTATGTATTCTAACTCGAAACATATTTCATTTTATTATGATTTTGACGAGTACTGAATCGCATTATTGAGATCGATTTTGGATACTTTTACGTTTTACTGACACTTCAAAAGAATTAAGGATTTTTAAAGGGCCACCAAAGCAGACAAAACATGAACATTTTATAAAAAATTTAGGAATGTTTAGCGTTGACCCAAAGCGAATGGTTGCATAGCTTATACTCGTGCTTGAAAGACTCATGTCTATTGAACCTCTTAAGCCCCTTCAAGAGTATTCGGGTATGGCTTTCATAATTCAGTAGACGTGTTTTTGACAGTAATAATTTTGCTGTTGTTCATACACACACTGCAGGAGTAATGCTATAATGCTTTCGTTTGACTCTCCCCTCTATTTGTGTCTCGTATTCCCACCCAATTTTAAAAAACTTTCCCAAAGTTAAGGGTCGCATAGTATTAATACATCCTAGAACCTGGTGGTCTTTCATCTATACCTCTCATATGCTTTTATTGTGTTTGAACTCGTTATTAGTTAATATTATGGGGCGTTTGACGACAATCTCAATTTATCTAAAATTTGTCCCTAAAGTCCCTCTAATTTATTAAATGCTTTCAACTGATTATTCAGTGATTCAATTATTATTTATTTGATTGCATCTGATCGGATTATTTTTCGTATCATTTACTTTTGGCTTCTGATCGTTGGCAGTGAAACGCGATCAACTGATCCCAAACAGATGTACTCCTTGATCATCAAAATGATGACCTGTATCACTCGAATTCGTAAGCTTAATGAGTGGTATTAGTCGATGTGCGGGTCTTTCTGTGCTTTATCTTTAGTATATCTGATGCTTTTTATCGCATATGACCACTGCTTCCAAATCTATTTCGGATTAAAGCATCAACTGATCGATATTGTCATGTTAGGTAACACTACTTCTGATCTGCTCAATGCTTTGGCGAATATTATTGCTTTTTTGCGAATATCATTTCCATCTTCTGCCTCTTATATGACTTCGATCTCAATACATTTAACTCGAATTCATGAAATAGCTTTCAATTTGAGCTCGAAATTGAATTTTTTTCACTTGAGTTTTGGTCTGAAACTAATATTCGATTGGTATTGAATCAAATTCTAATGAATAAAGTATTTGAATAGATATATAAATAACTTATTGATAAACGGCATAGAATATTTAATGTTTTAAGAATGCATTCACTCTTACCTTTTGAATCAGTTTTCTTATAATTTTTTCGTCATTTCTAGATTCCAGCCATGATTTGTTCGCGCATTTCTCAATCTCTTGACGTAAACAATATAAGAAGAATGCCTTAACACAAGAAAATTGCATTCTCAAGATTGAAGGAATGATAAAAAACATTGTATTCCTGACAAATTTTAGAGTTGGCAAAAATTACTAGAATTTGAAAGGGAGAAAAACTTTACAAAATGAAGACATGGAATAAAACGATGCAAAGGGATCACAACAATAAAGCTTTTATAGCTTATAAATTAAATTATAAAAGTTATAAAAATATCATCTTTCAATCTCTATACTTATGGTCTATCGCGTGGATTTTGCTCGCAAATTTATGTCATGCCGGACACCATCATTTGGAATACGAGCCGGCAATCTTTGCCTCTTATACAACAACTAATAAGAGCATAAATTTCACTCACGTTGAATTTGATTCATCCACTGGCCAAATATATGTCGGAGCCTCTAATTGGTTATATCAGTTCAACTCAAATCTGACACTAGAAGTCGCGGTACAAACCGGACCGATTAAGGACAATCCTATTTGTTCTCCAGGTGACTGCAATGGTGTTGATCCAAATATTGTTCAATTGGTAAACAACATAAATAAGGTGCTAGTCATAGACCCGCACTCACACATGCTAATAGCATGTGGAAGTGCACACCAAGGTTCGTGTCAAAGGCATAAGTTGAGTGATATCAGCCAAAGAGAAGAATTAGTTACAGTTCCTGTTGCCTCAAATGATGAAAATTCGTCGACAGTAGCCTTAGTTGGACCGGCCAAATATTTTGGCTCTCATTCGACTCCAGTTCTGTACGTGGCTGCCACTAATTCACGACTTGGGCCTTACAGAGATATGGTTCCAGCCATTAGCAGCAGATCATTAGAATCTGGTTCGCGTTTGTTTAATATAATAGAGAAATCGTTTACTGACAGCGCTCGCGTTGATATAAGTTCACACCTGAGAGATTATTACCTCGTAAAGTATATCTATGGCTTTCATTCCGGAGACTTCATATATTTCGCGACTCAACAGAGAAAATCACATCTCAGAGCTCTGGAAGAGTGGGGTTATATCACTCGATTGGCTCGTATTTGCGTCAGCGATGCTGGATTTCATACTTATACCGAAGTAACACTACAATGTCTGTCAGTGGACGGAACAGACTTCAACTTATTGCAAGACGCGTATGTCATCAAAGTTGGCAACGATTTAGCCGATGATTTACGCATCGAACGCGGTTCGCATGTTTTAATAGGGGTCTTTGCCGCCAGTAAAGATCACACGGCCAAAGCATCTGCATACTCAGCCATGTGTATATACCCACTTTCAGAAATTGAACAAAAATTTACGGAGAACATACATTTATGTTATAATGGAAGCGTTTTGACTCGTAATATGGATTACATAGCTGGAAGCGTTAATGAGTGTCCTGAGCCAGGGGTAAGGTTTAGCTTCATATTATGTATGGCATTTTTATACAAACACATTGCTCATATAAGTGTATGGCATAACGCTGCAGTTTATATATATATAAAACACTTTGCGTATATGGTGTGTAATTTAGAAAACTATGTGTATGTTAGACACATTTGATATATATAGCTTCTGGTAAATATGCTAATTACAAAAATTTATGGCTTATGTTATTACTCGGCTCATGAATGCTCATAAATCCTTTGATGGTATAAAAGTTTGTTCCTGCATAACAACCAAACCATTCATTTCCGAATTATATTACATGGATATGCTTAGTTGACTCTTTGCTATTATATCTATTTTGCTACTTAACCCTATTTCTAGTGACATTACGATTCTGTTGTCACTCATTCACATCAACGACTGTTCTCTCAAACTTAGAGCCTCTTATCAAAAAAGAGAGCCTTCTATGACTGACTCGTCTATATTGGTATTGATTTGCATTAACATTAGTATTAGCTGAGATGAGCTGAGATGAGCTGTACTCTTCATAGTCGTGTTTGATTCTGTTCTCGTATCTGTTTTTCCCCTATGCTTTCAAATGGGATTAATGATGAAAGCAATTTATTTTGCTTATATTATATGTTGCATTGCATGTAACCTTTTATTACCACTATATTAGTGACATAACACGCTTTATGCAGTTTACTAGTAATTCCCTAACTCAATGATTATTACTTTAGTCTTAAGTTAATATAAGACCTTTTTCTCAAACTTGTACAACAGAAAGCCGGTAATATCCTTAACTTCTGCAATGAAGCTGTCAAGTTAAATGGTTCAGTGCCGGTGTCCACCAATGCAGTGATCGTCTATCAAAATACCACATTAACATCTGTTACAGCAACGGCAACAGGACAGCACACGGTTGCCATCGTAGGAACTGCTGACGGGGCCATCAAAAAGGTATTCCTAATTCTACTAACAGCTAAATGGCAACACATAATACTTTGGGTGTTAGATAAGCTTTTCATTTCTCTTTGTTTTGACTTCAATAAACTATTCTATTTGGCAATTTCCAAGTCTTATAGCATTGTATAATATTAGTTGCCTTAGACTACAGTATATTATATTATAAACACATGCATGACTTGAATGTTGACAGGTTTTAATATCGAGTGCTAAAGTGGCAGAAGAGTTTGAAGAAGTCATAGTAGACAGAGGACATCCAATACTGGCTGACATTCATCTTGATCACGAACATCAGCCTAAATACTTGATCGCTTCTTCGCCTTATAAGGCAAGTTAATATTGTAACTGACTAAAACTCAATATGTGTCAAAATGTCAATGCTATTCAATGGTACACAAATTATAACTAATTGTTTGTGAGCAAAGAATCGTAAATATAAGAAACACACATTTATTTATATATATATTACTAATACTAGTAGTTTAGGTCTATTTGCTGGTATACTACAATATATAACTATATTATTATTTTGATTATGGCATAATCTAATAGGTTGCTAAGGTGAAGATAGAGAGATGTACTCAACACAGCGACTGCGATCAATGCTTACAAGCGAGAAATCCATACTGTGGATGGTGTTCACTCGAAAAAAGGTTAGCAAACGAACCAAGAGAAAATAAATGCATCCATAATAAATCAAATTAGATTTCAAGCTAGTCTCTATATGCTCTATACAAGTCTTTTCCATTCATGTCATAGCAGCAAATTTGCACTTTTTCCTAGACCAAAATAGTGGACCCTTAATATCCAAAGTATTCAATATGGATAAAGTATTTTGAATTTACAGAGGTTTTAGGATAATAAACTTAACAGGCAGGCAGAGAGAGAGAGAGAGAGAGAGAGAGAGAGAGAGAGAGAGAGAGAGAGAGAATGAAATGCATTTACTATTTGCCAATCTTATTGAAGTGAGAATTCGGTTTCATCAGAGAAATGCTTTCCATCCATTTATGCGATAACTGCCGCTTTTATTACTGTCTCATTTATTTATAGATATTCAGATATTTCTAATTAGTTAAAATGCATTTAGATTCTGAAAAAAAGTTTTCCAGAAAAGCGGTGTTCACATTTGAGATACAATGAACATTAGAGTGAGCTCGTGTTTAGTGATATGAGAGCGTATGGAATGACCTGCGAGAACAACAGTTATACTTATTGCCAGAATTAGTATGCATGCTTGCGCTTCATGCTACAATTAGACAATAGAAACTACTATCTACTAAATGCAAAAATCACCGATATATATACGCAATATATAACTCATCTATATATTTCGTTAGTAATATTGTTCGTATTATAAGTTTAATACGAATTTAGTAGTAATAGTCGATGCACTAAACGCTAGTTTAAGCATAGTTTTAGTATTATATGCGCTTCAGTAGTAGAAATCATTTTTTAATAAAGGGAAAAGAGATCACCTTTTGTTAGGAAAAGCGGAGCTAAAACTTGTGTTACAGTTCACTTGGCTTTCACAATGTTAGGCGGGTTTCTATTATGAGCGAACCTTTTAAAATAATTTGCTTTCGCTCAGATGGACACACATTTATACAGCTAAATATGAGAGTATGACAGTACAAGTATGACAGTACAAGAACGACCGACTCTTTTCATTCATTTCGATTGTATTAAGAGGACATCTAATTTATTGATACAATTATTTCGGGTCGCAATCACTCAATTATTTGTCCATTTTGTCCATTATAGATGTACAGTCAAATCTGAATGCCATAACGCAACCGGTTGGGGATTCTCTGAACGAATTATTAGTTCTCCGCGTTGGCTGTCACTGGAAACCACTCAGTGTATTGACTTCCAAGCTATCAAACCTGAGTATATGCCTTATAATACTGTATCAACGGTACGAGAACTCAAATTTTTAGATCATATCGTAATGTCTCTTTTTGCACATCTCACTTATCTTTTACATGAACCAATTTAATACAGAGTTGATTTTGACGGTCTCACTCTGAGTACTTAGTTATGTAAAACATTGCAGTTTTAAAATTGCATTCCCAATTTACAACACAAGCAAAATACAAACACTTTTATCGATACTAAACGGTTAGCGAACTATAACTCGACTGAAAGTTCACAATCAAATGACTAATTAGGCTGTTAGACATGACTAAATGCAATTCGTTGTAGAATGAATTGCATTAAAATGGTCGCATTTAATTAAACCGTTTGTTCAATTATTCAACTTATTTCCAAATGCAGTCTTCTTTCAAACAATTCTCTATCGATTATTTGAGTTTCAGAATTTCGTGCTAAATATTTTGAAAAGTTCGAAATTAACTGAATTTTTACTCCATATTCGTTAAATATTTGTACAATTGTTTAATCCATTGTTTGAATAGACATAAGTTGAGTAATTGACTCAATTCTAATGAATTGTTTCGTACAAATTTTAAACTAAATAAACAAGATAAATTGAAAAATTAGACTAAACAGTATAATTAGCATATTTTATGGAAATATTATTTAAAGCTAGACATAATCTGAATAGAGAAAGTCATAAAGATTACTTCGTCCGCAACTTTCATAATATCTTTCTTTACTGAAGCAGTCATTCAATTTTGTTGTCTGAGTTAGAGTAAGAAAGATTGCTCTCAAGCTTATGATAATTACTTTGATTTGTAATTTCAACGAAATATAGCGTGTTATGGATAAGCGTCAGCTTCTCTACCAGTGATTAATGCTCTCTATGTTTTTTTAGGTTGATCTACTTATCCATCAATTGCCTCAGTTGCCATACGGGGCCAATTATTTATGCGTATTTGGCAGTAGTTCGCCGATTCCAGCACGTGTTTCTCGTAATGGTTTATCATGTATGGCACCATCGGTTGCCTCACGACCGCCTATTCCTCCTGGAAAAGGTAACTATAAGAGAGTGAAGCTTTAGAATATAAGAGAAGTCAAATAAATAAGAAGTAAAGAACTTGCTTCTAAAAGCATAGTTTTTATATTAAACTCAATGCATATAAATGTGTTTTATATCAGATCACGTATTAGTGAATCTCGCTGTAAGAAGTAGTGAAACAGATACTGATTTTATTCAGCGCTCATTTATATTCTACGATTGTAGTCTTCATAAAACGTAAGTGCTACAGACAAACCTTAAGCCTTATTTCTTTTTTCGAGTCATTTTCTAAAATAATAATAAAAATACATATAAATGAATGTTAAAACACTTTCATTCTTTTCAGTTTTATTTTAGAGAAATTTGATTTCCTCTGAATTTTATTTATTTTTGTCTTTTATTATTATGATTATTAGGTGCAAAGCTTGTGTTACCAGCTCTTGGGCTTGTAATTGGTGTATGCATGAAAATTTATGCACACATAACACATCACTTTGCGCGAGAAGAGTTATTGTTGGAGAAAACGTAAGTCAAAATGTTAATCTTTCTTACTTTCTCTTGTCACTAGGGTTGCAACCTTTCATCCTTTTCAGTCAGGATCTATTGTAAATTTTCAATAGATAACTTAAGATAACTTTCTCGAGTCCTAATGCGATTTTCAGACTTGAAAATTCAAAAATTGATGCAACATTCAAATTTTTGAATAAAACTAAAAAATTCATGTCAATTGATTCAGTGTTGCATTTGGTTTACACATTTTATTATTAGAGTAAAATCACTTGAGAATCCATTGTCTGGGGTCAAATTGTTGAACCTTAATTTGAGAATTGGATATAGACGACAATTTAGCCCAAATTTGCTTGATTCGATGCTTAAAAGAAACTTATTTCGATAATAATTATTTTTTATTTGGCCCGAGAGAACTGGTGACGAATTATTAAGAAAGTTACGAAACACCACTCGAAGTAATGCCCGCTCTCTTCAATCGTAAAAAAGAATTGAAATCCAATTTATGTTTCTTTTAGGCTTATTATAAGAATAGAAGTGCAGAAGTTTTCGCATACAAATCACACTCTTTATCCTTGCATTTGGAAAATTGCCTCTAAAACCCTACCCTTCATACAAAATTGAGAGTCTTTCAATATCTATTTGTCTTTTGTTATGCAAATATAAATATATATTTATGCGTTTCGTTCGTATAATTCCTACTAATGCGTCATTTATTATTTTGCTTTCATTCCATGGATTATAATACTCTATTCTTATATCAATTTATGCGTATCATTTTTTTTATTTAGTGCCACAACAGCCAAACACTAAATATGTGTTCTTCTCTTAGTTAATTCAGATTAAGTAATCATTCAAATTGAAATCCCTTAATATTGTTTTCAATTCATTTATGCAAATTAAAAGAAAAACACCGCTCAATGCAAATTTAAATTAAAATCAGAGCCTTTCTTATTTTTGATTACAGAAAACAGAAATATAGCTTAATTAAATAATTAGTCTAACGTTGAAAAAAACTTTATTTATTTGACTGAATAAATTTAATATGTAAGATGTTTTCAATGCAAATTAAATGCAACTAAACTAATAACTTATAGTTTAGCTCAGGCACGATAGGTATATAGGTATTTGTTAATTAATCAAAAATGCCCTTTTAAACCACAAATTCATAGATTAATTAATAGGTTTTAGAATAAGTGATGAACTGTTAGTCAAATCTTAAAGTATTATTAATTAAACAGAGTCACCAAAACTCGCTGATTAAGGGTCGCCAACACTGCCCTTCGTTTAGCATTGAAAATGAAATTCTGATCCCAAACGGCGCGAGAAGAGAAATAACCATTGAAGTCAGAAATCTTGTATCATCTCTGGTAAGCGTGAGTGCATCAAATGAAAAAATAATTAATAATTGTTTATTTAATAATAAGCTTCAAATCGATAACCGTTTTTTGTGTTTTTGTCTGCTCTTATAGGAAGGGTTCCAATGCATTGTTGAAATAGAAGGTGCGAAAGAAAGAGTATTCGCTAGAGTTAGAGATAACAAAGTAATTTGTGCCGAAAATGTGGTATGTCTTTATATACGAAATCATTATTTTCTCACAGCCAAAGTTACGTAGCATTTACTGTTTTGCTTTCATTTATGAAACATCTCTCTCTCCCTCTCTCTCTCTCTCTCTCTCCCTCTCTCCCTCTCTCTCTCTCTCCTTCCCTCCCTTTGATCATTGTGTTCGCTACACTTTTCTCTCTTTTTTCGAGTCTCTATCAAACGATCAAATACTATGACATACTATCATACCATAGCTATCATAGATTTGTTTCTTTTTTGATACCCAAGTATACCTATCAAGAAGAAGTTGGCGAAATGAAGGGACAACTCACTGTGTTATGGAATAGTGATACTTTTATTGACAGAACCAATGGTATTACTCTTCTTTTACGTTCAATTCATGTCTTGTCACATTTCCTTTTCACTACTGACTTTTGTATTTTGGTGCCTTATTTCTTTTCTCTATTCCTTCAGTTACTCTTTACAAATGCCATTTATTGGGAAGTCATGCTGGAAGGGCTGATTGCTCTTTATGTCAGACAAGAGATAAGAAATATCAGTGCGTTTGGTGTTCAGGACAGTGTTCTTATGTTGACTCTTGTATTGAAACTCCGGCGGCATCATGTCCTCCACCTAGAATTGATTGGGTAATTGTATTAAGCTATTTATATTACTATCCATTTGGTTGCATTATTACAATATATCAAGAGTTAGCTCTTAGGCATTAGAGGCAGACTCTTATATATCAAACTCTAATAGTTTGAGGTATCAACTATTCAAACTTCATATAAGTAACTCAATTCTTACTTTGAAAAATTAATATATAAAGCTTTGTTTCGGATTCAAAATTAAAAATAAATCTGAAACTAAAACCCAGATAGGATTTGGGTGAAACGTTGCACAATAATACCGGTAACAAGAATTTTGATGTGAGTGCCTTTTCAATGCTTTTTAATTACTTACTTGAAATATATAATACTATTACACACTTGAAAAGTACTCCATTCTCATTCGACTTACTTTATCAAAAAGACGATTACATAAACTATGGAGAACTAAAGTTAATATCTAGTTATCTATATCTTTATTTTTTGCTTAAGATTTAGTTAAGCCTTAAGAACATGAAAAACATGAGCAATGTTTGAATGCTAGCATTTTTAATTAAAATTGCATAAAAAGCAGACGTAACTTAAGCTTGAGTGCATTGTTTTCTCTTGAGCTGATCCACAATAACTGAACCTTCTCTTTCTAGTTAAACCGATTGTTCCAGTTTAACGAACTATACGCTGCGATAGTCAGGTGTTTCTGACAAATAAAAATGATGAATCAAACCCAAAGTTTTATTACAACTTTTATTCTTCACGAATACTGTATTTTTCAGACACTTTCTGTTTGTTCACATTTACTAAAGGAGATACGAATTTATTATTTATTATTATCTGTAAACACACAAAACTTATCGATTAGTAAAAATGCTTTATCCTTCTGTTCTTTAGATTCATCCGTTGTCTGGCCCATTAGAAGGTGGAACATTAGTAGCAATAGAAGGCTCTAATTTAGGGTCGAGCGAAGATGAAATTAAAGACAAGGTTACGTTGGGAGGAATACCTTGTGTTCCTGTCGATTATAGCGTTTCTGTCAGGTTAGCAATTTTCAGATAAACAAAACAACTTTGCTCTCAATCAATCTTTATGCTTATATTGACTTGCATAATTTTCAGGGTTGTTTGTCGAACTGGTCCGAGTCCAATGGGACCACAGTCGGCAGTTGTTGTCATTGGAAATCGTGCTGGCGTTACTAGAGCTCAAGAAAAATTTCAGTATAAGGTAAAAAATTGTCTAATACTCTCACTTCTTATCTAAAGCTTCAAAATTGCAAACTTTTCCTCAAGAAATTCATTGAAAAATATTTTTCAAAAGTTTTTCTATTCTTATATGAAAATATAAATAAACGACAGCCTAAAATATAAATGCCTAAAACCTGGCGTTCTTTTTGAGTTAAAAGCTTGCGGCTTTTATCACGAATTTTCTAAAGAAAAACTCAATTAATGTGTTGCGATCGAGTTTGATGGATTGTGTTTGTGTTCCGGCGCGTGATTGATGTCATTTTAATTACAATTTATATCTATAGTTCATAAATGCTTCTTAAACTAGATTTTATATTATGACATGATATTGAATGTTTACAATATAGCTAATATATATATATATATATTTTGAGGCTCGACACAAGAGAACTGTTTTGTGATGCTTTAGTTGCATTAATAAGAGTGAGAGTTACTGCTCTGCCACAGCTTCTCTTTTATATAATGATAAAGCAATATCTGGTGCAGATTGTGCAGGTGTTCCCTTTCTCACGTAAAAAGCGTGATAATAGTCATCGAAATTTGTTGAGAAGACACGCATTGTTTGATACTTGATTGTAAAGTTTTGTGTCGTTTTTGTTTATCATTGTTGTTGTAACGCATTTTGTTGGGCGAGATATATATATATATATATATATACTGCCTCTGTCTTTATTCCTGTAGTTCGCTTCTCTTTTCTTTTTGTTATATAGTATTATAACTTTATTTTCCACATAATCCCTGTTAGCAATAATAATGTCTGTTGTGTTCAGTAATTTATTTCCTATTTGTTATCTAATCTTTGTTTGAGACTAAAAAAATCAATGTATTTTTAGAGAAAAAGCGAAGTAGCTGTACGTATAAGTCTTCGATAACGACCTTAAAGAAATTTAGCTTACTTTAAAAGTAGTTTCATTCTCCTAACTCAATATACAGAGAATTGACGAGTATTTACGATCAGCATTGAAAACAAACAGAAAACACTTCTTAAATCAAAGCGCAGGCTTCTCAAATGACATCAGGTTTAGAGTGTAGTTCAAAATTTGATGCAATAAATGCAATAAAACTAATGTGAAAATAAGTGCAAGCTGAAAAAATCTTAATATGATAGCAAAAATGACTTTTAACGCTCTTTTAAGCAGCTGTTATAAAACGGTGTCACACGAATGGCCAAAAGCATTTAAATTAGTTGTACTAAAGCATTGCATAATAATTAGCGATGATATTCACCAACTCATTAAGGATTTGCTGTCGGATATGTTGGATGACTAATGATCATCTACTTTATTATCATTTTCACGAATGGGTGTGCCTTTTATACTATTTTGTAGATGATTCAACTCAATGATGTCAATCCCAAAGTTGGGCCGCAATCTGGAGGAACGCGATTGTATCTGACCGGATCTAATTTGAATATTGGCTCAAATGTCGAAATATTTTTGGATGAGTTGCCGTGTCGTGTCGAGCGGTAATTAGCGATCATAATAATTCAATTAATTGACAACACAACCAATTGATTTTTGTTTGATTTGCCCCTATTTTGCTCTGATTTCAGATCACTTGCGAGTAGCGCACAATTGAGTTGTCGCACAACTCCTGCACCACATTCTTCTTTCATTGTGTCTCAATTAGTACTGCGTATTGATGGCTCTAATTTGACGCTTTCAAACCCATTTCAATACACTAAAGACCCGACAATTGACAAAATCTATCCACTCGAGAGTTTTTTCAGTGGTGGCAGACCTTTGGTTGTGTCGGGCAGTAATTTCACTTCAATACAGCAACCAAGAATTGCTGTCTTTGATGCGCACAGCCTTGTCAATGAAACTGTGAGTCATCTCAAAAAAATGACATAACTTTTTGCTTAACTAGTTTTTTCTTACATTCAATTCCAGTCTTGTCGTGTCATCAATTCTTCTGCGATGATATGCCCGTCTCCAAAGATCAGCGAAGAAATCCAGAGTCCGTCTCGTAATTACGTCCGCGATGTGAGCAATACAGGAATGAAACTTAGAATTGGTTTTGTAATGGATGACGTCCAATCAGTCCGAGAATTGGAACAATTCTATCCACATCTTCCATCCAATTTAGTTTATGTTTCTGATCCAAAATTATTTCCATTTGATGACAATGGCATCAAATTGTATAAAGGAGAATCATTAGTAATAGAAGGAGAGAATCTCAGATTAGCCACAACTGAATCTGAAGTTAATGTTACGATCGGAACGAGAACTTGTAATTTAACGTCTTTGAGTATGACACAACTGGTATGCCTTCCACCTGAGGTCCAGCCCTTAGGAACAGACGAAATTGGGCGCAGAACTGATAATGATTTGCCATCAGTAGTCGTGCGAGTCGGCAATCTTCGTTATGATATCGGATTCTTGCGTTACGAAGTCTCAGCTGCATATGAGTTGCCACCACTAGTGATTGGCTGCTTTGTAGCCACCGGTGCTATTTTAATGCTATTAAGTCTAATTGTTTTGGCAATATTTAAGCACAAGAGTTCTCAGGCTGAGAGAGAATACAAACGAATTCAGTTACAAATGGATACACTTGAAAATAGTGTTAGATCTGAATGCAAACAAGCGTTCGCTGAATTACAAACGGATATGACAGACTTGAATAACGATTTGCAAACGACTGGTATCCCAACTTTAGACCACAGGGCTTATATTATTAAAGTGTTCTTCCCTGGACTACCAGACAACGGTAGTCCTATTTCGCTTGATTATAAAGTGAGTATTTAATAATATGAACAATTGATGCGATTAATCGTTCATAAATTTGGCCTTAGCAGCAAACTACCAGTTATATTGTTGCAGATCGAGCTGACATGACTAAACTTTATTATAAATAAGGTTCAATATGAGCACCTTAAGCGTGATCTCCAACAATTGACAATTTGCTACTTAGACCTAAACTTGGTTCAATTTGACTGATTGTTTTTGATGTTTATAGCATTCAAACGGCCATCCATTTAACAGCGAAGAATCGATGGCTCATTTCGAACAACTTATTTACAATCGTTCGTTTCTTTTAGTGTTTATCGAAACACTTGAATATCAAAAGTCGTTTACTATTCGTGACAAGTGAGCATTTCTTAGTGTCATTTATATCGAACTTACTCTTATTCTAATGTAATCCTGTTATTCCAGAGTCAATGTCGCGTCACTGTTGATGATTATTCTAATGGAGAAAATGGACTACGCATTCGAGTGAGTCATCATAATATAAACTTTTATAGACTTTTAGATGGTATGTTTGACTAACGATTTGTATTTTATTATTCTATAGCATACTTCGAGAGCTTCTAATAAGGCTTATTCAGAAATATGCTGCGGGAAAACATCCCCAATTATTGTTACGCCGAACCGAATCAGTTGTTGAGAAGTTTTTGACTAATTGGATGTCACTTTGCATGTATAAATACATTCACGAAGTGGCCTCAAGTTCATTATTTTTATTATTCAACGCGATTAAGCATCAAATAGAAAAGGGTCCAATCGATTACGTGACTCACGACTCAAGATATTCATTATCTGAAGAACGGCTTCTTAGGGAACAAGTCGAGTATTCAATTGTAATCATACACGTTATACAAGAAGGACAGGTGGATAAAGTTCAATGTCGCGTTCTTGACTGCGACACAATCAGTCAGGTTAAGAGCAAAATACTGGACGTTATTTACAAGAACGTTCCGTTTAGTCAGAGGCCATCTATCAATGAAGTCGATCTCGAATGGAGACACGGAAGAGGAGGACATCTCATTCTAGCTGATGAAGATTTGACCACTAAAGTGGTCAATGGCTGAAAAGAATTAATACTCTTAGCCACTATGGTATCAAAGATACTGCTGTCATGAGTCTGATTATTCGCGAAAGACGTTCGAGTAATCATTTGTATGAAACGATTCCCTCAAATACTCCATTGAATTCTCCATCGCGTAATAGTTATAATAATTATTCGCATTATTACAGTACTATTAATAGTAATAGTACGAGAGTCTGTGATGATAGAGTTCGACTTTGGCATCTAGTCAAACCTTTTGATGATAATCAAACCACATCATCAAAGGATCAGTTGCATAAAGCCATTCCTGAAATCTATCTGACACGTCTTCTCTCTACAAAGGTGTGATTCATTTGAAGTTACATCTTTCAAGTTTAAGCTCAGGTTATTTTGATGCTGATTATTGCAAATTGCGCTCACAAATATAGTAGTTTACATGCCTGAGTGAGCGCGTCGTCGCAACTAAGCAGTGTTACTAATCCTTAACTTAATTCCAATGTGAGCGTCATTTATAACAATAAGAAGCAACAAACCAGCTAAAAGCTTAATCTATTTGATTATCAATTTTGAAATAATCAATTTTTAAAATGATTATAATTTAGGGCACAATACAGAAATATGTGGACGATTTTCTGTCTACAATTCTAACCGTTAACGACAAGCTTCCTCTGGCTGTTAAATGGCTTTTTGACTTATTAGATGATACGGCAGCTAAATATGGTATAACTGATACTGAAGTAATCCACGCCTGGAAAAGTAATAGGTATTACATGCTTTGTTTGGCTTTCATTTGTTTGAGTTTTAGTTTAAGAAGTTTAATGTATTTTCTCATCAATAGTCTTCCACTGAGGTTTTGGGTCAATTTAGTCAAGAATCCAGATTTTCTGTTTGATATCGAAAAGTCTTCTACAGTTGATTCTTGTTTGTCGGTTATTGCACAAACATTTATGGACTCATGTTCGACAACAGAACATCGTCTAGGAAAGGATTCGCCTTCCAATAAATTACTGTTTGCTCGTGATATTCCAGTTTATAGAAAGATGGTCTCCAAGTATTACCAGGAAATTGCATCGTTGCCTCCTATTAATGAGTCAGATATTATCGCTAATATGCGTGATATTTCACTTGTAAGCATTTCAATGATAAGCCTTTAGAAGTTTATCGATTTTAATATGAATTACTATTTTCAATTTGAAACAGTCATATACGGGAGAAGTGGACACTTATAATGCATTAAGGGAATTGTTCATTTACGTTTCAAGATATAGAGAGCAGCTGTTCGATGCTCTTTGTTGCGACGTCCAGAGCCAGAGACAACATTTACATCTGAAGTTAGAAACAATCGCTTTCTCAATGGGAAGTCAAGAAACAATGTTAGTCTAATCAACAGATAATCTTCAGTATACACAGTTATTATTAGTCTTAGAGAGCTGTTTGTAATTTAGCTTTTGTACAGTTTGAACGAAAACTGATTTAACTTCAATTATTTTATATTTTTTAATTGATTGCATGCATTAATCTATGCATTTTTTATTCTTACCCAAAATTTGATTTATTCGTCTTACAAAAGAAAATAACAATCAGGGTATTTCTCACATCAAATTCTGTAAATATTTAGCTATTATGTAAAAAGACTCATTTTATCTAACGCTGATTAATATAATTCAATGCATAACTTTAGGTATCAAATCATCGCTGAATATATTAATTTAAGTGCACTCAACTGTAATAATTCATTTGTTTTTCATTATTTTTTATACATGATTAATAAAATTTGAATTTTATAAAAGTCCAAAGTAATTATTCAAATAGCTGTCAAATTTTGACACATTATATCGATTTATAAAATAAGTACAGATCAAATGTCGCAATAAATTTACCAGAGGTAACTTTTCAAAGTTTAAATTTGAATGTCATAAATTAATGAAAATTTTTTTCTATTACTCATTAATTTTTAACTTGTAGGAAATACGTTGAAAACTTGAGTAGGATTTTTAACTATCAGTAAAACTAAGGTATAATTTATTCTGACATAACTGTACGAGCATTGGTCAACGAAAAATAAGTTTATATTCTGAACTGTTGCGCCTCATTTAATAAGTGATCAGTTAGTAAATATAGTATTTTTAGACTTTCGATTCACTCTTAAGTCGAGTCTTTTGATATGAGGACGCGATTGTAAGTCAATGTCATTTATAAGTAGATATATATTTAATGATTTGATAGCTTTAATTCCTAATGATCACCCAAAATGATTCGATCATTTCAATCATATCAAGTTAAGGCATATTTTAAGAATCTAATCAAATCAAATATAGTCTTTGTTTTCATTTATATTTTTGAAAGTTATTTCAGTCAAATAAAAATATGGGAAATATTCAAAAATATGATGCCTGTGTTCATTACGCGCAACAGTTCAGGGTATAAACTTGTTAAGTTTCAATCAAAATTGGTTTCAAATTGCTTCGAAACTGACTTGAAAATGAATTAATTATTAGGTAAACATATTTCGAAGCAATATTTGAGGAGTAAGATCACTAATCATACGCCTAAGCTTTAAAACACATTTATTTGACTCATAAGGGAATCATGTTTTAATTAAGTAATTCGAGCGCATACCACTAAATTGATTATAAGTTATCGAAACTTTATGTAAATAGAAAACAACTTTGCGACTGTTATTACAGTTATATTAACGTTTATGTTCAGTATACAAACGTTTAACTTTTTCGGTCACTTCAAATTGATTAACCCGATCAAAAAATAATCACTTCTCTGTTCAATACATAAATCATTATTTATTTAATGCCTAATCTGATTGAAAGTTTTATTAAATAAAATTTTTATGTTTACCCTACGATAGAGTGTGCGCTCTTCTATAATACGAAAGCTTTAGTCTTAAATTAAAAAATATCTGACGCATGATTGGTGATCTTGTCCCTCAATTTTTATAACAACCTATGAAACTTTTAATTGAGATCGTAAAACTGAATGGTCAAAAGTATACAAAAGCTAATTATGAAGTACTGATAACCATTTGACTGATTTGTTGAAATAGTTGCAGACGTATACACGACTCTATTTCCAATTTCTTGTAGATGTCGAATGTTTCCAAGCATTCTCTTGAGTCGGCCTGTCTTTTCATCTACTTGTGTAGTGAAAAGGGACCGAAATTTTTTCATCTAAATAAGAATCGCTGCCTATATAAACGGACTTCTAATTTTACTAGAATACCGCAATTACCTGTTTCTCGTCAATAAAAACAGGTTCGGGATATATAATCCAAGTGACCGCTTCATTACATTTCGGAGTCGTATACGAACCAAAATACCGGTAGAATATGTCGTTATTGGGCGGAAATAAACTCTTCAGTATTATTGGTGTCTCAAACACATATCTTTGACCAATATCTTGAACATTATGTAAATGATCGGTTATCATGTCATACATTTGATTTGGTTGAGAAATCTCCTATGCAATTATTTAACATTTACTGTATTAGTTTTAGATAAAAATGTTCCGAAACATAATTTTTGAAATGCTTTTTATGCTCTTTCGAATTTTGTTCAAACTATATCCCGAACTGACTCATTTAAGTTTAAAATCAATTTTCTGATTCAGCAGTTAAAATCAGTGAAACCATATCTACAGCAATGTTTAGTACTATTGAAAATAAAATAAAAACTTACCGTAAAGAGTAAACTTATAACAGAAAAGCCATCGTTGTGTATATTAGCGATTTCAGTGTTTTCGTATTTGATGTTGCGATGGAGTAAATGTAGCTATTAATACAATATGATTAATTCATTCAATTAATTAATTGAAGAAATGATGGTTTCATACCTCCATTGCGTATTTGACGCCATCGATTGCATGCTCAGAGCCATTATTTGGCCCGTCGTTCCAATGAAAATGTAATTCAAAAAATTGATAGGTCTCATTTTTAATGCACTGCCACTTATTAAAACAGTTGTCGAGTTCTTATCAGGAACTATTTTGACTGCCAAAATTAACATGAGATTAATACAATATTTTCTGGTTTCAGTTGGTATTTCATTTTGAATTCTCTTCTACTTTTGTAGTTCATTTTCATTTAAATTTCTTTGACAGACTTTTGTGCTTATTTGACTTGAGCTCTCTTATTTTTTGTTATTATCTGTTTATATTGACTCTCAACACTTACATAATATTTCTTAATAAATATATATTAATAACTGTTACGGCCATATCAACTATAGAATAACTATTAACCATTAATGCAGTTTGAAATGACGAACAAATAAACGGAAATGAACTTTCAATCTATAACATTACATTATATAACTGTTTTTACCCTATTTATTTAGCATTTTATGGCTCTGAATTTATCTTTCATTTTGCTTTTTCAAGCTTGATTTGACTTTCTTTTACTTTTGCTCAAGCTAATTAAGGTAAGTGTACGTTCTATATTTCCCTTGATTTGCTAGGTGTATTAGGTATACAAAATTTATATGGAATACTCAAACTTGTCTTCCATGCTTTACTCCCTACCCGTATGACCTAACCTAACCTAACTCACTTAACATATATATAGTATTGAACTTAATTTAGTTTTAGTTAGTTTTAGTCAGGTTAAGAGGTTGTCACGCATTCTGCGCTAGGCATTCGAGAAAAGTTTGAGTGCTGCACATAACTCTAATGTACCTAATACTTGACGCAAATCAAGGAAGGTATAGAACGAACATTTATCGCCAATTAACTTCATTATTAATCATTTGGACTTTATTTCCGGCTTGAGAAGCCTCGTTAACACTTCTATGTTAATTAAATGCTATATTGAGTAGTGGTATTCAAACTTTCGAGTAGTTTGGCAGTTATATGCAGTAATTTATATGTTTAAACAATTTGTTTAAGAATAAAACTAAACAAAATTCCTAAGCAATATTTTTAATATTAAACTTTGAAAATCGAATTAAATTTATCTTATATTATCGACTGAAACAAATTCTTAGAAATTATTAACAGGGACTGCATTCTGGGAACTTTGAGAAATTAGCAATGTTGCGAAAGTTTATAATGCGAATGGATTATTTGCGATCACCTTATGTTTTGTAATTTGCAATCGTTCGGAAATGTAACCCCTGATCAGTGCACGCATAACAACTGAAAATTAATGTTTTATAACATTAATTATGAAATACTTGACATTATATTCAAGGATGTATATAATGTTTAAACAGTTATGTTTACAAAAAATCTCGCAAATATATATGGATGGCATTCAAAAAATATCGTTATTCCCTCATCCTAAGTATTAGATATAAATGAGTGTATTACTTCATAATTCGATAACTTGCAAGTATATTCTTTTGCTATCATCATATGATCAAATTTATCACCTTTAATCGAGAGTCTGATTTTTTGTGCCATCAATTCTAATCAATCATTCGAGAATCTGTTTTAGTAATGTTTATTCTTATATTATGTGTAAAACACACGTAACATTCAATGTGATTCAAGTATTGCGTCAAGTTTAGTGTTGAAGGTATGGAATAGATCTGAATCAAAATAATAATTGCAAACTAGAAATAACATTTGTAGTTCTTAAATTAATTTTACAAATTCTCAATCTTTTACACTCAAACCTTAATTTCAAGTTCATATCAAATGAGCTGTTTGACCTACGTTTATGCTCAACTTGTTCGTGACTGAAAGTTTCTCTGAATTTTATGATTTAATCTTCAGTGCTATCAAATTTTAGAATGATATGCACTGATTTAAGGGTATCCAAATCAATAAAGTAATTAGATTTTTAGGCTATTTTAGGCAAATTCTAAGTTAATTTTAGAAATAAAATTCAAGAGTCATTAAATGTACGTCAGTATTGAGTGATGGAACAGACTAACTCATAAGCACTCGATACCATTCTTCAATTATATAGAGCGTTATGTCGTCTCTAAGAGTTTCTCTAACTTTATTATAGATTCATTTTACCGGATGTTCAAATTGTTTGATTACCGTTACTAATGAATTTATTTCAACTAGCATGTAATGTAATAATTTGATATTTAAAACTCTGTTTTGAAAAGATATTGAATCAAAGTTTTTTTTAATGTTTTAGTAACTAATTTTGTTTAATTTGTTTTCAGCAAAATTAAACAATTATTGAAGAAGATTGAGAAAACTCCATTAGAATTAATTAACATATAAAAGTAAGCCAAACTGAAAATTGTAAATTAAAACTTGAAAACTGTACAAAATTCAGAGATATTGAGTCGATTGTAAAACGAGTGTAATTAAACTGGATACACCTCTATTTCCGTAACTTTAGGTCATCTCAACTAAATTCTACTATTTGCTTTGAAACTTTGGGGCTGAATTTTCAAAGGTACTTATATGACAACTTGGATTCATGCAAACTCTAACTCGTTCTATACGTTTTGTGTGCAAACAGTAGATCCAAAAGGGTTTTTGAACATATCAAACGACAATATTAACATCAAATTACAGAATCAGTCGTAGAACCAAAGAGTTTTTATCTTTACAATAGGAGAAATAATTATTTTGTTACAGCCCCTATGAATACATTAGTTTTAAACTTGAAAGCATTTGAATAGTAATATTACATTCCTACTAATAACTTAAACACACGCTCATAACCTCATTAGAAACTAATAATTCTTTCAATTTTGTTAGTTATTACTTTATTTGAATAGAAAGCATTATTACTTTCCATAAAAATTCTATGTAATCAAAAGAGTCATTGCAATTTGTGCTTTTTATTCAAGATGAAATTATTTTTTAAGGATAGCTTATCAAAAGTTTTTATGCAAATACCCTATTTATTGATCAATAGATAATCAATTAAAATTTTAATTCAATTAGCAGTTATTGAAGTGATACTAAATCAAACTTTGAAATGAGAAATAAGCAAATATTTAATAAATAAGCTAATTAAGACATACACAAATATCTATTTAATAATTAGAATCGATGCCATACCTCCATGTCCCGAATTGAGTAAAATTGCATTTCTAAGCGCAACATCATAATTAATGTAATCGACTTCCATAGTTGTATCTACAACAAGTCTATTTGTATTAATATTAATCGGTGATTGCATCCTTCCTTTACATTTATCAAAAGTTTGAGGCCAAGTATTTTCTCCACGTCTTCCCCAATAGCTCCAAAGCATATCTAAACCATTTAAATGGTATTCAGGTGTTTTATTCAATGAAATGCATGCAAAGTCTCATGTTTTTTAGTTTGAACATTTTATTTCTAAAACCGTTTGACAGTTACCTCCGGGTGTTTGTCGAGTTGATACACAACTAAATAGACAAAGCACTAAAATAAAGATAATATTTATTAGTCAATTCATTTCATTCAATTTTACTTTTATTTAATGAAGTTACTTTATTTACTAATAAATTTCTTGGAATCGGTAGTTCTTATCTTCTGATTCTAATGATCTTATGAAATTATTTTTATAGTTTATTTACAATGCAATAAAATTTTTCCGCCTAGATTTAAACAACAGACGTTTCATTGCAATTTTGTTTCGCATATATTGATAAATTGAAACGCAATAAAAAATACTTGAAAACATCTTTTCATACTTATGAAATAAGTGAAAAGTTATTTTGGCTATTAAGAATGGGTCTTTCTGTCAATTCTAATCCCGATATTTCGGATGTAAAACATCATATAAATGGTCGAAAAACCTGTACTAACGGTTCGGCAGAAAATGATGTAACAAAGAAACTTGAAACTTATTTCAATGAAGAAATTTCAGTGCCTGTTGTGCCCGACTATAAGTTTAGTTTTAAAAACTATGGGCTTTCACAGGGCCTGGATTTTTGATGTCAATCGCTTATTTAGACCCCGGAAATATTGAATCTGACTTACAGGCGGGAACTATAGCTGGTTATAGATTGTTATGGGTTTTGGTTGGCTCTACAATCGCTGGTCTTCTGATGCAACGATTGTCCGCACGATTAGGTGTTGTCACTGGGAAACATTTGGCGGAAATGTGTTATCGAAGATATCCAACGTTTCCGCGTTTGCTCTTATGGATTATGTCAGAAATCGCTATAATCGGATCTGATATGCAAGAAGTAATTGGAACTGCTGTTGCTATTTACTTGTTATCAAATCGTTTGATCCCGTTATATGCCGGTGTTATCCTCACAATTTTGGATACTTTTAGTTTCTTACTACTGGACAAATACGGACTCAGAAAACTGGAAGCTTTTTTCGGACTACTCATAGCTATAATGGTAGTAACTTTCGGCTATGAATTCTTCAAAGTAGGTCCACAACCATTGGACATTGTGAAAGGAATTTTTATCCCCTATTGTAGTGGTTGTAATAGGCCAGCACTTCTACAAGCAGTTGGAATTATTGGCGCTATAATAATGCCGCATAACTTGTATCTTCATTCAGCTCTTGTCAAGTCTCGTAAAATTCAACGAAAGACCGAAAGTGAAATTAGAGATGCGAACCGCTATGTATTTATTGAATCAGCAATAGCTCTCGGAGTATCACTTTTAATCAATATAGCGATCACTTCTGTCTTCGCACATGGGCTTAACGGCAAAACTAATGCCAACGTGTTGGAGACATGTATCGCAAAGAATGATTCCCGGCTTGATATCCAACATTTTTCCAGTGACAACGAGATATTCGAAGCAGATTTATATAAAGCTGGAATATTTCTAGGCTGTCAGTTCGGTCTTTTCTCGATGTATATCTGGGCGGTTGGAATTTTTGCTGCCGGACAGTCATCAACAATGACTGGAACATATTCAGGACAGTTTGTTATGGAAGGATTTCTAAATTTGAAATGGTCGCGATGGAAAAGAGTGTTACTGACTCGAACTTTGGCCATAGCACCTACTTTAGCGGTCGCTTTAAGCTCAGACATTAATCATTTGACTGGAATGAACGACTATCTGAATGCATTAATGAGTCTTCAATTACCGTTTGCTCTTTTGCCAACTTTGACTTTCACTTCTTCCTCTAAAGTTATGGGCATCTTTGCCAATGGTTTAGCGGCTAAAGTGATGGCTTCCTTATTATCAATTGTGGTAATTAGTATTAATATTTATTTTGTTGTGGATCTCGTTATCGAAAATTTCGTTGGAAACATTTATATTTACATTGTTGTTGTTATATTTGGGATATTTTATGTGATTTTAATATTTTATTTAGTTTTTTGCTATCTAGTCGTCCTTTTAATGAATAGATTACCAATTTTTCCTAAGATTGGTCATTATTTTTCTGAATGCAATGCTATTGAATATGAATATGACGAACATCATACGGTCGTAAACGATAGTACAATCAGTCAAACAGTTTTAGATACAAAGTTGTGATTTTGAAGTTTGTCAAAAATATCTATGAAATTGCCATTACATAAAACAGTTGGTTTGACTCATATCTTTAATACTAAAAAGTACTTCATTGCAAGTAAACTAATAGAAGATTAAACACTGTGTTATTAGTTGTTTTTCAATTTAATTGATCATAACTATACTCTGAAATTGAATCATTTGCTAATTTCTGTGATTTAAACTTAATAAATAAACCGAAAATGGGATTCAGTTTGACTCATTGAAACACTCTGTCTGATACGAATAAATATAAAATTATCATTTAAAGGTTCGTTCACCCCAATCCTTTTGGATATTTTACTCAGCTATGAATTATTATCGATTCTAATTAATAACAGTTACGCTAAAAATAGAAGTACAACCCTTCTTTAGGCACAATAGGCCTTCAATATGAAATTTGTTAGCATAAATCTTATATTGGAAGTGGATTTTTAAAATTTTCTTGCAAAAGTATCAATATACAGTAGTTGGGATTAAAAATTCATTGTCTATACTGAAAAGTTTTGAGATGCAAAATATTCAAAGTCTTTGGTAATACTTAAGTTAAGTCATGCAATGTTAATACTAGAGAAATACTCACATAAATAGTTGACTTTTATGAAATTAGTTGCCATTTTCCATGACTAAAAGTTGATAATACTTATTAAATAGTTGGTTTAGCTGAAGTTCATTTTAATCAGCTCTAATTGAAGCGTTAAACTTTTGCAAGATTTAATAAAGGAAACGGAAATAATAGTTACTTGTTCACTTCAGGTTTGAGAAAGTAATGACAATTTGACGAGCAATAATCTCATGATGCAACCAAGTTTATATGCAACCAAAGCGCAAACTTATTCTTTGAAAAAGTTTTTTTACCAAGAGATCGATATAGTTGATGTCATATTATCGTGACTCTAACTTAATGTGAGCTTAAGCTAAGGTTATTAAACAAAAATATTCCAAAAAGAAATAAAGAATTTCTTACTAATTTTGAATTTATATCACGATATCATTTGAAATGCTTAATGTGCTTCATAATGATCCAAGCTTAATTTTGAAATTAAAGAATTTGTAATTATTGTAGAATTTTGGTGAAAAAAATTTTCCATTTTTTTGTGTCTTTCGTTTATTTCTATTTTATTTGGATTTTTTTCAAAAACAATTATAAATAAGACCACAACAAAATTTGATATAGAGTATTTTTTGTCCAGTTATTTGATAACTTAATAACTTGTTTAGAATGTTCTAAACTTACTTTAATGAACCGCATAATTTGTAGAATGAGTTGATTGAAGTGGTCTTAACTTTTTGAGAATTTTTTTGTAATAAAAATTCAGAAAATTTCAATGAACTTGAACTTAAGAAAGAGATTTATCGGGTATCATTTTTTGAAATAGGAATGCTATCGGTTTTTAAGCTACTTCATAAGAACTATTATAAGTCACGCGACAAGACTATTAAAATTTGTCTGGCACTATAATTAAGAAGTTTAAATATTTGTTTATGTTGATGTATGTATGTATGTATGTATGTATGTATGTATGTATGTATGTATGTATGTATGTATGTATGTATGTGTGTGTGTGTGTGTGTGTGTGTGTGTGTGTGTGTGTGTGTGTGTGTGTGTGTGTGTGTGTGTGTGTGTGTGTGCATTTTCTTATGTCCGTTAATATTTCTAAAAATCAAAACCACAAAAATCTTATGGAAAAAAGATAGAGATCAAAGTCTTATTCAAATTATTCAAATACTAGAACTAAAGTTTCGAAATTTTCTTCGAATTAGTTCTTATGTGAATAATAATAACAGTTTGCTAAAGATTTTAACTTATTGTAATATAGAGTGCATTCAAAGGTTGACTGAATTTAATTTTCACCAAACGTACAAAGGACTAAGGTCGCGATTATATGCATTTTTCTAAATAAATTCCTTATTTCTGAGCAATTTTTATATTTACCATCAGAAAAGAAATAGCAGACATTGAAAGTTTAGGTCAAAATTTAGAAGATTTATAGATATAGAATTTGCTTAGAAGCATGCATGTCATTTTGACTTCAATCTTATATAAGAGAGTGTGTTTGGTTGCAGTTTAATCCAGTTAACTTTTAAATGTATGCAGCATAAAAAGGGATAATCTTGTTCGGAGATAAAAGTGATGCATAAAAAGTTACTTTTAAAATGTGGAGTCTAAATAGTCTGAAATACTTGTATTAACTGACGTTGGATAGTTCGATTTTAGCTTACAGGCGTATATTAAGTTGAAGACTAGTCTTCTGATTAATCCCTCAATAATTGAATGGAGTTACTGAAGAAATAAAGAGAGCTTTAGTTACGCTATTAATTCTTATATCAATAAAAGTCTTTCATTGAGAAAAGAGTTCAATTTCTTTATTTATTTGATCAAAGCTTAGATGTTTGGTATTAGTTCAATACTAAGCTTTCAATGAATGGCTAGAGATAAGCAGTTGTTCAAAGAGTCGTAATATTAAAGATTAAGTGTTGCTTTGCATCAAAATACATGTTTTCCGTAAATTATTAGATTGTATGGGTTATAGTCTAAATTGGGTTCAGATCTAACTTTTATTTTTATCTAATATTGAAAAATAATAATTTAATAGACAAGAGATGTCGCACTTGTAGTAGTAAGCAATAAGAAGTTAGTGAAATGAGTAATTCGTACGACATTGACTGCCATTAATGTATTGTTGTATTGAAGCAGCCAAATAAACGGCATTTCAGTTGAGCACAAGAAATGCGTTTTTGAGAATTTGAAGTGAACGATCACTTATTATTACTAACAAATTCATTAATATAAACATTATTTATTATTAATTAATTAATTCGGTTCAAACCAATTGAAATGAAATTGTGATCAATTAATAAATTAAGTAATAAAAAGTATTTGTGATAAATATTAAGACTAATAACTGTTTGAATCGATTTTGATTTAATATCAATATTAGAGTCAATTAGAAATTGATTTCAATTTATATTAATTTAACTGTTAATAAAAATACATAAGAAAGAACTCCAACAACAAAAACATGTCTCCATCACAACCATTACCACCAAAAGAAAACGCTTTATTCAAGAAGATACTGAGATGTTATGAACACAAACAGTACAAGAATGGTCTTAAGTTTGCAAAACAGATCCTCTCCAATCCCAAATATGGAGAACACGGCGAGACTCTGGCCATGAAAGGGCTCACTCTCAATTGTTTGGGACGCAAGGAAGAGGCCTATGAGTACGTTAGAAGAGGACTGAGGAATGACTTGCAATCACATGTCTGTTGGCACGTTTACGGGTTGTTGCAAAGGAGTGACCATAAATACGATGAGGCCATTAAGTGTTACAGAAATGCTCTCAAATGGGACAAAGACAACATCCAAATACTTAGAGATTTAAGTCTATTGCAAATCCAAATGAGAGACTTAGAGGGATATCGAGACACTAGATATCAGTTGTTCTCTTTGAGACCAACTCAGAGGGCGTCTTGGATTGGATTCGCAATGGCTTACCATTTGTTGAAAGACTATGAAATGGCGGCAAAGATTTTGGAAGAGTTTCGCAAAACAAGTCAATCGCAACAGCAGAAAGCGATGCACAACAACAGTAGCGGTAATACTAATAATAATTCGGGACAGACTTCACGAATGTCCAATGAATATTACGAACAGTCGGAACTGTTGCTATATCATGTAATGGTTCTGAAAGAGGCACAAAATTATCAGGAGGCGATCGCTTATTTGGACAAGAATGAGGCAGACATTTGTGATAAGTTAGCCATTTATGAGTATAAAAGTGAACTTTACATTAGTATCGGAAAGTTAAAAGAAGCCAAGAAAGTAATCAAAGAACAACTGATTGGAAGAAATCCGGAAAATGCAAACTATTATTACTTGCTGGAAAGAGCTCTCGATTTAAATGCTGACAAAGAGAACGAACGCTTGAAATTATATCTCGATTTTCAGCGTATTTACCCGAAAAGTCAAATGCCATTTCGATTGCCACTGAATTTTGTGAGTAATTTGAATCTATTTCGGGAAATGATTGACATCTATTTAAGAAAAAGTCTGCGCAAAGGACAGCCGGCATTATTTCGTGATATGAAATCAATTTATGACAACGAATTTGCTGGCAATTCATTTCTAACAACTATCAATAGTAAAAGTTTGCCGCAAAAGATTGAAATTTTACAGAATTTAATGTTAAGTTATGTCCAAAATTTGTTAAAATTCGATAGCTTTGATTCGACAGAGTCTTCGTGTGGGTCGGAGGCCACGACTTGTCTCTTATGGGTTTACTATTATTTAGCTCAACATTTCGATTATTTGAAAGACTTTAATAATGCTTTGAAATATGTAAACATAGCTCTGGAACACACGCCTACTCTCATTGAACTGTTTGTTATTAAAGCCAAGATTTATAAACACGCTGGAAATATAGACGAAGCCGTTAAGTGTGTCGATGAAGCTCAGAGTTTAGATACAGCCGATCGTTATTTGAACTCTAAATGCGCCAAATACTTATTGAGAGCCAATAAAATAACCGAAGCCGAAGAGATGTGTTCGAAGTTCACTCGAGAAGGTGTCAGTGCGAGCGAAAACTTGAATGAAATGCAGTGCATGTGGTTTCAGACGGAGGCGGCCCGAGCCTATCAGAGACTAGAGAAATGGGGCGAAACTTTGAAGAAATGCATTGAAATTGATCGACACTTTGCTGAAATAAATGAGGATCAGTTTGATTTTCATACTTATTGCATGAGGAAAATGACACTTCGATCTTACATCGAGCTGCTTAGACTCGAAGATGTCCTCAAATCGCATTCGTTCTATTTCAAAGTGGCTCACATTGCGATTCAAGTCTATCTGAGGCTTTACGACAAGCCACTGGGTGAAAATGAAGAATCAGAAGATAATAACACCTCTAATATGTCTGCGTCTGAACTGAAGAAATTGAGGAATAAGCAAAGAAAAGCCAAGTTGAGAGCAACTGCTGCCGAAAAGATCGAAACACAGGCTCAAAATAAAGAGAATGATAAGAGCAATGAGAGCAGTGGAAGTGAATTGCATCAAGAAAAGTTAGATTCGTATAAATTAGAACGACCTGAGGACCCATTGGCTGAAGCCATCAAATTTCTGACTCCGTTACAGATTTTAGCCAAAGAACGTATTGATACACATTTGTTAGCGTTTGAGATATACTTTCGAAAGGGAAAGATTATGTTAATGTTGCAGAGCTTGAAGAGAGCCATTAGACTAGAGTCAAGTAATCCAACTCTGCAAAAGCAACTAGTCTTATTCTTCAATTTCGTTGAATCACATAAAGAACAGTTCAATGATGCCATTAATAAAGTGCTTGAACTTGAAATGATTAAGTTGATTGGCAATGAAAAAGTGAGCTCTGCCTTGGAATTGAACGAACGCTTTCTTCAGCGTAACCCAAACTCATTCGTGTATCGCATTGAAAGCTCAAAATTGATGCATATTCTCAGTGGAGATAACAATAAACAACTAGCCAAATCGAACGCTATCGATCTAATTATTGAGAATTTAGAAGATTTAGATGGAGTCAATATCGATAGCTGTATACAATTTTCAAAAAGTTTGCGCTCCGGCGATTTCGGTCCAATCGATGAGAAGACAATTGAAGAATTCAAGAAGAAATGCCACAATTTATTCCCATTTGCCACACAATTCATGTCTGACGAAGAATGTAAGCAATTGAATAACCACAACGACTTGACTAATCACAACAACTATTCTGAAGCACTTGAGAATTCTGAACAAGTTGAAGACTAGAAGAAAAGTGTTTGAAATTTCTTTTTTTAATTATTTTATTTGAATAATTATACGTTTTGTTGTTTTTTAAATTAATTGAAAGACATACAAATGTCAGCCAATGGTTAAATAGCAAAAGTTTCGCCTTTATATATATTTAAATATATTTACTAATTAATTGAATTAACAAAACAATTGACTTGTACAGAATTTATTAATAGCTAATCTCGTGCTATTACAGACTTTGAATTGTTTGTCAAGTAATACGAAAAGAGTTGCTAGTAATTCGATGTGTGGTTTTGGTGTGACTGTTGTAGAACTAAATCAAGTGATACAACAAATAACAATTTGAATTCTAAATTTGATGCTTTGATACTCATTTATAAAGTTTTACAATCATTTTTAGGTATTGATCAAATTCTGTTTTTTACCTCTTAAAATGCATTTTTCATGTTTGCATTAAATAATTGAGTTATTAAAGCAAATCAAAATTGTATTTTCTTTATTTGATCACTACATAACAGATGACTCCTGTTGTTAAAGCTAACGAATCCTTTGCGAAGTAAACACTTATTACCGGTAATGATATCTTGGACAATTTATAAGTTTATCAAAGATTTCAATCAATTATCAGTTTTGATTTATAAGCTTAAGCTTTGATTCAAATAAAATATTATTTCTAGTTTGTTTTTCTTACTATTATTGCCTTTCAATTAAAAATGAAGTAAAATTTGAAAGTTTTGAAAATGTTTTCAGGTTTAAATCATTTTGTTGACTATATTTCGATAGAGTAAGACTACAATATAAAGCAACTATAATATCGACAGGGTACCTATTTCAAAGAAGAACTGTTCTTGTTGCAGAAAATCTAATTTTAAACCACTTTTTCATAGTTTCGATTAAAACTTGAGACCACTAGATACTACTTCAACTGACACAAAACGACTAGCTAAACTCAAAGTAAGTTCAAACGTGTTCATTTAGTTTTGGCGTTGGTTTACATTATTTCTGTGAAATTTTTGTGAAACTGGATTCTCACTTGAAGTTAAAGATTATAACAAACCACATGAGGAACAAAAGTCAATTTACTCTAAAAGTTTTAGAATCCTAAAAATTCAGAAGAAAATTGTCCCGAATGTATTTTAAAGTCCAAGTTAATATTTGGAGCTTGCGTACGGATTTTAGTCATCATTTTGTTGACTATTGCATCTTCTAATTTATTACATAAATGAAATTTAAAAATTTTTCATTGTCATTCTGTATATATTTATATTTGAGTCAATTATTCAAATATATTGATTTTATAATTATGTGAAGGAATGACTTGGATCGCGTATTTTTAAGTCACTGAAATTCCATTTGAAATTGTGTAGCGGATTTAATAAAAATGATGAGAGAGTTAGGTTCGATCTAGGGCTTAAACTTTGAAAAGTGGAATTACGAGCATAATCTTTGAGTTGAGTCGTTTGTTTATTTATAGGAGGACCGTTAAATTTGTTTCATTTAGAAAAGTTTAACAAAATGAACACAAGTCATGTTGGTTTTGAAAGCTCTCGTCTGATCTATCTTAAGATTGCTAAAGCCAATACAGAACAAAGTGAACAAAGGATAACTTTTGATAAAGGATTTATCTGACATGAATCGACTATCTAGTGTCAAATACGGTAAAAGCCATGATATCTGTTTATACATTGATTTTTTCGATAGTAATTTTTCACACATTATTTGTTAGTTTTTTGGCGACTATTGTGCAGATACAGTAGTGGGGGACAAAACAGATTGAATAGCTGCGCGACTTTGCCTCATGGGATAAGAGAAAAGAGAGCAGAGCAAAAAAAGTTAGAAAATAAGAGGATTGCATTCAGTCACACAACATCTATCTCTATCTTTCTATTTCCTGTAGTTTCGTATCTTTTCATAAGTTTCATTCTGTTTCTTACAAACAATTTCTCTTCAATAAAAACGAAACTGTAGTAAGATTTCTAAGACTAATATTTCAAAATTTAGTAAATGTTTGCTCGGGTGGAAGTGAGGAAAAATCAAATTTTGATTCATTCAATTCTTGCATATTGAATATGACGTGACCTGCTCAGATCAATAAACGTATGAAATAATAAAGTCACTTTCAATCAATTGATTTCAGTTTTAATCAACTAATGAATAGTTGAAATAAATTGATAAAAATAAATTGATAAATCGAGTTGAAAACTTTAAGTGCTAAGGCAGTTAACTTAATAATAGAGTCTATAAGCTGTTCATCACATGCATCTCTCAGCTCATGCTCAACATCGCTCAAGATTTCATCTCATATTGACTTTGCTGGTAATGCTTTTGGTTTGGAACATTTGACCGCAAGTCGTCGCGCAGTAAAGATGCAAAATCTATTCCTTGCATTAATAATGTTGAGTGAATCAATCAAATTTCAAATCTAATTGTTGTCAATTTGAGTTTGAGTTAATGATTCATTCTTCAACTGTTCTACGATCAAAACGAACCATTTATTTACGAGGATTGGTCTACTATTGAGTCGAAAAGACTAGAATACTGTTCGGTAAAAAGTTTTATCATTTTTCTCCCTATAATTGATTGTTGTTTATTGAAATGTTGTGCTGTTTTGATAGCACTTGTTATAATTATATCAAATGATGGATCATTTTGACGGTTCATCGAATGCCTCCAAACCGCTTTATCTTCTTTTTTGTCATGAGATAGATTAATCATTAAATCTAATTTTCAATGAATAGCACTTTGCTTAAGCGCTAATAATGTTTTCAGTTTTTTGAAGCTCATAAACTTTTGCTAACTATATTGCACTTCAAGTATCTGTATTTTGATGTTTTCCGCATATCTATTTGTTTAACTTAATTCAATAAGAAAGTAGTTTTATATGAGTCGAAAATTTTTCATTAGTCAAAAAAGACTTGTACAAAGTTTACGTGTATCGCAATATCGAGTCCTTAATTAGGTTCATATATCAAGTCAACTTTCGATGAGAGACGAGTTGCATCGAAACAACAAATGTTAATAATGATGGTATTAAATAACAATATAGGCATTAGTTTCTTATTTTATGCTTGCTTGATGAACTCTGAAGAACTCGAAGTATGAGATGCGCATCAAGTGTTACAAAAAATGAGCGTTAATGCAGTTGAGCAATAACTGCATGATATACTGATATACAAGTATTTTGAGGTCATTTCATATCTACAACAGAGGTAATCGGAAACGATGCGATGTGTCATGTCGTCATGTCTTCGAGTAAGCTCGCATGGGAAGACAGTCTTGCACTTCATTTCTTGCGTATGATCAGAGATTAAAGAGCAGAAGAGTTCATCATCTCTTTACTTGTTCCTTATATCTATATTCTCCTTATACGAGTATTTCCTCAACTCTTTCCTAGCAAAAGGCATTTCATGTTCAAAGCGGATCAAATGCGTTGATATGCCTGACATTTTAATTATTTGAGAACTTGTCAAAATACTGCATCACAATGAAAGAAACAGATGGTCATTGTCATAGATGATAGCTTATGACAGCTCTCTAAGAATGAGAATGCTCTATATAGCGAGTAGAGAGAGAGAGAGAGAGAGAGAGAGAGAGGATCTGACGAGTGTATGTTTAAGAATACAATAGACTTTTCTGAAGCACACATTTGTAATACACAACAAACTTAATATTGTTTGCCATCTGTTTATTAATCTTCTTTATTAATACTGCTGTCCTCTGCATCAAAAAATTAAGATATGTTCTTATGCCACATATGCCAACCGTCTGATCGCATGTGAATTTATTATTTTCGTGACTCAATCTTATATCGCGTTCATGAAAATTGAATATAAGTTTCCCTATATTTCCAAGAGTTCTTAACAGTTATCGATAAATAATAAAGTTTTCTGACTTTTCAAACACGAGTCTGGTTTGAAACGAAGACCTGTTAGCGTTTATAAATCGTTGCCCTAAGGCTTACCTATCACCCAATTTTTAGATCTGAGCTTTCCCACATAATGATCAGATACTAATAAAAGAAAAATAGCTTTTTTCTCGCATAACACTATAGATGAATATTTTATATCACTATCGAAAAAGCCATTATATCAAACTCATTATGTAAGTAATAGAGTAGCGTAATATGCATAACGTTTCAACTCATAGCAGAGTAACGCTTTGAGGGATTCCATTATAAAAGTTTTTGCTCAAGCAGTTAAATGAATGCTTGATTGAATTGGTGGTGTGTTCGCTCTGAACCTTATGTGTGAGTTTTGGTGATGTTTCGTAATACAAATTATTTGGCGAACACAAAGTGCTAAAAATCCTTATGGCTGTTGACGGAAGACAGGCATAAATGCTAGTAGAAGACTATAGTTAATAATATCTCGTACGTGAACGAGACGTATGAGACCTATGACAGAATCCTATGGTGAGTAGGCTTAACATTGTGTTGTTTAATCTGAAAGTGATGCCGTTATATCCTATTATTCACTAGCCCGAAGGTGTAGTAATACTCCTTTTTGGTGACTAACATTTATGTGAACACAAAACTCCTGTTAAGCGCATATATATTGGTTTGAGCGCCAATATTAACGTATCGGTGAGGCGTATAATATAGTGTGGTGTAGTGTTGGACAGAATCGAAATTTCGTTTCCCTTTTTATGTTGAGTTAATTGCAATTCTTTCATCTCTCTCTTCTTAAGTAACGCTTGAGCGATCCTTATTTCTCATCCCCCTATCAATGAGACATCGAATGCATTCATTCTTGTAATAGTCAGACCCTTCTCACAAGTTGCCCTTTTTCTCATTTCAAACACGATGTAACGAAGAATGTTAGCTTACATTCTACAGAGTATTGCAGCCTATTCTCCATTCTCTCTTTATCTGACTCCCCCGATCACTGTCCCCCTCCCTCTTCTATACCTGATCGTACTTTCAAACTAATACTAAATGTTATACAAAGTGGTTGGCATCAAATAAAATGCATCCTTTTGAATGAGAAGATTCTTGAGGGCAAGAGGAACAAAAATGAATGGTTCAACAATAGTTTTGTATTACACTCTGTATCACAACAGGCAATTTGGAAAAAAGGGCTAAACGCTAAATAATAAGTGAAAACTAGTAACCGTCTAATTACTAATTAGACGCATGAATGAGTGACAATTTTGCATTATTTAAATATTAGCTGTCATATTATGTAATTGTGCGAATTTCACTTCACTTACTATTACTATGCCTGCAATAAAATTCAGGCAATGCATATATAGATACGTGGTATAAAAGTTGTATAAGACGACTAATTAAATTATGTTTTTGAGCACATATGCAAAACTTTGGTAATGAAATAATGCAATTAAGTTATAATAACAGCCTCAGTCTCTGTATTTTCACTGATAGTATTTTCCGTCGGCTTTTGTTTAAAATGCTAATAATGTGGAGAATTGCGATATAAACTGAACTATTGTGTTAAATGAATACTAACACATATAAAGAATAATATCAGTATCAAACCTAACAATCTCTCATTTATTTGTGATGTTTGAGGCGCGCATAAAATTAGCTGTTTTATTGTTAGTGTATATCACACTTATATAACTTATACCAGTATTAGTTTATCGTATATGTCAGCTTTATATTTATATAGCTTACTTCTTTTATATTAAATTACAGCCTTATAGCTGTGAATTATTCACAACAAATAAGGAATATTCAGCGTATATAATGGTAAAAAAGAAAATTTAATCAATATATTATGTAATGCTAAACTAATATTAGCCTAAATTATGCTTCAAATTGCTATTTCACATTTCAACAATATTCTTATGTCTCGTTCTTTTCTCAAATAATAACTGTTCTTTTGCACTGCTCCCTAATTATATACGCCAGTTCGATCTTCTTTAACAGCTGATAAGTTTTATTTTCTTCAAATAATGCAAATTTGAATCTTATTATCTACAAAAGCAATTTTAAAAAACCAATCAATTCGACAATGACTATAAATAAGCAGCAAATTATGATATTTCTACTACAAATAGGAAATACTGGTAATAGTTATTAGCTCTGACTTGAGAGCTAAAATAAAAAGAGACATATCTCCAACAATATAACATGCCTATAGGTCATGAACTAAATGGAAGATATCCTTTTTAAACGTTTTAAAGATTTAAGTGTGGGTCTGAAAAGTCTAAAAGTTTAGTAGGATTCGAAAATTTTGTTTCAGATCTGTTTGTCACAGATCTGAAAACTGCTTTATCCTTAGCTTCCAAAGTTCAGAAACATCTTTCAAATACATTGAAAGCTTTGTAGAAACTTGAATAAATGAGGCATAAAGTATACAAATATAGACTCGTTATATCATATTATGAGTTTGAGGTTTTACCTCTAAAAATCACTTTCAAAATGTTCAAAATGAGTCAATTAAAACAGAATTTTACTTATTCTACAAAAATTCTGATATGGCAGTTCACATAAACAAATATTTGTTATGTACACATTCATTGACTATATAATCAGTCTAAAACACAAAGATTAATTGAGTTGACCAAATTTGATTTGCTTATAATATCGAATAGACTAAAGTCTGTCTGATGATAACAGTAGTAAATGGCTGAATATTTGATTTCGGTTGAGCTGCAAATTTCTAATTTCGAAAGAATCAAATTGAACTTACATTAAGCTCTGCTAATTTGCTCGAAAACTTGAGTTTTCTATCAATTCAATAGATTCAAATGACTTTACTGAATAAAAGTAAAAAATAGGGACTCAAATGATAGAAGACTTAGAAATCGACTAATTAAGCTATAGATTGATCTTCTATTTGAAGCATAACATGTAAAGAGGGGTCTGGGATCACGAGAAATAAAAATTGCACGGTAAATCGTAAAAATATTTTCGAAAATAATAATAATGGGAATTTGAACGAAAAAAATGTTTACGCGTGCGAATGTGACTGATACTAATTGAAAAGAAAGCTTAACACTTTAGGGACTTGTGATTAAGCAGAAATTTGTTGTCAACAGCTTTGCAAAACTATTTCATGCCAAAGTTTATTAATTGAAATTCGTTATTCGAAATTCCAAATTGATGCAATTTCGGGATCCCGGCAAATGAAATTCACCTTTCCCGGGTAAACTTTTTCCTGGGAAGGCCCTTGTCCAATATATGTCTTATCTTATTAAGATGTTATATTGTATATTCTTTCAGAAAATAGCATAGAAATTCAAAATTGTTTGTGTTTGCTTTAATCAATGCTTGAAAATAATTTGTGAAATTTAGCTCAAATCAATCTAAAAGCCAAACATATTCTTAAAAAATGGAAAAACTTCATAAAAGCAATTTTATACAAAAATATTATGAATTTTGCAAATATGTTGGATAATTCTGTCTTTAAATGACTTAGAAAACCGCTTTCTAGCAAATAGTTTGAGGCTTCGAGACTGTGAGACTTCGTTTTGGTTTATGGCTTAGAAAATAGTATTCTATTTCCAATGCTTATGAACAAATTGAACTTTTTATCAAACTTACATTTAGTTAGAGTACAAGATTCCGAAAATGAACAATCTGCAAAGTTTTGAGTCAGTACAAGATAATAAATTTCTATTAATGATGAGATTGGAATTTCCTACTCATTAATAATTAATTAAAGTGAAAAGTGGGAGTTATAAAAAGCCGAATATATTTTACGTGTAATCATATACGCGCATAAATATATTAAAGACATTTGATTCAATAAACAGAGCTTTTAGCCTGTAAATCTTATTCATATTTGATTGAGAGGTCGAGAAAGCTTTCATCATCTAATGATTCCTCTAAATGATTACCCTTATGATAAATCAATAAATAATTGTGAGCGCAGTCACATTTCAGAAATATGTATTTATCTATCAAACTAAGTAACTCATTTGCTGATCGCAAAGTAGTTTCATATTTCTGATAAAATGGTTTAATTTACATCTATTAAAAGTTCAAAATTGGGCCAATTGAAGCAACTTCCTAAACAAAAAAGTAGATAATAAGATTTTTGACCACTCTCATATACTTAATCTATTTTATGTAGACAAACAGACCAAATTCTCTAGTTTTAAATAAAGCATTGATTGCTATAGTTAGAATAGAAGAGGCGTTTTATGGAGATTTCTGTTGAATAATGTATTAATTTACGAGTTAAGGTAAGCATTAGGTTTGATCAAAAAATCCTAAGAGACTCCACGTTAGCTGTTATTTCGAAGCAAAGTCATTACATTGGCATCAATTAACGAAATTTCCTGTATTTCGGATTAACTAAATATCCCCAACACATCGAACTTAAGAGAGAAATGAAAGATCTGTTGCTGTTCAATACGAATTTTCGTATTATTTGGTGTAATGGGATGAAGTACTCTTATAAGTAAAATCACTTTCCTTACACTGCACTCAACTGACAACTGAAAGATGCATACATAGGGTACATGCATACATACATACATACATGCATATGGTTACAGCTCAATTCGTGCTAAGAATGGATTACTTTAGTTTAGAGTACAATAAAACTTTTATGTGATAAAAACATTAAGATTGCATCGATGTTTCTAACAATGCATATGTATAGTAAAAAAGCTATTTACGACAATTCAGCTCGATCTTTACTTCAATTCATTTCTAGCTTTATTTATTACATGTCTTTGCTATAAAACTAAAAATAAATCCGATCAGTGATAACAAATTGAAAATATTTATGGATATTATTAAGCATTATCGAATAGTGATCGAGTATAAAACAAAAAAGTCAATTAAAGATAGCATAAAATATTACATGAAAATAACCTCTATTTGTCGTAACCCCTATTTATTCATGACTTCAATGTCTTGTTTATCTTGTTAATTGTTAACCAAAAGTTTGACTCCACACTTCTAATAACCATAGAAATGATCTGAGCATTGATTTAGATAAATTATTAGTAAATACATATGAGCTATATATAAGTTGTATAGAAGAGAAAAATGAAATGTTATTCACCTTTGCTTTGCTTACTCGAGAAAATGAATTTATTTGGTTAATCAAAAAGAAAGTTGGGAGAAGCGAAAAAGTTCGAATTAACCAGATTCAGAACGAGATGTATGAGAAAGCGAGGCAGAGGCAGAAAGAAAGAGAGACAACTTTGACATGAATGCATTCTTATTCATTAAATGAGAATCTTATAAACTTTTTATTGAATCAATCGATCGTCTATTTAATCAGTTTTACTGTTTCATAAAGCAAATAGAGTTGTAGTCGTAAAAACGAGCCAAATATTTAATAAAATTTGATATTTGAACTTAAGGTAAAGATAGGAGATGTGTATCTCTAAGACTGAATGAGTGTGAAATACTGACCTAAGCACGGTTTGTACACAGACGTTAGATTAGAGTCTAACAAGACATGCCTTCAGTTGAACTTTTGTTTCTGTTTAATCAGATTTTACGCCAGTATAACCCTGTATGCATTAGCGGCTTCTATAACATTATGCCTTATTTGTTGAACAAAAGGATTTCATGTGTTGTATTCTGGGATTCAAAGACCATAATAAATGCAACATCAACTTGAAAGAAGTTGTGTTACATTATTTAATGTCAAGTGCATACATGTGAGGCTAATTCGCTTAAATTAGGCCCAAAGGATGGATTAATTAACGCATTAATAAAGTGCTATAACAAAACCTCATAGTATTTACCATTAATATTGATAGCCCTCATAAATACCTCATTAAAAATGCTTCAATAATTAAGACACTAATTTCAATAAACTATCATCTCTTCAAGACCAAACTTAGTTCCAGATATTAATGATTGAGAAATGTTTTCCAAAAGTATTTTCACTGTAACATTTCAATTAAAATGATTGAGTCATTTTGTAATCAAGTCAAGTCAAACTAAAAACGTATTTTCAATTTGCAGGTCTGTAAGAGCGGAAACATTTCTTAATATTTGAATTCCCAAAATGTTTCGGAACGACGACACTGTCGAAGACTTTGTGCCAACAGAACAATATTCAGTGCAAAACGTATCAAATAATAGCAATGAATTAACGATTATTCATCAGAGAGATGAACAGCATCAGCATCAATATTGTGAACCTTCTGGAAACTCGAACTCAATAGTCGGCATTCATCGAATTGGATTTTACGGCTGGAGAAAGAAGTGCTTATATTTTTTTCTTTTATTAGCAACAGTTGCGATTGTGATTAACGCTGCATTAACGCTATGGATTATTGCCGTTCTTAGTTTCTCAATGGTATTGTTGCTACTCAACATTTATAGTTATTGTCATCATAGATACTCTTCTATACTCTTGAACTCCTGCTTTTATTGTATTTAGTTATTTATTGCGCGTATAATTTTCTCAACCATATCTCGCAATAATTTATAGTTTCGAATCGAGTTATTTAAAACAGTATGAGTGTAAAAATATATTTATCTAAACATCTACTATCAGTATTCTTGAAAAAGCATCGCATTGCTGTTAAGTTTAATCGAGTATTACTGAACCGCAAATTTATAAGCATTGAAAGACTTGGTGAAAATGAACCATATCTTTCAGCTATAAATAAATTAGAATGAATTTAGTCTTACTTTAGACTCTTATACTGAAACTGATTAGTGCTTTTTTATTTAAATCCTAATAGGATGGAATCGGAAAGCTTAAGATACAGTCTAATAGTTTACATTTAACAGGAGATGCCTTCTTATTGGATAATGTCTATGCAAGTTCAATACGCTCAAGAAAGGTATGCTGTTAACAATGCCAATAAATCTATTATTAACTAGAATATAAACTTTTATTTTATCAATTCACTTTTCGGTCGATGCAATTGAGCAAAATTTCAGAAATTGATTGACTCATGTTCTAGAATTGATAGATTGCTCACGTCAGGCACGTTTTAAATTACTTGCAAAAATTGATATTTTCTTGAATAAATTATCAAAAGCTAAAATTGAATATCATTTCCTTTTGAAGCTTCTGTCTGAAGATAATTTTTGTAGAACTGGTGTCTCTGATTCCTAATAGAAATGAATCGTGTGATGACTGAGAAAGAAATAGAATTTCCATATAATTGCAGAACAAAGAAAAAGCTAACTTAATCAAGTTTTTACGTGAAATTCTCTCAGTTAATAATTCTTTAAAAAAATGTTAGCATTCAAATCAAAATGAATTATTTTGGCGCAAAGTAAAATCTGATGAGAAAAGGTTTTAGCTGTGAATTGCGGTCTTCGTAAACTGAATATAAGCTTATGATAAAACACAAATGTATGTCTCAAATAATCGTATTTATCATTCTTATTGATAAATAAGCTGTTTTCGGTCTAGCTTAGTATTTTCATACTTGTTATTCAGTGAAAGCTGATTTAACAAATATCCGAAAAGTTATGCCACTAAATACTGTCCATCTATCGCGGGATCATTGGAGTTGATGGGTTTTGGTATTATTTTGTTATTATTTTAGGATCAGAATATCAGGATACAATCGGATAATAGTATTATGATGAATGCTAAAAATAGTAATAGTCATGTATGGAATCGATTATTTGTTGGTAAAACTCAAGTGAACAGTATAGCGAATCAATTTGTAGTGAGAAGTCCCGATGGAAAGCTACTGTTTTTAGTTAGTGACAACGATTTTGTAGTTGCAACAGATAAGCTTCGGGTCAACAGTAAGTTTAATAATAACTCAGTCTTCCACTTTCTTCTCCCGTCTCTCCTTTCACCCTCTATTCTTCTGATTGTGTAGTAATTCGCATTAAGCCGGCTACGCATTAAGTCGAGAATCCGCATACACGTTCGATCATTTTTGTCTTTATTTCTACAGACATAGTGTTTAGTGCATGCGTAAAAATCCTTGCTTAATACGAGTTTTGCTATGTGGCGTTATGCGACCTTCCTCCCTAATTATGATTTCATTTCGGGTTGATTAATGTTCACAAATTATCTGGTTAAATCTTTTGCTATTCATTGATCATTTTAGTAATTATAAAAGTTATATTCAATTATTTATTGAGGAGAATGATTTGAATTAGCAAGAAGTAAACAGCGAAATTAAGGATGAGTAAGGTTTTAACTTTTATAAAAATTTCGCAAGCATTCAGGAACACAGCAAAATAATAGTACAGGACCAGATCCATAATTTATGAGATTTGTTTTGAGTTAAAAAATTTTTCGGATAAATAAAATTGATTGAAACGCAATTCGAAGAAATGGCATGACATTCTTGCTATCCTTCTATCCTATTTCCTATTCTGCTTTGCTCTCCATTATATTCTTCTTTGTCCTAATCTGACATGTGATGGTAATCTCATGTGCTTAATGCTCAGATGCGGCAGGTATTAAATTTAATGGATCAATACAAGTACCATTAGTACAATCCAATACATTCGATGAACTTAACGTGTTGTCTCCAACTCGAAGGATCAAAATAAAAGGACCGCAAAAAGTATTTGTAAAATCAAGATATGGAGACATCTCAGCAAACAGTGTCAATAATTTATATCTTCGATCAAAAGAAAAAATCGTATGATTATTGAATTGATTTGATTTATATCTTAGAAACTAGATTTACGGTGAAGTATATTTTTTGACTTATTTTTTGGGGGTATTTTCAGATTCATTTAGATTCTGACAAAATTGAATTTCGCAATTTAAGAATCGCTTATCCTACAAAACGAGGACGAACTTATCCAGGAATCTATCAATTATGTATGTGCGCCGATAACGGAAAATTATTTATTGTTCCTCCTGAGGCCACTTGCATTACTGATGGAAGTGTTTGCTGAGACTCAAAGAAGTGCTGCTGAGGTGACTCACAATACTGTATCATTTAGTATGACTGCCTAAAGTAATTCTACATATCATTTGGTGTCTTCCAAAACTATTTTTAAATATAAGTTCTGATAACAATACATTTGAAGATCATTTGTAATATAACTGACATTTACTGTTCATATTGTATATTGACTGAAAAATTCAAATAAAATTACTAAAATATCATTTTGCAAAATAAGTCTTTTATTCAAAGCATTCAATATTGAGATTTGAACGTTGAGTTGATCGTTCAAGCAATCGCTAAATTGAATGTATTTAAATCTGTTAATTAAGAAACAATTTGATTAGAATGAGCCACAAGTATGATGACTTAATTTCGTTGAGAACATTAAAGATCTAGAGCTATTTTGTTGGAAGCTGTTTTGTGCAACAAACGCACCTATACTTATGTTCTCTCATTTCCTTTGGGGTTTTGGTGACAACTTCCGACCTTTTACGATAATAAATGCCCACCAGATTCCCATTGGAGACAAGTAAACATATACAATACTAACTTATTCTTATTAATGGTTGACTTACGCCTACAATCCAATAGTACTAGAATTGACTAAATTTTCTGTTACAATAAGCAATCAAATTGTTGACAGACATGGATTTGGTCAATATTATGAAACTTATTTTTAATATATTTATGCGGCGACGCGCTTCAAATCATTTGCTATTGTTTGAATTGATTGAGTTGTTGCTTGAGAGATTCTCTCTTTTATCTTAAAGTAAGTATACTATTATATAATTTATGTTTTGACTAAAAAGGATCAAACGATCATTTATAAAGCGAATAAATCTAACAGAGAATCATTTTTCCTAAGCGATAGACCATATTCATCAATATTAAATCTTATTTATAGAAGCAAATACTTCTGCAAATTTTGGTTAGAATAGCAATCGTAATCGCGTCTAAAGACAGTTAAAATCTTATACAATAACGCATTAATATAGAGAGTTCTTATATCACAAAAGCTTGAGTCCAGTTCCAATGTAAGAACTGTAAAATCTCAAGACTTGCCATTTATTGATTTTGCGTAAAAGCTGAAGAATCTACGGAAAATACGATGTTTAATTATTAACAACGTTTGATTTGAGGTATAAATCAATTTTTCACTTAGAGTCGGAATGACGTTCGATGTTCCGCTTACTACGTAACTATCTGCAATTTTTACCATACACATAACTTACAGCTTTTGACACTACTTATTTCAGGCAGTTATCCAGTGTTTTAGATCTTAATGATTCAAAACAATAAAAGAAAGTGCAATATGTTATCTGTTGAATGCGTGCTTATTTCTTCACTATTAGCACGTTCAACAATCAAAATACAGGTGTATAAGCTTGTTGTAACAGCTTAATTATTTAGCTAAACAATACAATACACGATAGCTACTTAAAATGAGACTATTCAAATCATTTTTATTTTGATTTATTTCAATATATTTATTAATTTGTTGAAAAAGTACACAAACGAATATTCAACTTTGGAATATTTGGTGCGAATATTCTAAAAGGCATTTCTGATGTTCAAAATATATGATTCGATTAACGATGAATTCCGTGCTTATGCGTCTACTTCAACATTGGAGGGTATCATTAACAGATAGCTGTTCATACTTTTTAGTTATATTTTTTCGATTGATTGAAGAATTAGTTTAAGTCGAAATTGAATGCATTGTTTTTACGATAATCTGCTATCTTTAGGGTAACATAATCTCTACTTCTATACCGATATTGTATTCCACTTTCTGTTTACGCACAAATGGAGTGACTCTTATTCGATGTTTTGTTGGATATAAAGTTTTTCATGTGATGCATTAGATTTTGATCCTATGTCGCATAATACAGTCTATTAATAACGAGGCTTAGAATTTATGAAACAAATTTTCGAACAACTTTGACGTGGAAGAGTCTCGTCATTATTGGTATCTGTTTGTTATGGCTCTGGACTAGTATAAAACCAATTGATTGTAGACTTCGCTAATGATTAAAAGTGGTTTTTAATAATATTGCACATTTGAGCGAAAAACCGATTGAATCAAATAGAATAAGTTGGACTAATAATTAGATTTTGATTTTGAATAGATCAAATTGAGTGGCGTATGTTATTAAGTTTTGCTAAACGTGATAAAAATCAAAGTAATAAAAGTAAAGCTAACAAAATAAAGAGCAACGCATCACTAGATTTGTTTTCCTGCGGCGTCGATAACATTAATGTTTGAGACTGTAATGTCTAATCTCTCAACCTAATTCAGATTTGTCTGCAAATAACATACGAGGATTGGCCATTAGTGGCCGTGACTTGAAAAATGGAATTTGCTTTAGAACAATTTGGTCATTCAAATATGCCGTAAATGTTGCGATTACCTATTGATCTATTGGTGGCACATAACTTGTTTGCCAACATATCACAAGTCGAAAGGGATTGCAATATAGCCCTTACTTTATGTTATGTTTCTCTCAGTAATGAATACTATGTTTTTTATTATTTTATAACATTTCGATGGCATCCTTTCACTGAAGAGTTAGTTTGATAGTAAAACTACTTTTTCTAAACATTACTGATACGGAGGGATTGCCTAAAACAGCAAATAATAGTCTTGAGTAGAGATGTTTTGCATACTTAACAATACCTTTGAACATCACACAATACAATCATTTTAATTATTAAAATATTAGTAACAGAAAGCACAACCATTTTTCTTTTATATCTATTACAACGCCCTTCATTTTAAATCAACCTTTTTAATGTAATTTTATTTCATAAATTAATATTTCAAATTAAGTCAAATTTTTCTATAAGCCTTATTGTATGGGTTTTATTCTATAATGCCTTTTATGTTTTGTGATCACTATTTAAAAGCCTTTTTGTAACTATTCGTAGCTTTTATGGGTGCAGAAAGGCTTTTCAAGGTATTATTATCAATCAAATTGGCCTCGAATAGACTCCAATTTTGTAAATTTAGAAAAACAGTTAGAAACTATTTTTCAATTATTCAAATGATCGAATCTTACTTGAATGCTGGTTATTTTTTTTGAAAAAGATTCGTTAGGGAAACTCTGAAAAGCAAAAAATTTCAATTATGAATTCTGGCAATTTTGATTCTTGTCAATTATTACATTTTATTAGCTAATTAGGATAATAATTATTGTTTATGCTGTAAATGTTGACCACTAAACTGATCTATTTGAAAGTTGAAAACGTTCAAACGTTTTGACCAAAACAATTTTGTCGATCTTTCTTAATATAACGTAAGACTTAACGGAAAGTACAAAAGAGTAAACATTTAGTCTTAAACCAAGAGATATCTTGACGTCGATAGCGTACCGCCTCATCGAACTATTCTCTACGAACTTCTTTCGAAGTATAGAAAGTTATTTAATTTTTTCATTGAACATAGAGTGGCATTCACTCAATTTTTTGTTATACAATATGTGCTAATAATACTGACAGAGCAATATTATTAAATTCCTTTAAAATGATTGGTTTTTTCAAATTGTATTACTATGAACAATAGAGTTTTTGTTTGAAAAACTTATGTTGCATGATTCATCAAGTTATAGTCATTTACGGAGTATTGATTCGAATTCCTTTAACCTTAAAATAATTTCTATGAAATCCTATAAGTTCTTATTAATAAATCGAAAGTTTGAGGAGAAGGGGGACAAAAGGTAGACATTTCATTGAGTTGTGTTCTTATTGAAGCAGTTCAAAGTGTGATCGTCATAAATAATAAAATATCAATTAATACAAACTATACTGACTCAAAACTGTTTGAAAGCTTGGGAAAGCACTGAAGCACTTACTCATAAGTAGTGAAGTGCTTTTTGTGTCGCAAATTCCAACACTTCAATTCGTACTTAAAATATCAATAAAGCTAGTCTTCAAGTGAAGTCAGTGGCGTTCTCAAAAACTTTTTAATATATAAGTTTTGGTGAGAAAAATGTGAATTTACTTCGTATCATATATGATTACCACTCCGTCCGTACTACTTCAGTATGTTTTAATGGTATTAACCATATTTGCAATGCTCTAAATCCTCATTAGTTTACGATCAGTTCCGCCACACATTCAAATATATTTTTGAGGTGAAATGCGTTCTTTGACAGACACGCGATTCGTTGACACTTGTGATCGCAATAACAAACTTATAAATAAAGAATTTTACCAATTCTATGTAGTATTGAATTTGCTTTTCCTGAAATGTCATTCATTCTACTTTCAACTCTTTAACTTTCTCCCGATTTATCATTTTTTCAATCCATTCCGTCAAACAATAGAAAGTTTTAGTTTATTCCTGTCTTTCTTACGAATTGCTATAAATTAACAAATTAGAACATAAGCCAATTAAATCAATAGATAGATGATAAGTCTTATTATCAGACCTGATATGAAAATCCATAATTAGCTCGTGTTTTAATATACATGAGTTAAGATATTTAATATCTCCGAAAAAGTTGAGTCATGTCTAAAAAACTTGTTTATAATTTTTTCATCATAAGTTTCAATTTTGGAAATTTTGTTTGAGACCTATTCATTTTTATATATTATTTGTTCTTATAGTAGATTTTGCTTTTAAAATATGACAACTGATTCTCTTGTATGCATTATTTTGTTCACGTTTTTGCAGTTGACTTGCTTTGGATCAGTTCTTGTAGTCGAATAGTTTTCAATACAAAAGACACTAAATCATGTATCTCTATAGTAGTCTCATGTGGATGAGAGTTGACTTCTTAACGCACTTGTGCTAAAATATATCGCAAATATTGGGTGCAAAATAAGAGAGTTATAGAGCTGTGAGCCATTTAGTTGGCACACTTGTCAGCCTTGGAAAACTTACTTTTCACTCGAAGCGATATCGTTGATCGAAGTTTTTATCATGATTTCCCAGAGCTAAAACATTATGATGGTTTTAACCATACTCTAATCGCCACTTCAGGACATATTTTTATGAACGCGTTTACCCGTTAAATGTAACAATTCATTAATATTCTACAATAAAGGATTAAGAATTAACTCAACCTGAATAAGGATTAACTAATTAAGTCATTTTGCGAACCTTATATACTATAAAAATAGCTTAAAATTCAATATTCAATTCATGTTTACTGACTTTTTAAAGCGCAAAATAAAAGTTTAATAGAAAAGAACTTGAAAAAGCTTTTCAGTGTCCAAAACAAAAGTGATTCACACAAAAGAGTTCTCATTTCGAACTTCATATTAATAAAATGAACGCAACCAACGATTCTTCAACTGATATTTTGAAATTATTAAAATTTCATATTTTTCAAGATGACTGTTCTTTTTCAAATTAATTGAATTTTGTAAAGTTGTGCCGCGAACAGACATAAAGTGAAAATCTCAGTAATTCAACAACTGATTGACCACATTTCTGATTACAGTAGAGACAAAAATGCGAGCAATTTTATTTCAAATACAAACATTGATTAATTAATATATTTGTCTAAACTGAGTAGAGATTCACTGACTAATTAAAAATATTTAAAAAAGTATTCGGTCTGTTTATTGTCAAATTATGTTTTAATTTATTATATTTGATAAAACATAGCCTTAATAAATGTGAGTGTGAGTCAGTGCAAATATCTTTCTAACGTTTATGACAATATTTTATTACTTTTCAGATCAAACTCATTTCAATCAGTTTATGGTTCTAATTAGATATTAGTTCCCAATATATCAGTATAAATGTTCTTGTTGTCAAATTAAACTTGAACTTGCATTTTTTTGTTTTTCAATCGATTTCTGACTGAAGAATGACTTGCTTAAAAATGTTGCAAATTGTATCACATAAAACGATTTATTTTAAATGGAATGGAGAACATTATACGTCTAAATTCTGAGATTGATTCAATCACATTGACGAGTCTTATACAGATATATAGCCTACTGTCGGTAGAGTTTGTCAACTGTTCCATTAGGTCTTATTTCTCTGTCTCGTTATACTAATGTCTACTTTCGAATAGATGTTTGTATTTTATTGATGAAGTGATCAAATTAGGATGGATTAAATTCTATATTCAAAGTAAAAATCTAGAATTCAAATACTCTCCAGAATAAGCTCTTCTTTATTCTCGCCGATTAAATTTCAATGATTTTGTCGCTTCAATGCTTATGATCTCTTACATGTTAAAAGAAGTTCTTGCTTAAAAGGGTCACAATAGAAACTAGTGATTAAGTGCAGTAATTGCACGCTCTTATGGAATTCTAGTCATTTACCATTTGAACTCTCAGATTGAAACACTTGCTTCACTTATTATATAATTATTGCTAATCAAATAGATTGTAAGATCATTTTGGAAATCCCTGTCGTTAACTTGAGTCACATAAGTAGTGCTCAAAGTTGGAATATCTATTAAGATTAAGAGTCAATAAATATCAAGTATTTTTTTCAAACTGTCGCATAACAACCAGCTCATAATGCTGTAGATTCCGATTGAAAAAGTGGTTTTACTAAAGATCTCACAACAAATTATCAAAAAGCATAAAGATACTTTTGATCCGAACCGAAAAGTATCTCAATTTTAATGACAAATTTGAAAAAATATCCATTTTTCATATCCAATAAGCTTTTCGCTTAATCTTTAATGCGAATATAAATTTTTATAGCTCTGCAAATATATCACATCTAAACAGACAAACATATAAATTATAGCAAACATCCTAATACCGAATGATGAATACATTTTTTGCTCCACACAAAATAAATTGCATAACACTTCGTGTTTGTTGAGCTATCAATATATCAGTCAATATTACTCCCGCGAGAATCTAATGCTCTATACCTTTATTCACATTACTATCTTCTTTGATTCAATTGTAAGCACTGCTCTTTGCTTTCTAAATGTCAGTTTAAAATATTCCTCAACATATGTGATATGATAGACACGATCTCACTATAACAATAAAAACTATTTTTTCATGTAAGTCTTTCATACTTCACAAATAATAAATATGCAAATCTATATTTTGTACATTTTGCATCAATTTATTTTTTCAGCTCAAAATTATTTAAGTTATGTTTACCATTATCGGGAATAGTTACAACTATTGTCTCACTACTTTCTATTATTCAATGGGTTATATGTGATTAACAACATTTAAACTAATGTTAAATGTTAGTGTCGTGAGCGCGCACTCAACTCAACTTACATTGCGTAAAAGTATTGTTAGTACGATTTCTTATTGTTGGAAGAGTACAGTTTATTAAAAATTACACCTACTAATAATGCACAAAAGTTCAAGCTAGCCCTGCGAATTTCTCGAGCTCATAGAGCAAGCTCCAAGCCCATCTATTCCAAGTCCAGCTCATGCATGTTAGCTTCAAGCTTAGCTCAAGTTAAAAACTCGTACATGTTATCTTACATTAAAATGCATGCATAATGTGTAGAAACAATAGTTTCACCCGGGATAATAACATTTTAATCTAAGGAAAACATTTTAAAATGCAAACCAAACAAAATACTTGAGTTTTGAGCCAATTTTGAGGCAAAATTTGAACAGCGAAAAATAGACTGCTTCCTGAAGCTCAAGCCCAAGCTCGGAAGAACGAACTTATGTGCATCACTGCATATTAGCATAAAGAGAAGCTCTTTAGTTTGGCGCAACATGAAAAATCTACTTCTATGTAATGGCACTTATGAAACACCCTCTATACAATTGTCTTGAAATTCACATTAGAAGAACAAATTTCTTTTGTTGAATCAGACTAAAGAGCTTGATTTCTTTGCATTCTGAATGAAGCTCATGATTCCAAAAATGTAAATGATTTCTGTTGTCGGACGCTCTGCTTTAATCATAATTATATAGCAATTATTCAATATGAGCGGTCATTAATTCATTTAATAAATTCTGTATCTTTTGTCAATCAGTGTTATTATCTGATGAGGATTGTATTTGCTAACTTATACCTTGTGTTGTGTGTGATGATCCTCGTGACAAATAAAAAATTTAAAATAATCAATTTTCACATCTCTAGCAAGTTTAAACTTTACTTTGAACTTCATAAGCACTTTATGATATCATTTCTTGAACCCATCCAACAATCAATACTACGCTTTATCTTACAAAACCTTAATTAAAGCAATGATTTTGTGGTTTCTTTTCTTTGAATATTTTTGCAAAGTTTCTCTTCTTTTTTATCTATAGTTTTGCTTAACGCGAGCATTGCTGGAGAGAAGATCTGAATGAAAGCAAAATGAAGTAATAAGACATAACATCATTCATTCCATATCAGATGCTGTCTTACAGTTAATGCTTATTAAGAAATGATAAATGGAATGCATATAAAGGAAATGCAAGTATTAATATAATTATTATGACTGAATTTGTGCATATTATTTATAAAATTATCAAACTTTCCTATGTAGTGCTGACGGAATAATTCTGAGTTAAAAAATTAGTAATTTAATCTTTTTCTCAACAATTTAAAAAAATACAAAGTAACCACAAAATCATTAAAACTTTGATGAGGCTATAAATCTGAGCGCAAAATCATTTTAAAGAAGATTGGACGGTTGCGCGTACAAACTATATTCACGTTAGCAATCAATTATCTTGTGTCGAATTGATCAATCGTATTGTTTCAAATTAATTTTATTCGTACGTTTAAATTGAAATGCTTTCTTTTTGGTCTCCATTTGTAACTTTGAATCGAAATTAGAACGAACGTTATGTTCCGAAGTCATTTCGTAAGCCTGAAAATTGATTAAGTTTTCACATAACTCGACTTCTACTGTTTAAATAGTCATATTTTGCCTGTGCCAATGCTACTTCGAATCTAAAATGAAAATTCTTAAGCTTTGAGTGATTTGCGTAACAAAATGAATGCGAATTTCATTTGAATACAAGGATAGAATCTCATTCTGATTGTTGACAATTTGAACTTTTTATTAAACAATAAATTTGAAGCTAAAATTACAGTTTAAAAATTTTTAACAATGAAAACACATTTAAAGCTAATAGTCTTTATTACGTTTATTTCTTTACTAGACTTTTGCTTTTCTTTTGGTATCGAAATGGATCCTAATTAAAATGATTCGATTGAACTGATAAGTCAGAATTTTTCTCTTGCAGAACAGTTATTAACATTATAGAGGAAGAGAAGGATTCGCAATTCGATGCGTAAATCTGAGCAATAGCTCCATGAAGTCCAATAATGATGGTTAGAATGGAGGCGAACAGAGCCATGAATTGAACACATTTGACGCGTTTCCCGATTGTTCATTGAAAAAAGAGTGCTCTGTCTAAAGGATGATGTGCACAATGAACTCCTATTTTTGCAATCCTACGCCGATTTGTACATCTGCTATAACTATAGTATATTTTGTTTGATATGATGATTCGTTAAATCCACAGCAATTGCGATTACGATTTGAGACCAAAACCACTACTACTGGTATCTAATACTAGACTACTATTTGGAAGTTGGCTTTCTTTTGATCATTACATTTTAATGCAAGACACGATGTGTTACATCATGTTATGTTACATCGCTTTCACGTACGATTCATTTTTGAATCAACGATTCTGTCCGATGTTTCAGCACAACACACAAAAGCGTTGTATAATGCGATCTTCTCATGCGAACATTCTTAGTCTAGGCATCAGATCAGCCAAAGTGAATCTTTCGCCCAATCACTGCACCCTAAGGAACATATGTTACTAATAGTTCTTTGCATTTTGCTTTTTTTTCTTCGGGTCTCTTTCCATATTTAAGTTATGACATTATTTCCTTTCGGAACCCAAAACTACAATAGGCCTCAATAAAGTATGCGCCCAATTTGGACAGACATTTAGTTATTGCTTATTGGTTAAGACTCAAACCATTACTTCTTGTTTGTGCTCAGTTTACATTGAAAACAACCAAAATAACATTCAACAGATAACTTTTCGAAAGAATATTCAGGAAATTTCTTTCTTCCACAGATATAAGCAATTTTTGTAACGGATAGCATTTAATTATATGGAATATTAAGAAAAGAAAATATATTATATAAGTTATCACAATGAAAAAGATAACTGAAAGATAGTTTGACTGAAGATTCTCGGAGTTGTGCAGTTGTGCAGTTGTACAATTGTGCAATTGTGCACATTCCGTAGGAACAGAATATGTAATAACCGAGATTCCTTTACGCTGTCGTACATTCAAAAACTTATTTGAATACTCGTTGCTTTAAAAACTCACTCTTTATGACTGTTTGGTCTCTTTTGTGCATGTTTTCTAAATCGTAACTTTACATGTAATATATGCTAAAAATTATATTTCACGGTCTTATGGACTTATTTTCCATTTTAGATTCATATCGGCTTTTCCAGTTATTTTCTTTTTTTGATTAAATTTCAAGAGACGAAAAAGTTGTCTAAAGACCTGTGTCCTCTTTGATGATGGAGCACAGCGAGCATTCTTTACCAACTATTCTTAAGCGATTCAGACTATTGTGACTAAATAATAGTGACAGTATTGAAAACTTGACTTCAATATATTGAATAATACAAAATAAAATAAGAACAGCATTGACTGCCCTGACTGTCAATAACAAATAGAAGCCTAAATCGTACATATTAGCGATTGTGCTTCAGGCGAGTCGTTCTCTCAGTTTAAGCACATCAGATGCGAATCTTTTGCAAAACAATAGTTTCCTAAATTAATATCCTCTCGAATAACTTTTACATGATTTCAATTTTTTGCAGCAAATAGTTTCTATTGTCAATAAGCATAAAATATTTAATACTGAATATAGAAATTGTTCTGTACAATTGAACATATTTTAAAGCCTGAATTTAAACTTATGACTTGGTGCCCCGTTCGAGTGAAGAGTGTTCTGACAAACTTCTCAAAATGAGCAAAGCAAAAAAGTCAACTCAATCTTTAGAGTAAATAATGGTAAAAGAGCTAGTTTTGAATATCTCAGCCTAAAAACTTAATTCTTAAAGAATGATACTCGAGAAAGAATCAAATAACTCTGCTTAACATATCAGACGTTTGCAGAATACAAGTAATGCTAATTTATCACAACTCGTGACACTTAATAAATAAGCGCAAAAATTTCAAATGCCATAAAGAATATATCTTATGTGAATAATTAAATTTGTATAACTTATAACAAGATGCAGATATTACATAATCTGATTCTTGTGTCATGTGTTAGTCAAGAATGTGCGCACTACTCAACAAATTTAGTTCTCATTGTTTGCATGACTAGTAAATATTTTTGCAATTTAATTATGGCAACTATTCTTCTGTTCTCTCAATTGTATAACAAAATCCATTTTTATTACTTATTTTGAGTTAAACTACAATAGAAAGTAATTTGATATTGTCTGATAGATATTGACGTTTTCCTAAACTTTATTCTCTAAATATCTTTCTATTAGAGTTTTATCTACTTTTTGTCATATTTGAAATAGTATACAATAAATAGCAATTCTAATGCCACACAATGTTTGACAATCGATTTAGTTTAACACTCTTTCCATTAGTGGTCAATAAAATTGAACTTCCGTTCCAAGTAAAAGCTCAGACATCATTTTAGATCTGATTTTGAGAGAATAAAGAAAATCGCTACAATATTCTAAACTTATTTCTACCATTCTAACAAAATATTGATGTTCATCATTTCATAAAAATATCAATTCTCAGTATTCTCATTATTTCCTCATTGATTATCCATATCTGAAAACTTTAGACTATTTTTTGAAGCAAGACTTCAATGCTAGAACTCATTTAAATGTGAATACAAGCAATATCTTATTCATAAGCAGTTCAATCAATAGTTCATAATTTGCAAAAATACCATTTAATTAATAACGATTTTATCTATCATATAGTTTGACTAAAACTTATCGATAATGTTAATTTATGGAATCTAATCAACAAACTTGGATCAATAAATGTGACCAGTTTTCAATTAATAATTTACACTAAAATAAATAAAATAAAAGTAAGTTCGTTACCTATTTCTGCCCTTTAATTTTGAGTTTTTAATGTTAGCTGTAACTATTTTTATTTTGAGATTGTAATTCTTATAATTTTTGAGTTTGAATTTTGAATGAAACAAAAATGTAACTATAATATAGAACAAAATGCAAATCATAATAATTATGTACTAACTTCTAGTTTGAGAAAATGCAATAAGTTTAATCTATAGTACAAACATAAGTCATCTTAACTTTAAAGGTCTTATAAAATTGGCTAAAACTTGTATTCTTAGATTCAATTGACTGTCTCTTTAATTATTAATTTAATTTTTTGAGATTACTTCGAGTAAGATTTGATCTTAAGAATATGCAAATGTAATAATCAATGAATATGTTATTCATAAATTCATATTTTCACTTATAATAGGATTTTATTTGACCTAATTCTATATTTTAGGCGTATTTCTACTCAAAACAACTTTTCGTCTTTCATATTGCATCTGAAAAGTTGTGTTACTTAAGTCATCACATCTCTAGAGAATTGTCTGATCGAAATTTAGGCTGTGATTAGATTGTGTTCTTTCAACTTAATTACTTTTGTAACTCATATAGTCTTTGTATGCGTTTGTTTATTGTAAACGTTAACAAAGCAGTCAATTTGTTACAAATAAATTGTTAATATGTTTAAAATGGGATTTGAAAAAAATAAGTTGGTTCGAATCGCAATTTTCACTTAATATCGTAGTCAAATGTAACGCATATATCGCTCCTAAAGTGCAAAATGTTAAGTCCGCAAAACTGAACAGTTCAAATCTTTTTGACTCAAATTTCATGTAACTCTAGTACGAGTTCCTTCTTCTTGCAGTCATCCGAGAACTATATCAAATTTTCGATCATCAAGTTATCACAAGATAATAAACAATCTTTTTTCCGGATTTACGCGTAATCTTGCTCGGATTTCATAACATATAATATATGAACCAATTATTTTGGCAAAAGACTCGATCTTTATTTTCTGGTGACAATTATATTTTCGGAGAGTTGTTTCTGGCAAAGTTGCATTTTCTAAATGCAATTAAAAGCTTTTCAACATATAGTTATTAATTTTTAAAGTGTGGTCAGTTTTGGTTCAATCCTTTAAACTCTAAATTTGATGATTCCGAAAGTGATTTTAATAATAAATATCTTAAGCTTTAGTGTTTATAGTATTTATTCTTAAAATAAGAAGTGTTTTTATTCTTAAAATGGAATCCAATGGTTACTCTAACATTTTGAAAGCATTTCTATTAACATTCTGTCATATGTTTATACTGAAAGTATCGAAATTTTAGATTTTTGTCTTTTGGGATTTATCTAATTAATTTGACTCGAGTTCATTGTATGATCTGATCAACATTTAAACCATAAGTGAGTGATTGCTCACAATTGTTTATTTTTGTTACAATAATGGAATGTTTTGGCTTATATATAATATTAAGATATATCTAAATTATGTTCTGTATATATGAAAAGCTTATATCAATATTTATTTTCATACAGCCTCTAAATAATTGATAAGATGTTATCAGTGGTTCTATTGAATTAGAGCAGTCATTCCGCATTTCAACTCAGATGATCATTCTTAAAATTAGCATCAATGATGTTATGTAAAGAATGTGCTCAACTTTTAGCGATTATGTCAAAGTCTACGCTAACTAAATGGCATATTAGTACTACTCGTCAACAGATAATGTCAAATAATCGTGTAGTATATCCATGAAAGGCATTGTTAACAAAAAGTTCAGTTGAGTTTCCAGATAAAAATGTTGGTCTTCTTTCCTCTTCGAACATGATTTGCAATTTATGCACGACTGAGTCGCACTGCAAGTCCTTCTAATGGCAAGAATACAACAACAAAAATCAATCACAATTAAGAAAAATATCGACCAATGAATAATCCATTGATATTACGCTCAGAAATGGATCGTTCAATAGTTTATTTAATTCAATGTGAGCTCTGCTGGTGAAGCACTCAAATTTGATTGAAAATAAAATAATTTTCTTTGAAAATTGTGGTTTAAAATGAATTTTTAAACTTGAGTCTATCGGAGATAACAGAGTTAACAAGTTTTTGGTTATCCGTTCTGTTAACACATATCGATTAAATGGATGATTCGATAAGATCTATTCATCGTTGAGGTACCAGAGCATTATACTAATGCTCTGCTTGTATTGAGTGTCATTAAATTAATTAGTTTTTCACATCTACCAAACTTATAACTTTGATATAATATTACTCTAACTTTTGTTTTTACGTTTATTACTGACTTTACGCAACGTTTTGTTTGTTTTCTATACTGTGCTTCGAAATAGTGAATCAAAGTGTGGTTTACTTTATTGCGCATAAAATTAAATACATGTCATATATTTTCTTAAGTACAAAATAAGTTTCAAATGGATGTTTTGAAAAATTAAATTCAAATTATTGAAGATTAAATGAAATCTTCTCATAAACACGTTTAACGCAATCAAAATGGTTTTAAATATGCACATAAATCGTATATAACTGTTGAATTATTACCGTTATTCACGCAAAATTCGTTTTATGCGAATCATTAGATAGTCTCATAGCCGTATTTTCGCTTTGCAAAAGTGCTCTTTTATGCCACAAGTACTGTAATGTTGCTTGTAAACAGTCCGCGCAGTCAGTATCCAAAAATTTGCCCCTAGAAGCAGTCACAGTTTCGTTTCAACGCTTCAAATGTTGTATAATTTCTTTGATTTCAGTTTAAAAAAGAGTTAATCTTTGATTGTAAAAGTGTTGACGAACTAGAATATTAAATGTTTGATTGTTTGGAGCATAAGATAATGCCACAGCAGCCAGACTTTCCCTGTTGCTAAAGAAATTTTTGATGATCATAACTGAAAGTGCAATTGACAGCTGGTATCCTAAAAGTTGACCCGTGAGAAAGTTACATGAAATGCACGATATAAGAAATAAATGTTCCGAAATGATACGTATAATATAAAAGACTTGGAACACTGCAATTTTCATATATTCTCAATATTTTGTGTGTCTATTGCAGTGAAGATTCATTATTATGAATATCATGAAAATGTAAATTTATTTTTATTAAATTAAAGCTTTAAAGCAATATATATATTCTGTTAATTATGTTGGAAAATATTTGAAATTCTTGTTGATTTGGTTTTGCAATAATTGAGTCTATTATTGCAATGCAGTGGAAACGGTCGCATAAAACTGTATTCAGTCTATAATCTTGACTGATATATGGTTTAGTAACTTATACTAAATAATGATCTTCTTTGCTCTTTAATATAAAGTCTTGAACTTTCTTATGAGCTCTATTACAGTAGCGTTTATGACATAATTCAATATGTAATGTAATATATAATTAATCACATGAGAGACAGTTCGTATAAAAACGTTATTCCCTCAGAAGTTGGTTATTCCGAGAGCAAAAACAAAATCTTAAGGAGATCTTAAAGAAAATTGGTTGTCATTTGCATTAATTTACGCATTTCAAATTTTTCAACCAAAATAATTGATAAAATAAATTCTTTTCCGCTCACCTAAACTTCTCCTCAGCCCTCTCTACTTTTGATCATTTTTACAACTGAATGCTTGAATGAATATTCATTTAAATTCAGTTACATTATAAAATAAATGCATAATATATCTTATATATCATTGTATTATTGTATAAAAATTGCTTTATTCCTTAAGGATTCGGTTTTATGTCAAAACTATATTGAGGGGTGAATTGGCGCTTAAGTTTAGTTCCGTTGTTCGTGCTTAAATAACTAAGTGGAAAGTGTATCTTATAAATAATATGCACAAATATAATACGTGTGTGAAATAGTCTTTTACTCTGTATAAGACTTTTTGCTTGAGATGAACGCAAAATTAGCACTATATTTGATTTTAACTTATTTACTAGTAATTGTGTGCGGCTTCATCAGCTTTAATTTCTAGAAATATCCAGTATTACTCGACAACTTGTAAACCAACTGTTAAAGCAATTGAAAAGAACTAAAATAACTTGAAAGCAAGGCATCTTTGGCTTATTAGCTGAAGTACTTAAGTGAATACACTTAGAAATAGTCGATTTACATGCTTTCTATTCCATTCAGTAATAACAAATTATCAAAAAATCTGAACTCAATTCTTATAGTATGATATCTATACCAATTTATTAAATTGAGCAAAATTTAGCTTTTATTAACTTGCACAGGAGTTCCACTTATCGAAATTGGAAAATAAATTTTTTAAAAGAGAAACCAAATTTTAAGTGATCTATAATTCGATTGTAAATAATTTAGAGGTAATTCTCTCAATAATAATCTGTAATTTCTCAACAAAAATTGTAAATGTGAGCCGCTCTTTTCTAGTGAAAAATATTTGATTAGGCGTCGAATTAATCAGGTTTCAATAAAATCATGATTAATGTCTGACAAAACAAGTAATTACGAGTTCTTTTTATCCTAGAATAATATTGTTTGTGTTGATAACACTTTGATTAACATGTGATTACTTTTGGACAATAATTCACAGAAAGTGTATAATGCGATATTTGATCAGTGTCTTTATCTCAGTATTGGTTATCTTAGGAAACATTCTCATAATAATATGACTTTTGGCTTATCTTTAGCTTTCATTTCCTGACCATTTCATTTCTTAGTAAATCCTTCATTTTTCGGGATCCCATTAGATGATGGAAAAACAGGAGCTCCTTCTCCTTCGTGAATCCTTATTGAGTTTGAATCTGTTGTTGCTTAGTTACTGCTGTGTGCGATGCGATGGTCTGAAAGTCAAGTAAAGTAACATCACATCACTAGAAACAAAGTTATAGCTATAAACCTATCATAGAGTGTACTATTTCTATAAGTACTAGAACCTAAGACTAAGTCTTGGTTCTATTGCAAAAGTAGTCAATTTGAAATTAGATAAAATGGATTTCTCTATCACTATTTGTGGCATTGGTTTTGGAGGTTTACTATCTGTGTAAAAGCAGACTCTATATAATTAATTCAAATAATGTATTGAACTAAAGGAATCCGACACATGACAACATTTTCCCATTTCCGCCACACATTTCTCAGAGTTGACATAACACTCAAACTCTCGTTTAAGAGTTAGACTTCAGGTTAAACTGTTGTAACTTTTATACTTGCACTTCGATCGATTCACTCTCTCTAACAATATTATCTATTTCTAAGTATCCACATGAAAACAAGAGATAATTATTTTGGTACCCCTGTAATAGCACTTTCCTGTATTACTAGTATGTGGTTTAAGTTTAAAAGGTAGCTAAAAAATAAGATAAAGCAGCTTGCACCTATGACGAACTAAACTTTTTTATTTGTTCAGAACTTTGAACATAAGAACTTTCGAGAACTTGATAAATATAAATATCGCATCTATTAGATATTCTCAAAAAATTGAAATTTTTCTTCACGTGAGATTAAACAATACTCTTCTTGACATAACTGAATTTCTGTCAATTTTTATCATGCTATTCATGAAAACATTGAGTATTTCACATGTATCTATTATGAATAAGTATTGGATTTGACTTTTGAATCAGCTCTAGCTTAGTATAGCATGCATTGAATTTGTTTAGAGATAACTTCTATATTGTGTTACATGAAGTCTCTGTCGCTTCCCTCTCCCCTCTCGTGCCAATAGAGATTTTGCTTTATATACTTGTCAGTTAATAACGTCGAATTCATAGTCTTGTCAGTCTTCATGTTTCTGCTTTGCCTTTTCCTCTTTTTCAAATACTACATGTTATAACAAGTTTGACACACATTCTACTGATCATAAGTATGTCTCACACTTTGAGCCATTTTCTCATCATTCAAATTACTGTATATACAATTCATCTTTTGTTTATCACATAGTTTCAGTCAATTAGGAATCACATCAATTTATCTAGAATAAAGCGATAGAATATGATTTCATTTTCATATGCAAACTATTTTTTGCTCAACAATTATGCAGAATATTTATTAAATTAAAATACCATACTATTAGATGGAAATTCCAACAACACGTTTAGCTGAATCCTAACAATTCCAAAAAATTAATATTCATCTACTCTTTCATTTATAGGACTTCAATTTTCAAATTAGGCAGTCAATGTTTAAAATCGATCAATAAGTCAAGTCAGACAAATCAATTATGATACACTCTAACAAATCCAATCATATAACTTTGAATAATCAATTATTCTTCAACAATTAACATCAGAATTGTTGTTTAGAACAAAAGACCTTTTACAAATTCATAGAAGTTTTTTAATTTAGTGATAGACTATGATTGAGCTGGTGTTATCCTTGCTTCGATTACGTGGGAAATCGAAACATTATGGAATCTCTAGATTCTAGATAATAGTAGAACAGACAGGCTAAGAAATAGACTCTAATAGATGAAAATATGGACCAAAAGAGACATTCTCAAAAAGTAAGATTCAATAGCTACTCTCGAGTGGCTTTACTTTATTAGAGTCTCTATACAGGAAGTTCTATATTAGGAATTTTGCTCTTATGATCCAAACTCACGAGTGACTACAGAAGGCAAGTATTCAACTATTGATCAAAACCATGAGCAAAGCTTCAAACAAATTAGGGAATCATTTTATTGAACATTTCTACAAAGTAATCAATTGAAAGCAAACATTAATAAATGCTCTCTTTTTGTCAAGTTTCAATGATTTTTAAAAGTTATTTATTTTATTTCTACCAACGTCAAATATTTGTCCAAGCAGACAAATTTTATATTATTACAAGTTTTATCAATTATATGTTGATTATAAGTGTAATAATTGTGGTAATTGTTAAAAAGATCTAACCCAACCTAATCTAAATTTGATCAAAGTTACACATCATTTGATGAATTTTTCTCTCAAAATAATATAGAACATTTACTGTAAAAATTGATTTTTATATAGAGATACGGAGATTGCAATGCATTCAATGAAAATTTAGTCTTAAAAATAGAACTGTTTTGGTTGCAAGATTAAGTTGAAGCAAAACTTAAATCTGCAATTATGTTATGTCAAAATACAAGAATACATTTGTTTTTTATTTCATTATTAATCATTTGCTATTTTAGAGTTTCAATTCAAATAGTAAAAAACTGAATAAGACGATAAAAGTTAGGTTCATTTTGAGAGTAAATCAAATTTTAGCCCTTACAGTTGATAACTTAATTATCGTTGATAGTAACAAGAAAAAGGCCGTTTCTATGCAAATCTGACTGTAGTGCATCAATCTGTTGATTTGTACAATATTTGCCCTAATATATTGAATATGAAATAAGTTTACTCACATTGGATATATTATGTAGGATGAAGAGCATCTTATAACAGCGCTAAATTTAGTTGCTACCGTCAACTATTAAATTTCTGAGTGTACCTAAGTGTAAGAACAAAACTCTCAAAGAATTTATTAAATTAAAAATTTATAGAATTTTCTTTAACAAATCATTTATTTACTTCAAACATAAAAATCAGAAACTGCTTTATAAAAGTATTGTTCAGATTTTTATTTTTAAACTGGCTTGATTGAATCTCGAAGTTTGAAAGTTTTGTAAATAGTTATTGTTTTGATGTTTGATGAGACGTATCAACTATTAGTCAAATAAATTGAAAACAACCTGAATTGTCTTTTCTTTGAGTCGGCTAACAGCTCTGATCAAACAATGACCTCACATTTGTATAAGTAAATAAGTAAGTATAAGTAGGCCTTTCATATTGAAATTAGTGTTTCTATCTCTCGTTCTTCACATTGACCATTACTTTATTATGCTGAGGATATTAAAATACCAAATCGTTAACTTTTTCGATCTTTACTCAAGAAAATTCATGATAAATTTAGCAGAAAGTATACGCTATATAAGATCCATTACAAATCGATTTTAACTAATATTCAGTAAAGATTTTATTCTTGCTGGATTGCGATTCTAGACTGCTCGTAGTCTATAGTTTTTTGTCAATTCTAACTATCTTTTCATTCCTTAACATCATTCAACATAGTAATAGTGTTTCAATACATGTGTTCGATTGCAAAATGAATACTTGAAAACATGACGTGCAAAGCAATTTTGAAAAACTGAACTCAGTATTTACATTAAGAAATATAACAAATCGAAGCACTCACTTCTTAAATAAGTCGTCGCATACAAAACACATTTGTAAATGCAAACTATAAGAGGAATTTTTGTGCCAATCCTGCTTTAATATGAAAGTATATATAAATGCGTTTCACACATGCAAAGCAAAGCAAAGAGCATCAAGTGATTAGATATTGTCTCAAAAGAAAAGTGATGGTTTGGGGGATACGGGCTATTTGCGAGCAAATGCATGTATAAACAAAATTGGAAACACTACTTTTTCTATTCTTTCACTATCGATATGCGTTTTGCGAAACATTTAGTGTTGAGTTCTCCAATAAGTTAGTGGACATAAGAAAATAGCCGATCATTAGATAACTTGGCTTTTAGTGAAAATAACAACTTTTTCCTGTACTTTAAATGAGGCTCTTTTTCCAACTATAATAATGTATGAAAAAAGTCTAGCATCAGATAAGATCACACAAGTTATTGATTTCTATTAGCCGTCAAATGTGTTTTATTTTTGTAGCTAATAAGACAATGTGTAATATGTTATCCCATATTATATAACGCCAGTTACTATATGTTGAATCCTCTCAAAAATCAATCATTCAAAAAACTAATAGACTGATTATGCAATATTCTGGTCAGAACAATAACCGAATAGTGGAGTATAAAATATCTAAAGCCTTTCAACATACTTTTATTAACATCAACTTCAAACTTTGAGATTATTTTTAAACTTTTATCAATACAGTCTATCCCTAATATAATAGACCCGCTTATAGTGAAAACTCGGTTGTTGCTAAGCTTTCCTGTACATCGATATTGTAAATAGTATCGATTTATAGTGAAATATTCTAAAAAATTGAAAAGATCTCATTTTTGTAGAAATCTGATGAAAGTGACAAATTTATCAAGATATTGTTAATATATAAAAGATAAAATCACTACAACTTTGCTCAAATTTCACAAATTTATTTTTCCAGAAGTTATAGAAAAATTTTGAAATTATTGCTTCTAGCTTAGACTTTGAGCAGTTAGATTCAATTGTATTATAAAGGCATTTATATAGCTTCGTGAGAGCATAACCTTCAAGTAGTTTAAGTTCGCATTCCCTATAAGAACGTTCTATAGTGAACGCTTTTGGCTACATCACAATATCTGGAATAGACTGTATTAAATTGTGCCTCTACTCAATAGTTCTAAAAAACCAGAAAAAAAGAAAATGAATTTCAAATTAATAAAACTATGAAAAATACCACAAAAACTAACTTATCTTCATCCTTGTAATTATTTTTAACCAGAAATTCTTATATTTGCGAGAAATTGTGATGAAAAGTCATTTTCTGTATTCGATAGCTGCTTATAATAAAAGCAGACGAAAACATATATTCTGAGCTTCATAATAGCAATGCTATAAATGTATTTTATATTTACTCAAAAATCTGATAAAATTTAGTATTCATGAGTTACTATGATTTATGGCTCAATGCACTATTTTTCAACTTACCCTTAATCTAACATTTTGTTGCTATACTTTTGTACATTATATTGTAAAATAGTTAATAAAAAATTTTCAAATACTTTTTTTAAGTAAAAGCTTGAAGGTTTTGCAAATAGTTAACTTGAAATAACTAACAATCCAAAGATCTAATATAGCAGCTGACAGTTTACTTGTGTTTAAACTAGAAATGTTCGGTCCAATGCTATAAGAGGGCATTTGTTTCGGCAACCATCAATTTGAGAAACGAGTCCAAAAATTTACTGATTTATGAGACAATTTTTCTACGAATCAAGATTTTTTCGGCAAAATTGTTCAGTGTCTAATTTTATGGTATAAGCTACCGTTTTAACTCAAATTGACTCAAAGCCTGTTGTTAAAATCAGAATTGACTGTTAGAAATGCTTGAGATTCTGTAATTTTTGAAAAATTGAATCAATTTAGCAACGAAAAACTATTTTTTCAGTAAGTCAAATTTCATTACTTGCAGTTAGTTTAAAATATTGAAGTATTTAAAATGACACTAAGGGCATAGAAGAAATTGTCAACAATTTTGAAACTTAACCAAACCTTCAAATTGGTATTCGGTCGAAATTTAAATAAATTTAATAAACGATATTTACAAAAGAATTATTGAGAAGTGAAAGCCAGGACGAAATGTATACTTGATGTCTATTATATCCTGATTTAAAAAACGTTAAACTGACCAAATGGTTGGTTTCTTTTGAAAGTCGTGGGAAGCTAATTGTTTTCTGAGAAAGAACTCGAGTTGTTTAGCGAATCTGTAGTTCCCCTTTGGGTGAATAACGTATCGTTAGACCTTATTTTTTTATTAAGTATCGAAGAATGCGTTGCAATGCTCTTATGGGAGAACAGCATCTGTTTTGCGATCGGCTCCAAAATAGTCGAAGTAACACAAGTTGTCGTCTTTAATTAACAGCTATCAAATTGGGTTTTGGAGTATTTTTGTGCTGAAAAGGGTGTCTGATATTTAACTATAATGTGTTGTTATAGTTAGTAATTTTGAAGCAATGTTTATCCGCATGCTCTCAAACACCTCATCTTTTTAATGCTATTATTATTACGATAGCGAACGCCTTAAAATTCTCTTTTCACGAACTTCTGTTCATTTTTGTTTTCAGTAGATTTAAACACTTATTATTGTGCATGCATTTAATGATAGCAAATTATCATTCATTAGTCTCGAATTTTAAATAGTATTAATGATAACATTAATAACAATTAATGATATACATGTAAATATGCTGTCATTTTTCTATCAAATTTGCAAATGACAACTTTTCGCTATTAATTTTTTGGTGGTGTTATGTTAATGACTTTCTCAGCGTTAGCTCAACACCAGATGTATTGATTTGTGATGAAAAAAGGTTAATAATAATGCGATCTTAGACTGATTATCAACTAAAGGTAAGTCATCAAAAAACAGTCCATATGTCTATCGAATACAGTTTTAAACCTGAATTCTTCAATCCAACTTAACTTTGCTTAATATAAAGTATTTCTGTGTTTCTAAAAAAAGAATTCGTATAATATGGAAGTGAGTACTCGGTTTCGAGGCATAACGAGCTATATTTGTATTCATCCCACACAGACGTGAAGCTGATGAGTGAGGACTCAGTCGAACAGAGTTTAGAGTTAAGAACCAGGGAGAGAGAGAGAGAGAGAGAGAGAATGCGTTGTGAAAAGAGTTAGGAAAGAAAAAGTCAACTAAGTTTGCATCGAACATGACATAATTCAGTCTCTCAATAAGATTCGTAACTCTCCTGTATTTCTGGCCCTTAAAGTCCTTTTTGCTTGAACTTTTTGCAAAGTCAGTATTAAATTGACCCTTGAGATGATATTTAGGGCTTATCTGCTGAAAAAAATGATTGAAGAAAATGTTAGGTTTGATGCAGTTTGTAGTGAATCCCAATTCTCACAACACTCCTATTCACTATTACTTCTACTTTTTATGCACTCCTTATTCAATGCTAAGTTTTTGTTCTTTTCATGTTAATGTTATTGCAAAGTTTTCATTTGAAAGCATCTACAAATAGGTTACATTCAAATAGATTGCATATATTATTATTCATTTTATTCTTAAATAGTCTCAATCCAACAAAGTAAAAGTCCAAGTCAACAACAGACAATTCAAAGCAATCACTTTAAATTATACTTTTCAAAATTCAATTCTCATTACGTTCCCAATTATGTTGATGTGTTGTCTTAATTTATACTCTGACAGCATGACTATTAAAACTAGTTTTGCATCGCTTTGAAATTTGACAAGAATCCAGTGTACGAAAGAAAACACTCATTTTGCTAATTCTATTCCTTATCAGTAGTCAAATTTAGACAATAAGTTAAGTAGTCATTTATTAATTTGTAAATTCAAATCAATTCTTAAAATCCAGATAACTTTATAATAATAACTAAATCACTATCTTTTAATAAGGCCATAAATATTTTTATATTGCATGTTAAATGAGCTCAAATCTATGCAAAATTATTATTTTGATTGGTATTTTTTGTGAAATTGCAATTATCCATAGAAACACACTATAAGCCAATAACTAACGAGATAATGGAAGCATTAGTCGTTTGATTCCGTAGAAAAATGTACATTCTTGTAATGAGCGTGTTGTATAAGACGTTCAAATAGGAAATATTTATCTCTGAAGAGGTCAAATTTTTCTCTACTAACACAAAGTCTTATGGATATAAACTAAACTATTGGGACATATTCGTAATAATACTTTTATATTAGTAAATAGAATAGGTTTACTTGACCTGTTACTTAATGTTAATAAAATGTAAGACTGACATCATAGTGTGATCATATGAAGTTCTCGTTGACAAATTCCTTTCTTTGGCTTTTACTACTCTCTAACTGATTTAGCTTATTAATCTGATTTGTGAAGCTAACATTTTTCCATTATCGGCTCTAGTCAACTTTTTTCATGAATCTCTATTGGGCTTTTCTTTGATTTGTCACTTTGACACAAAGCGCAATCTTCTTGTTCTGTGATTCAATTGGTAGTACTGCTCTCTGAATATGTTGTCACTTAGTGTTTCTTAAATAATGAAAAGAGTGATGTTTTCCTCAACAATGTCAACTATTTGCTGTCAATTGTTTGCTATTTTGGCTTATTATTTAAGAAGTGTGACCGACATTCAACTTATTTACACTTCAAAGTTGATAAGTTTCTACTCAAAGTTGAACAAAATCACAGCTATTTTTATTGATTACTTAACATGTTCTTAAACGATTCCCTGTTATTCAAAAATGCACCATTTTTATATGAATAATAACAAATCACTGAATCTTCACTTCTTAATGGCTCCAGATTTTGAACATAAACCTGATCGCAATAACTATAACTTTTGAGGAGTATTTGGTTAGATTGAAGAACATCCTCGAAGTATTTTTTCTCGTATCTATAGAATTTGATGTTAATGAAATTTTTAGATCTGGAACCCAAAGAACACGAGATAAATCACATGAAAGCTCTGATAGTTCAGTGTAGGAGTTGATAAACTTTTGAACTTCAGTATCTTTTTGTTCATTGATTTTTCAGAGTCTTGCAAGAAGTTGGAAACACAAAATTAATATTCTGTTTCTGAGTAACGAGTGCTTTAATTCAGCTTTGATTTGAAGGAATGCAATCTTAGAACAGAAAAGTTATTCATTAAAATGAAGAAAACAATTTGTCTTCAAATGTAAAAGAGTTCTTTATTTTAGTTGATGAATAGCCTGCAAAATATGCACATTGTTTGTAGTTGTAGTTGTCTCCAAACACTAATTTGATCATTGTTAATCAAAGTTGTCATTTTAGAAAGTTTTACCAACTTATTGGATCTTTTGTTGATATTGTTGTGAGTACACTAATTCTTTCTTCAGAAATCAATTATTTTATTTTGCTTTAAACCAAAGCTTGAGCTCATTAGCATTCTTTAGATTTTGTTTTAATACTTTAGTAATAACTATGATTTAGAGTTTAATTTGAGAATAAGCTAAGTTAAATGAGAGATAGGTTGGATTTGTATTCATTACTGTTAGATTTAGATAAGTCAAATTTGTTCTGGGCATTTCGTGCAGCTATATGTCATTCTTATTGTCTGCTTTATATCATTTACTTCACATTAGGTCTGTCCGTCTTATTCAAAAGAATAATTTATTTGGAATGTTTCAAAATCGATCAATCATTGATACGTCGTCTGAAAAAATTGTATGAAAAATAAAAGATCGAACAAATGCATAGAAAGTTTGAGTGCAGTACTTTATTTTATGGGTTGTTTCCAAAATTTAAATTTCAGAGTAAGTAATGCGACAATACATTCAGTACCATAACCAAAGAACAGACTTATTGGCAAATATGGATTGCTCCAAGTCAAAACTTCACAACTTCTCAATTCACTACCCAGTCAACCTTTAGTTAAATCCAAAACTGGGGAATCAAATTGATTTCGCAGAATAATAATCAAATAAATATTGTATTATTTTGGTACAAATTACTGTTCGGATTGTTTTCTACCAAAAATAGCGTCATTTGAATGCCAAAGATGAAATCGGCAATATTTGATGCGAAGTGTCGTGCAACGACTGAGACCCTACTACCTAGTGCAAAGCTACTAATAAGTTACATAGAAGTTAGACTTATGCAAAAAGCAATCAAATTGTTATTCTCTATAGTTATTTATCGTTTAGTAGTATTGCCAGATATGTCCTTTGTTTGACCCTTTGCCTTGTTGTGTTATATCTGATTTATCAAATTAGTTGTAGGAATTGTTGGCCCAGTAAAACTTATCTTAAACATTCTATATAAATGCCATTCCTTCAATAATAACAGAGTTTGTGCATTGCATTCAATGTGAAGATGTATGTATAAGTCTTCAGGCCTACCGCACCATCGAATTGCATTTGATGTATTCTCTATTTCTCCTCTGAGAATACTTGCAATGCGTTGCGATCGTCTAATTTGGACAATCAGTGAATGGGTCCACAAATCCGGAAATTGTGCGACGAGAATGAGATGAATCGCTAACTCATCTATGGATGAGATAAACTGCATCTCACATATTGATAGGCTGTGTATATGCCTTCATATTTTACCTAATAATATATTATTTCCGGCCACAAGTTTTATGTAATAGTAAGTCATTATATGGGTACAAGAATAGTGAAGAAGCTTTGTATTTGTTGTTTTTTTTACAAACCATCCAAACAAAGCGCTATTTTAATTAACTTGAATGAAATTCAATCAAAATAGAGTTAATGAAAAAACACCAGACATATTGTTATTTTTGTGCAACTTGTTACTTAATATCCATATGAAAATATTTATTTAATGCATTTATCCCGAAGATATACCTTTATGCGTTTTGAAGAGTTTTATCAATTTGTGCATTATTCAAATGGTATCACACTTATGAGTAGTAAAGTTTGAATTGAACGCATTGCTTTTAGTTAACACAACATCGTTATGCTTTTCCAACAATAACATTGAGAACACCTTCAACTCGACGCTTTGCTTATCTAATTTGCCTCAGGGTTAAGGCATTTGATAAAACATTGAATTACCGTTTCAACAAGACTAACGGTTTTGATACGCTTATGGAATAACTTGTTGTATAAAATGTATATTTATATACACACCAGTAGTGGTTCTACTACTCTAAGTAAAGTTCAGTTATCACAAAATGTATGTAATATTGTGTTTCAGCAAAAATTCTTCACTCAAAGTCTATTTTTCTAGAAACACTTGCGCGAAAAAACATTTTATAGAGATATTTCATGATCACTTTGACATCTCATTTCAAAACAAATTCTTTTATATGGCCTACACGTACTGATCATTTCTTTTCTTTTGATCCGTTAACTTATAACAAGCCGTATATTGTTGTAATGTATAGATTGACGTTAACGTATATTAGTGGATGTTGACCAGTAATGCTTATTTGGCAGTGAAACTCATGATAATTACCTAAAACCCTATACAGTCACAGCGAGAGAGTGCCCACATATTCGCATCTTGCTCGGCATCACATTCTCATATCTAAATATCGGGCACACATTGGGCTTCAAACCATTCAAAGTGATCAATCTTTATTACATCAGAGAAAGAGAGAGACTTTCAGACACTGTAATATGATTCAAACCTGGGATGATATATCTGTATATGGATGAACGCGTCTTTGAATACAAATCCAATAATAGCGTGTGCATTGTGTCTATGAATATTGACCAGCAAAGGGGGAGTTTGGCGTCAATTTATTCTGATTTTCCTAGACCTTTTTACATACAAGCTATTCTTCGATATCTCTAAATAATATCAAGACATGAGCGAGATCTACTACTATGCAACTTATTTTTTAGGAACTCTTTTTTAGCTATTAAATAACAGATTCATGTTTCAAAGTCTGTTCGTTACTTATTCTGAAATTGCCAACAGTGAGCTCTCGGATTCTTAAATTTAATGCCTAATAATACTGTTGGTGTTCGCGTTATCCTACACACTAATAGGATTTTCATGTTTGACAAATTCATAGAGAAACCATCATAGAGTTAGTGATAAAATAAATGCTATTAGCTTTTCATATAACAGAGGTTTTTCTAAATGCTAGCTTTTGCATTATGAATGATAAGCTTATATTTGAGTAACGTATCATAAATTTATAGGCCATTCATAGAATTGAAGATGGAGATGGTCGGCAACCGTGTATAATTACTAATATGTTATGCCATTTGTTTCGCCGCCAATGCTATATCACGATGACTTAGCAGTAAAAAACTGTTTATAGCCATGAATGTGCACAAAAGGCAACTTTCTGTGAGATTTATTTATCATACAACTTACTGAGAATATAACTTTATTACTTGTTAAGCAAGTTTCATAATAATTTCACTTTTCATTTTTTATTGATCATTAATAAGACGAATATGCCTATAGAGCAGTGCATTAAATGGGAATCATGTGCATTAGCTTAATGCTAACAGACTTGTTTGGATGTCTTCTATCAAAGCAGTAGCGATAGTGATTGCATTTATACGCAATGATGCTTTGAATTAAATTGTTCCGTTGGGTCTCACCAGTTAGTAAGCATCTACAGTTAGGCTTTAGTTGACATGCAACCCGATGCGATACGACTTGTTGGGTCATCTACACCATCGCTTCGTCAAATCTTACAAATAAAACTTTATATCGATCTGATAGAAGGGTTGACCAAATCCTGTGAGAATTTCTCATCTTGTCTTTCAGCATAAGGCTTTTCTGCTTCTATTCGACTTTCATAAAACAACTGTTTTATAGTCTGTCACTTTACTTCTCAGGTTATAAATCATAAGCGATCATGAAGAAGAAGAAAAGCGCTAAAGAAGTTGAACCAAAACAACTACTTTTGTCAACAGATAATTACTGTGATAGACTCAGACAATCACAATATTCCGATCAATTTGACCGCTCCGATGATCACGAATGCAAAATTGGAATATATGGTTGGAGAAAGAAATTTTTGTATATTTTGATTATATTAATCGCAGCGTTGGTTATTCTTAATGCAGCCCTAACTCTTTGGATCATTGCAATGCTTAACTTTTCTTTGGTATGAAATCAATTGATTCATAGAGTTATATTAATTATTTAAATCTTTATTAGTATGGACTAGGTAACATGAAAGTCCATTCTGATGGTTTGACATTAAGTGGAAATGCTTTTATTGATGATCAGTTGTTTGCCACTTCAATCAACTCTAGAAAGGTATCAATTTTCAACACATTAAATCCCTTTCGATCACTTTTTTACTTTAGTCATTTGTATGGCAATCTTTCAAGACTAACTAATTGTTTGCTCAGCAATTGTCAGATCATTACATGGTTAATCAGTTTTACACAGACTGTTCGAAATGCTCCAACTGAAAAATCATTAAAAACCTACCTTTAAGAGATAATTTTATATAACTTTCCTTCTTATAAATCGATAGTCTTAAAATCTTTCTATTCAAATACGAACTTAGTTTGCATTATTTAAAAGCTCGATCTGAGAATATAAGTATAAATGCATAGCAGAAACCTATGGCATACGAGCAGTTACTCAAATGAAGTTATGAGTGTTGATGGATAGTTTTCTATTATTGTACTTTTAAAAATGAATCTAATTGTGTCGACGAAATACATTTGACGCACTCATTAACGATCATATCAGGCTTGATAAGTGCGTCAAGCTCTGTTTTGATTATTTTTTTAGAATATTAAGTTTCGAATATAATTTAAGCCAATAGAAAAATGCATGTGCCCCTCAGCCAGTCAATTAATTACCTTCATTTATGAAAAAGTAAATTAGTTTATTAGTTATTTTTTAATTATGGATAACTTCGGTTTCACAAGTTTAAAACAACCTGAAAATATAGATTTTTCGTAAAGTGTCGTAGAATGTTTGAATTTTAGACTGCTATTTGAAAACTATGAAAAGAGTTTTTCAGGTTCTCAATAAGACCTTTGAATTAACGAAACCATGTTATAAAAGAACAAAATACTTCTTTCCTGATCAAAGCACTGGAATAAGAGTTATAATTGAACGTAATAAAAGAGAGCCATACTAATTAGCAAGTACTAAAAGAGCAAAAATTTTTAATTTGATTTAATTATGCCATTAACAAGCATGTTACCAGCTTAAAGTATTCGAATATAGTTGAAAAGACATGTTCTCCGGGTATAAACCCATTGAGTGTGATACTCTCTACTTTGCTATAAGTGATGCATATTTTTCAGAAGTGTGTCATTTAATTGATGTTTTCAAAGGTAGCCTAACTCAGTGTACACAAATTAATTATACTAATAAACTAAAATATATGAGAAAGCGATATCGTAATCAACTTCTGCTCGTACCTTATTTTTTAAACTAATTAGTCTATCTAAATGTAAATTCTAGAATTTTTTCTTACATGTTTTATGTGTATTTGATTGATACCTATCGTAATGAATGATCAAGATTTGTTAGGGTTAATCAACCAGATATAACGAGTCATAAACTCAATCAAATGGATTTGAAAACTGTAGTTTAGGATGTTTTGACGACTAAGTATAGCACCAATCAAAAGATTATCGAAGCCTCACCAAAATGGTTTGCTTCGGCTCAAGAATATAATCCATCAAAAATTATACTTACATTGCGATTTAGACCTCAATATTTGAAAGTTTGAAGCTTGAAAAATGTTTTTGATTATATGAGTAAGACATAGAGTTTTGTTCACTTAAGTGAATCATGTAAAGCATTCGCTTCGAAAATCTATGCAAATATTCTTTTACTTAAATACCATTTTCTATGCACCAAATCTTACGTCAAGTTCTATTCAAAGATAAATTATGGTGTATCATAGAGTGTATGGTGTATCCTTTAGATTAAATCATCAATTTTTAAAGTCGATTAAAGTTTTCTCTATTAATAGGGTGACAGTTTAAAGATTCAATCGAATGAGAATTTGACTTTGTTTGCGAGGAGTAATGACGGAAACATTGTTAATAAAATTTTAATCGGAAACTCGAAATTAAGTGCGATATCTAATGATTTCCGTATAAAAGGACAAAACGGGCAGTTATTGTTCGGGGTCGACGATAAAAAAGTGACGATAGCAACAGACACTCTCAAAGTTGACAGTAAGTCATTAACAAAAATTATATGTCATTTTAGTAATTAATTAATTTAGTTATTAAAGTCTTAGTTTTTATAATTAATGTAATTAATCATTTGAAGACTCCGGAGGATTAAGATTCTCGGGATCCATTCAGACGCCACTGATTCAAGCGAACGCTTATGAAGAACTGAAATTGATTTCACCACAGAGGAGAATTCAAGTTAAGGCACCGATGAGTATAGCAATGGAAACAAGACTCGGAGATTTCTCAGCCATCTGTTTAAAAGATTTACGACTGAAGTCAAAACAGGGAAAAGTATTGTTTATTAGCATAACATTAGACACACACCGTTTCTAACAAACAATTCTTCTTTCCTATTCAGATAACTTTGGAATCATCAGATATACAGCTAAGGAATCTGAAAGCAGCATTACCGACAAAAACAAATAAAGCAAAATTATATCCAAATGTATATCAATTGTGTGTTTGTGCTGATAGCGGAAAGGTTTTTATTGCAGCAGCAGATAAGGAGTGCGCTGCAGATGAAACAATTTGTGGGCCAACACCATAGTTCGATAGCTTTAACTATGATAATGCTTTAATACCCTAATTATAAATCCTTACGTCTGCAATTCTTTAATTCGTTTTTCCCTTCTTATCTATTTTTGTATATCATGACTCGTCCATCGAATATAACTTTTTGAAAAGCTTTCAATTTTTATAATTCTTACTTGAATTGACTAAAAGCAAAACTCGACTCTATCCATTTCTGACTGATCAAATTAAATATTTTGTAGACCTTATAATCAAAATTGTTTCCATTAAACTGTTGTAATTCTAGTCAATATTATCTCTTTTATTTTAATGCAAACATTGTTTGGTTTTAAAATGAAAATCTCAGGTTATGTCTGAACCAGTACCATGACGTTTCTCTCTTTCAAACAAAAGGATGGAGGTGCGTTTCAATCGCTACCTTGGCTCTTAACTTTTGCATTATAGCATAAAAATCTGTATAGCTTTTCAATATTTATCAAGCTTATTGCAAAATATCGGTTCTTTTAATCCTTTTACTAGCATTTAATATACTAAGGAAGGAAGAATTGAGTGCCTAAGGAACTATCCTTCGGTCTTCCTCTATTTGAAGGAACCTTCAAATAGAGGAATCTTAGAAATCTGAAGGAAGGAAAATGGTTCCTTATACGTTGTCACTATCATTTGTTTCTTTCCATTTGTCCTCTTACTCGGCTGAAGAAGGAGACTTGAAGGGACTTCAAGAGAGTAGGGATATATTCTTACACATAAAACTAGTTCATGAGTTATTATCACATGTTTATGAGATTCTCAATATTAATCTTAATGATGTATCACTTTTATTTTTGAGTAAAGTTCATACCACTTATCTTGAGAGAGAGAGAGAGAGAGAGAGAGAGAGAGAGAGAGAGAGAGAGAGAGAGAGAGAGAGAGATCATAATCATCCATTTATTTTTATAGATTTCTAAATAGTCTTTTCAACTAAAAGTATGTCGATTTCCAAATTATAACTTTCGAGTTTTTTCTCAAACTAACTAAGTTTTAGGTAGCTTTAACTTCACTAAAAGCCTATTGTCACTACAAGCACCTTCAATAATATCTTGAAATGTGAACTCAAAAATTTGGGTTAATTGGAACATTAGATTAGGATTTGTCGGAGCTTTACATTTGGTATGAGCTAACGCTCCAGATCTTAAGAACTTTTAGATATATAGTTGAGGTCGTTTGAATACTCAAATAGAACAACCATTTATTCAAAACTGTAAAAATAACAAAATATATGATGGAAGGTATAAATATGAAAATCTGAAAGTGAAATTAACAATATTTCTTTTTCAGCATATTCCTACTCCAAACTCATTGATAATTGAGGTGTCTTTGACTAATATTATTGTTGTGATCGCATCTGACTAGAATGTTATATTATTATAACATACTTTACAAAAAGGATAACATCAACTTTCATAAAGCGGTGGATTTATATTTAATCCTAAGTGATTATTACAATTCTTTATCTAATTTGACCTTTGTTTGAGCTTCTCTATTCCTATTAACATATCTTTACTGGTATTCGTCATTATCTTTATTGCTCAACAGAATAGAGCATTTGATAATTCTTGGTTTAAATGTTTTAAGTTCGAAGCTTTTGGTGTTTGTGCAGTCAAATTTTAAATTCGTTAAAATTCTTTTATCCTTGCAAACAGATGTTATTGTTCAAAAATCTCACTAATCATACATTCAAAGTTTAATATTTTTATAATTCATTATAATATCAAATTTTCTTATCTTACAAATAACACTAATTCGTAAGATTACAAAAAAGATTCTTTTGCTAATGTCATAAGTTTTGGCTCAACATCTCATTTGTATGACTTTTAAAAATGATATATGAATGGAGTGCTACAGTTTGTTGCACATATATTAGAATTTTCTTTTCTAAATTCAGAGTAAGCTTCTGTAGCAAGAATTCAAATGCTTTTATACTGAACAAATAACTAAACTCAAACTCTGGACGCTAGTTTATATCCCAAGCTTTCTTCAGTTTAAACAATTGAGCCAATTGAAACACTACTTATCAGTAAAGACATGAAAGATATCTATTCACCCACGCATTATATGCCAAATGTTTAAAGTTTGTTTCCCCAAAATTTGCCCTAATTATGTCAATGCCTTTACAGCCTATCAATATTCTAACACAATCAATCAATGACTGGCGTTATTATTGTGGATCAGTCGGTAAAATATGTTTATGCTACCTTTCGTTTATAAAAGCAGTATTGAAGACAGGGAACGAAATGTTCTCATACCTCACATAATTTGTGAATAAATACATATATTTCATGGCTTTAGTTATCGGGTTCACTAAATGCATATTTGACTGTTGACAACACATGTTGAACTAATTAAACTTTGATTGGTCTGAGTAGAAATTTGCACTGATTTTTATTATCTAAACTGATGAAATTAATTAACTGAAAAATTTTCTAAAAGTTAATACTACTTCTCACTTACTTGAAAGCTAAATCCAATACTAGAAATCACATTTCAGATGCATTTGTACTATTTTAAGCTCTTTGGGAACTCTGGAAAACTTTGTGTAACTGTGAGATAATTACTTAAACTCATTTGATTAAGAGTTCTACTTTTTATATTGATTGAAAAGAACACACTAAAATGGGCCAAATCTAGAAGATAAGTGTTCGACACTTTTTCATGACTGCAGGAAATGTTAGAAATGTAACTTTGAATTATCATAGAATTCAGATATCATTAACGAGCAATAAATTATATTAATTAAGGTCACATAAATCGTAGCTTCAAAAGTTTTGCATCAGTTTCTCAACCTGTTTCCAACTCTAAAAAATTAAAACTGATATGTTTTCAACAATTCTCACATAAGATATTATATATGATATGCTATTTATAACATTTGGTAACATTTAATTAGTAAGATTTGGGAATAATATTCAACTAGATTGTGGAAACGCAAAAGAGAGTGAATTGCGTGAAAGTTTGCATTTGTGAATGAAATAATTTACTACTGAAGTATGCGTAGTAACGCAAAGATGATTAATGTGAAAAATGATATTTAAAACAATGCTAAAGTCAGTTGCCTTAGGCGTTACATAAGATTGACTGATTAAGAATTACGCTTCCGTTACAGTACTAGACATTAAGACGACTCAACCTACAGTTCAATTTTTAGGCGGCTAATAGTCCAAGTTTAGACTTGATTGTCAAGGTTTATAAGTGAATCCCAGGGAAAGAGTAGACTTGACCCCAACATCAATTGTTGATCTTCCCACCATTAAAACTACAGTTAAGCATTTCAAAACTGTTAAGACAAGATCAGATAAAAATGTTCTCTGCATTAGAGCATTAATATTCATGATAAATTGGCACCACAGTGACACAAATTAATAAACATTAGATAAAAAAACGTTGAGTGTTAAGTATAGTGCCATAATTACTCAGTCACATTAATAGATAAATCTATTTACGACTATTCAATATTAATATAACATAAACCGTATTTTTATCATGCATTTTATCACAAGTATTTATTAACTCAACATTCCATTAATATTTGAGCTTTATTACACATATTATGAATAATAAGATGAATTGTTCAATTAAAACGATTAAATTTAGAGTGGAGTAAAAATAAGTTATCATTATAGAGAACAAGAAGTCTTCAAACAGTTGATGAGAATGCGTTGTATGACTTATTCTAGTGAAAATCTCATATCTTTAAAGACAACACTCTTTATTAAACTTATCGACAACTTCCTAATGAAAATAGGATTGGTTTTAGATAAAACAGAAATACGATAAGACTTAATTTTGGATATAAAAAAGTTGTGATATGATACAAATAGTTTCACATGAGGGCAACACTTGTCGTTCGACTCGTCAATGCGCTGGAATTTCTTACGTCACAGCGTATTGAACACAAAAAACACGTTATTTGGCGCTCAGGAATGAATAACTAGTGAAAGAGCGTAAACTATGGCTTCAATGCATTGAAAATATTTGTAGTGTTTTATCATTATTTGTGTTCAATTCATGTTTATTTTCATTCATTTGATTGTCAATTTTTACAACCCTAAGTGTCAAATATTTATTTATTAATAATTGAATTCATTAATTGTTGTCATTATGTGGACTAAAGTTTATTTAATCGATGAGATTCATAATAAATGATTAAATTATTGCTAAATAAGGTTTGTTTAAGAAATGTATTTCTCTATCGATAAGTAATACAAAGATATCTATAGTTTATCTCTCAATACAAAGTGTTTGTTTCATATGAAAAAGTGTAGTGAGGGACCAATAGTGTGATTCAACTTGACTGAGCTTCACTGTCCAAATATTTTGCAGCTTTTCTACCTATACTTATATTACTCACTCATTTCTATGTAATTGTTTTGTTTTTTGTTTCAGTTATTATTGCATTTCTTTTTTACATGTAATGAAACTGTTTATCATTTGTTTGAATCTGAATGAAATGCTCGCAATGCTTTCAGAATACATTCAGAGATATTTAACTCATTCTTTGCTTTTTATCGAAAATGTGATCAAAAAATGCTTTATATTTAAAAGCGTGTATTAAATGTAATTTCGTGACTCGAATTTGCAATTTTCTAAAAATGAATAATTTTTATAAGCAAATCTAAACTGACTTTTGAACAATTGTTTTATCTTAAGGTAAAATTGAAGTTCAATTACTTATAAAATGTTTTCGCACTTTTCATGTCTTAAGAAATGCATTTTTTAAAACTCGTTTTAATAATTGAAATTCGAAACTTTCAAATTCAACTTTCAATAGAAACTGAATAACAACAAAAAGCTTTAAGAATCGATTCAAATGTTTTCTTTCCTAATAATCACGAATTCGTAGCTGATCAAAACTTTTTATCATTGCTTTTAAGATATTTTAAGCAGTTTTTCTTAAGTATCATATCATTGAACAAAACTGATGATGAGTTGAATGATCAAAATTTGTTTGGCAAAAATTTGAACGCTTATGTTCTTTCGTTCAAACTAATATAATATCTCATCATATCTTATATGATGAGAGAAAATATAAGATTGAAAAAAATATAAAAATAGTTTGTATAGAGGGAAATGCTAAAAGTAAACGATTATTATTATGATTGCCTTAGAGTGACGCTAAAGGGAGAGATTTTTTCCCAATAAGTGATAATCTTTTAAAACCGGCTAATAATTGAACGGTTAATATCTTTTTATATTATATAATCTGGCGAAAAAAGCTGAACAAAACTAATGAAAAGCAAGCGATAAAACAGGATTTCCTCGACTCTAATTTCCTGACTTAGACTGGAGTAGAGATAGCGATGACATTAAGTTTTAATTTGCCAATTGAAAGACAACGCTTTTTCACGTTTACTGTTGATGTCAAACTCATATATTGTCACTCGATCGCAATGACACTCACTCTGCTGTCATTTTAATGCTAATACAAAGTGAGAAAACTTCATTTAAATGACAACTTGATTATTAATTAAGGAACAGTTGACTGAGTTGCTTTGCTTAAATTCATAATTAATAACTAATGTCTTAGTAAATGTTTGTCTAACATTTAATGACTATCTTTCTCTTTCAATTATCTCTATTCGTGTTTTATTACTATTTTATCGTCTGCAATATTAGCATAAAGTTCACTCATTTTTTATCGTTATCTTTCTTAATAATTGCAATCTTTATATCTTCAGATGACAGCTGAAGGTAGACGTAGTGAAGTCATTCTATTGGATGGCAGAAGAGTTGAGCTCATAATTCAGGTATAGTTTGCTTTTTTCAATTTACTTTAGATAGCAATAAGACTCATAATCGTTTAAACCAATTAAACCTTGTCTTAAATTGAGTCTCGCAGATACTGTAGTTCTGACGAAACTATCAAATTAACGGTTATTTTCTAAAATTTAGCCAAAATTGTTTGCTGGCGATCTTTTTGATATTGTGTCCTCGCATTTCAATCTAAAAGAAAAAGAATATTTTGGCTTGGCCTTTTTGGACGAGACGTAAGTGAAACACACCCTAAATATTTTGATTACAACAATTCATATTTATTTATATTTCACCTTCTCTTTAATCAGATGCCAATATTCTTGGCTTAATTTAGATAAGAGAGTTTTAGAACACGAATATGCAAAAAAACACACCCACGAAAAACTAATTCTACATTTTTTGGTTAAGTAAGTATTCTTAATAAACACTTCTACTTATGAACTCACTTTATCAAATCTTGTTCTTTATGATTTATAGATATTTCGTGGAAAGTATTACGCAACTGAATGACACCGCAAGTGTTGAGCTATTTTATCTTCAGGCCAAATCACTAGTCGCTAATGTAAGTCATTTTTATTGTACTACTAAAATAATTAACATTTATTGTAATGTCAAATAATGAAAATGCCAACAAACGTTCTATTTTTTGCACTATGTTCAATGACTTTCGTTGTCGTCAAACATTTATCATTTCCAGCGACAACAACAACAATAACATTCACATCCCGTAACTCATCGAATGTTTATTTTCTTTTTAAGTCGAATATATTATTTTTCAGCTCTTATCTTAAGTCCCTATTTCTTTTACGATGCATCAAAGTTATTAATAGTATTTTCTAATTATATGATCCGTTTCTTAGCATTTTCTTGTTTTACTTTCATTTTTACTGAGTTCTGCTTTTGAAAAATTAGTTTAATCCTGGAAACAGAAGTTCATCTTAAAGATAGATTTCAAAATAGAAAGCTATTATATCGTATTTAATTGCTTCATATGATACTTTAATGAAATTGTATGAAAATAGAAGTAATTAGTTTGTCTTTTGTCATTTAGTAGATACTGAGAACGTTGACTCAAATTCTAATGAACTTCTATTATTCAGACTAAAAGCTATGCGTATTGAGTTTCACTAATTATTATGTTGCATGTTTTAATCACAAGAGTAGATCAGAACAGTTCAGTTAAGTAATAGATAACATATGTTAAAATGACACTAAAACGTGCATTATCTCCAGATATCATTTATTAGTCAAATGCATCAAACTTTGTGTGCAAAATGTTATCAAAAATACTTGTATTAGATTTAGTTTGTTTTTATAGTGATATATTCAACTATCAATACTTAATTGTCTACCATTTGCACGTAGACTACTTTAGTGTGTATTACTGCAGCAAAATAAATGCTTACATTTCCTAATGCGTATATCAGCACTTAATTCAAGTACCTCGATGAATCACATCTCGCATCGTTAATGAGTTTTATCATTATTGATCAGGAAGTTTTTTGTAACTAGCATCGTCACTTCATTTTCTTCGATAAGTTTGATTAGCTTTGGATCTGAAAAAAACGTGGGATACTAGAGACTCGATCGAACTTTTTCATTAAATTTATTTTCCTTTTTTCAATCAATTTGGTTCAATATATGAATGAATAGCTTTGACCCAAACAATATTTGTTGAATCCAAAAATTTTTTGATCTGATGCACATTAAAGTTTGAGTTTGCGGACCACCTTTTGTTAATGAGACTTACATCATATGATTTTTTATCGAAACTCTTAAGAATATGATTAAAACATGATATGATTGCATGAGGTTAGACTCAAATCTTGGCTCAAATATTTTCTGCACGATTTATTAGTCAATAATTACTAAACATGATAATTACAATTATTAACAATTGTCTGCATCATTTCTATAGTTTCTTATATGGCTTAAAATTTAAATTTATTAGATTTTAGTTGTTTTCCCGTGAGATCTGTATAGCATTTGAAATATAAGCTCATTGTTTTCATAATTATAAGCGTGAATATTGAAATTGATGTTAACATAGTTTGATTAAATTAATGAATAATAGGAAAATGAATGCACGAATGAGCGAACAATACATTAGTTGGAAAGTTTGCGATTCGTTCCAAATGCAGGACTACATTCCTTTAGTTTAATTGAAGGAAAATTCATTTCAAACTGTATTATCTCAAATCTAACGAACTCTGCAATCAGTCGAAGCCAAATGTGAAATTATCATTTGTGAACATTGAAATTATTACGATCTAAAGTAACACCAATTGATTACGACCGATAAAAAGTGAGCGCCAATTATTTTTCGAGACTAATTCTATTTAGCATTGAAGCAACGTTTCGTATAAACGTTTTATCTTATGGTTGATGACCATAACTGCCATAAGGGGAGCAATTCGAGAGTGGGAAGTACTGCAAAAAATGCTAGTTTTAGGGCTGAGTTTTGCCAGACTCGCAAAGCAGTCTTAGAAGTTTTCTTCAATCACTTGTACGCACTTCTCATGTACGGAACACAACAAAAGTATTGAATTTCGCACATAACTGCATAGTTTGTGGACTTTTTCATCAAACACCCCATCTCTCTATTGATATCTACAGAATGTTTAGTGCTTCTGATATTTTCTACTAATAAGTGTAAGTCATAGCAATCTTTTTCTGTGTTAATGATCGTCATTTTTCTCTACAGTTAATTTTGCGCCAATTTTTCTCCTCTTTTTCACACTTTCAACTGATCGTTAAATTAGTGTTATTTGTGTCATAAGTCTTGTGTTGGTAAACTTGAATTCATTATTTTGAAAACATTTTTCAATCGAAAATCTTTTGCTTAAAGGGGTTCTTATTTGAGATGACGTTCACTAAACTCGAGTTCAATTTGAAAACATCGACTTTTTATAATTTGGTAGTTTTCGAATCGATGCGAACCTGTTTAGTGCATATTTCATTGCACTCCGAGAAAAGTATAGTTTGAATATTTCAGATACTCTGTAATTGTCATGAATCACATTAGATAAACTTTGATTCAATTAAGAGTAAGAATCGCCCAATAGGCAAGTAATAACTTTCCGTAATTGTCATCAATTTACTGACTATTGCTCTGGTCATGACTTTGCATAGTGTATGTTTGAACAATAGAGACAGAAATAAATTTAGTTTGAATTCCTTAACTAACTATATGAATCGTGACAGTAGCACAACATATGAGAATTTTCAGTATAGACTTGAAAATATTTTCTCAAGTTTCTATCCTTCTATGAATTATTGTGTGCTCTCAAACTGTGCGCTAACATTAAAATTCTTCTACAATAGTCTCTGGGAGTGTGAGTCTCGAGTCTATCTGGAATTTCTATTGAAACTTTTCCTTCAGGTTTTTATTTGAAATAAGTCGCTCCTCTAAAATACAAATATATTAGATCCGAGGAGATCGCCCTTAAGCCTTAAATAGGTTATATGTGGTGAACCAGATTAAACTTAATTGTAGATATCGTATCATTTTATGCTATTTTTCTGCAAAATTGCTTTAAATTGAAAAATTTTTTCGGTCGCAAAATTGCTTTTTGTAGTAAGCTTCGAGACATTGGCGTTGTATCTTAGCCTTCAAATAATCTTGTTATTTGTCATCTCATAAATATTATTCGCTTAAATTGTCTGAGCAATTATTCTACTCCTACGTTAGTTACGATAACATATCTTGTGTTTATGTTTCTTTACTTTTGTTTGGGCTCTAAGCATTATATAAGAAATGAGCGCTTCATTTATCTTAATTATGGTCTAACGAGTCACTCGTATAACTTGCTGAGAGAAATACGTTTTTTAGTCAAGCCAGCTCAATATTCCCCGAATTTAATCTCTGCCATCATTTATCGTGAACACATCTGCTCTCTCTAAGATAATTAAACACATTTGCCTGACTTTGAGAATGAGGAGCAGTATTCAATTGCAAGGCTTTCTCCGAATACAAATTTAACATTTGTTTCCAATCGTACTAACAATCTCTACATTTAGTGGGAGTGTAAGGGGTTTGTTGACCCGTACACTAAATAATAATTTTGCATTTAACAATTTGGAACGTGTTTAACAAAAAATTTGCATTATTTTTTTCTATCTCAATATTGCGCAATAAGGAGGTTATTCAAGTGGATGCGGACACTGTCTTCCTATTAACGGCATTAGTATTGCAATCAACGTATAGCGATTACATTAAGTAAGTTTCAATGATTCACACATCAAAAATGTTTCTATACAATAGTTATGTCTTATTCAGAGATATTTTTAGCGTTAGCTCAAAGATAATAACTGAATAACTAGTCCTAATATAATATAAGTGTATTATGAAAGCGCTCTTTTTGTTTAGTTCTTATCGCTATTAATCTTTTTTCTATTTTTTGTCTGTCAGTGATTCAAAAACAAGAGCTTATCTGAAGAAATTACAGCTAATACCGACTTATATCTTGAAGGAACTGCTATCTCTTACAATCTGGTGAGTGAGTGATCGCAACTTTGATTTGATGCGAGCTGAAAATCCTATATAATTTAGTTTTGATGCCTAAAGAATGGCATTTCAAAGATGTCTTGTTCTTTTCATCTAATTTATTCTGAAATATCCGCATTGTATGCAAAGCCCTATTAATAGTACTTTTTTGTTGTATTCAATAACGATTAGTGAGGAAAAGGTAATCGAACATTACAAACAGCTCAAAGGTCAAAGTCGTGGCGATGCTATAGTTAAATATATGTCAATTATTGAAAAACAGCCGACATATGGCGTTCACTTCTATGAAACTAAAGTAAGTGAAACGCAAGACTTCCTTAACTTTGATTACATATTGGCTATGTTTATATAAGTCATTACTTAATATTAAATCTTGAAAATTTCAAGGATAAAACTGGTATTCCGTATTGGCTCGGACTGAGCTATAAAGGCATCAGTCAATTTGACTATAACGACAGACGTCTTCCCAGAAGGAACTTTCCGTGGAAACAACTCGAAAACTTGTACTTCAGGGAAAAGAAGTTCTCCATTGAAGTTAGAGACCCAAAACGGTTAGTCATTTCAATATTTTTAGTCATATCAAGTGTTTATGAGTCCGTTATTCACGTACTTTTATGATTAGATATCGAAAAAATGCTTTCAATAAATAGGTTATCATTTTATTGCCTCTCTTTTGTCTCTTTGAGTTTCTTGCAACTCATTTACTGTTAAGTTTGCTTTAAGTGCACATTTGAGCCAAATTTTTCTGTTTTGGTGCTTCGAATTGAACCAAGTCAAACGATTTGTTTTGAAAGCCAGTACTGAGGTAAATGTTATGCTGCCAATGCATCTTATTCGTAACTGAACTTGAAGATCGCTTACACTTAAGTTCTAAAGGAGAACTTTCAGCTATTTTTGTTTTGATCATAACTCACAGTCTTGTGTTGCATATATATATTTGCAGATGAAATAAACATTTACTTTTGAGCTGATCTATTTATCATTTGTTGTACTGCTATTTGTGCCCTTCTTTTACTATTAGTGTTGTGCATACGTTAAGTTCGATCAATTTGTATGAAAACGCTATTGAAGAGTCAATAGACACATTTGACGATCTATCGACCGCAATCACTGATCCAACGACACAGTAAGTGCATCGAATCAGAATAAAAAAATCCAAATGTTTTCTATTGTTAACTAGTAATGATGCATGTGTTGCATGTCTCATGATTTTCTTCTTTTTGTTCGACTGTAAAACACAGTCAACCATAACTGTTAAATTACTTGCATTTTCTACCAGATCTTACTTTTACGTTTGTATTAAGACATGCTTTTATTGCGCTGTGTTTAGGGTGTCTGTGAGCCGAAGAACATTTGGTCCGTGTAACGTAACTGTCTATGTATGGTTTGCCGCCAGCGCTGCTCTAACAAAATGCATTTGGTCTATGGCTATAGCGCAACACCAGTTCTATATTGATAGAAGAAATTCAAACAAAGTATGAATTATTAAACTTTCAAACGTTTTCTTTATTTATCGCATTCGCTCAGTTTAAAATATATTCCGCTTTATCTATAAAGAACTTAGTCAATCCTCCGCGAACTTTGAAGGAAATCGTATCAGATTTGAATTCAAGCACGATATCAGTTACGTCTCCACGCTCTAACAATTTGGCCCTTCAAAGAAGCATTAGTTCGCATAGCTTGCCAACATTGCGTATCGAAGAAGAAGCATTAAATCAGATTGAAATCAACAAAGTTGAAAAGCAGAGAGAAATGTTGGAAACGCTAAAAGTTAGAAAAGAGGCTCTCGAGGAGGCGATGAACAAAAAGTTGGCTGAACTCAAAGCTTTATGCCTCAAAGAAGGGGTAAGAAATGGATTGAGATTTTCTGAATTAGTTTGTAGATTCGATTAGGAATTGTTATTTTTCGGCTTTTTGTAGGAATTGACAGGAGAACTACCACCAGAAACACCCCTAGAACCCAACGAGCCGGTGCCTCAAATCAGGCGAAGGGTTGGGACCGCCTTTACGTTGAATGATAAGTTGCTATTGAAGCCTAAAACTAAAGAAGAAGAAATTCTATCTAAATTAGAACTTGAATATGAAATACAAAGCAAAATAGTGAGTGCCGCTTCAAAACTGGCCAAAGACTCGAATGCAAAGAAAAATGTGCGGAAACAAAGAAAACAGGCTTATCAGCAGTCTTTGGCAAAGATGAAGGATTTAGAGGCTAAACTGATTGTTGTCAAGCGACAAATCGCTGCTTCGAAACTATCTAGATCGAGAAGAAATCAGTCCATCGAAGATTTGAATGAAGACAATATCAGTCATTCTACTGACGAATCGCAAGAAAAGTGTGAGAATAGTTTGAATAAGTTTTTTGTGACCGGAAGGAATCGAAATGAGAATATGTTAATGAAAAGAAGTTCGAGTATGCACTCGTCGTCAACGCCTACAAGTCCAGCGAAATTCAACGAAAATAGTTTGCCAAAAGTGAGACCACTTTCGCCATCGGTTACATCATTTGTTCCGTTGCCGGTCAGAATCAAAATGATACAAAGGCCTCGCTCAGCAGCCGCTAAATCAGAGCCATCTCTGGATTATGACACCGATGAAGAATCAAACGAAATGCTCAGAAACATTGATAAAGATTTTGACAATGCAAGTTCTGCTGGCAGCAGTAGTGGCGGCACGTCTAGTAGTGTTATATATATCGGTGAAGAGAAGAATAAGCTTTTATTGATGCAATCGCCATATGTTAACAAATACGAAACTTCCATAAATCTTAACGAGGGATCAAATTTATATAGTGTTCCAAATCGTCGAACTTCTATTGCGCTCAAGAGTCAAGACGACACTATTATTAAAAGTCCAAATAATTCAAACAAAGATTCAATTGTGCATAAAAGCCATATAGATTTACAAAATGACGCCAAGAGTTTGTTGGCTCGAAGTAATAGTCTAGATAATAGTAGTAGAAGAGGGACCATAAATCAAAGAAGGCTATTGAATGCAGAAGATGTGAACAATGCCTTACATCATAAGCATTATCTCAATCACTATCCTTCATATAGAGTGAGTAGAACTGAATTATCAGAATCTGAACGCAACAATTGTCCACAAGTGGCGTCCTACCATTTGGCTCAACGATCATTACCTACACCTCCATTGCCTGATCAGAAACAGTCATATTCGCCTTCGATTGCTACAAATGTTGATCATTCAGCATGTCGAGTGTTTCCAAATAACAAAAACAGTACAAGTCTTGAGACTATTGGCAATGATGTCACTGACGGAATAGTGCCTCAAATGAAGTCTTGTAAACCAATTCACAGCTCAATATTCAATTTTGATGATGCGGTGAGTGAATGTTCTACTCCTAGAACAGTTACGCCATCAAAGTTCGCACCAAACAAGTCGATGCCAATAGAATCTCATGCTAATAATCCAAGCACACCGTCATTTGGTTCGCCTACAGTTAAAGCGAAGACATGGACTGAAACATCACTTGATTTCGTATTGCCGACCAAATCGAACAATAGATTTAGTCCAAATCCATCAATTCATTCAAATCATTCTAACATTAATTACGTACAAACTCCTAATACACCGATTATCACAAACTCTGATTCAACTAAAGAATTATACATTAGTGTTCCAAATACGCCAACACTTAACACAAATCGCAACTCGATTACATCGATTGGGAAATCATTAGGTGATGGCATTAGTTCGAAGCCCCCTGTAATTCCACTGTCTCCAACAGTGCCTTCTTGTAAGGGAGTTGAAGTCAATGTTGTGAGTGTTGGGCACTTTCAGCCCTATTGGGAGGAAGAAAAGCCATACGAATTATCGGATTTTTATAAATATAGCCAAAAACATAGAAATAGTGCAAAACAGTCAGTCTCAGCATCAGTGAATAACACACCGTCTTCTGGTACTATACCATCACAACCAAGTACTGTCAATTTTTCACCTAATAATTTGGTAAAAGATTCATCACACAGTAATTGTCAATCACCTGATTCTAGTTTTTCACTTAATGATTCACTTAAAGCCAAAATGACTGTTTCGGAATCTTTTCACAACGAATTGATTGCGTGGTATGACGATCGCGATCACGACCAAACCAATAATAACGCAACTCTTGTATAACATTTTTCACTTCAATTCTTTTCTATAGTGCCATACTATTTATTAAATTTTTTAAATGGTATTATAGTTACTGTAAATAATATGTAGATTTCAGTTTTGAAGACTATGTTTAAAAAATATGAGTAATAGACAAAAAATGTTTCTATTTTATAGATTTAATGTTGTTAGTCAAACATGTCTTAATGTTTTTGAACGAATTGATCAAAATTTAGATCTGATTCATAGCTTTTTAAATTTATTTATTTGACATTAAAAATAAAATTTTTATGAGCATAGTTTTACAAATTTAAAAGTTGATACTTAAAAGTTTTCACTAAAATATTACTCGTATTTTTTATGAATAGTAAATAAAGCTGAACCGTCTCGCAATTGATAGTCAAAATGAGTGACATAATTAAGTTATATTTACTTTTTTATTGATATTTAAATAGAATTTATTTGAATTACTAGACTATAGTTTTTGAATGAATTATACACTAAAAGCATACTTAAATCTTTGCAATTAAATAAAAACTTGTGTGAAGTCACTTTTTTATATTGTCAATCGAATCGTTTAGTTGAATGACTTTGATTGGAATTTCAAAGTTATTCCATTCAACAAAGTCAGTCATCAAAATGTTGGGTCCTTTGGCACCAGCAGTTTTGCCTTTGATCCAATCAATTAGAACAGAATTGCAGCCATTCACCAAATCGTACTGTAACGAAGAAAATAGATGGAAAGCCACATATCCATTAGTGGGAGTTAGAATTCCTTGCGATACAAACATACTGTTGAGAGGTCTAACTGAAATATTTTGTGTTAAAAAACTGGTCAACTTTTCTTGGCTCATAGTGTTTGCCCAAGGGTTAGGCAAACATCGGGATGGCCATAGAATTGGATTTTCCATACGAGCACTTTCTTCGCGATAATAGACAAAAGCTTGTTGTTTTTTGTCCCATAGGTATTTCAAACTCAATGAATCCATCTTTAGTTGCGACTTATAGGGCACGAGTCTGGTATCAAATATTTTGATTATGTTTGCGATAAGGTTTCTGTGATCCATATCTGAAACTCCATAAAAATGCTGGAAATCGATGAAAACGATTTCGTGTGGATTTTCGACAAGGAATGCGTTGATATCAGTCAGTATTTCGTTTATTTGCGGTCCGTATAGTCCGTGACAGAAGTATAGGTTGTCCTCATTTGATTTTGAGGCAACTCTCAAGTCGATGTAACGAATTCCAGCATTTAATTGATTCGTGATATCAAGATTTTGGGTTTTAGTCCATCGATGAATGGCTGGCATTGAAATACAGCTGCAAATGCGAACTAAACTGGAATTGTGCAAGTCGGGCCTGTCTGGACTTATGCCTGAATCTATTTCCAAACCATAAGTGCCAGAATCGTGAGAACCTATCAATGCATCAATTCATTGATTAATCATTTTGAATGGTAAAAATAAAATCTATTCTTAATAAAGTCTATAAACACTTAGATTGTTAAACTATTTATTGAAAACTTTGATAAATGACGTTATCTATAAATACCAGGAATTGTTAATTTCCAAATTGGAATGTTCTGTAGTCTTTCTGGTATATTTGTCATCCAGTTCTTCAAAAAGTTAGGAATATTTACCGAGTTTGTAATGAGAGGCTTTTTAATTTGTCCATCATCGCCTTCGTTTCTTTGGTAAATGCTTGTCTGGTTTCGACTCATTACAAATGTTATCAAATTTGTATAAATATCACATTTAAATGAATATAAAGCTAAATTACAAAATAATTCAATTCTGATTTCAGAATTATATCAAAGTTGGATTAAATATATAAATAAGGTGGCCAATCAGCAAATCAACAAAACTATATTAAATGATAAAATCTAAAAACCGTTTCAATAGATAAAATTTAAAATAAATTTTTTGACTTTGACTAGAATTCGATGCAACCGTTTAATTGGATTTAAACACTTTCAAATATTGAGCAAACTTTAGTTTATATTTTAAACGGTCGATGTTTGGTTTGAATGTCAAACAATAATTGAGTGATTTATACGCCTACTTGTTTACAGTAATTCCTGCGCTTAGAGATGTTTCCGGTTTTTGTTGCCCTTTAATTAAAATTGATATGTTTTTAAATATGTTTTCTTTATTAATATTATATATAGATGACAGATAAACAAAACGGTTGCAGAAAAGTATTTGTTACAATAATTTAGATTGAAGTCAATGGTTAATAATATAATTAAAGAAAATAAAGACCTATTGATTGATGACGTCATGGATTTCATAAGAGAAAAGTGATGACATTCTTAATTTCACTTACATTTGTTTACTATTTGGTCCAATTTTTGTGTCTATTATCTTAATGTGTTTCCAACAAATATCAATCAATTTGAATTGAATGAGCTCATATTTTAACTGACCAATTGCTTAATAAACATTTGAATTGAAAATAAATGAGCGAATCAATGTCTAAAATATGAAAATATTGTTAGTTTCAATTTAAAGTAATGTTAAGTCGTTTCAAGAGCGCTATTTATAATGTGGTCACTAATTTAGACCAAAATCAGACTAATTTTGGGAATAGAAACGATTCACTAAGTAATGAGATCAATAGTGGAACCAATTCGTCGAACGGACAATCGGGTGGGCCGCCAACAAAGTTTCGTTACAGCCGACCACATTTTCTGCAATTGAATTCTGACGATGAGATCCAAGTTTCAGCTGATCATATCATTCGGCCCATTATTGTTCCGCGAGATATCACTAAACTTCCATTCAATTCAGGATATGCCGAGTATTTCATTATTTTATATTTGCTTATACCCAATTTAATGAATCCTCCATTTAGTTATAAATGAATTGTCTTCTTTTAATATTTGAATTGTTTTATTCTAAAGGACAATAAATGCAGGAAAAAGTATACGAAACGAAGATCAGGCGTCAGTCCATAGAGGAATACTTCGAGCTGTTATTTCACCTGAGAATATAGCCAACAAAGTATCTGATATGATGCCTACAGTTCCCGGTCATCCGCAACAGATCCCAATTAGTAATAGAAGTAATTCTTCAAAAAGTAATGCTCTTAAAAAAGAAGCTGACCAAACGATTAAACCAAAAGAAAATACTAATGATTCAAATGAAGAAATTACTTGTAATGGAAATGCAAGTGAAGAATCGGAACCGAATCAGAATAAACAAGAATCGACTGAAAGAATTAAACATCCATTAGAACCAACAGTTTCTCCCAGATTGGATGATTTGACGTCTCCGTCGACTCCAGTTCCACTTGAGGTTCGCTTAGCCGATGCTGCCACTGAAAATATTGAGTCTGCGTATGCGACACCTGAAACTTCTCCCGAAAAAGTGAGATCGCCTATCATAGAAGAGTCGCTTCCATGGCTATACTTTGCTGTATTTGACGGACACGCAGGATCTGGTGTTGCGGTCGCGGCTTCTAATACTTTGCACAAAATAATTCAAGAAAAGCTTCAATCTATCGCTGATCTCATCATAACGTTCGGTTTGAAAGATGAAAGCAAGCCATCGAATGGTGATTCTAATGAATTGAGAGATGACTCTAAATCACACACTGATTCGAAGAAATTAAACGGAAGTATTATTATAAACCAAGACAATCATTTGTCTAAAGACAACATCGCGTTGCTCTTTCATCCATCCTCTGATAAAATAATAACAGTTGATAGTTTAATAACTGGTGCATTAGAGTCGGCCTTTTGGGAAATGGATCAATTAATAGCTGCTGATAAACAAGTCTATCGTATGTCTGGCGGTTGTACAGCTTGTGTCGGTTTATTTATTTTGGGTAAATTATATGTTGCAAATGCTGGAGACAGCAGGTATTCAGCTTTTTCTTCAATTCAAATTTCAATCTTACAAAACATTTGAATTTTACCTTTGAATAGAGCCATTATTTGTAAAGGTAAAGAAGTTATTCCAATGTCTTTCGACTTCACTCCAGAATCTGAGAGAGAAAGAATCAAATATTTGGTAATTCTAGACATTATTCTTATGAAATGATCTTTTATTTTTATTTTAAAACTAATTTTAGGGCCTTCTTCGGCCAGAACTTCTTGGGAGCGATTTTACTCATTTAGAGTTTGTTCGTAGACCCGCACGAAGAGATTTAGGAAAGAAATTGTTGTACAGAGATGCTTTTATGTCCGGCTGGTACGAATGTTAAATAGGTGTCGTTCTTCAGATTTTTAGTTAACCATGTATTGAATCAAATTCCAGGGCTTACAAAACTATTACGATTGATGATTTAAAATTCCCGTTAATCTATGGAGAGGGAAAGAGAGTGAGTCTAACTTTATTCTAATGACTATTATTACTATTCGAGGATATATCACATGCGAGCTAATTTTGATAATTTTGATAACTTTATTTCCCAATACTTTAGAGTCGAGTTTTGGCCACTATAGGAGTGACTCGAGGTTTTGGTGATCATGAATTGAAAGCACAAAATAGTGATGTAGATATTAAACCATTTCTTACAGCACAACCAGAGGTATTCATTGGTATTTGGATTAATTCGATCAGAGTTCAAGTTTGTCCTCTTTTATGAAAGGTTCGTATATATGACTTGGAAAACGATGAGAATCTGACAGATGCTGATGTGTTGATCATCGGAACTGATGGCTTGTGGGATATAACCACAAACGAAATGGCGGCAGAAGTGGTTCAGAAATCATTGGATCACTTTCCAGCTAATGATACTCAAAGATACAAATATCGATACATTTCTGCAGCTCAAGACTTAGTCATGCATTCCAGAGGAAAATCTAGAGAAAAAGGAAGGGGTTGGAAAACGATTGACAACAAAGCGGCAACTATTGATGACATCAGCGTTTTTGTTATACCGCTGAAACCGTACAGAGAAGAGTACATAAATTGGAAGTCAGCGCGAGACATAATCAAAAATCAAGAATGTAAAGATAGATAAGTTTAATGATGGAACCATTCACTTTGTCTCACTTTAATATAATCAATCACTTAATCTTAACATAAAACCAATTATTATTTCGTATATATAAAATTCACAAATTATTTTTATTATACTTTTGCTTATAAATAAAAATTTTTGAGTGATTATGATGTTTCGATCAGTTAAAACTCGGAAGAATCAGATTGAAAGTACAAAAAGTACTATTTATACCGGTTTTATATAATTTGCAATTAACTATTTTAGGATTCTATTGATAAGAACGTGTAGATTAGTGGCTGATATTCTGTTAATCATTAAATTAATTTATTAAAGTTTATAATATCAAACATGAAAATGAATATAAGTTTATAAATAAAAGGTGATCACTTATTGATTTATACTTTTAATTGTGAATCGTTCAAAATCTATCATAAAAATAGCAAACTTAAACTGCTATACCTTATCATAACTTTAATGGAATTAATTTGATTGTATAAATTAATACAGATTAAATTTTTGCAAAATTATTATTAATCTTCACCGGCAGGCAATGCGTCCTCTAGTTTCCTGATAAACTTGACCCTCAATTCAGTGGTGGAGTCGCCCTTCAGGTAGTCCTGAACAAACCAAACCGACACTTCTATTTGAACCTATTTCGGTATCAAATTCATCAATATTTAGCTAAAATTTTTTTCAAGTGACAGCTTGATTGATCAAAAACATGCGAACCATTTCAAGAGCTCCTCTTATTATTCCAGCTAAAATGTTAGAGTATTTTAAATTAGACAACGAATCGGGAAGTTCTACGTATTCGGTCAGAGGATTGCTATCAATCAGAAGAGAGAACTCGTCGTTAGCGGCCGACCAGTTGCCGATCGACGGGTTAATTCCCAAATACATTTTGAAGGCTGACTGAACTTTTTCTGCTGTATCTTTGAAATCATGACAACGCGCCGAATTTGTTTTGGCCAAAAAGTCTTCGATAAGTCTTAAACCAATATTATATCCCCTTAAATATGAATAATAATTCGTTAATGACATAAATACTTATTGATTTAAACGATTACATTCTATCCAGTTGTTTATTCACATCTTCGGGGTTGTCATAATCTTTAAGAAGTTGTGCAACAAGTGATCCGTAGGTTAGAGTAAATAAATCACAGCTCTATTAGAATTGATCAAATGAACAATAGTTTAGAAATAGATATTTAACATATTTAATAAAATAATCGATATTTAAATTTAGATAAATACCACTTTTTTGGACTCAACATTTTTAACTCCCGGTCGAGACATTTCAATTTATTTTCCAATATTTACTAATGGATTTAAGCAATTATTTTGTTTACTCTCCGGTCAATCTTTAATTTATTTAATGAGAAAATAATAATTTTATATTCAGCTGTTTTTCCGCCTATTCGTATGAAAGTAGAGGTGTTTCACAACATTTAGTTTATTTACTATAATTGTACAACTAATTCACAACGGAATATATCTGATAAAACAACTTATTCTGTTTTAAATTATTATTTATTCAATGTCTTTAATTATTACTTTGTTAAGAGAACAAATATTGGTTTCAGCTTAGATATCGAATAACCTAAAGATCGGGAAATTTGTATTTTGAGTACTCAGTGAAGTCCTCTAGCGTTTGACCTGCTTTTTGATGTAATTCAAGGTCAACTGTTTTCCCTAAATACGACAGCTTCAAAAGTAAACAAATCTTTAATTTACAAGATAAGTAGTTAATCAAACGCATATCAATTCAGAAAAACCAGTAATATCTGAAAATGGATGCATAATAAGAAAAATGAGTTCTTCAGTTCAGTCAAGCCCGAGTCGTGTTGGATCTGGTTATGGGAAGTCGTCTGCAATTTTGTCTTCAGCCAAGTCTGTACTGAGCGAACAACACAGCCGATTGTCTAATAAACACTCGACTGATTTGGACCTAATCGATGATTTGAGAGCTTTCATCAAAACGAAATGCAATATCGAAAAGGATTATTCGCAATCACTCATCAAATTAGTGAACAGTCAATCCAGAAAATATCCTAATTTCTCGACAGAAAATGATTCCGAAATCAAGTATTTACTTATTTATCATTAGTTTTGATTTAACCGATTGAATGAATGGATTATTTTGTTAATCAGGACGTTATACACTGCATGGAAGACGTATTTGGAAGAAATGGATAAGTTTTCAAAGAACCGATTGTCACAATTCGAACAGTTGTCATCAATTTGTGATACTCTAAAACAGATCAGATCTCATAAATTGCAAGTCTCTAAAAAATCAATTGATCAGCACTTGAAGTAAGAATTCATTTATTCATTTGTTTACCCATTAGTAATTAATATTGTTCATAATGCATTCACATAAATGCTCATCTTTTTATCTGAGGCTACATATTCTCTGGGTTATCACGATTTCATTTTTTTGTCAAATTGCTTGTCAAGTAATTTTTTTAGTTCTTCAAAACATTTAGTCTCAAAGCGTGTTCATTTATTATTGCAAATCACGCTCGCGTTGAATTTGAGACTAACTCAAATTCAACGCTTAAGTACGATCAAATACGAGTAAGTTATGCAGAGAGTAAGAATGTCAGTGAACATAATCATAAACGATCGATCATAAAATTATGATAAAGACAACATTCGCACTACTGGTTATAGATTTTTATGTGAACTCACAAACGAAATATGATGCTAAACATTTTTAATCTTAAATGTGCATATACAACAATCAAACTGAGATAAAATTAAAAACCTTGTGATTCAATTCAGAATGCAGTTTGATAGTCACTCTCTTATTTATAGTTTTTATTTCTTATTTAATTGGTCTTATAACGAATAAAATTTAGGAAAATGCAAGAAGAAGTATTGACATCAATTTCAGAAATCGAAAAAACACGTAAACTTTATTTTGATGAAGAACACTTAGCTAAACAGGCCAGAGATAAGGAAGAGAAGTATGTCTTTCCAAGTTTTAATTTCGATTTATTTTTGTCTAACGAATCAATTATTTATGAATAGGATTAAAAAGCGCAAAACTGGTTTGTTTTCATCATTTACTAATTTGCAAAGTAAGAAAGAGAAGACATCAGCTCACAGAGAAGCAACTGATATTCAATCGACTCAAGTAAGCCAAATTTTAAAATGTGATCTAGGGCTCAAACTTGATTGAAATATTGCTAATTATTTAGGCTCGAAACGATTACATAATGGCATTAGCGGCAGGAAATGCACACTTAAGTCATTACTACTCTCTTGATTTACCAGCTCTTATGCATACCATCGATGACGATGTCCTCGACAAATGTAGAGGTAATTAATTTTTTATACAGATTTTTGTCAAGTTTCAAATGAATTCTTCTCTGTTTTGACTAAAAATATGTTTGACAACTTTGCATTTTCAAAACTTAAACCTGAAATCTATTCTGTAGCATTTATTCTATCATTACTACGAAGCGAACTCAACGCAATGACAATGTCAACTGAATCTATTGACAAATCTATTCTTCTCGTTGAATCTACTTCTGCTGACTTTACTAACACTATATTTCTCTCTGAACCACAATCTACTTGTTTGCGGTCACTAACTCTTTCCTTTGTTTTGAATATTTATAACTTTCTGATAACCATTGATTGACTCATTATTGTTTTAAATACAGTGAACAACTGGTGTATGAGTTCGAGGCCTGCGATAATGATAACATTAATATAATATCTCTTGAACATAACGCGGACATTGCTTTGAGAAATGAAATTCAAAAATGGTACACTTGGTTCCAAAAAGAGTGTCGTAATTTGAATAGACTCTCACAACAGCTAATTAAGTGCCAATCATTATTAGCTGAAGGGCATAAGGTTCATATTATTATAACTTTATTTATCCTATTCACTCGTTATGTTCACAGGATTAATAAATTCTCTAATTTTATAGACCGTTGAAGTTCAGGGTTCAGGTCCGGTGGACGTTGAGGTCAGAATCGATGATATAAAACAACAGATTCGCAAATGCGAAATCAGTAAACTTAAAGCAAAGGCCAGATTACAAATTATCAAAGAATGTAATACTTTTTATTTGTTATTTATGTATTTTTGATGAATGAAAATAATTTTGGTTGTGATAATTTATTTGAAGCTGGTATTGAAATGGAAGACTTTGAAGATTTCGAATCTCAATGCACTACAGAAGTAAAACAGCAATCTTTAGATGTCGACATCAATATAGGAATGCCATTGAGCCGAACACCAAGTCTACGCAGCACTAATATAAGTACTCTCAGTGATGGTGGAAGAATATCTTCACTCGATGGAAAACTGTAATTATTAGATTCCTCATTCAGTTATTTATTCAAGTGATAATCTTTTATTCCAATGTCTAGATCGGATGATCAGCAAACAGATACTGATTATTATCAAACTCCTGAGCCAGAGATGACATCTGCCAGATCTGGACGTCCGGAATCATCTAGTTCTGAACAGCTAGAATCACCCGACCGCGAAACTAAAAATTATCAACAACAATATCAATCATATGATGCAAATGCCGGTTGGGGTGAGTATGATCCGACACAGGCCTGGGAAGACGAATCAACACCTGCTCTAGAGGCCGAGTTTGCGCAACAGGATAATTACGAAAATGTTGACAATGGCTATAATAGTAACTACGGAAGTGTTGAAGAAACAGCTAACGATCATTACGAAAACTATGCGCCTGTCGTTGACGGGTTCGTTTCTGAAAGCAGTTTTTGTGATTTAATAAGTTTTCACTATTGAATTTTCAATTAATTCTTTTAGAACTACTCTCGTCGGAAAAATTTGCCGAACATTATATCCCTATGAATCCCAAAGTCAAGACGAAATAAGTTTCTTAGAAAATGAAAGTTTGACTATAATTGAAGCGTCTGACAAAGATTGGGTCAAAGCACAAAATGACAGATGTATTAATACTTAATTCTAAATAATCGATTAGATTATAAGTGATTATTTATTCCAGATATGATCGGATTCGTTCCGGCGGCTTATCTGGAGGTCATTGGTGATGCACCTCAAGAAGAAATACCAGTCTTTGAGAATAATGATACAAGTGATGTGCAAATCAATAATGAGGTACGAATTATATTCAATTACAAGTTTTATTATATCTTGTCTTTTGAAAAATAGATTTCTAATGAGACACATAACTATGTGAGAGCTGTCTACGACTTTATGGCAACTTCTGAGGAAGAAATATCTTTTAATGAAGGTCTAACTTTAACAAATTCTTATTCAATTATAGTTAATTAGCAGATATTAAATATATTAACAATAGTTTTGTTACATTTTAGGAGATGTAATCAAACTGATTAGTAAGTCAGATGACGGCTGGTGGACAGGGGAGAAAGATGGAATAATTGGACACTTTCCTTCCATGCTAGTTGAAGAACTAGGAGAAGATATAGATTCTGCTGCACTTGCTGGTAATTTGATTCACTTATTATAATTTGACTAGTTTGAAAAGAATCACTCATTTCATTCATTGTTAACTGTTATTCATATTTAGTGAAACATTTTAGATTTTAACTTTGCTCATGAATGAAAACATTAGTTCGATATCTTATCAGAAAACAAATTGTTTTCAAAATTGAGATCTATTATGACTTAATTTTTATTCAGAATCGGCAAGTGGTGAAGAATCTGGTGAAGAATCAATCGAGTCTCCGAGTGCTCCGTTTGCTCCTCCGCCCACTTTCGCTCCACCAAAACCCGCATATCTAACACCACATCAAGTCGTTATCATTCAACCAACACCTGAAATTGAATCGAAACCACCTCTTGGGGAAGATGACAACAATGAAATCGAAACAAATGAAACAACTGAGGTTCACGACGAAAAAGAGGTTCAAGACGATGTAGATTCAAATACTTACGTTCAAAATCCTGATTTCACTTTAGAAAAGCCAACGCGTAAATCAAGTCAAGGTCTGATTATCTCTATTATTATAAATAAATAGATACAACTTATAGTAATTCAATGGTAAACTAGATCTAATTCATTAAAATATTTTTTAATTTTCTACTCTATGCAATCAGACAATATTGCAGAATCGGTAGTATAAATGTCACTTTCTATTGGATTTAGAAGGATTTTAGTCTGAAGAGTTCTAATTTATATAAATTTTTAATTTAGGCCGATTCAGAGAATACGGATGAAGTTGTACCGGATGTTGGAATATCTGTGATCACTGTGAATGTGGAAGAAATTGAAACAGCAGCTGAAGAAATATCAGAAGCAATAACACACGAAGCAATATGTGATGCCGCAAAAGAAGCACTTAGTCATGGAAGTGGTGCTACTATAGATCATAAAGACGATAACATTAATAATAATTATCATAATAGTGACGATTATCACAATCAAGACTCAGATTATGAAGACATCAAGTAATTGTCAAAATGTTAACCTAATCAATCGAAAGGATTGGCTAAAACATTTGATTCTTTACATTATGATTTTCAGTATTTAGTTGACTATAAATATATGATTTCGAATCCCGAATAACCAATATATCTGTTTGCCAGCATTTTAAGAAATATTCGAAATCGAGTAACTGTCAAATACAATTGCTGATTGAAAGCGTAGTTTATATAAGCTTGAAACCATTCAAATTTTATGAAAATCTAGTTTGGTGATAAGAAAAGTTTTAATTCACTAACCCACATATGAACTAATTGAATAGTATCTCCTTTTAAAGAAGGACCACTAATTCAAAAGTTTTTAGAGAAGTATAAAAGTTTTGATTGAGGGATAGTCTCTAGATCAAACTATTCGCTTATCGATGCCTTCGCTCTGAAGTTAGTGAACAAATTTTCTCAGTAAAACCTTTGAAAGCTACTATGCCGTACATCAACTACTGTTTACTATATGACTATTATGTTTAAATTAACATTGCATAAATTATTGTTGTCAAGCACCTTGAGCTCAATTGACACGCATCTTTGTTTGACATTTTGCCTCAATCAGTGTAAACCAAAATTGGTCGTAAGGGATTAGAGAATATTATGCTTTTGAAAATATGTTCAAATAGACAATTAAAAATAGGGAAGTGATCAATTATTCAAACTCGGTGTTCATAAACTATAAACTAATAATCTTTCGGTTCTAGAAAGTAATTTCGATCGACTTCACATTGAAGTCGAAGGTAAAAGTAATTAATGTAATCCTTTATTTGTTGGTTAATTATGTGTCGTGATTGAAAATTTCCAAATACTAATTATGCAGAAATAGATATCAAATTTAATATAATGTTAAGTATCAAATCATTTAATGCACAAATTGTTTCGTTTGAATCAAATTTATTAACATTTGTTGTTATTTTTTGAATCAGTTTTATTGCTATATAACTAAATGTTTGAGAGATGTAATAAACATTAATCAAATTTATTTGATTTGAGAACAAAATCAAATAAAACTATTCAAAACTTCAATTCAATCAGAATTAAAACTTGATGCAAGTCAACGATAGTGTCATCTATTGAAATGATTGTAGGTTTTAAGTGAAATACAATCTGTTTGTTTACAAAACAGTCTTACAAATGAAAAACTACTAATAAATTAATGAAAAAATGCTCGAATATGTGATATTTGCGGTCACTTTTGTAGTATCACTTATAGGGTTAGTCATCTATTTATATCCTGGATCTCGGAGACAGACAACAGTTGCAGGACTAGATCCGAGTCATCCCAAAGAAGGCAATATTGCGGATGTCATAAAAGCAGACAGTTTTCACCAGTTTCTCGTTCAATTGCACAACAAGTTCGGTCGAATGGCGTCCTTTTGGCTCTTTGGTCCAACTCTAGCCATCAGTATTTCAGATTTGGATCTTATAAAAACAATTGACTACATGAGTGAGAAGCCTAAAGAAGTGGATCAATTGTTTGAATCGTTTGTTGGAAAAAATAGTATTTTGTTTGCGCAAAAAAGCGATTTCAGAAAACAAAGAAATATTTGGGAACTCATGTTTAGCAGAGATGCTTGTCACAACCAGCTGGTTCTTATCAAACGAATGGTTTCAGAACTGACTAGTAAGTGGTCAACAATTCCTGAAACGCAACACATTCCTGTTGGTCATTATATGAAAGCTTTCACTTTAAGACTATGTCTTATCTCTGGTTTTGGCGATCATTTCGTGCAAAATAACAGCGATTTAATTGAGTTCAGCAGAAGTTTTGAGAATTGTTTTATTGAATTGGAATTAAGAACTAACGGAGATTTGCCCGAAAAGAATACTCCACGAAGCAATCGTTTTGAGGAATCAGTCGATAAACTGAGGGATTTGCTCAAAAAAGCTATTAATGCCTGTAGAAAAAGCAAATCAAATACTGTTTTGAGTCCTCTATTGAGTGACTCTTCGCTTGATGAGCAAACTTTGATCGACGAATGTATGACATATGTCTTTATGTATTATTCACTTTCATCTGCTTTGATGTGGACTCTATATTATTTGGCTTCCGATAAAGTACTTCAAGAAGAAATCAGTGAAAAAATGTCAGCTAAATCTGAAAATAATTTTGTTGATAAAGTGGTTGAGTCAGCGATCACTGCTGCAAACGTAGTTCAATGGACTTCAAGAGTGAATCCGGACGTCGACATTGAAATTGATGGTCATTTGATACCGAAGGGAACACCACTAATTTGTAGCTTGAGTTACCATTATTTCCAGAACAGCGATTGTGATTCACCGTTAGAATTATTCAAAGGACACTTCGACTCATCAGATGAAAAACCGTTTATGGCGTTTGGCAGTAAGGGTTCAAAGCGATGCTGTCCTGCACAACATTATTCTAAATCTATTATCAAAGAATTGATAATCCAAGTCATAACTCAATTCAAAATGCATTTAATCGATACTGATTTGATTCCTCGTCAAATATATAGAGTCTATTCGAAAAGCGAAGAAGAAATTTGGATTACAATTACGAAAAGAAAATAAGTTTGATATTAGAAAACACGGGTCCGAATCGAATTCGTATTAATTTTATCAAATCGATATGCGATAAAAAGAAAGTTAATAAAAAGGAAGTTTTTGATTATTAAAGTACCAGAAGTACATACTGCACTGAGTGCAATCACAAAAATGTTTCAGAACCTATTTAACTGCTTAAACAAATACTTTCAACTTTTGATCTTCAAATCAATCAAACTACATTTTTATACTCTTTCGTATTTCGTATCATTATCGTATTATTTTATTCAGTCCTTCAATAACAATTTTGATGTATTTCTTAAAGAAAAGCAATAGAAATATTCGTTTTCGGTCTTCGATTATCCATAAGTGCCTTAAATTATTGTTTGGGTTACAAAACAGCAATATTTTAAACCAAGTTCACTATGATTAGAGAAAGTTATCTTAAGGTTATGAGAAATTATTGATTAAATATAAAAAACTTTATAAATAAAGTAATAAATCGATGAAATATGTTAATAAGGTCTTTGTCTTCTTTGTTGTGATCTTTGTTGTGGAGACTGAATGGCAATATCGAGATAGTCTCCAATTTGAAACCTACATTGACTTAATGTTTTCGAGTCATCCGCCCCTTTCACGCCATTACAAGTACTTCCAATATCTCTCATTCGATACGAAGGACTTCTCAAGTCGGGAAAGACTAGAGCAAAGTCGAAATAAGTGCCTCTCCTTCTGGACTCAGGATTGACTTCCTTGACGAGTCCTGTCAGTTCTTTGAGAGTAGCGTCAGTCCAAGTATACACTTGTAGTTCATTTGATGGAACGGATGCGCGAAGATATTCACTAGTGCTGTGATGACGACCATTACTCACGAACACGCGTAATAGCAGTGGACAAGTCTGTCGGCAGTCACGTTAACACAAAATATAAACAGAGTTAAGACATTTGTTATTAAACAAAAGACCAATTGGGTCAAAATTTGCAAACCTTTTCTCTATCGACTGGCTTTTCTTCATTTTTGTCTTCTGTCGGAACTACTTGTGATGTCATTATTTATATTTGAATCGAATAAATCAATAATTAATAGGCTTGATACTAAATTTATTTATTTTTAACTGAGAGTCGATAGTATCTCTTCTATTGTATTATTAATTGATTGTGTGCTGACATCTGTAGCTCAGTCAATTATTTAAAATTGCTGTGTGATCAGTATGTGATCTGCTCCTCGGTACGAGAACTCTGAGTTGCGGGTTCGAGATCTGGCCGTTGTCATTTTCGGTTAATACAAAACCTCAACTTTTCTTAGTCAACTATTGATCAAAAATTAGTTTAAATCTGGTTTATGTTCAATATGTCTAATTAACATAACAAAAGGCGTTAATACTTAGGCATTAATACTCGACAGACACCAGAACTGAAACACTTCAAGTTTTGACTAGTTTTGTATAGTATTTCTAATTTAGAAATTCTTTCAAACAACATGTCTATGTTCTTAGAGAAAGGCGTTTATGATGGATCGACAGTTTTTCGCTCAAGAAACTCAAAAACACAGCAAAAACTTTTACAACGCCACGTAATTTAACGCACGCATAATAACCTTACACTACAAGCAAAAAGATCACTTCAAATATGATTTATTCGATTACAAAGTAGTCTTTTTGAATCGTTCGATAGCTTAATGTGAAACACGTTCAAACACTTGAACACATGCAATGAATTATTCAGTTATGTTTACGCAACTGACATACAACTGATATTTCTTTAATATAACTTATCATAACTTAATTTATACACAATTAACGTCTCAATAGTCCTGAAAATGATCTTAGTTTACAAAACCTCACTTTAACTTGGCTTTTCGAAACCCATTTTTAACTTAGTTAGCTTAATTCATAATGAATGTTTCATTCTTATTACTGGCGCTTCAAGTAATGTTTGATAGAAGACAAATCAAGAGAGACGAACATCAGTGTCATTCTATTTTTAAAGAATATTTAACCTAAAAGTGCTGCAAATTACTAGGCATTGAACAAAAGTAGCACTAATTCTTAATGGATTGCAATAATTTAAAGCTTTGATAATGTCGACAACAGCCAATGCATAATCAAAACATAATCTCAAGACTAATATTGGAACGATTCTAGTTCAGAATCAATAGGTATTAAATTCAAAAATTTTTATTAATTTCAATTAGCTTTCCAAATACAACGGATATTGTATTGTATTAGAAAATTATGATTAATTATACACTTTCTTGAACGGGTGGTTCATATCCTTCAGGTCTATCCACTTTCATTGGTTCTTCTCCTGGTGCAGCGGGTGCAGCAGTGGTGGCTCCCTTACCTTCACCGTGCATTTCCAATAATTTTCCCAAATCAAACTTCGGTTTCTTCAAAACCTTAACTTTTCTGATCATAACATCGTGCAATGGATATATCGACTGCGAAGACTTCTCAATATCTTTAGCAATTGAATCGGGAATCAATTTATTGACCACTTCTTTCAAGTCACTCGACTGGACCTCACGTTGGATAATATCTATCATTCTTTTTCTGATTTGTCGCACTTGAGTATGCTGTGCATAGGAAGTCTTCTTGACCTGATTTGGCCACTTTCTGGTAAATCCAATGCAAAAAACTCTCAATAGATATCCGTCTGTCGTGCGAACGTCAACATTAGCCTCAATCAGCGTTTGCCACTTCTTGACCATTGATCTTAGCTTATCTGTGGTCAAATCCATGCCATGAAAGTTTGTCAAAACAATTCTTCCCTGGACTTCTTCAGCCACTAATCGAAATTTTCGGTACGCGATCTCATCGTTTTGCAGGTCAGCCAAAGAGCACTCAAAGACTCGTCCCTTAAGTCCTTCAGAAGCAATTCTCGTGCCCTGAGTCTTGTTGACCAAAGTTTTGCCGACATTTCTAACTGCAAACATTGACGGGCTCTTTACATCGTACCACTCTTTGCGAGTGAACGGATCCACGACCTTCTTCTTGACGCCCTTCTTTCCACCTTTGGCCAATCCCTTATTCTTTCCGACAGCCATTTATTGGTTATTATTAATCTTTGATCAATTAATTGACACAGTAATTATTAAATTATAAAATGCCTCCGTTAATAGAAAGCACACGTTACGAGAGACATAACGGAAAAGGAAGTACAAATCGATTTGTTTTGTCACAATCAAATTTTATGTATGAGAGCGACATCTCTTTGTGATTCACATAAACCTAAACTTCTATCAAATTATCTCATTTGATATTCAACTGAATATTTCAAGTTTTACTCAGGACACAACTGATTTTAGATCTTAATGTGTTTTTTGAGTCAAAAAAGAATATTTTGGATTTAATAAATTAAAGCTGATTCACAGAAAAGTTAGATTTCAATTTCAAAAATACATAGCGATACTATCATTATAAAACTTGACACAATTATTAAGCTTAGTCATCAAATTACACTAACTTAATTGGTTTTGTAATTAAAACTTAAAGTGGAGCATTTACTGTTTTGAGAAATTCAAGTAACGGAAGGGCCAATAGAAGATTCAAATTTTATCTAAATGCTGAGTAACCGATTCAGTCAAAAATTCACATACTATCAAGACTCATCGCAAAAATATTAAAGCTTATAAATAACGAGAACTAATTGTTTTTGAGTATTTTAAACTTATGTTATTCAACACATAAGTGGAGAAAACATTATATTTTGAATAAGTTTTTTATGAGATAAAAGTCTGGAATCTTAAAAAGTTTAAGCAGCAATAAATTTAGTCTTTTAGTAATTCAGAAAGACTTAAGGCCTATAGTTATCTGAATTTCTCAAAAGTGCATCTCTTCCAGTAAATGATTCAAGTATATAATGAAACCAATCAAAGTACTATCGAAGATGAAAAACCAACTCGATCTGCATAGTTCGAAAGATTCTGATAAAGTTCAAATTATTAACCACTTGTTGAGCAATACTGTTACTAATGCCTTTGGTCAAAAAATATTTTAGCTTGTAACACTTTTCTCATTCATATAAAATTATCATTATTATTATAAAAATATATGAGAAAATTATGGTAAAACTGAGATATAAAGAATCTCGATATAGCGAAGCCTCGTTAAAATGAATCAATTTAAAAGTCAAACGACAATTTTTAAATGTTAAAAAAGTTTCAATATAACTGATTTCATCACAAGAGGCGCTCGTTATAACTGAGCAAACAAAGCAGTTCCAGCATCTATGCACCGAGATCTAACCAAATTTAAGCTGAATAACAAGAAAAGTTAAATTTTGAACGAACACTAAAAACCTAATCATTTAAATTTGAATAAAATCATGTAAATTGAGGATAAAATTTCAGAAGAAAGATATCAAATTGATGTTATGGTTGACATGCACTGGTATTTATACATAAATGTTAAAATGTCGAAATTTTTTCCAATATCACTCGAATACAGTTTCACTACCTCTGTAAGAATCACAATAAGTCTCAACACCGATAAAAATTCTCTGATAACGTTCAAATACCGTATTGATTATAACTTTTGCATTGAATTTGGTTATTTATGTAGTATTCAATCAAAAAACACTAATAAATGCCATCCCACCGTATGCATTTTTGAAGCATTTAGTTTACTTTGTGTAAAATTGACATTCAAAAGTTTTTCATGAATCCCAGTACCGTTAAGATGTAAATAAAATTTCAATGCCGTCCCATCGCTTGTAAATTTGCTGATTCAAATACCATTACCATACCAATACTGGTAAATTATCAAAATTATAATATCGTTTCATGGTACTGTAATCATTTTTTCAACCACTAAACCATACTTCACTATACATTAAATACATACTATCCAAGAAATTGCATATAACAATAGGTCGAGATATAACTGAGCCGGGTTATAGCTAAGAAAATTCTCCAATACTCTTAACTGAGTTACGTCGAGGTCTTACTGAGACATAAAAGCAAAGCTATGATCTGAATTATTTTCAAGCAACATTCTAACAGAAGAAATTTTCATGAATGCTAATTTGATGAAGTGTTAGGTTAGGTTAGGTCAAAATATCATTTTAAACAGGAATTCAGTTTATTTAGTTTGTATCTCTTAGCTAAATACTATGTAAATAATAAGATATAACTGACGATTAAGAACCGTGTATTGTGATGCTTGTCTGTCAGATAATTTTGAAGTTTTACTTTAATTATAATTAATTTTCCTAGAAGCGCAAGAAAAACGTCTGACTTGATTTGAAGCATTCAATCAAATTATAATTATTGCTTAATTTATAATGAATTTATGAGCCAACAACAATTTCAGTTCTAAAACATACAATCGAAAACATCTAACTGAATTTCAAGAGAAAATAATAGATTATTTAAGTGTTTTTCATTGAAATCTTTTTTATTTCCATGATCTTACGCATCAGCGATTAGGTCGTTTGAGGGTCTACTCTCGTTAAGTAATAGACATCATGAAAGGCTCAAACAATCTCAAATACAATAAACTTTAGAATTATATTTCACTATAACGTTGGTTTTAGCTCAAATGAGAGTATTTTAAAAAAGTAGCCAAAATAATGCGTAAAGGAATTTGCGTTAATAATTTAAGATTATTGGATGTCGGATTCATTAGTTCCGGGGTAAGTCCTTTTTGGTGAAATATTCTCAAGTAAACAGTCTTTAGATTTTCACCCAAAGCGTTACATCCAATCATTAAGATTTAGAATTGTATTAATTTTTAATGAAATTGCTTTGCTTTGGGAAAACTTTCAACCGTATAATTAGAGTTTAATTTAGAATTTTTTCGAATAGTCGTCATTCCGATAATGACTTGTTTTTATAGTTAAATTCATGACTGAAGGACAGCTAGTCCTGTAAAACGTAAACAAAGTTTTATTCTATCCTAAAATAATAACTTATGTAAAGCTAAAACTGATAACATTTTTATATTGACTTAAAGATACTTGAGTTTAAAACTCTAATCAATCATTTTTGCCTAAAATTTGAATAAAAAATGAGTTTAATGATAACGAGTTTATACCTAACATTAGTAATACTAACTATAACTGTAAGCAGCTATCAATCAGAAGTGTTCGCAAACTTAGTAAAGTTTCGTAGATTCACATTAGCGTTAAAATGTTTGGCAAGCATTCATAAAGATATCGCATCATGTAATCAGATCTTAGATCGAGAAGATTGGAAGCTATTTCCACATAACAGCGAATTAGAAAGAATTAGGAAGTGTTGCGGCAATTGGAAAGTGAGACAGTGTTGGGCCGAAAAAGCTAACGAAAAGTGCGATACTGAAGCTATTGAACAAATTCATGATTTGCCTAATTATTATTGGCATATTAACGAAGATGAAGAGTGCAAACACTATTCATCCGGAGATAAAAAATGCCATTTGCCTGAATTGATAGCTATTGGTGTACTTACTCTTTATGCTGTTATTTTAGGTATCATTATATATTGTTCTGCTATTTTGTACAAATCGTATCTAAATAAGAGATATCAAAATAAACCGATTGTACCTTTTTAAACTTTTTTTTTCAAATTACTCTTCCATTATTCAAAAAAGTCTTCCCTATAATTTGTTGAGAAAAGTAATGAGCAAAATTGTGGAACTTTAATTTGTTGAAAGGATAGTTTAATATGTCGCGTCATATTTGTTTATTTGAAAAACTTTCACAAACGACTGACGGATATTTTTCACAGGCGTAGGCAAAAAGCTAAGCTCAAAGTCTGGTTCTTATGTCAACTTTTCTGTAACGTCGCTTAGCTGAGCGATATTTCCATTTACAAAATTGATATAAGATCGCATTTTTGTACTGTAGCGCAAGATTAAGAGACGATATGCTGTAAGAAACGTGACTTTCTTTTTTCCTTCAACTTTCTTAATTTGAATTTTGGTCTACATATAATAATGTTTAAAATCGTTCATGAAATGTGCACTTAATCACAAGTTTGGCAATTTAGTTGACACTTGAAGTGATTAGAGCAGAAATGACTAATTTTAAGGTTTAATCTTTTAGGCGAACGCTAACTGATTCATCAAACGTGAAGTCGGAGTTAGTGTTTACACATTGCCACTATAATTACTCATTGATCGAACAAAGAACAGTCATTTTAAAAAATTCAGGATACAACGATCTCTTCAACGAGAAAATACAATTGAGCTCATTCACAGAATCTGATGAGAACATAAGATGCAATTTTCATGTTTAACTTTGATTCTAAACTTTAAGTCTCTGAGATGAAAATGCTTACGCTGAAATCTCACTCTTATAGAGAGTGGCTTATATATGTTTTATTAAGTTTATTTCTTGTAAAAATGCATCTGATTAATGAAACGACCTGCTCAAGTTAATCTTAAGACTGAAGAAGCAAAGAAACGAAAGTTAGAGTATTGCTAAAGAGAAAGGTTGATGACATTTTCTGCTAACTCAACACATCTTCTATTCTAATTACATTTTAAAATATTCCGCTGAACGCTACACAACATAACAACAACAAAAACATCATTTAAAGTTTCTTAACAAGTTTTAAGTTATAAAAAACAACAAGAGTATTGAGTTGTTTTAAAACTTGGCATCAAATTATAATGACATGATTGGCAAACATCCAGACTTCTAGCTCTTTAACACCTGAAACAAATGCTTGGTTTCTACAGCAGTAAGTGATACGCGGCCCACAAACAGATTGACAAAATTGTCTGATTAGTAGGTTGTTCATAAGTTACTTACTTTGTACAATAGATTAGAATATATTTTTTCAAGTTCAACCAATGTAATTTAGATTAGAAACAATTCAATTTCAATAACAACCATGACATTTTTGACATCCACTTCAACTTAATAAAGGAAGAAGTGCGCGAGTCTCAATGTCGATCGCTGATTCATAATTATCTAATTCAAAATTGCATTACAGAAACCCATTGATTTACCATAGAAGACGAAAATAACAATATCTTATTATTAGTCAGTGAGTCGAGTGGTAAACAGATGATTGCGCAAACTTTTAAATTAGCATTTAGTTATCCAAAGCATTAGATTGAATGAGAAAAGACATCAACTTAATTAAATTATCTTTTACTGCTAAGTTGGCTAATTAAATATATCATTTATTGTCCTTGTTTTCAGATGGAGAACAAAATATGGAGATTCAAGTCTAGTATGTATTTGTGTAATGAAAGTTTATTTAGTCAGAAGTGGGCCAAAGCCAAAAATTAGCAATTCATGCATTGATGCAGACTCTCACTGCCAGTAATAATCTCGTGGAGAAAATTTTTACGTCACTTGACATGAAATTTGTGCCACATTTACACATTCGAACTGCTTAAGCATAATATAGCTAAATGTGCTCAAAGTCATAGTGTACCTAAGAATGCTTCAAAACCTATCAAAAGTATTCCAGACATACCAATGCTCATACTTGTTTTCAAAATTATGTTTATGCCTTTCGCTGTCAGATTACTTTAGATATGACTTATTTGCTTAAACTGTGAAAATCTGTGGAAAGAACTTTTTTTGTTGCTCTCCTTAAAACACAGTTTGACTCCTGTCAGCATTTGAATTATCTCTTTCAAAAATAAGTTTGTGATCATTACAATTTGATAATCATTTGTTTGAAGATGAGTGCTTATAGACGTTCAACTAGTGCTAACTCTCAACGTTCAGGTTCTAGTATTTATAGGCGACAAATGAGCCGAGATGTTAGTGGAAGTGTGCGCTTGGGATCTGTCAGAAGACAAACTTCAAGAGGTAATCATTAAATACAACTCATGTTTAAGAAATATGTCAGCAATCATTTTATGAGTTTCCGTTCAAGGAAATCACTTCTTTTATAGTCGTAATCATTACGAACCAAATATGAATAGATTAGAAACAAAGCTACTCGAGGTTTGGATTCTGTTTGTGATTTAACCAATGAGTTAATGGTTGTAAGAGAATATGAAAAGCAAACTAATTCTAGAACCTGAAAAAATAAGATAAGTTCAAATGAAAAGAGAGATTATGTCTCAATAGTTGTTATAAATAGAAGTTAATTTACTATTGAATAAAACTAATTTAGAACTAAGAGCTTCAAGTCTTTAAAGATGAATATCAACAAGTTTACTCGAAATAAGATACTTGTTAAGCAGATCAATATGAATCAACTCGAATCATAATAAAATTATGACTGTATTGAGAATCAAGTAAATAATCATGTAAGTGGTCATTCAATATAATCATTATCGACAAATATTGCAATTAATGCAGTGACTGTAGCTTTTCAGACTAATCTAAGAGTAGAAGTCGAACACGACCTGAACGTAAAGTTTGGCGTTTCAAACTTTTCCTATTTCTGTTACAGTCAATTATGCAAAATAACGAAACCAAGTTAAAAAGTGTACTATTTCCTAGTTATAAATAAAGTTAAGTGTTATTGTAAGCCAATGGATCACACTTATTAACATTTTCAACACTACATTGGTTTTGATTGATTTTCTCTTAATGACTTTTATGAATAATTAGAAAAATCGGAAACTATAGATCCAGTGTGAGATTTGCGGTATTGTCACTCGATTACCTCTATACGAAGGTTCCGTTAACATTAATCAAACAAATTAATACGACGACGTTTTATAAGGAATTGTTGACGAATTTGATTCGCTACAATATTAATTGACTAATCGAAACTGTCGTGCACTTCAGTCTTTATATCCTTGCACTGCCAATATTAAAAATGACACTCCGATATAAGTTTGATCAAAGCTAGCTATAACTTAATGGGTGCTACTGCACGCCATACGATATTTAATCGACAATCATTCTCATTGGAAACTGTTTATAGTCCAATAATATTGAAAATGTAATTATGATAACTTGAACTTTCAAAATTTTCTAATATTTAAGATTGATTAAACCTATAGAACAAAACTTGAATAAAGATCATAATGAAAAATTTGGACTTAAGTTTGAGCAAAGCATAGAACTAATAAGTTATAAATTGAGTTTCTAAATAGATGTCATTTGCGTAATGTATGCTTAATGTAATGCTCTTCTCTTGTAACTCATAAAATATTATAGTTATTAAGGCTATTAAATTAGATATAAGTAATAAAGAATATAATAAAATTTATGCCATTTCTCACTAAATTAATAATAAAATTTATAAAATATGTTTTGCTCAAAATGATCGATAAATTACAGCTTAAGAAAATGTAAAGAATATTCTGAAAGGAGTGTTAGAATAAAAGCATTCTAATTGTTTGGTTAAATTTTGAACTTAATCTTAAACAAGAAACTAAATAATGCACTTTTATTAATATGAGATCACTTTACGCTTGTCAACAAAATAAAGAAATTTGAGCACAAAGAGAACTATAAAATCCTTGTCTCCACGTCTTCATCACTTACATTGTGCTGTCATTTAAACAACTATTTTACTTATAATTCACCTTATCTTCTATTGTGAGTGCAAAACGAGGCTTAATTGAACTGTCACACAAAGAAGATCAAATTTTTTGCTTTCATCTTTGTTGTGAACATCTATCTAGACATTGTTGTGTTTAACCATCGAAATGACACTTTCTTACAATCATTTATTGATAGATTTACAGTAGAAATAATACTCTCAACTTAACCATATCTTAAGAATATTAATCAATTTTAAAGACCTCATTCTTTTTTAGATATGATTCATTAAACTTAACTGATAAACATATTTAATACTTTTTGTCGCATATTATTCAACAGTTATTCGCTATAAACTGAATAGAAAACTAAACTTTTTCCTTCACTTCTGCAGATACTCAGAAAGAATAGTTAGAAATACTCAATTGATTTAACATTAAAAAATTGATTTATAATTTAAGAACTTATTACACTTTATGCATTTGCAAAATGATGATTAAGATGATTATTTAAGCCAGTCATTTTTAAAATGATTCGACACCCAATCCCTGGTCAAACCTTAATGCAGATAAATTTGATTTTCAAATTGTTAATTCAAATTGTTAATCGTTATGAAAGTGAGTTAACTTAATACAGCTGTGAACGACTCAATTAAGAATAACAAACATAATATTAAATGTAAATCTGGCTTTCGTAATGCTGGCAATAAACAATTACATTTTACAGCACCGAGTCTTAGAATATATAAATAGCTTAATTTTAGCAATCGGTTAGTTTTCATAAGTCAATATGAGGTTTATCATTAATGCATCATTTATAAGTTCACTCATATACTCACAAAGATTTAAATTGATTACATTTTTATTAATGATACCATTGAACTTTAGTTTTGATGGTTCCATCAACATTTATTAGAAACTTTGCGCATTTAATTTGAGAAAAATTTTCATTTTAGAATCAGTAAGAGTTTGCTACAGCAAACTTTAAGCAAAACCTCATCATTTTCAAATAGAGTCAAATTGAAGTATGTCAAATTTAATTGCTTAACTAATTTTACGCTTCAATAGAGAATGTAAATCATTTAGAATCAATTATGGGCTTCATTCTAAATTGATGCAAAATTAAGTTGAATTTACCTGATTCTACGTAAAAGTGCGGTGTCGTTTGCTTTAAAAATGGGCACGACTTTCTCAAATATTTTAGTTTTTCAATATATGTTCAACAAATATGTTCAAAATAAGACTATTTGATGCGAAAATTTGAGCATTATTTGTCATTAAACATAAATTACTTAGATAAAATAAGATTCTAGTAAATAATTCAATTATTTGAAATAGTGACACCACCTCCAGATGCAATGGAAGAACCAGAAGCGAGTCCACCACCTTTAGAATCGATGGCTCAAATAAAAGGATACGAAAAGACGACATTCACATTAGGTCTGTAATGAATGCATTCACTTATTCATTAGTGTTTTTAGTTCTATGCTAAAACTTTGATTGCCATCACTTTAAAAACATAGAAACATTATTTATTAATTAGAAATTTGAACAACTAAAACACTCATTTCAATTGTACGGATGTGTTGAGGACTAATTTTTAGTCAAAAGTTTGATAGATTGGCAAATATTTTGAAAGAGATAGGGAAACACTTCCTGTTTTTTGAGTGGCATTTGGCAATAAAAACAAAATGTTTTAGGCTTTACAGAACTAAAGAAACGAAATTCATTCTCTTTCCTAATGAAAGCGCATATAATCTTGTTTTCTAAAAAATTGAAAGTATCCCAAATTAGGCGACTCTTAGCGGAAAGGCGTTTAGCTATTGTGCAATCTTAGAACCGAAACTTGAGTTAATGACCAACAAATCTGATCTACAAGTAATGGTTAGATTAATTGAAAGTGCAAATTATTATTAGAAAGGAATGAAACGGAAAGTTTATTGTTTGTTATTTTAGTTTAATAGCTTATTCATGTCTAATGTCTTATCTCCTACTTTGTGAATAATGTTTATCTTCGGTGGGATGCGATTTTTAACTCTAATGTTTATCGACATCTCTGTTGGATTGCGTACTGAACTCAAAATTTGACGCATCTCTGCACTCCTCTAATCTTAAATGTGAAATTATGTTTATCTTTAGCGTTACCAAAATTCTTCTCCAATACAATATCGCATTCCTTTCTTAAAGTTAGTGCTGCAATTTTTCAGCTATCAAAATAATTGCAAATTTGCGACCAATTATGACGAACTTTCACTCGTTCAACTCGTTTTTAGTTAAACTGAGCTCAAGCTTCAAACTATCATTTCACTCGTACCAAGAACAACTATTTTTCATTTGTTGCGGTCACCTTTAATTGAAACTTTTCAATTTATTTCGATCATTCATTTTATTTAGATTTTGTTGATTTTTTCGTGAAAGCAAACTCTTACTTAGCCGATACTTTTTTAATGATTGTGAGATATGCTTCAATTTAAGTAGTGTTCAATTTTTCGCAACTATTATCACATATCAATAGTAAGTTAGATAAACGTTATAAAACTAGAATTCACTCTTTCACTTACTTTGTTTAAGATTTAAACAAATACTGGTGAAATGATATATTTGAAGTAATAATTATTTGAAAATCCATAATTGAAACCTCAAATGGAACTAACATTGAGCTCATAAGTTTGTTCAAGTTCATTTTATGGTCCTTTTTGATGAGCAGTTTGTAGTTATTCAGCTTTTTTATTAAGCAAAGATAAAGTTTGAAAATTTGATGAGTTTATTGCAGAAAATGTTTTTATAGTGTGTTTTAAATATGAGTGCCAGAATCGACTGTTTGCCACACGAACAGATAAAATTCGAAAGTTTAGGTGCGATTAAAGATCTAATTTATCTGCATATGTGTCTCAATGTATATGATTTTGATTATAAACAATCTTACAATTTATATTTATAGTTTGTTTATAATAAGATTTTATATAATTTAGTCTATGCTCTGGTCTGATATCAAATTGACAGATGTCTTTCTCTTTTTCATACCATGTTAGTTGATGTACCGCCACCACCTACTCCCACACATATAATAGAAGAAGAAGAACCTACGAGAACACCGCTGCCCAGGTATGAAATTTTCTTACAAATATCATTTTACAATATATTCATCTTTCTTTTAAGATTTAAATCTTAATGTATTGTAAAATCAAAGTTTTGATAATCTTACGTGTGAATGAAAACTATTTTTCAATTAATATTCTATAGTTTATATTCAGAGATATTGTTGAAGAGCCCATTGATCTGATCATTAGTTAACTGTAATGTGTCCGAGGAAAAATATCTTAACTCCATCTAAATAAGGGACAGACGAAGAGAATAAATTATTGATAACGTTGACGTTCTTGCTGATAATCCTTATTCTGCTATCGATTATTGTGTTGTCTAGAAATTTGAAGCAAATACTGTATAGATGTAGCTCTATTTTCAGGGCTGAGGGCAAAAGTGATCATTAAATTTAGCCGCAAAGTTCGACAAAACTAACAAATCGATAAACTTTAGAGATAGCTCTCGAACAGAGTCTCGACTCTCATATAAACTAGTAGATGACAAGAATCAGCTGACATATCTTACGTTAAGTCGAACCAATACTTGTTGAATTGAGCCCCTTTTAACTGATTAAACTTCGTGGTTTATTATTAGCCTAAGCACAAATGTATTCTACGTTAAACAACTATTCCTAAGGCTCTCATTTTAAAGCTTAAGTTTTAAAATGATGACTTCAATATTTGAAGTGATCTGTAACTTATCAATTTTCCAGTTTTTGCTTTTCACTGTATCTCATAATAATCAATAAATATTTGTATTTATACGCTTTTTCACAAGAAAATAAACAAATTCGTTCTAAAAATTAAGAAATGAAAAATTTAAAAAACTACATAAACATCAAATACAGTTTTTATTATTGTTGGCTTAGCTTTCTTTCAACAGAAAAGGCAAATGAATGTTCACTAATTTTAGTTTACAACTGTTTTTATCAAATAAATTAGTTTTTGAGTAAAATTGATGTGAGCCATGACTCTCATAAATCCTTTAATAACGATCACTAAAATACTCGAGACATTGAATAACTTGAAAATGATTTTGAACTAAACAGCTCGACAGAGATCACTGAGAATGAAGCGCGACAGGCACTACTAAAACATGCCTCAAGAAGATGTTGTTATGGTAAAGGAGTTGCCAAAGATATGTCAATCATCAAAATAGATCATACGTGTGCCTTTCACGTAAGAAAATGAAAAGATAATCATTTTTTCTTAACAATAATTCACATTTCGCTCAAATAATAAAGTGACAGATCATTTTTACAATACTTTTTCCTTTCGTTTATCGATCAAATTATTAGCAATTAATGAGTTGAGAAGTTGGCAGAATCAATAATATAATAGAGCTTTAAAGTAAAAGATTAATAAGAGCGATCATTAATCATAGCTCATGTTTATTCGTTTGCTCATATGTAAACATTAATAAAGACAAGTTATGACCTTTCGATCATCAGTATTTCAATCTTCAGTTACTTCTGATTCTAGTCATTTTCAAAATCCTCATTTATTTCAATAGTTTTAAGTCGCAAATTCAACTAATTTTGATATTTTTAAGTGAAGTCTTGGATTGAGCTGATGCTTAAGAATGATAGATGCAAAACTTCTTCAGTCAATTAGAGAATATAAAATATTAGTTCAAGAATAAAAAAGTTGAGCATATTCTACATTTAGATCTGAGGAAAGTTGCCAAGCTTGTAATATATGTTTTTGAACGTACCTTTAGACATTTTAAAGTTATAAGGCAAAATAAATTGAATTTTGTCAATATTTGAGTGAATTGAGCCATTTGTTTGTGATTCCCAAAATGTGGTCATTCTCTCATAAAAACTTGATCAATACCTTAACCACTATGCTATACAAAAGCATTTTTATTCATACGAAAAATTGTATGAAATTAAACTTAGGATACAGAGCGAAATTGTTTGAAGTGATCAGTCAATCTTTTATTATATAAATACTAATTATTGTGATACTTATAAATAGTACTCATTGGAAACATTCAGCGAAAAAAGACAAGTTTGTTGGGCATTTGAGCCATACTTAGGCGGTCCTCTTGACGGGTCGTCATCTAGAATTCCGCCAAATGTATGGGACATTGAAGCATATCCATCAGCAAAATTTCAGAATCAAGTCTCACAGATGGAAGTACCGAACACAGCATCGATCAGAATGTGTCACACTTGTGGTGGTGTGGGCAGAAAGAGATGTTTTGCATGTAATGGCAATGGATGGGTAGTAGATATTGATAGATAACTTTTCAATGATTATCCTAAAGTTTTTCATAATTAAAAATAGGAATCATGTTTTAGTTGCCACGGAGACGGACATAAACCAAGTTTTGGAAATGGAGGAGAAAGGGAAAGATGTTGGAAATGCCAGGGAAGTGGAAGACTTAGATGTTGGAAGTGTAACGGTGATGGCATCACACAGTGCAGGTCCTGCACAGGCACGGGTCAAATAAAGTGCTTTATCCGTCTTGTAATTACCTGGTAATGAAGTTTTATCTGAGTCAAAAAGTTATGAATTCAATTGTCATTAACAGTTACAGCAAAGCGTTATACAAAACAATAAATTCTATTCCCAAACATGAAGTTAAAGCAAATGTTAGACTTATGCGTATCATTAGATTTAATGATTTGAAAGCGCCCATTATTTCAACATCTCTAGAAAATAAAGTAACTGCTGCTGTAATATCTCATATTACTAGATCGTTAACTTAATGAAGGCAATGCACGCTCATTATATTCATTCCAATATGAATGTGATTCATTTGATTATGCATTTTTTACTGCATAGTCAAATCCCGTTACAATCAACTCTAGTATCACTAAAGTTTCAATACATTCCACTCCTACTAACAGTCCTGAAACAAATTTCACGAACTAATTTATTGATCAAAAGTTTAGACGCGAACAAGTTGTTTGCATTCAACCAAATAAATTGATTCTGTTCAGGTTGATTGTAGACGGCTATCGATCGTACTTTATTTTTACCGAACTTTTCTTATCATGAATATTAGATCAAAGAAATGACAGAAAATGTTTCACGTTCAATATGATTTAACGGACAAAAATTGAAAGTACAAGCCTTTAATTAGTAGCGATACTAATTAGTTAAAATAGAGGACCTTCAAAAAATACTGTCACGTCCGTTGAGGACAATTATTTACTTGAATGCGACTGACATTTACAGTAAGCGTTAATCTATTCAAATTTTCAGGTCAAACCATTTCGACGATTTCATTGTAGATAAAGCTTCTGCGTCAGTGCCTGATGACCAAATAAAAGTAGTGACGGGAGAAGTGGTTTTTGAAGAAGAGCATAATAGGGTAAATAGCACCATTGAAAAATTGCAAATAATTTATAGATAGGTACAACTACAATCCCATCCTAAATTCTATCTATGATCCTTGACTCTGTATTTTTGCGGGTCACGTTCACTAACAATACTCTAAAGTTTGAGTGAGCGCGAGGTAGCGTTTGCTCAGCATCATAGCTAAAAAATGAGAAACTACTTTCTCGAGATGTATCTCATATCAATTTAAGCCTGAACGTGATTTGCAATAGCAACTATTCTTGAGATAAAAAATTCTTAAGATATTATAAGGTATAGATAAACTGAGATATAATGATATATATTTAATATTACTGATTGAGACAACTTTCATACAGTTATGGCCAATAAATCACTTTCCAAACAACACAATAAACATAGCGAGTGCACAGTTGATCAAAATGCATTCGGATACTTATTTCTCAAGCGAAAAGCTATTGATGCAGGTACGATATCTCTTATTAGAGTCTATTCACTTTTGCTTTATCTCTTTCTCTACAATATAAATCATTAGTAAACTATTTTAGTAATTGATCAGCTAAGGCCTCTTTTCATATCCCGATTGTAATCATTTTGTTAGAGACAACGCGTACGTCTAATTCCAATCGCAACTATCCATTACTTGTGGAAAGGAAAGTCTGGTTTTTATTCAGTTTATGGCCATGAGAAGAGAGTTCACGCACCAGATTATCCACAAACGTGTTGTTGTGGTTGCGTTATTTTATGATATAATTGGGCCAAAGCTTGAGCGCAAATTTACCATTGTTTAGATATTGTTGAGCGTTTATAAATATACTTAAGTTAATTATTGTTTCTTCTACCTGTTCGTTATTAAATGCTGTTCATATAGTTATGTCATGTTATGTTACGCTAACATTGTTTACATAAGTATGGTATATTTCAAAGTTAATGTTTTTTATTTACTCTAATATCATCCCATTAATATTGTTGATTAAGTTAAAAAGCTCATTTTTTAATATTATGTTAAATATTCATAATAATAAAGAATATTAGATCTAATAAGGCTTCAAATCAACATTTTAGTTATAAACAGGCTTTGCTAAAGAACTTTATATTTACATCAAACTAATGTTTTGAATAAATTAAGAATCAAAAATCATTTTCTAGAATAGAAAACTATATGATAGTTAAAATAAAATTAACAATATCATATCAAATTTACTTTAATTAGTTTACAATTTTTCGTTCTATCTTTGTATGAATTACTTCGTAAAACAATAGATTTATTTCTTGTTCAGATACTTTTGTTTCAAAGATCTGACTGACCCGTAATTATTGAGTCAAATCTTTAATTAACGCTAAGCTTCTAATTGAAAGTGGAATAAATCATTGATGAACTTTCATTTGAGCTAATGATCCTGTTGACAATTTTATCTGAAATAAGTTCGCGAACAAATGAAAGTAAATGAACAAAATCATTAAACTCGTTGGTGTTCTGAGAATTTGGGTAAACAACGAAAATTGAACAAAACAAACGCTCGTTGAAAAAAATTATTTTTTGATTAAACAGAAACAGAAACTCATTGTTAATGGTACTTTTAATTGCATTAGCTAAAGTTTTTTTTCTGGATCTAAGTCATGATCAATTTTATTAATTAATGTAAAAGGTTTTCAATTAATTTAAATTAAATCCAGATATTTTTAAATGAGAAGCACAGCAACATTTTGTGATATCATCTATTATTATCGATATTATACAGTTACCTTATTCTCACTCATATGACAACAGAAAAGCTTTTCATCTATGCATCTTGTTCGAGTAATTGTTTGAACGAAATTCAAGACTCACTGTCAGTAAAGAAGCAGAGCATATTAGGCTTATTCTACTGTACATGAAACCTCGGGTTGGGTCAGGACTTATGAGGCTTTCGGTTTTGAATTTGAGACTCAAATCACAAATTGACAATCTTAGAATGACACGTTACAATCAGAATAAGCGTTAATTCATTTACAATCTAACTGAAATTAATCAGATAATAGCAATAATCATAAACCGAAGATCACAAGTTAGCGAAAGTAAAGCTCTAAAATTAACTATAACACAAAGCACGCTTTACTAGAGATGACATCAATTGTTCAGCTTTTTATGAAGTTGTAAATACTTTAATTGACTAGTTCGAGGCAAATAAAAAAGTATCAAGAGATTAATAATGTGTTTATTGGTTATAGTTTGATTGACAGTTAAAATGTTAAGCTTTAAATAAGAGATATCTTGAAAGAAGAAAAATCCTGGAATATAACTGTTGTTAATCTGAAATCACATTAATTCACTCCTTCTCTATTAAAATTATTCAAATTTTGATTGGATTTCATTCATTTAGAATATTTTGAGAGAAACATATTTTAAACAATATAATCACATTTAATGGCAAACTGTTATTGCATTTATGGTAATTGAAATCTTGTTGTATTGAATGATAAGTTACACACAACCCAAACACGCAACTAAAACATGGTTTGAGTACAGAGCTCAATTCCTAATAATTAAACTCATGATTCTGGACATTACCTGCTCTATGAAGTCACAAATTTTCATAACAGTCAAAATCAAAATTACTGGCGAATATAGTGACTATTCGTTGTTAATGCAATAAATATTAATCAAATCATGTTATGTCAATGGTAATAGAGTTCAACTGTTGGGGATTTAGTTTAACCCGTTTTTTAACTCTAGACGTTTGCTCACAATAAATACTTATTGACTGAACATATTGAATAATAAATACTCGATATGCAAGTTAGAGTAGACCACATTCATTCACTTAATCTTATACGAAATCATTTGAAAACTCAGTTCGATAGAAAATAACTGACAATTGCGAGAAAGAGTGTTCTCGTGCAGAAGCAAAGAATACCAGTGATGGCACGCAATGTGATCATTGAATCGAATTGATATTCAGTATTTGCATACATCTCATTAATTAGTGCCTAATGTGGTGACCAAACGATTAAATTGCTTTTGCAAATGCAATCTTATTACGCATTGATATCGATTGAACAAATCTGTAATAATGATGTTATAAAAAATATTATATTTCATACTTTTCTACCGCGTTTTGCTGATTCTCTCGCTTTTTATGAATAGAAAATTTGCCAAAACTATTGTTATTTTTTAGATAAAAGCTTTTTTAGGCCAAGAAACTATCGATATTAATAAAGCATTGGTGAGAATAAGACATCTGTTTCTCCGTGGACTTATTGTAAGGTTAATGGGAACTAAAATAGATTTATTTGATAGCATTCTCATACCATTACTGGTTATTTGAAAATAATTTTATAACTTAGTACAAGTTTTTCATGTTGACATAAGTTTGTGTGTGCTATCTTCTTAAAATGAAATGTTCTAACATTTTATAAGAACCAATATTATATTAGGTTTATATTCCTTTTTCTCTCTTCTTTCTTATGCTGTGTTTAGTATAACTCCAATTGAAGGCAATAATCATTTATACAAATTGTCAGAGTAAGACCTCCTCTTTCTTGTTGAACACAAACCATATCTGATTAGGACTTACTTCACATAAAAATCTCATCAAACATTTTCGTTACGAACAAAGCTGAAAAATCAACTAAAAAAGAGGAACTAGAACATAGATTCGTGCGTCAAATTAGTTTATAAATATTTTACAATTTAACTAACTCTATAGAAACTGAGGCCATTTTCGCAGAAGAATCCAATAAAATTTTGTTTTATCAAATTACTGAAGGCTAACCTAACCTAACATTGATTGACATAAGCGATGGCTTCGACCACAAAATATCCGATAGGACCACGAAGTTCAAAATGTTGAGTGAGGGCACAGATCATATTCGGTTTGATTAAAATATATATACACCGATTAAATGCCATTGTACAATGATTTTAAACCTGAAATAAGGTATTTTTACTTTATTTTATAGTAACTATTATAATCTAAGAAAGTTTGCGATTGAACAAATAGTGAACCAAGTTAGCCACACATTTGTGTTGGCAGTGCTCTGCATCGAAAGCTGCTTCACATAAGCTTGTTTTCAAACTGTTTCAGCTAAACCAAATTCAATTTACTATTACTCTGACAATAAGTTTACAAATTTGGTTATTAAATATATTCAAGTATAAACTATAATATTTGACAAGTAGTTCAACTGATAAGTAAAAGTTTGAACTTTTATATAACATCTTAATTATTGAATTGGTCGGCAAAGCACCAGTCAATAGATGTCACTAAACATTAAACCATTTTCTCAGTTTCAGTAGATATGAATCAACAAAACAAAATCAGCTGTTTCTCAATTATGTTTTGCGCTTTTATTGTACTTAATCTGATCTAATATAATATTTATTGATTAGAATAGAATTAATTTGATAAAAAGCAAATTATAATAAATGCCAAATCAATCGAATAGTAATAAAATGAAAACAGAATGCGATCCAATCAAAGACGAAAAGTCGGGCCGAATTAGAGAAGTGGGCTCTCAAGCCGTTTGGTCTTTGTCTTCGTGTAAACCAGGTTTGAATAGTTGAATTTATTAACTTATCGACTTATTGATTTATACTATTTTGAAAGCATATCACAAATTTTTAGTTTAATATTTTTCTCATTGCTTGAATTGAATTGAATGAAAGTTATACTCAAATGATTTGTTTAACTGTTTTTATGAATGTATCGATTTTTTCAAAGTTTCATTTTAGTTATAGAAAAAGTCATTAATATTTGCTTTAGTTTAAGTCTATAAGACATATACTATAGAAAACAAAAATGAAGCCAACAATTAAGTGTATTTGTGACGATTGAAATGAAAATAAATATTTTGATTATGAAAAATTGAGCTTAACTTGACTTTAATGGAAGCTGATTGGCACGAACTAAACATATGAGACAAAATTCACTTAACAGTTATTTGTTCCAAATCTATATCTAAGCAAAAACTAATGCTTTTCCTTAATTCAATTAATATATGAAACGAACGCTTATATCTCTTAATGAGTACTAAATTTAAATTAAAATAACATTAATGTAATCATATGTGAGTTAGCCTTATGTTAACTAAAATGATAGCATTTCTACGACTGATTAATAAATAATGAAAGAACAGAAAAACTTGATATTCGATTGCTATATATCTTATAATTATTAAGTCATACGAAGCCATCACTCATTAACACAGTTTGTGTCTATATAATTGAAATTTGTGTAATTACAATAATAATAGGTTTTGGTGTGGATCAACTTCGAGATAATTGTCTTGAGACCTATTGGCAATCAGATGGACCACAGCCTCATTTGGTTAATATCCAATTTCGCCGCAAAACTACAGTACAAGACGTTTGTATTTATGCGGATTACAAATTAGATGAAAGCTATACACCTAATAGAATATCAGTCAGAGCTGGCAATCATTTTCACGATCTGCAAGAAGTAGAACTGATGGACTTAAGTGAACCGAGCGGTTGGGTTGTCATTCCTCTCAAAGACTCAAATGATGCCCCAATTCGAGCTTTTCTCATACAAATCGCCGTCCTCTCGAATCATCAAAACGGTCGCGACACTCATATAAGACAAATAAAGGTTCATTCTCCCGTTCAGAACAGCATTGTTTCGATTTTAGATTTTCCGATCAATTTTACTACTGTCAAAATGTCACAGCACTCGACTATACGTTAACAAAATCATACCTCAAAAATCATTTATAAGTATATTAACTTTTTAATCGGATAAATGCACAGATTATGTAAAAATGAAACCAATAATAAAGGTTTTTACCATTGTCCTATAAAGCACTTTTTCCTAATCTCAAGACCTATTTTTTGATTTATTCTTCCTTTATATAAAAGTTATATAATCTAATTGAAAGCATAATTATTTATGCAACAGTAGTCTCTATAACAATATAAATGGTAAGAAAATCCATGATTTCTATCTGATAATCAAGTTATAGATTATGATTAATCGTGATATATATAAGAGATGGTGGATGTAATGCATTAACATTGAAGGCATAATCCTTTTGGCAGTACAGTTGACTCAACCAAAGATTTGAGGCCAAAATTCAGTCTAACTATTATATGAGCTAAAGTTTGCGAATAATATGATCTCAAACTTAGGCCATCAGATGGATTCTAGAGATAACGACGTATATAATGTCATTTTTGTAATGCCTCTGATGATTGTTTAAATCCCAGGATATAGTGTAACTGCGAATGATCGATGGTTGAGTTGGGATTTCGGTTTTCGTGGACGCCTTGCTCTCTATATGCACTCTGTGGAGTCGATGTTTCGCTTTTGCATTCATATCACTCAATACTACAATATTATGCCCTTTTCTATTACAATATATGAGATAGGCTTACGTGAAATGCATAAACAATGTTATTAGTGCCTAACCTTATTGCCCAAAATGTTATATAAAGAGATAAAACCGTTAAAGTAAGAAATAAAAACAAAAAACCAAAGCTCATAACACAACCTAAATAACTGAATCTCTATTAGATTCTGATTTTTTAGATTGAGAAAACGATTGAGAAGCATATAGAAAAGTTTTGTTATTCAAGTTATCGCTCTGGACTTGTTTTCCGAATCTAATACTTCACAGCATCTCGTGCTACATATTATAGAAGATGTTATTCAGCATTGTTTGACCGCCAGTCTCTCCTTATAAACGTTAATAAGACAAGTATAGAAGAGTTCTATAAAATATTTGCTTCGCTATACTGTGCCCATAATAGGCTTCACATTGCAATTGTAGTGGTATTTCCATCTGATTGAAAGCTCAGCAAAATGAGATTCTCTTTTATGGGCCTATTAACTAAGTCTAGCGCCACCACATTCTGATCCAACTTTCTTTTGAGCTGAACAATGAATTGCATGTCCTTATAATAAGTCCAGTCTTTTATGCCCCTAAAAATAGGCTCTTCTCTTACATCTTTATTCCATTTCTCACATTTCTTTATTTACTGGTATGCGGTTTATATACAATTGACAAGAAAAGAGCTCATCTTATTTACTGAGACAGAAACTCCAAATTAGATGTTGTACTAAATATGTTATAAAACGAAAAACAGACAAAGAATAAGTATTACTTTAATCAACTTTTCTGACTAAATATAAAGAATTGACTTTCCAGTTAAGACTAAGATTGTGCTGTAAAACATTGAGACAACTGCAAGATTCATGTCTAATCTAATAAAGAAAAGAATAATTTTACAGCTCCTTTGTTAAAAACATATTTCTATATATTTAGTTGACTCGAAATTGGAGTCAAAATTTTGAGTACGGACTTCATGAAAAACAAATGACAAAAGTTTGATTTCGTGACAAAGAATAAAATCTAATTTAGTTTTACTTTTTTCTACAAACTATCGACCTGTCTTTCAGAAAGATAAATAGCTGTTAGCTTTAAGAAAAACCAATGCACTTCCATATAGAGTATATAAATTTCAATTTATTTTTCAGACTATCGTTATCTAATTGAAAGTCAAATTTTAGTTCAATATCAAAGTAAGAGTAAATACTTTATGTACAAATTAAATTGCTATATGAGTCAAACACTGTGATAAGAGGATTTTCTTTTCATAAAAAGTAATCAAAAGAATGAAGTGATCAATCTGTAGCTTAAGTGTTTACTCATCCTATTAATTGAAAAGAATAGGCTTCTACTTATTAGCCTTACTTAACTGACTATTAATTTGCGTTTATTATCGTGAAAATTCAAAAATGCAGAGCAACGATCAGAAATGGCCTGTATTTTGTAGAGTAATGTCACGTTTATTTTGTTTTCCGATATTCATCTCTAGCCCATTCTAAAGTTTATGCATTTTAGCTTCAATAAACTGTAAAAGCTTTTAACGTAAAAACGTTGCACTTAGAGACGAGTCACCAAAACTTTTTCCGATAAAACAAATATCAGCAGAAAAAAATTGAACCTAACTATCGACAAAAGCGTTTAGCGATTCTTCAAATTTTCTATTTGCAAAGAACTTGTGCAGAGATGACACGATATGCAAATATAGAATAAATTGTACTATTAATTAAGTTTGTTTTATAAATATGCAAAAAATTTTCTCCATTGAAATTGTTGTCACAGAGTATGAGTTATTCATTCGCTCAAAACTGGGAAAAGATTATTATTTTAATGAAGTATATGAAGAATATATATATGAATGAGGCCATGTTTACAATGCTTCACGGCATAATTCATCTTAATTTGTTTATGCAAATTTCATTTATAATAGTAATGATGGTATCTATGCTATAAATAGTGTCAATCGTTTTCGAAATAAATGCATTTAATTCTGCTCTAATATTCAGTTCAATGAATGAATTGAATTTTTATTTTTAAAAAACCATTCGTTTTAGTTGGTTTTCATATCGAACAATTTTATGCTTAATTACATGCAATACAATTATGCACAAAATTAGAAAATTATATAGTTTTCATTTGCATTTAAATGTGTTTTGAGTCATTCTATTTCTTTAGCTCCATTAATATTCCCTCATTTACTAGAAGTTGATAACGAATCGATCCGAATGTAAGAATTAGTATGAAATGAAGTTTTTATTAATTGTACGATAAAGAAACAAAAAAAAGTTGGTAAAAAAGGTAAAGAACTAGTTTCAAACAAGTCAACTCATTCCGATATTTCTAAATTCATGAAATCGTAGTATTCTTTAGCCAGAAAATGATTGTGAGGCCTCCGGGGCTTTGAATTACACTCGTCATTGAAGACCACAACGTACTGATACGGATACAGTAATAGATTCAACCAAAGTAGAATACAATAGAATCTACAGAACTTATGCTACTATTTTGATTTTGATACACGATGAACGAGAAAAATGAATTGTTTTCATAACTTGAATGATTACTTTATGCTAAAATACGTGGCTTTTAAATACAACTAAGACTTATATTGCATACGACAAAGTCAACTTATACTGAAAGAGGAATTATTCGACGAAATAACTTAATATTATGCTGAACATTTTATTTTGTGTACCAACTCTTACTTACAGCACAGAAACCGCTGATTTATTGAGGACTCTCAAACCTAAAAGAACCAGAGCTTATTCATAGGTTGACTCTCCATCTCAATCAAATAAACTATATGGTTTTTCCGGTAGAAAAAGTCCTTTAACGCCCTAAGAATTTTGATTTCACCAAAGTTTGCAATCATTTTGATAGAGAAGCTCAATGAAATGTTGTTCCTTTTGAAGTTTTTAAGTAATTATTATTACAGTAATAAAAATAAACTATAACTCAAACATTTTTTCATTGAAGAAGACTTCCTATTATATTATTCCTTTGTGCCTTCTAAGTGTTTTTATAGCATTTTCAGCTCAACTACGGACTAATGTGTATCTCATTCATTAAATATGCATTAAGTAGGAAAATAACTAGACTTTTGCTTTTCTGCAAATCTAAATCCCTCATAGAAGAGTATTACAAATTGACTCAGATATCTGTCAGTCTATCTACTTTTCTACTGCTTTTGGTGCTGAAAAGAAACTTTAAAGCACTATTTAATATAAGATCGTTAATGATGATCAATATATTTGATCAATGACAGAATAATTAAAAACTTTAACTTATATTCAAATAAATTAATGACAAATATATGATTAATTGAGTAAAATTATCAAAATATCCTAAAATTGTATATCGTTAAAAACTCTTAAATTGTCTGAAAAAGAGATCATTTTTATCTTGTAAACTAAACCTATTGATTATATTCAGAAGCAGTTGTTTTTCTCTGACATATAAAAAATCCGAATCAATGCGAGCTTTCATGAATTATATGCTTGTTTTAATTTGTGGCATCTTTATAAATATTAGATCTAAAATATTTTGAATACTTTTGGTGTCACTATTGGCTCTTTTAGTATAGAAGAGAATTAGTAATAAATTATATTCACACTATATCTCCGGGTACTTTATATTTAAAGCTAGAGTTTCACAACTGTGAGAATATAAACACATGCTTTCAATAGACAATAGTATGAAAAAGGAATAGCAAAGAAATTGTACACATTCTGGATGTTTTACTGAAATGCTTTCTCTCTCTCTCTCTCTCTCTCTCTCTCTCTCTCTCTCTCTCTCTCTCTCTTTGATGTAATGAAAACTCATAGAAGAGCTTTTATTTTCATTGATTGCAATTATCGTTAGTGTATTTCATTGTGATTGGGGCTTCATATATAAACTCAAACAATTACATATACATAGAGAAAAGCGAAAAACAATAGGGTTTTGGTATATTATATTAACGAAGGAGTAGTCTTTTGGTTTATATCACAACCAAAAGAAAATAAATATGAAAGACAGCAAAATGCAAGTATTTATTTAGAAAAATAGGTTAATGGAAGTCAAGCAAATGTTTGAAAACAGTGATTGAGAACTAAAAGAGCATTCATTTATAATGACATCATGTTATTTCTAGTTTACTGTCAAAAACATGGTCTTATATTACACAAGAAAAAACAATTATCCATAAAAAATTAAGTATGAAAAATGGTATTTTGTCAATCCTTAATGTTGAAAATTATTACTACCCCTCAAATGCCACTTTGTTGCATGGCTCTGATGTAACTCTGATCTGAAGAATAGGACTTATGAGTCAGTGAAGCGTTCATTGAAAAGTGAGGATGAGGTTCATGTTTTCATGATCCGAAGGCTACGCTTTCTTTAACACTGACTCTTAACACGAGTAATGCATATCAGGCGTAAAACTAAAATTCATGCCTTACTCTCACTTTTTGTTACTATGCTCTTGAAATAATGCAAAAACAATTTATTGAATTTTTTACCCCCTCTAGTCGAATGTGATTGAAATGTCTTGAATTTCATTATTAACTATGGAAAATTCTAATCCTTTCTCCTTAATAAAACTTTCTCTGAAATGCTATCAGAAACAAAAGTCTAGAAAACTTTATATCACTTTAGGCATTTATGTTGTAAAAGAAGAACTTTATTATTGATAGTATGGAATATTCATAAAATATTTATGAATTTGTGATGTACGCCAATGTGACAGTTATAAATCATATCTTGAGCCAAAACCATTATTACAATACTTCTACTAATGTCTGAATGCAATTTCCAAATTGAACTTTTACTCAAAATGCAAACTATACAAAGAAAATGGACTTGAATTTCAATTTTCTATATTATATTCTCGACACAGAACAGAGTTTTACTGCCTTTGATTTATAATCTGGAAATAACATGAATTTGCTACAAAATTATTTATCTCACAAAAACTCGATTATAAGAATAGAGACGACAGAAAGTTATTATTTTATAAGATATTTATACGAATTCAAGCATTTTTTATGTTTATCAGCCTCAGGCCAAAAATATGACTAATTTTTTTCCAAGTGCTTGTTTTCATCAAAATCGTTAGGAGTCAGATATTTTTCGATTTTGAACTCAATCTTTTATGTTTTCTGCCCCTTCACATGTTTGCCTTCGGGCTACGGAATAAAAAAAATTCGATGAAATCAGGAAAAAAATTTGTCTCAATATTGATCATAATAGACATATCTTTAATCTTATATTTGTATTATTCATTTGTATAGAAATTGGATAACTGTCTGAAAGAATAGTCTTACTTTGCAATATTGACAAAAACAAAGTAAAATAAGAATGAAAATAGGTCTAAATTTTCAATTGTTTAGTTGAGAAAAGCTTTATGTGATTTTATCGTGTTTTGAGATAAAGTGAAATAAAATGTTTGAATCGCGTCCTGGGATTGCGAGTGAAACCATCTCTTAAGAGCGTCTTTCTGGAGCCACTCATTGATCTGATGGCATTTTTCTTGTGGAATAGCTGCTGTAAAGAACTGTTTATACTGTTATATAGAAAAGAGAATCCAGTGGTAGTAGTGATGATCAATGTTCAGTCATCCCTCCTTTTTCTTTTCCTCTCTTTTATGTTTAGTTATTCTCTTCTTTATACTTCTTAGTGAAGGAGAGCAAAGCCATCAGAAAGTCAAGGAAGGGGAACGAAAACTAGAGACAGAGAGATCACAGCGTGTTCTACAGTGTACTCCATATTCTTTTCACTACGACTGCATTGCAGCCAAACCTTCTGATCTCTTGAGATTATGTACCACAAGAAAAAAGAGGACAATGATTCAAAAGGCAGAGAAAGAAACAAAAATTGTAACTCTCATCACAAGTGTTATTATTACAGTGACAATAGTGCTATAATATAACTTGAAAGGCAAAAACAAAGTGCAAAAGAAAACTTAATAAAAATGTTGATATCGATATTTGCTCTGTATTTGACATAAAGTACTTTCCCTTTTTAATAATACTGTTGATCATTTGTATCGCGTCACTGAACAAATGACCAAATGCTAACAATTAAGTTAGAAAGTGATCCAGTTTTGTCTGCATAATATACAATACGCCACTAACTCTACCATTGATTTGCCATTCATACAAAAATAAACACAATACACCGAAGGGTTCAATGTGTAGAGCAATATGTCATAGATATAACTGAATTCTATTCCATAGATATAATGATACGATAGATAGAGTCCAACCAGGAATATAGAGTAAAATATCTGCAGAGAGAAAATGAAGTTGTGATGTGGTTTTGGTTACTTTTTGGTTAGGCAGGTATCAATCGAAGCGTTATGCACTTGATTTATTGTACAGAATGTACTGTCAAGTAATGAAGTGGTGCGCACTTAAGAACTATAGCAAATACCAGAATCGCTTATATATCAATCGAAACTTGACTTAATCGAACAAATAAAATAACATTTCGACACTATTTGTCATGAAATTTGAAAATTTCTCCAAAATCTATGTCAATTACAGGCTATTGTTTTGCATCAATTTGCAAAACTAATTCCACGCTCAAAATGTTTTATACCATAATCACATTTAGTGTTCTGTTTTGTGCTGTAAAAATCAATTTGAAGTTAACATTTTGCGATGCAATTAACGCTAATCTGATTTCTCAAATTTGGTTACTATTCAGTTTTGACTTGAATTAAGTCATAAAATTCAACATTTTATCAAAAAACGAGAGGGAAACTTTTGTTTTCCAAACTTAAAAAAAATTGAAAAATCATTTTACGCAGTTTATCATTGACGATGATAATCCATTGTTACATAGATTTCTGCAATTTTATAAAGCTCACGTATATTAAAATCCTTATATGGTTTTCAAACTTATGGACACAAGCTGTGATAGAAAAAGCTTTGAACAACTCAGTTTTTTCGTTGAAAAAGTTTCGATTGTGAAGCATAGAGCAAGTTGAAAAAATAATCAAATTTCATACCTATGAAGAGACTTTTTAGAACAAAAATAAAGGTTGGCATAAACTGAATAAAATATCAATTATAGATTTTTCATTTCTCTAATTGCTAAAAGAGAAATTAATGTGAGCGAGACTTCATCCAAAACAGTTTTGCAGATAAGGAAAGGCTAATGCTATTCATCAAAAAGTTATTCAATTAAAATAATTTATTTTTAATAAGACTAAAATTTTTAGGCATCGAAGAATACAATCGAAGTGTTACCCTTAATAGCAGTTCTTTTAATACTGTTCTTTAAGAGATGAGTTTATTTTAAAAAGTCTGGAGGCACTCAAGAATCTGTGTTTGACAAGTGCTATTGTATCCCAAGAAGAGGAGGTCAGATTCCAAATAAGATAGAATTGTTAAAGTTCTAGTCAGGGGTGATACTCGTCTGAAAACCAAATCAGCTCTTCTTGCGATAATGGATAATGGCTTGGTGACTATTGAATTCTTGGGATATAATCTGATATAAGGCACGACTGGTCGAAATAAGTTTTATGTATACAGTACTGGATGGAAAGTCTGATTGTGCACTGCTTTGTGAAGGGGAAAACGACAGGAAATAAGAAAACTTTTGGCCAACAACTTAGTTGTAAATACCACCAGTTTTAATGCAACGCGATTCCAGTCATTGCACTAATTTATTTGATAGAGAGAGAGAGAGAGAGAGAGAGAGAGAGAGTACAGAGCAGAGAGCTAGTCAATCGGTCGAATAGAGGAGAGAGACGAGAGAGAAAATAAGCAAAACTTAACGATCAGTCGATTTATAGTCGTTTTCGTAGAATGAATAAAACAATGCTTGACAACAAAGTCTGCCTTATTTTGGTTAATATTCATTACTCTATATAATGGTAAGTTGTCTTCAATCGGGTTGAAAGCCTGTAAAAGTTTTTACCAATATTGATCGAGAGAATATGCTTTTTGTTGTTGTTGTACGTGCGATAAAACTCAGTAATAATATGAGACTATTTTTTGTGGTTATAACAATGAAATGCGAAATGATCTGTAAATAAAAGTTAACCGATGCAAGCCCAGTAAAACGCATTGTATATTACAAGCAAAGTCACCAAAGGAAGAAAATAGACAACATGGAAACCTCTTAATTCTCACGAGAACACTGAATAAATTTATGGGCCAGGAATACCAGGGAATGCTTTTACTTTTCTGTCTAAAAAACATATCTAGAGAATCACTAAAGAGATTGTAGATTTAGAAGAAAAACTCAGTCAAGTGACCAAACATACTATTGAAGCTATTTTTACCAAATTAAGATTGACATCAAACATGCTATATATCACACATTTTTCACTAGTTTTCAGTTCTCGAGCTCAGCTCTAAACAAACTGAACTTTTTCGTCGATTTCAAGCAAGTTTGCGGGCCATTAATGCTACAAATGAAATACAATTGAATGTTTTGCGGCTTCGTTCAGAACTGAGAGCCGTGTTATGAAAAAACGTTGCCTTAATTTGTTAGAAGAGAATTTTCTATTTGGTCACATTGGGACACAACTCTGATAGTGCTTTAATAGAGTTGAACTCCTGAATTCAAATGACAAAACATAGTGTTTGTCGATGTAATTATTCATTGAATCGATCATAATTACTTCGGGGTATTGTTGATCGAAACTAGAGCTACTTATTGAGAAACAAATATTTATTAAGGATAAAGGATAGCATTTTGTTACTTTTTATTACGATTACATTGAAGAGTACTCATTCATTTGGTGACATATTCGGAATATGCAATAATTTTAAGCTAATAAAACTTATGGTAACTTTAATAACATAGTAGACTCTCCTCTCTGTCATGCACTGTATCGGTCTTTTGGAGCTTTCACGCGATATTATAATCTTTGAAGCGTGAAAATATTAGGTAAGGGAGAGAGTGTGGTACAAACTTTGTGGTGAAAAGAGGATAAAACTATACAGTAGTACAAAAACAATATAAAACTCTAGTGCATTGTTATTACAATATCAATAATGTGACTTTTGTGCGAAATAAGCATTTCTTTAAATGTTTTTGTGTTGAAAGACGTGGTAATCAACTGTTCATAATTTCGATGTCAAACACAGTCGTATAAGCACTTTTGTATAGAAAAATGAATAGGCGTTTATTGGCTTTTAAGTGTCTTAATATCTATATTGGGCATAAATGGTATCAAATTTATAGTAATATTATTGAATGAATACTACCGAACACGATGTAACACGCATTACATAAAAGTGTATATTAAGGCACACAATGTCGATGATATGTAGAGCCGGCGCAGTAATTGCTATCATAACGAAACTCATGAGTTCTGTGCAGTCCAACAATACACACCACAGACACTGTTCTACAGTAATCCGCGGGCACTCGAGTGCATCAGTAAAGCCTCTTTTGTGCTAAACGAGGAGAAAGAGATACGTAGAATAAGATAAGAGTGAAAAACTGAAATAGAAGAGCTTTCTGGATGTGATGCTTTGGATGCAGAGATGGAGTGATGCCATGTATGCCATGTGCTCTCTTCTAGTGTAAGTATTACTAGCATTACTTGGATAGTAACTGCGCTACTGTTTACTTTTGTCCCGTTAAATTGTACATATCCTGTGTTTGTATTAGTGTTAAAGCTATTCAAACTGCTTTCAGTCATATAATATACAGTTCTTCTAACTTAATATAAACTATAGTAATGCCGAAACTAACTCAAGTAATTGGGAATATTCCAATTTTTTGAAATGACCGAACAGAAGTTCTCAACTGTTCTTCATGTTGTTTGTTATTCACTGTAATTATTATGTGCTTTGATTATCTTAATGACAATATGATTATTGGCAATAAGAGGGAAATGAATTTCGTAAGTGAAAGATCTAGCAAACGCTATTGAAGTACTTGCTAATCATTTGATATCCCGTGCGGTCAAGTCTATAAGTATTAGTCAAAATGTTCATTTATGTTCACTTTCAGTCCACTTATTTTGATTTAATTATAGCGCATGAAAATATGCTCGAGGCAATCAACATAAAAGTTTAAGCAAAAGATCAGTCACTCTATAACAAGATATGATCGATTTGGATCTCAGTATTTATTCAGCTACAAAAAATGTCGATAACAGTAATATTAAACAAACTAAAAACTTAAAACGCTTTCGTCTCTATAAGTACAATTGCATAGCCTTAACTTAAAGTGAGTTTTAATGCCAAATATATATTCATTATCTTCGCTTTCGTAATAGGATATCTTGTCATTTATATTTCTTATTACAATATATTAATGTTCAATATTGTGAAAAGCTCTTCAACTATACAAATCTCTCTCTCTCTCTCTCTCCCTTCTGAACTGCTGTCAACTCTCTGTTTCTTACATTTCTTATTATAAGTATTTAGTTATTGTGACAAGAAAATCAATTTTAGAACATATTGTTTCTTATGACACATATCTGGTTTATTACTTGGCATTCGTGCATAACAGTTACTTATTAATTGATGAGACTTACTCTATCTTTACTGAAGTGCAACTGACTTATCTTATTCTTTCACTGCAATATCCAATCCCTACATCAGTGTTGCGAAAGCCTTAATGTAGATCTTGTTTCTGTCAGTCTAAAATCATATCTCCAAGCAGATGTCCGACGACTGAAATATGTTTTCTATTGATTAATAGTCAAAAATTTGTTCGAGTCAAAGATGGACTTCATTTTTCTGTTTGCCTAACATGCAAACAAAATATTAAAGAAAAGCTCTCCAGACGTAGTTTAAATGTTTTCACTTTAAGATTCGAAATGAAATCCAGAAAAGTTTGTTTAAAAATGCATGCCTCACAATCTCAAGATATTATTTTGCAAGGAAAAAATGAAAAAGTTGTGTTGTTTTGATTTTTTAATACAGTAAAGTTATTCGGAAATCTGTGCCCGAATTTATTACTTGCGCTTAGATTCAATTGTACGTTATTTACTCGAATGCATGCGTTTATTTTTCTTACTTTTAAGGCCAGAAGGGAAGAGACTTGAAGTGAAGTAATGATTTGTTTTTACAAAGTTCAACATGAAAGCTTGAGCAATTAGAGTTTAGAAGTTATTTCTTATGCAGCAGATTATTCGTCAACAATACTGAACATGTAAACTGTTTATGTAACCATTAGTGTTAAACTTAGAAAACTGTTGTGATAAAAGAGTCGTCAATTAATTTTAGCGTCAAATGTGAGCAGTGCACAATATTGAAAAACATTTTTTATGCACAAAACATTACCAATAATCTTCAATTACAAGAAAAGCGTTTTAAGGACAGTAGGCATTGAGTCAAATTTAAAGTTCAATCTAAAGTATTAGGTTTACATTTGCATATAAAATCGTATAATACAAGTAAGAATAGATTGCAACTGACATGTCAAAAGTTTTGCCATCAGTGTAACTATTGTTGTAATGGTTTGACACTTCTGTGTCAAAAAACATTTCGATTGATTTCAGTAAACTTCTACGTATATCTCGTGCCCTCAAAACAAACGTCAGTCTCAACACTCCTTTCATTATTATGACCTTCGACCTCCCTCACAAGTAATACTCGCTTAAGTGTCATTTCCTGTCAATGTTATCGATAGATCAGGAATTGATCAAAACATTTATGTAACAGAAAGAATGTGGGCGATTAGCTCTGAGAGTGATTCCTGTTTGTATTTAGCAGATTTAATACGTTGCACTTCTAAGACGTTTAAATCTCCGGTAGACAATTGCATCAATACAATGCTTACCCTTAAAATACCATCTTTAAACAATTTTAGCCATAATTAATCTTAAATATAGATCATTTCACTATATTGTTGTGTTTGGTGCATAAACTTGAGTTTTTGATAAGGATTGAATGTTTGGTAATCAAATATTTGCAAATCACTAAAATTTGATAACTCTAACAAACTTTTATGATCTGGTGAGACATATGTGAAACATACTGAAAATAGAATTTGCGTCGTCGCTCAATACTAGTTAATTATGTTAAATTGGACAACTCAGCATTCGGGTTCAGATTATTTTCTGTCTATACTTTTTAGATATAGAGTTGCAGCTCTCCAATCAATCATTAGATTATATTTGAGTTGTTTCGCAGCAGTAAATTCATAATAATTATTTTCTTATTTTACAAACACGTTCAACAGCTACAGTTCAATTCAATTGTTTTCTGTTGATTAAGATCGAAAGATCCATCAGAGAAAGAAAAATTGTCTATCTTTTATTGAAAAAGGACAATCTGAAGCCATGTGAAAAATAGTCATTCACTGATTATGATCTAACATATAAATGGCTTAATTTAGTGGTCATCTCATTACTAAAGCAGATATTTTCCGAATATTATTTTTATATGAAAATATAGACAGAATTTGATGTTTTTATTATGCTTTGGTGTCCATAAATCGCAAAAATATGGTATAAATTAGAGTAGAAGAACATCCAGAAATGCTCATCAGTTATTATTAGGGTTTTAGGTTATAAAACACAACCTTTGAAAACAGTCTTCAATCATTTATATCCTGCTATCAGTGAACAAATAAAGTTGTTTTATCAACTTTTACTAATTATTTTGATTAAAAATATTAGTTATAGTTGTTTTATCGTTAAGTGAAATCTTCATGTTCAATTATGAATTCTTAAGCTTAAGTTTTCCAACTTCGAATTGAACAATTTATTAAAACCTTTATTTTAGCCAAACCCTAGTTTAAATAAATCTGGAATGAAATGCAGCAGTAATTCCGTTAACGTAAAGCCATGACTAAATAAGATTTGCGCTTTTATTTGGTGAACGTGTGTGGAATTCATAATATTCTAATAGAAGGCATTAAAAAACATTGCCATTTAGAATATTCTGTTTATCTGTTCTGCCGATTCTTCAGTAGAATTTTGAGAGCTGCATAAAACTTATAAGTGACTCATTTATTTAATAAGAAATGCAAAAACAGCAATACTTTAATCACATTTGTAAGCCTTTAACTCCAAGTTTATTATATTACATTTGAAAAGTGTGCATAACTTATTTAAATAGGTTTTTGTCTTTCATCTCTTTTAGAACTCATATCATAAATAAGATAATCAACCAAGAAAATAATTAGCAAAACAAAAAATAATAATGATCTGGGGATATCTGTATCGGTATATATTCAATTTCACTCGTCTCCGTTCGTTTCGAGAGTTGGCACTAATAATCGGTACTTTTATGTGCGTATCTCTATACCTAACAACTTATTTGTTCGACACATCACCAACGTTACAGCGTTCAATCCTTAACGGTATACTCTTTTCTTTTCCACCTTGTATCTGAATTTTTTACAAAATAATTATTAGACAACATGTTAGTGATAGCAATAAATTTGATTAAGATTTTATGCTTATGATGATAAACGAGTCTATAATAAGATAACTGATGTGATTGATGAAAGTCACTCTTAAGTGTTTCTTATCCAAAATCTATGGTCTAGATTTAGTGTTGATGTATAAACTGTTTTTCAGATGGTCTTCCCTGGAATTTTCAACAGCCGGCACGAAACATACTATCGCAATATTCTTCAAATAATAGTTCAGTGAATCAAGTGAAAGGCGCGGCCAGTTTTACAGCTTCTGGTTATCAGTCCGTTTCTACCAAAAGGGTTGAAAAACTTTTGCGAGAGGTGAGAGAAACAGAATTTGACTCTTAAAAGAACAGCTTTTATATCCATGAGAGAAAACATTTTAAACTTTATTAGATTAGTGGCTGAAAGATATCATATAATGCAAATTACACTGCTATGTATGAGAGGGAGAGTGCGTTGCCTTCTCTTTAGATTATAATTGAATTATTGATGTCAAATACTTTTCATTAATCTAATCTCATTTTGAAGTCTTCTTTTAAATGTAAGGACGCTTTAATGGCTTTTGCTTTTCAATCATTTTATTGTTGTAGAGTTTCAGTAGTCTCATGCTTTCAGACATATTAGTCGAGAGTGACTTATCAATCAATTGCAGTGACAACAGTTTTTTAAACAATCATACTTAATTAAAATCAATTCTCAGTCAATGACTAGCACTGAACTGAAGATACTGCTCGTGTTACTGCAAACAATCAGATTGGCTTGGATAGTATTAGTTTGACTTGTTTGTCAAATTGTTCAAAGACGTTCCAACACTATTAGTAATATCGATGCGGTAAAAGAAAATGAGAGTACTTTTGCTAAAATGATATCTTACTAAATAGTCATATTTTATAACTTTGTTCTACGGAAGTAGACAACTAATCGATTGAGTTATGTGCTCGTATTTTATAATTTGAGATTTAAAACATATGAAAAGATGAAGTTGTATGAAAATTTAGAAATTTTCAACTGATACGCCCAGGTTTACAAATCAATACAAAACCATTCGATAAAAGATGAGAAAAACACACATGCCCTCATCAATTTTGTACACATAGCATGAATTTTATATATTTTTACGATCAAATATCAATATAACTCGTCATATATGATAGTCGGTATACAAATTACTGAAATTGAATCAAGAATGAAGGGCTTCGCAAACCTATACTTCTTACAAGTAATACACTTTACTATTTAATAATTAAACGTTCATTCTAATATCGAACAATTTCTGTCAAAACTTCGACTAGTCATAAATCGGAGTTAATTAAATGTTCACTTTAATTATGGAACTCAATAAGTTTAATATGACTGTTTGAGAACGCTTTAAATGGTTTTTTGTGAGGTACACCTGCAACTACTGATTAATGAATAATAAATTTGCAATGTTTACTGCAAACTGCACTTCAATTCAGTAAAAATGCCTAATTCTCACACATGAATATAATTAAAAAAGTTTAAGTTTAAAGCTTGGTAATAAATGTTCCCAATACTGTGATATTAACGGAAAAAAGCGTTGCCTTTACCTAATAATTAGGTTGTACTGCAAATAGAGCGCGATATGGTATTAATAACTCATAATTATTAGGCAAGTCATAAAAAGAAAACTGTAATAATAATGCATTTTTGAGTAAGTGCTTCATTTTTTTGAATATATCATATTAGGATAATGTCAATGCAATTAGTTCTGAACTGAAGGTCATCGCATCAAAACTAACTTCATTTAAATTGAGATTCATTTTTATTAAACTACTACATATTTGTTTATATTATCAATTATGTTAAATATAGATTACAAAAGATCGCTTAAAACTATTGCGTTAGTTTAGTGCATCATTTTCTAATGATTGCTATAGAAATCAATGAAAGTATGTTCGGTATGAGCGGCTCTGTGTCGATATCAGTGTGTTTGAGGCTTAAACACCGTTTGGACGTATAGGAAAAACCTTCGAGACATTTAATGAAAAACAGTAGAGTTTGTTTACCGTCCATTAAATTTCAGGATTAGATTGCTTTTCTACAATTTATTTGAAGTCTGAGGATTGAGACAATTAGTTTGAACCATGGACAAAACAAAAATTCAGAGTTTAGATAATAAACTGTTTAAGCATCGAATCAAAGCAGTTGTTTAGGCATAAGACTTTATGAACCTATGCCTCACTGCCTTTCATTATTCATTTAAAGCCAAATCATTTAATTTAAAAGAAAAACACTTTGCATTACCTAAAATTTTATTATTATAGAAGTGCCGCTAACCTAAAGCAAATCGAGTTATCGAATTAGATTTCTCTCTCTCTCTCTCTCTACTACCGTCTCCGATCTCTTTAACTGTATATATGAAAGAGTGACACACCTTTACTCAGATATCCTAAAAAATGTAAAACTCAAATGACTATTTTGTTCAAGAAAAAGAAATTGAAGCTTAAGTTATAAACAGATGAGTGATAAGTTTGATAGAACTCAGGTTTCAAAAGATATTAACTATAATGTAAAAAGTGAGCCCAGCAATAATTACGGAAACAAAATAAGCGGTACAACAAAAACAGTGAAAGCGTTAGAGTTTCATTATGAAGATTGTTATTCTATGCCAACTAAACTTAATTCATTTGAGAATAAATCATTGACAAGAGAATAAGAGAAAAATAATTTAATAACAGGATAAATGCTGTGATAGCTCACTGCTTTCTTTGTCTGTTTCGCGTCTTTTCATTTCATTTTATATAAGTAGTGATTCGTGAGAGGTCTAAAAATTAATTACCGGAATGGAAACTCTTGAGTGATATATTTGTGTCACTCTAAATACATATAAATTTTGCCGAAACACAGAATCAAAGTCAAGTTGGCAGCAGCTATAATAACGCAATCCTGCTATTGAACAACACAATATAGTAAAGATGGAGCACAGCATTAATTTTCCATTAGCTCTGATAAGTCAAACTTATGTTAAACTAAAAGTTGAGAATGTGGTACATCCCGAAAAATTTTCCAGATATTACTTTCGTGAAAAGTAATATTTAGGTTCAGACACACCCAAATGCCACCACAAGTAACATACAAAACAGTTCATTTTTATAATGCACCAAACTTTTGAGGCGATCATTAATTTTATTTTATAACTGCATAAAAAAGACCACAGAAAAATGATCCTTATCTACTTTTTCGGTGGATATATATTTGTTTTTATATATTTTTGTGCTGTTCTTTAACAATTCGCCAACAATATTGATCTTTTCACGTGTTGTTCTCTGCTGTTCTTCTATTATTTTTCTGTTCACTACTGAAAAGACTTAGTAGTTTTGTCTTTATTGGATTTACAAAGCATTCAAAGCACAGTACTGTAAAAAAGTGAGAGCTCCAAACATACCATACATTGTGTATTATGATATACTCTATAAGTATATTATGAATATTTTATACTCTTCTCTAACTTAGTGTTGTTTTTGTTATATGTAATAAACTCCCGCAGTATTTCTGTTTTACGTACTATAGCCAGAAATGTAAGGCACACGTCATTACGAGAATCACCATAAAGTCTCCACCAGTTATCCTTTAACTTCAAAATCCTACGCAATATTAGCTTTGAAATTACAACTCTCTTCTGCCTACAATATAGGGTATCATATTTTTGAAACTTTTATTTAAAGCTTTAGGAAATATGCAGAAATCCCTCTACCCTTTACTATCTTGAAGATTAATCTTCGAAATACATTTGCAAAGAGTTATGCATCTTCTCTGAATTTCAACTAAGGGATTCCCAGTTATACGTATAATACATAATATATGCAAATTCTTTCTTTAAAATTACAACTCTATCGAGAGAATAGATTCAGTTGTGAAGAGGCTCTGAATTTATAAATAAAAGCGCATTGTTTTCCAAAAAATATAGCTTAATCTTATTCACTTAAGCTTAGGTGCATCGGCGATGACATTTTTGTGATTTTGTGAGCTCTAATACCATATTAAAACCTACAAACACTACGTGAACACATTATAAACAAAATACGCTTAACTAGGGATCTAAAAACCCGAGATCTTGTCAACTCACTCTCAGATAGTATTGTAACCGTTCATCATATGAATTTCAACATTTAATAAATAATACGCTCTTTAATTAATCTTTCAGATCATTAATTTTTAATCTGTCTCTATTTTAATCAAAGTCTCTGTTTAATCGGATTTTATGCTTAATTTTGATTTTTATTAACTATTATTAATGTTGATATGAAAATAGCTCATAAAGAATCTCAAAAGCATTAATCCGATAAAAGCTAAAAAGATGCTTTATTCATATTTTTTGCTATTACGTTTGAGATCAACTAAAACTTCAAATCTTTAATTTGATATCTCGAATTTACTAAAAATTTTGAATCATGTCTTCATTATGTTGACACAAATAAAGTGCTGAAACATGATAGACAAGCTTTGAAAAACTTTTCCCAAATGTTAATTGACTTGAAAAGCTTGATTAATCCTTAAAAACCTTGAATCTTTTCAGCACACGACTAGAATCTTGAAGGTTTTGAAGACAAAACCACTTTAGGAGTAATACTGAGCTGGTTGGTCTTGTTTAATATATTAATTTAAAGAACCCGAGAAAAGCCTGACTATTTTCGTTTTATTTGAAATTCTAATAAATGTTTAGAATTCGAAGAGTATCTCTTCTGAACACATCAAAACCTGATTATACTCAACATTACGTTTTGGTCAATGAGAAACAATTTTATTAACCAATTGTTTCTTTCGAAGCATTTTATTAATACAATTTAATTCACTGTTTAAGGATTAAATAAAGATTTTAGGAAGTATTGAAAGCTCGTTAGAAGGTTCGAGGCCAATATATGCAGTTCCAACTCGAGAATCAGATCCTAGCAAAGATCTGACTTTTGGAGCACAGCTAATGCCTATTCCTTTGCCACCAGTTCAATGAATCTTAATCTAGAAATGCTTCTGTTCTATGGATTGTAGAAGTGTTTGAGAATCCAAGGCTATAAAGCAATACTCTCTCAGAATAGAAATTATTTATAATTTATAATAATTAAAATTTATTGCCAGAGCTCATAAAAGTTGCATTTTTGTTAACTATTGGGCAAATTGTGTATGTAATATTGACTCTGAGCTTATATTATAGGTTAGATTTATAGATTATATTATGTGGACTAAAGCAAAGTTGGTTCAGTTAACTGAGTAGTTATTATTTTTGGTTACACGCTATCCTCTCCACTCATATGTGTGTTTTGAGGCTCTGAGAATTGATTAAATTGTAAACATTAAATGTCTTACTATCAAACTGTTTATTGTCTACAAAACTTATTACTGAACTGGTTTCAAGTAGTTTCCTAATTAAATAAACTTTAATTTTCAAATTAAATTAGTTGGGCGATTTTTATGTAAAAGGATGAACAATTTGAAGCTTTTTTGAGAGGTTTCCTTTATGCTCGTAACTGTTCAAAATATATCAGAGAAGAGTCCAAACTTTTGCCTTTAATTCTATGAGCGATGCATTCAAGTAAGAGATACAATAAAGCGTTAATATGATGAGCTTTCAACTAAATTACATTTATATTTACTGCAGTCCATACAACATACAAAAATACATTAAAAGTATGCGATAAAGGCAAAAACTCAATACCAATTCGGTTTTTGTTGCTTTTCATCAATAAATCATTTATTCTGTCATTTATTTTTCATTCAAATGGTCTATTAATTAATTTATTGAAGAACAGTATGAAAATTCATTAAGATATTATTCGAACAAACGAATGTGTCATAAATTGATTAGAGAACTGTACGGCAACTTATTAAGGAAACTGTGAGTTTTAGTCACAATTTCGTGCTAAAATTAGCGTTCATTCAGTCAGATTTTGTAGACAAACAGCTCAATGGAGATACTGTAGCATTTATAGTTGACCCGATTGACACTATGGTAACTCGCGAGAGAATGATTTGTAGTCATCAGCGCAATAGAGCAAGACATAATTCTGTTGACAGAAAGCTCTAATGAAGTTTATGCTGTTGTCCCAACCCTTCATTCAATTGATGTCTCAACGTTAGCTTTTCGCATTTTCACTTTGCTCTACATAACACTGTTCCACATTGCATTTGGCCAAAAAGTTGCAGTAGTCACGAGGAACATGTCTTCGTATCTATTTTATAGACCGAGATTCTCGACAAAGCGTTCTTTGTGCGATTCGTACTAGTAGTTCAACCATTAAGTAATCAATTTCTAACTTTACGAAATTTTCAGATACGTGGCAAACGGGATTAAGCTTTAATATAAAAGAAAAGTTATTTTGTCAAGCATACTTTGTTTATAATAGGATTTGTGATTACACACACACACACACGAAGACTCTTTCCCTATTGAGGTCAGAAACAAATGGACAAAATTTGACTTATATAAAGCTTTCATTTATTCTAACACTTAAATATCAACAAACTGGTATAAAGCTTTGCTAGTAATTATTTACCGTATCAAAGTTTTCCTTCAAATTATAGGACTATTTTTCTGTGAATTGAATAGCTCGTTACGTCTTTTCAACAAATGTCAAAACATGCTTACTATTGAAATAAGGTTTCGCTGAACAGAAACTTTGGAGGTTTCCTTCATAGAGAAAAGATCTGATGTTTTATAGAATATAGTAGACTCTCGAGTGACTTGCTTGCAATCTTTGCTTTTCCATTTTGCGTGTAATCAGATCCAGTGTTTTAGAAGACAACAATAATGTTAATTTATATAAGTTTAGTCGCAAAGTAAAAACTAAGCTTGTATTATGACTCTAGACAACTTAACAATACTTTGGCTCATTTATTAACTTATTGCGATTCTATCATATAATCTATCGCTCAGCTACAATCTATTTACTGAAAATGAATCTCGGAGTATTCTCTTCTCGATCAACATTGAGGTAAATTAGAATCATAAAATCTGACACAATCAAGCGGAAATTAATAAAAGTAGTGTTCGGTAGCTTTCAGTATTTCTATTTGACTTTTCTTCTGCTTTTGCTTTTGCTTCTGATTATTCGAATTAATTTGACCTTTTCTTTTGATAAAGTCGAATGACTCGATAACTCTTCGTTTGACTTTACTTTCACTTTAAAAAGCCTATCGAACACTAACTAAAAGTCAGGCTGAAAAGGCAAAATTGGGTTCACTTTTGTTAGGAGTTTGAATGTTTAGCATAGAAAAATTTTGCATAAGATCTTTAGACAGGATTGATTCACTATAACTATTGAAAAGCTTATAGTACAGATCTTTCAAATAGTGAGTGACACGCATTCGCATAAAGCTGCTTTTTCTTCTATGAAATTTACGTTATGAAAACTTATAAAATTTCATATTTTTTATTACTACAAGTTTTCACTTAAAATAGAGTTGTATTACTTTATTCGATGTAAATTACTTGTCAAAAAAGTAATGAATAGAAACATAATAGGTTTGACACATTGCATAAAATATTAGATCAATTTCCAGAATGAATAAAAGATTATGGGTCGACAAAAAATTAAGATAAAACCAATTTAATACTAAAATTACAAAATCATCTTAACTAAAAAGATATGAAGAGATATAAAGAAAAATAAAGATAAAAAATCTACAGGACTTCATACAACAGTCTCTATTGGAATTCTATTACATTTTTCTTTACTTCCTTAGTTCATATCCTCTGTACGAGTTTTAGCCCGAAAATCATGATTTATGTCGACATTTATTATAAAAATCCCTTCGGGAGTTTAACATTGATGTATCTGACTATAAGCCCAGACACATAAGACCCAACTTCTTATACAAACTCAAATAAGTTCTTAGTTGAAAGAAAGCGTTTATTGTACGGAAAGAAAAAAATATATCTTATGAATAAGTTTATCTTCTAGTTTGCTACTCAATAACCAATGCTTATTTGATTTTACAAAATATATTGCTCTCACGGCAGAGAAAACTTTCAACAAAATACCTGTACTCTCAACAAATTTAATTTTAAAAATAAGTGCTGTTTCGCACTCGTTTATTGGTTTACTCTCACTTTTTGCTTTGCTATAACTTCTTTGTTTTTCGTTAAGATTTTATAATCAGTTTTGGATTCAGTTTCATTATGAGCCAGAAATAGAGTATCTTCATATGATCACTCTTCAAAATTCAAAACTTAAGTATAACTAGTCAGCAACTTATGTTTCTTTAAAATCTATTAAGTTTGCAAAATATTTATTTGAACAAAACCAGATCCAGAAATACTAAAATGAATAGAACCGACATTATTAACTTAAAGACACGAGTATAAAGACCTTAAGATAATTGTAAACATCGCGTCGAGTCGAATGAGTTATTAGATTTAAACTTTTAGTCTTCTTAAACATGTTCAGTATATTTGTAATCATTTATTCAGACTTGAAATTGAACAAGAAGTCAGTGAGCTATGTCAACTTTATACTCAAAAACTAATTGAGTAAATCCCCAAAAAGTAATTAAATGTTTTTTTCGATTCCACTAAACTGAATGATAAATCAAAATGAGATGAGATGCAATTTTTTCTTAATCAAACCAGATGAAAACTTGATTCAGTAGTTATTATATTCTTTGTGAATGTGAGTGCATAACAAATTAAGTGAAAATAATTATAGAGTTGATTTGATGTCTAATAATTAATGATTGAACGAAAGAAGCAATTCTGTATTCTCTTCGATAGATTTGTGATTAATGCGCTTTATTTTAAGCACATTATAATTAAAGTAACGGTAATTCTATTACTGTTATATGAGATAAAACTAAAACAGAATTTTGTTAACAACATATTAAAAATTCATTAAAATGATGCGTTTCATGTTTATTTAATCTGATGTTCTTAAGCCAACTTATATGCGTTTGCTATTCTTTAGATAGAAGAGACAACACTACCGAATAGCAGGTCAAAGCTTGCACTGATTCGAGGCCAAAGAAGTGTCATATCTAGAGATTTTGCATTATACCGATGGGCGCTCGAGAAACATAAGTTCACTATAGATGCTCCGAGTTGGTTACGATCCAAGAGAAGGGCTTCTACTTTGACGGCTCAAAATTTGACGGGTATCTATAGAATAACATATATTGCAAACAGTACTTTAAGACTTATTTCACTTTAGATTCCTTATTAGTTACTTCTGCAATAGTTTTTCAAAAGCTATAGTTTTGCCTCTGAACTGAAGTTTTTTATTTTTATTGCTGTTGTTTACTTGCGTAGATCTCCAAGATTGGTTGGTTTTAATTTGTCTTGCCTTCACTGACGGAGACGCTGGTATTTGTTTGGAAAGAAAAGATTTTCAAATATTAAAGCCTTATCAAAGAGTGAATAGAATACCAGGATTACGCAACTTATTATGGAAGAAAGACTCCTTTTGCGAGACTATGAATGAAGCGAGAAAACTTCCCAGTAATATAAATCAATAACAGACTCTATTAATACTGTTCAACTTTAATCAAACTTTTCATTCATATTATATCCTTATTTCTGTAAATAGTAATCATGAAGAATCCCGTGTCTCCGCTTTGCTTTGTTATGCCTAACCAGTATCAACAGTTTATTGATGTCGCTGAAGGTTTGCCTCATTCAATTTTATCAATAAATCTGTTATTTATGCATCGAATTCACAATATTTTTTGCTATTCGGTTAGCTCTCGGATACTCAGCCGAATGGCTTTTAAAACCGATCAGTATCGGCGGTCGATATTCAGGGAATGGGCCACAACTTATCAATATTTTTACTAACGAGGGGAGGGATCGTTTGAGGGAATATAGTTCAAAACGAGGTGTAATACAGCAATACATTTCAAATCCATTGCATGTCTTCGGACAACCTGTAAATTTGAGAATTTATGTTATCGTCACATCAATCGCACCACTAAGAGCTTATGTACATAATGAAGGGCTAGTTTTTCATCGTTACGAAGAGGACAAAAACTACAAAAGAGTAAAGACAATCAATTTTAAAGTGATAATCAAACAAGATTAGATAAATTATTCCAAATAATTTTACTGATTAATGTTAGATTTCTGGTCGGACTTGGATTTTAACACAGTTTTGGCAGTTCGTGTCGAAAAATTTTGGAACTGAAAAGATGAAGAAAGCAATTAACAACATATACCGAGCAATATTACAAACATTGTTAATTGCAGAGGCAATGATCATAACGCAACAGCAACAACAACAACAGTCACAATTACAGTCAAATAGCATTAATTCAGATCGTGTCACATTTCGCAAATGCAACTCTTGCTTCCATTTGATGGCATTTGATATTGTTTTGAATACAAGTTTAGATCCATTTATTATAGAAGTTAATGGACAGCCAAATATGCAAGAATCAAGAAAAGATGAATCACCACTTTCTGGCAAAATAAAGTCACACATTCTCGATGATGCCATTAACTTAATTAGTGCCACCAATTCTGTAGCTAACGATGTTGCCGAAGCATTAGAAGAAGTAATAGCTGATAATATTGGGGTAATGGGCATTAGTTGCCATATATCACATGATTTGTGCTTAAGTAATGACGATTTAAATTATTTGCTACAATCCAGACGCGAGGCTCTCAATAGGGGCTCGTTTAAGAACTTATATCCAGCTTTAGGCATAGACAATAAAAAACAACTCATCGACCAATTGAGTCAATTGATTGTCGCCCAAAGAGTTGGACAATCAAATGATTTATCTGTTCATAAAACTGCAGATCTTCATCCACTTCTCATGTCAATGGAGCGCTATTACTACAGACATATTATTGATGAGGAATACGGAGACAATGCCGGAAATATAGTTGAACACAATCATAACAGCAATTTTCACAATAATTCTGTGTTTTTCAACGATAAAAACGGTTTCGACTCATCAGTCATCAACGGATGTTCTGATGGTATGATATTTTGTAACAAAGACAAGTTTTTAGAAATAAAAAACTAGTTATTGGAGCCATAAATTAATGCTGAAATTAATGTATTTGCAGAGCCGCTAACACTGCCTTATTTAGCTTCTATCGAACTGAATCCTAAATTGCAATTAATGCCTCCATTTTCACCATTTGTAACGCAATACTACAGCAATGTCTCATATGAACAATTATTGATAAGTGTCTCCGCGAAAGCTCAGAATTGTCAAAGTGAAGTTAGATTAGATGATAAATTTGGGTCTTCCAGGTATCAAATATGAGATTTAATGATAAGATTCTATTGTTTAATATGGAAAAAACTATTATTAGTTGAAAGGGTTATCTAAAATACTTCTTTATTTCTGGTGTGACAGAACTACAAATTATACACTCGGAATTGGGGTCAATAAGATATCATTTGTTGTGGTCGATATATCACACACTGAGCCCTGGGTTATAAATACATACACTCTAATCATAAATCGTCTACCGATAACCCATAATGTCCCACAATTTCGTGCTTCTCTACCTCATCACATTTGCTCTTTTACTCAAGTATCAAAATTTAATTTAACAAATAATTTCTCAAAAATAAATCACGCAATAAGTCATGTCGAATATTTGTTCACTTTTTAAAGGACTGTGATATGAGAGTCTTTCCGCGTCACTCATGTGGAATGACTAAAGAAAGTAATTATTTGGATTGGAGGATGTATTTGTATCGCCAATCATTGACTCCAGTTTGTAACAGCGGATCAGAAACTGGCCGCTGGGTTGTGCCGTGTCTTAGTTGTGATAATTCGTCTACTTGTTATTGGCACGAATCACGTTGGGATCCGATCCACTGTCACTATCCAACGCTATCTCATAAAAAACTTTCATCATGTCTCGCAAATAAAAAGGTATAAACTTATAGTTTACGATATAAAAGGATAAAATCAATCAATGCTCATTAGATTTGAAATAAGTTTGATAGTGTGTTAAATAAATAGCCGAAGCTTTTCGGTCACAGTTAGTATCATATTCAGGGTAAAAAAAGCTACTAACAAAATTGTAATTCACAGAAAAATACTTGAGTACAAAAATTCAATTGAAATGACACTGCATTCTGTAAAATAACGAGCTTATAAACAAAGTGTATGTTTGGAAAGCGTGTGAACTGATATGAAATTTTATCAAAAAATTATTAACTACTCAAAATCCCAGATCTGGGTATAATCACGCCCTACGATGCTATAGAACGAGAATTTAATTTACTAAAAAGTTATATATAAAGTTAGGTTAAGAGTAAGCAACCTAATGGGGTGCGGTTCCGAATACTAATTGCATCAAAAAAACTAGCGTAAAATAAAGTTTTCATATAATTAAGGCCAATATTGGCTGTAAAAACACGTTAGACATTAAAAGTATTTAATTGAATTGAAATGTTGTATGTTTTTAGGTTTTATTTGTTGGCGATTCGACGAACAGAGGGATGATGCATTATCTCATTGAAAAACTGAACGGAACATTAGTTGAATGGGACAAAACACATGACTTGAAAATATATCCAAATATGAATAAAAAGAAGACTTTAATTAGTTTTGCTTATTATCCAAAGTTTTGGTTACCAACAAATCAGAGGCCTTCGTTTGATAAAGCAGTTTATCAGCTCTTCGAAAAGTATATCACACGCGTTAGTAATGGATTAAATCTAAATGCTGATTCTATCAATACTTGCAGAGTTCAGCCACTGGACAATAATTCTAACACTATATTAGTTTTCGGTGGAGTTCAATGGTTAGCGACACAGCACATTCACATGCTACTCAAGACATTAGCAAAGTATGATAAGAAAAACTCAAGCGCATTCAATAATTTACAATCAAATTTATACTACTTTTACAGTTTGAAACTTCAAGGAATCAAACTTGTCATGAAAACATTGGGAGCAGGATTTCATCAACACATCGAAGGAGTCCATTGTCTATCTTTAGTGAGTTGTTGATTCGCAGAAAATACAAAATTACAAATAAATTGATCAAAATTTCAATTACTTATAGGAAGAACATCAAAAGTTAGCTCTGCATAACACAGCATTAGCTTCATATGCACTGAAGTTGGGAATTGAAGTGATTGATACCTACAACATAACAATCGCAAGATTCAAAGACTTCATGCCAGGAAAATGTGCATGTCATTTTCATAGAGTCAGTTCATTTTCAAATCCTAATTATTTAGTTCAAGTTAAAACTCAACTTTTAAACTATTGACACTTTTTTAAGGTTTCTGAGATTGGCACAAATGATCTAAATTCAGGACAAGTACAACAATCACATTATCGGGTTGAGGGACCAATTAATGCAATCTACACTGATATACTTATTAGTCAAATATGTAGGGAATTCGAAGAACCAGATAATAGATGACAAGAACCACAACTACAGCATTTCATTAAACTTGAATAATCTTGAAAACACTGAAGATACTCAATATACAAATGAATGAAGCGTTATCCAGACTGAATGTCAACAAAATCACTTTCAAAACAAATTGAAATACTGAATCGTTCTGTGATCTAATAATTGTAATGCAAATCAAATTTTTTAACAAATGAAAATTTTTGAGCCAAACTATGAGATTTACTCATAACATTATTAGAGCATTAAAATGAAATATTGATTTATGTTTTTTAATAATGAGATTGTTTATAAAATCGAATCCTGAAAATGTTACAAATGCTTGTATATTGTTATTTCAGATTATATAAACTCATGTAAATATCATTTTTCTCCAAAAATTTCTCAATCATTTTCAATAAATTTGACTCTATTATTGACACTTTTTGAACTAATATTGAAAACTCGAACTATCTTATTACAAAAGCTATGAATTTATTTGATTTTAAATCAACCCACTATTTGATTGCCAGAATTAATAAATTGCTTTCATCATAAATAATACCAACTAAATAGAGACTAATTCTGACAAATTGAGATTTGAGTTTATAGTTTGAACACATTTAGCACAGGTTTGAGACACCTTCATATTTTCATTATTTAAACTATTTTTGATCACATGAATGAGCAATGATCAAACAGCATTCATTAACTAAATTCGTTTGAACAATCTATCAAAAAAGACACATTAGAATCTTATGAAAGTTACAGAAATATTTTTGTAAATTATATTTTTTCAACTCTTAGATGCTTCTTCTGATTTATAAACAAACCTTTACTCATTTAGATTTTAAAGACACATATAAAGACTTAACTTTGAAGAAATTGAAAATTGATCGACTTTTTATTCGAGTGACCCATCAATTGTCTAAACCAATTTGAATTATAAACTACTTAATTAGAATTATCTAAATTTGAATTTTTAACCTAAATTAGAGTTAAGACTAATTATAATTATAATGGAAGCGTTCTCTATGAGCCCAATCCATATGTTTCGAATTGGCTCTAATTCTTCTGCCAACTGGTTCTAAATCATTGTAGCATTTATCAAAAACTTTATCGACTATTTTCCAGGCTTCCTCTGGAGGTAAGTCTTTACGAACTGCTATAATAGAAGCCGCAGCTTTTGTTTTTACGCAAAGCTATTTTGATAAAAGAAATAAAATCAAGATTATATAAAAGTTTATAGCTAAATAATCTGACATCAAGTCAAATCAAGTAACTTAATGTCAGTTTAACGATAGAAACGCAAAATCACTTACTGAGTGGCTTTTTTTAATATTCAATGGTGTAGTCGTTCCTTGAAGTAAAGAACTAATCATTGAACAGTGCATTAAATTAGCAGCTCTTATCTGATAAACAAACGTTTAATTAAATAATTAGTAATTGAAACAATCTATAAATATTGAACTAAAGTAAAGCAAACCTCAGAGCATGCTATATGTTCCAAGTTATTGAAATCAAATTCTGCTCTGCAGTAGTCGAACATGTGGAGAAACTCGTGAGCTAAAACACCACGGATTAAGCCCTTATGCCAGACTCGGTTATGACAAATGACCACTTGGTTCAGTTGCGGGTCATAACCACCGGTCACATCAGCTGAACAGCACTCGCAAGATATGTGGCGACGAATATCTACTTCGCTAAATTATAAGTTCAATTAAATAAACATCATTCAATACAATATCTATAGTTATTGTTACCATCCTTTGGACTTGAGAGCACTCATCATCAGCTTTACCAAAGGGCCTCAAAATATAAAACAATAATTATATTATTATCAATCACTTTACTCATAATTATTATGCTTTCAATAATCCAATACTTTTTTCGATGATATCCAATACTTTTTGTTCACATTTTGCTTTATTGATATGATCACGATCGACTAAAGACTCGACCCAATTCTTTTTCACTTTATTGCCTCTCCTTTCAGGATATAATTCGAGAGACTCTTCGTTCAAATCGGGTTCAGGTTTATTAGTTTGTTGCTGTTTATTGTTTTGCTTTGATTCACTTTGTTTATCGTCACTCATTTTATAAGTTAATGATTTAAATAACTGTTTAATTAAACTATAATAAATTAAACTGTTATGCACTAAATACTAAAAGTGTTTATAAACAAATGAAAGCATGTGTTTTGCATCACTCGCTCTTATGTAGAGGTCTTAACCGAAACAGTTTTCCTTTCAATTATTTTTCGATTGAAAAGTCAGCCAAACAAACAAACTTATGATCATCAAGACTAAATTCAATTTTGATCACATCTGCAGGTCATTCTGTTTTGATAGAAATCTAGCGCAAAGATCTTGCAAAGAAGTCTAGAGAAAGTATGTTTGAAATAAGCTGAGCAAAAAATGATATAATCACTTGAATGCAGACCAAAGTTCAATCGACGTCTGATAACATAAATCCAGTTGTAACATAAGTTCTAACAGCTTCTTATCTTAAGGTAACCCATAGTTGCACTCATATTCATATATTATGATTAAATTGATAGTAGTTATAAAAAGATGACTATATTTATGTCTTCATAAAAGTAACAGATGTAGAACATATTGTGATTTATTATTTGAGCATTCGCTTCTGTTTTCAATATCTCAACTTTTAAAAACAGTTTACAGTATTTCATTGATAGCTAGTACTAATGACAAAATTCATAATGAATATCTATAACTATCCAAATTTGTTTTTGCCATTCATTTTAATTATCGTTCAATTTGTAGTTTGTCTTTCGTGTCCATTCGAAGCATTGGTAAATCCTTTTGGATGTGAATGCGATTACGGACTGAACGGAAAATGGCTCAGTTGTCAAAGTGACAAATTGTCTACTGTTATCAACTTATTAAGTGACCACTTGAAAGAAAATCAAACAGAATTTGATGAATTGTATGTTGAAAGTAATTCTCTCTCAGAGCTCGGCGAAAATCTTCTAAGAAACATAAGTTTTAAAGTCATAACATTTCATAACTGCAGTCGACTGAAAACTATTCATGAAAACGCTTTCAAGAATGTTGAATCCAAAATTACTAAGTTTGAAATCAGTGGTCAGAATCAGTTATCAGATGAAAGTATATTTACAGTTATTTCACGCATGATTAACCTGCGGTCCCTTCGTTTAAGTGACACTAAACTTACTTCGATTCCTGAGTACGCTTTTAATCCAATAAATGGTTTGCAGAAAAATTTGACTCGAATATCATTCGATACCTCATGCAGTGGTTCACCGATCAGAAAAGTGATGAAGCGTGCTTTCTTTCATTTGCCTAACTTAATACATTTAGGTATTTATTTGATTAGTTGATTTCACAAATTTTGGCTTTAGTCTTGAATTACCTCTAGCATTGTTGCAAGTCATACTTTATAAGTTTTGGGCACACGCTTAGAAACTTCAACTCAATTGAATTGCGAGCAACAATACTGAGACTAATTCTACACTAAAACTCTAATTCATTTATATAATAACTATTGCAATTTTGGTTCTGATTAATTGTTTGAGTTTACTTTTCTTTCTTAATTCTTAAGACTTGAGTTGTCTACAATTACAAGAAATCGATTCACATGCTTTTCAGTTTGAAAATTCATCGAATCCAACAAAATTATTTATTGATTTGTCACAAAATCAACTGACAGAAAATAGTTTTCAAGACAATTTTGTGAATGCATCTAATAGAAGTGTAGAACTAATTCTTAACTACAATCCATTCAAATATTTAAATCAATCAATTTTTGGATCATTTCTCGATTCAAATCCTGAAAATAAATTAACGATTTGGCAAAGTGTTAAAAATTCCAAAATAAACTGTAGTTCATGTCAAATGAATTGGCTGAAGGCTTACGAACAACAAATCGATGACACGTTCTGTAGTGACAGACAACTATTTAAAAACACAAGAAAATCAGTTTCTGAATGTCCCATTTCTCCAAATAGAAAGATGAAGTGCAACGATTGAATCTAGTTTTCCAATTATTTGGTAAACAATTCCTGTAATTAGTATTCGCTTCAAAATACCCAACGAAACGAACAATCAATAATAATAGTAATAATAATAATTCAAGAATACGATAGTAATTCTTAACATCGTTTTATTATTTACTTTTGATTAAGTGAATTATAAGTTAACAAACTAACAGTTAATTCTATTCTATTTGATAATTATAAAAATATGATTTAACAATTGTTTAAACGGATTAATTAAAACGAAGTATATTGATTAAATATTAAATTGAATTAAACAACTGCTAACAACCGTACGATCACTTGAAAAAGGAAATCACTTTCAGTAGACTTTTATCACTCGTATTTTTCGCAATACACTTTTTTAGTACCTTGTTTTATATAGTTGTGCGAAACAATTCAAATAACTTGAAATTAGAACTCTTACAAATTTAAAATCAACAACTCATAAACGAATATGAAACTTAAGGTTGACACTGACTAGAAGTGAAGCCGTGTAAGCTAAAACAACAGTAATAAAATGACAGTTATATTTAATTGGTTGGTTATAAATATGAACCATTATTGTAGTCTCTTATCTAATAAGTTAATTCATTTCGTTTAATGCGCTTCTGACATGCTAATCACACAAAAAAGATTATCACTTATAGAATCACGAAAAATTGACAAATTGGTCAAATATGCCAAATATCATAATATTTGAGTGAATATAAATTTTTAATATTTTGTGCGCAATACTATTCTAATTGACTTTGTATTGCATTACTATTTCAACGAAATTTTATTAAGCATTCTATGAATCGATTTGACGTAATTCTCGTTTGAGCTTCTCTTGAATGAAAATACTGATCAATTATTAAACGAAAGCATTTTCATTAACTATCTTTTATGTGACTCTATAGCTATCCACTCTATTTTTAATTCCTATCTATTACAATGATTTTTGCAACTTATAAATTAGTAGTAGTTTTTTGAGAGCCCTTTGTTATTAATTCATAGTAAGTATGATTAAAGCACTTAATTCAACCTTTAAGCAAGTTTAAGACTTAAAACTTTAAATAGACCATCAAATAAATTGTCTCGAATAATGACTGTCTACAGAATACACTCTAAGGCTAGAATAAGGTTTGATATATTATTTCAATTTTGATACAATATCCATAAAACTCTACATTTATTGAACTGATATACCGACAAAATGAAACGATCTGACTAAAAAGGAATACCTTTTGAAATTAATGAATCAAATGAGACTTTGACCCGTACTCAGACTTTCTTGAGGGTCTAGTTCTAGCGACAATAGCTTCCAATAAAACCATCTTCTTATATTCATTGACAAAAAGATCGGGCACTTCTATGTTCATGTGTTCCAAATAAACCATTTTTACGCTATTCTTTCTAAACAATTTCCACTCATACTCAATCAACTGACGAAAAAAGGATCCATTCGGCTTAACTATTGGCCTCTTTTTGTGCAGTAAATTATAAGAATCTCTTAAAGACATTTGCATGTATTTCATCAAATATGCTGTCAATTTGTTAAAACAAAAAATAGATTAAAAAGAGAAATTAAAACAAACTTAAGTTAGTTTATCAAATATTTAAATACCGATAACAAAAGCCGCCGAACGACTGATTCCTGCCATACAATCTTAAAACGAAAATACAGTTAAATCAATAGATCAATTGAAATCAGTTAATGACTTACGGATAAGAACTCTTCCCTTATTTTTTGCGACTTCGTATATGAAATCGGAAACATCATCGAAATAACGGCTTATATCTTCGTCTATCTTATCGTTAACCTTAAATAATAGTTACTATTATAGACTAAATAGAAAATGGTTTGAGTCTGCATCGACACAAGTACTGTTGTGAATCACAATCATACTTGTGTTAAATTTAGTTTAGATAATCTGAGGCGCTCTCCAATTCAAATTCATAAAATGATTATAAGACGTGATCCACAACAATAAGACTAGATATGTATAATAAATGCTTACGGGGATGCGAATGGATTTGATGCCGTTCAAGTGAATAATCGGGACTTCAATAGTGGCGTTTATTATATGAGTTATTTTGTATTTACTAACGTTTGCATATGTTATCGAGCGAGCACTTGATATAAACAAATAATCAAATACTTGAGACATCGCTGAGATTCTTGAACTTGATTTCAATGAGAGAGATGAAGACGAACTGATCGATGAGGACGATGATGAATGCGATGATGAATGTGATGATGAATGGGATGAACAATGAGATGAATGTGACGTCGAAGGAGTGCAGCAATTCATTAGCCAATTAATTATAAAACTATCTTATGAATCGATTCCTACAATTTACACTTTGATTGCTATCGTTTGAATGAATATTTAAGATAAACTATAATAATAATTAAATATTTAGCTGAAAGTCATACGACATTATCTGACATTTTGATCTTTACATTAGTGAATGGTTTCCATAGAAACCAAAGGGAAAGGAGTTAAGCATTTGTTTGACTAAAGTAAGACTACGCAAAAACTTATTCTTCTCATCAATTATTCCATTTAATATGCAATCAAAACGAGTGAAAAATATTTCATTTTTTCTTCGTTGAAAAGTAAGAAAATCTCAAATTGCTTGTGATTACTGAGAACGTTTTTGATCTACAGATGTTACTACTCCTACAAATAAAAAATGAATAAAACTTTTTGGTGTTTGATATTTGTTTAAATATGAACTTTGCCACTACCTTTCTTTAATTATGACTAACAAAATTGTATTGTAACATTATAGGGTTTACTTAGTCTTCTGTCGGCAATATTTTTTATGAGTATTCTGAAGAAAAGCTAAATTTGACAAAGTTTTCAAATGTCAGCATCACTTCAACACATGTGCATATTGGCAGTGGCGGAGCCGTTGGCGGGGCAGAGGCGCGCAGCAACCCTCAACTTAAATCTGTCTCCAACTTGCCGGAAAAAGTTGTACACTTTTTTAATTTCTTATAATTAGCACGAAAATATTGAATAATCCAAACTCAAAACTATAACGAAATTAGTTTTAACTGGAAAAGTATATATTGAACCAAATTCAATTTGATTAGCGCCTTCACTCGTCATTTCAAACTTTGTGGACCTCCACCAAAAATTTCTGGCTTTGCCACAACTTATTAGCATTGATCAAGGATAATTAATCTCGAATCTACTCAATATTTGATCGTATTTTGATTGCAGAATAAGGACAAAAAAGAACAGATCTTATCGACTATTTCTTTACATTTATAATATCTCTCAGTAAACTTCGATTTTCTAAAACCATCAATCGACAGAACCGACAGCATTCTATACAAAGAAGTCTTGAAAGATCCAATCAGTTTATAAGTCCAATAGTCATAAGTTAGACTTTAGATTCCAACTGTTTTAAGGACTTCGCGAACATATTGTTCAGCAGTTGGAACAAAGAATGATGGCTTCATGTTAGTCATGTTTGTGGCAACAAATGTCAGTAAAACGCTCTGAATCACAGTTCCTTTATTCTTGTATTGGAAGTGAAGAGCTCTGGACAGAAAATCGCCGTAAGCCTTAGACGCCGAGTATATCGATAATAATGGTATGGGATTTGCACTAGAAATTGATGAGATATTTGTAATAGGGCCACGATTTCTGTTAAACTTTTTTGGCAGTATCAAATCAATCATTTTAGTCATCGCTATTATATTCACGTTAACTATTGATGTAATGAATCTTTTGTTGTCTCGAGTTCTAGTAAAATATTCTCCGACTTCAAGTCATACCAACGTTGCTGACCAATGCGTTTATGACTTGTAGACCATCGATCTCACGCTTAATTATCTCATAAATATTAGAATCAGCGAAATCAACTGCAAGTGTCTTAATGTACACTTTCGGCATTTGAGTAAATTATCAGATCTCGTCTTTTGTAGTTTTGGTCATTTCTACTGATCAGAAGCAATGAGTATCCCTTTTGCTAATTGTTTGGCGTATTCCCGACCAATGCCATCAGTCGCTAATCATAAACAAACAGAAATGAAACTGAAATCAGACTGAGATATTCTAACCATTTGAATGATATCCATATAATTTGCATTTGTTAACACCTCCAGTAATGACAGCTCACTTATTTGACAGAGGTTTCCATTTCATGCCTAATCCCAAAGCATTTTAGTTTTCCTACTAATTCAAGATTTGATGATTCGAACATCTTTGTGGTCATGAGATATGCAAACAAATGCAGACAAATCTAAATTTGAAATATATTCAAAATGTTTGAACCCTTTTTAACTATCCAATTTCATGATTACAAACGAGTTTAGTTTTATCTTTATATGCGAATGACTGCGTTCTGAGGTGCCTAAAATTCATTTTGAATCAAAGACGAGCTAAGATCATATTTAATTAATAGTGAATTGCACTGTTCTTTCATATAATTGAAAGTTCGTTTATTGTTAAGAGAGATAGAATAGCCGTTTGTACGAAGTACCCGAAGATCTTTTCAGATCAACTCTATATCAGCGATGACCATTCATCTGAATTAAAAGAAACTCGAACCCTGAGTTGTTGAATTATGCTCTGAATTGAACTTATTTGAACTTCAATCATTTCATTTTGTTTTGTCGCATCATTTTTAATGAGTGATTGAAATTTTTCGAAACAAATGAAGCCTATTTATATTAATAAAACCTGAATAAAACTAAATGATATTAGTTAAACAAGTTCTTAACTTGTCTATACTTAGTGAAGAGTTGTATTGATAAATAAAATAAGATGCTGTAATCCTCTCACTTTCGATCCCTTGCGAGGTCATGTTATCTCTATTGATTTTTTGGCTAAATAATCTATAGTTGAGTTTGAGAAAATGCTTGTAGTGGTTAAAGTTGTAAGTTTTTATGCAATAATCAGCTTATGGTATAAAACAACAAATGTAGAAGCTTCCTGTAAATCAATTAAGATTCAAAAGTAGTTTCAATCAATCAATTGTTTGCTCAGTTGATAAGAATACAGAAATACTGTCCGTTTTTTTAAAAAACTAAACTCAAATCTTTATAACAATTTTTCTTTATTATTAGTCATGAATCAGAACTTACTAATGAGTCAGTTTAAAACATATGAAACAAAATTTGATCACTTAGTCATTCATTTTGAATTAAGAACACTTTTAATCATAAAAATGATGTTCACAATAAAAGAAAGTTTTTATCTTGAAAACTTATTTATTAACTAAATGTTGTGATAAGGTTAGAGCTGAATTTTTTGAAAAATTTGGTAAAACTAGGCTGACCAATGCAACTATTCTTAGGAATGAAGGTTTGATGAAACTACAAGTGTAGTGAATAAAAAGCATAATAGGCTACACCTATTACAGTTCTCAAATATATTTTGTAACATAGTTCATTATTAAAGGTTTACTTTCAAACATTCAAATTCGGTAATGAGTAAGCAATTTGACCTTTGACTCACGTTTCCAAAAGCAATAAAGTGTTAACTGCAAAATCTGAGTTTAGTTTTTAAAAAACGGACAGTATTTGTGGAAAGTTCCGAATTTAGTTTAAGTGAGATAAGACTCAAATTGACGACCAATGATTAATCTGAAAGTAGCCAAATCTTAAAGTTGACATTGATGTTTGATTAAATGCTAGAACTTAGCATTTTACAACACTAACATAAGTTTCCATAAAGCCCACTTAGATTATGGTAATCAATTTTTTTACTTATAAAGTAGATCTTTACAATTACTTATGAATACTTGTCTGATGAACTCATTAATACTAAATCTACTGTGAAAGTGTGGGTTTTCTTTTAAGTAAACCTCGTGTTAGTATACTGTATAACACATTTCGATCACTTATAAATCGATATTTGATTTTTACAATTTAAGTGACATGAATCTAAATGAAGTGCCAATAGTTGAAAATAAGAGATGCAAAGATATAGTGGAGAGAGTCAATAAAATGATGTACAGTCAAATTAGCGACAAATCAAACCAAGTCTATAGATCAGAGTTAAATAAATATTTGGAACTATTGGTTCAAGCGCATTATGTACTGAATATTAACGGAAACGACCTGTCACAATTGTCATACAATATAGCCATTAGCGAGAAAGTCATAGAATCGGCCAAACTCTACAGATTAATTGATATGAACGAACAAATTGAATTTTATTTAAATGAGTTGCAAAGCCTAGTAAAAGATATGAAACAGAAGTTTACGAATGCAAAGACTCTTATGAAAAGTGAATCGAATTTCCAACAAAAGATTAGAGAAAGAATTATTTTCTACGATTTGAAAAGAGATGAATACTATTCAACTGTTGGAAAGAAAGAAAACGAACTCAACCATATCGGGTTTACCTCCAAACTTGAACATGAAACGATTGCAGCGATGAAGAATAAAAATTGCCTCTTGAGAAAAGATTTGGATCTATTAAAAGAACGCATCGATTTCTATGATTTCGAGCCAAACGAAGTCTCGCTTATTGTGAAAATTGCTAAAATGAAAGTCGAAAATGAAGAATTAAGTAACAATTTGAACAAACACTAAGTTATTAGTTACGTCTCATTTATCAAAGTCCACAAGATGTTCGATTAAATTAGGTATTTGATTAAATAAATATAATTAAAAGTTGTCCAAACGATCAAAATAGCGAAGGCTTGAGAAAAGAGTGTTTGGACTTTTATTCTGTGAATAAAATTTAGTTTTGATTTGATAAATGATGTAATACAAGTTTTATACTATTAGATTTTCTCTTAATTTTGATCGACCACATAGCGTATAACTCTAGAATTTAAACTTATTCGACTTGAGTGGTTCCGTACTTGATTGCGTTCAATCAAACAAGTTAGTCAAACAATATGTTTAATATTATTTTATTCTTTCAATCTTTTAAAATACGGACGATTTAATAAGTTTGACTAATATTTGCTAACAAATTGAATATAAAATAGATTTTGGCAATGTTGTACGACAAAAAAGTTAGATTATTTCATTAATGGCACTGTTTGATTCAATTTGACAAATGAACATTAATTATAAGCAAATATTAAAAACACGCTATAACAAAGGTTAAACTAGTAGTTGCATTGATGCTCTAGGTGGTAAGGCTACCAAATCTCTAAATTTAAAATCTCGAAACCCTGTTTGACTAACTTCAAACACTCGGAGTGATCGTCAAAATGATTAGTCTTCACCTCGAGAACGCATAAGTTAAGTAATTTAATACTGAAATATTCAGTAAAATAATAAATATTTGCGTACGACATGAATCTCATTAACAACTAGTTCTACATTCCATATTATCTTTCTAAATACGAAGTCAATCTCTAAGGCATAATCTAATTAGAAGATTGGAATGACGACAACACTTTTCATTCTCAAATCATTTTACAGTTAGTTATTAACTGCCAAAATTGAATTTTATTTAAAGATATGACTCGAAAACTACAATTATTGAAGTTTATATTTAAAAATAGTTTGTTTTATACGACTTTGTCAATCGATCGATCCAAAGTTTATGAAATAGGGTTTCAACATTTCTCAGTATTCTCCTGTATGTACTTAAGAATAAAAAACTCAGTTATTTAGCTCGAAAGATAATCAGAGGTTCAAAGAGATGTTTATTAATAATTTGCACTCTAAATGAAAAAGATAACTAAAATTTTCGTGAGTCAAAATCTGAACTGTCTGATTGAAGTTGATTAAATTGAACCAATAAACTTATTTATAACTACTATACTCAGATAAATGCATATCAATTATTTGAATAAACAGCTAAATTTTATAGGAAGGAAATGATTTGAATCAGTTTTATGAGAAGTGTAAGTATTTTTTATTAGTCTAGCTCTGGTTTTTAAAACACTGCAACGCTACAGATAATCACTTGAACCGGGTTTTATCAGTCAAAACTCTATTGGCTCTACTGAGACTTATACTATCATTTAGAGAAAAGTATGACTTGAATCAAATATTTAAGATTACTAATAATCTTGATTTGACTAATTGGTCTTTTATTCAAAGTGAGCTAAGTCGCTCTTTTGCTGATTACCTAAAACTATGGTTAAACGATTATTTTATCATATGAGTCAGTTTCAATTTAATAGCAGTCGTATATCTCGAATTTTTCCTATTTTTTCTTTGCAAATATCTCTATAAAACACTTGAATACTGCTCGAATCAATAGTTAAAAATGCTTCTCGCAATCAAAAAATGATACTCCCAAAAGCTTTAATTTGCAAATATGGAAAATAAATAAGTACTCTGTCTAAAAAGTTAAGTTCAATAGAACTTAAAAATCGACTTTCAAAAACGTAACGCAAAAAGAAAACACTACTTTCAAAAGCTATCTCTATGCACATAAACTGAGTTTATTTTTACGAAGACGATCCAACTAAAATGTTTTGACAATCTATTTTTGTTATCTGAAAACTCTATTGACTTATATAAAATAATTATCTTATTAAGCGAGACCAATTAAGAGTTTCACCCTAGACTTGGATGGGTTTAATTACTAATTTGAAGATTTGAATGTAATTTTTTTGTTCACTTACAAGCATTTAGACAGTTAATACTGTTCGACCTTCAAACTGACTGACCATACAAGTTGGCAGAAACTTTCTCACAATAAATCGGAGTTTTCCTCCCAGTCATATAATGCCAGCAGATAAGTAGTCATTTGTATGAAAACAGTTCTCATAAAAAAAAACTTAGTGGCAAAGCTTCACACGATCATTATTGCATTAAATCATTTGAACTATAAATTTACACTGAAAGATGAATTTAATTGATAAGATAGAGTCTGATTAATAAAGAGGTAGAGCTTTATTACATTATATAATAATTGAATACATAGTACTACACAAGTAATTATAATTATTATATGTATAAAAAGATCCTGATATGATTTTAGTTATGCTTGAAAACATTGATTTAAATCCATCAACTAGTTCATAACAAACACTAACACTCAACAAATTTTTTAACGCTATATAAACGTTATCTCAAGAATTAACTAATCGCGTGATTCGTTCAAACATTTAAAGTACTACTTGATGAGTTATGATAAATTGAAAGACTTTTGCTTAAATATCTCAAAAACTGAAGTTAGTATAAATAAACGTTAAGCACCAAAAAATTGTATAATTTCAACTATATTTACAATGAAAAAGTTGTAAAAGCTATAATAAAATTAGTTGAGAAGGCTATTAAAGTGACGCTTTAAACCCATAATTACTGTCAGATTGACTATTAATGCTTGAATCGATGTCAATTGTCTTTCGTTTACAAAACTCCCTTTCGAGAGATCGAGATATGTTTCTTCTTTCCATTTCATCGGCAAATAGAGAATACAGATTACTCCTCTGTTTTGGTTTATTACTAGTTCGACCCCAACTGCCAAAATGTCTACTCGAATGTCTAATATCAGGTGAAATACTTCTGCTCTGATGTATCGGTGCGTCAAGTCTTAAGCTATTGACTGATGAATGTGAGAACGTGTTGGTCGATGAGATCGAAGCGATGGCCCTCCGTGGCGAGTAATGTAGATATTTGCTGTGCTGTGGCTGACTTTCCAAGCAGTCATATAATATCTCTTCGTAAATGTGATGTTCAGGTAGCGTTCGATATGATATACTGCTTATGTCACTGATATCACTGTTGTCACTCTGACCACGAGATAACTCTTTCATAAGCAAATCTATTGATTCTGTTTCCGGTTTTTTCATTAGTAATTCGTTTTGGACATGAGTGCTGTCATCGATCATATTTTGCCTTTGATTTGCTACTATATGATTTTGCGGAACTTGCAAGTCATCCAATATTTCCAACATACATTTAGCCATTTCTGTGAAATGAGATTTTGTTGATTTACGATTTGTTTTATTCCCGATTGTCAGCGTATTTCCATAAGTACTGTAAGCATTTGTTTTAGGTCTTGACGTTTTAGTGCTTAGGGTGGCGTTTATTCTCAATTCAGAAGTAGTTATTAAACCCAATTGATCAGGTTTTGAGACAGAGGCCAGAGTAGACACCGATGAGGCAAATCCCGTTTTTAACGATGAATAATCTAAGTAATAAAAATACAAATAAATAAACTTATTATAATATTTATATACTTATGCGGTTATATTAAATGATTGGAGTGTTTGAAAATTACAATTTGATCTTTTCACATACAATAATACAGTATAAATTATGAAAATTGAATCATTTATTTATGTTAATCAGTTGTTCAAATTTCTATTAACTCAGAATATCTGCAGTAATACTAACTGAACGTAATGTCGAGGTGTTAGACTAAGTTCGAGTTTTTCTAATCCACAGATATATAATAAATCATTTATAATAATTGCCTAAACCACTTAATTCAGTAGATTTTTAATGTTATATTTTCAATGATAAATAATAGAGTAATATTACTGAAAGTTGAACTGTTTGCTAACTTAATCAATAAAAGAGGTTTAAATGCTAGAATGCTTATAGACTATGTTTTAAATGATCTCAATTCTATACAACTAGTAAACTGCGTAACATTAGTTCAAACTGATAAACAAAATGAGGTAAAACACAATAGAAACACTCGTATAATCTTTTCAGCTTTCAAATATTCAATTAGATGTATATTGACTTAAGAATCCTATCCAAAGGCACTCAAGTTTATTTCAAAGTTAAAGCCTGCGAACTACTAATTGATAAAATGAAATTTCAAATGATTAGGATAACTGTTTTACTTGAACTGATTTTAAATGACTAGTTTTACTTTGATTTACGTTTAATCAATTGATGACAACACAGAAATCTAGAAAATGTTCCCTTCAATAAGGTTTTTATTTCTGGTGGTTATTGAGAAAGTGTTCGACTACAAATCAGTCATCATACTAAAGTTTCATAACTTTGTTTGTCTTCTGTTTGGCTTGAGTGCATTTTTGAAGGTGCTCAGGCAAACCAGCTCCAAATCAAGCCAAACATTTCAAGCTTAATCTCTGTCTAGCTTTATCAATTTCGTGTTTTTGCGACTCCCAATTGATTTTAAATGATAAAGGTCATAATAAAAACCCACTAATTTTTGGTTTAGGCCCACTAAATTCGAAATAAGAATTTCTTATGCAAACCAATTTTAGGCTGCGCTCAACTTTCAGGTAATTTTGGGATCATATTGCTTCATACTACTCATGTTTTGATATCATAATTCTTAAAAAGAGGTTTTTTGTCATATTATTGAGTTTCCTGAATTTGATCGCAAAGACTTGCAGATGTGGTTCTTGTTTCATGGTCTGAAGGATATGGATGAATCTTGTACTATAAATTCAGATGTAATTATCGCAAGTGGTTCTTTGAGTTTTATTTTGAAGATCGATAAATAACTTTGAGATTGGTAGACAATATGATAGATTTATTGATTTATAAGATGGCTAAATCAATTACTTTGACTTAATTCAACTTTTCCATATTTGTCTGTTTTGCTTAATTTAATAACTTTTGAACATCAACTACTTATAGGACTTATACAAAAGCAATATCGTCTCAACAATAGTTTAACTTTTGTCTGAAAAATATCTAAAAGCAAGTGAAAAGGATACTTAGATTTCGATATTTATCAATAAATGATAAAAGATTTTAAAATAAAAAGTTAAAAACGCTTTGATTACCCGTATTCCCTTCAGAGAAATATTGCTTAAGCTTCGAATAATAAATCAAAGTAGAAATTTGAATCTAAATCTAATAACTTTAGTTTACTTTGGTGGCTAAAACTATAAATTACCCAAACATTTGAGATGCATTGGATTGAAAATCCAGAAGTTTTTCAGTTACTTAATAATGATTAATAAAGCTTTTGATTGTGAGGTTTGAATACCAATATCTTTGTTGAATAAAAGGGATCGGTTTTTAGCTACTCTAACCCGGAGTCAATACAGAACAGATGCCATTCAAACAATTTCAATAACGTGTGCTTGAAAAGCACGTACAAAGAGTAATTTCTTTTTATCAGATAAATAAACTTAAATGAAATGAAGTAATTAAATTATGAGTGCTATTCAGCAACATATTACACTTATGTAATGATTGAAAAGTCTTTTTTCAAACAAGTACGAAATAAATGAAGGAAAAATAAGTGGCTCAAACATAACTTTTGTGCTATATTTAGTCTCGAGGCTGAAAAATATCTGCTTTTATCAATTTGAAATGCTTTAGAATTAAAAGAATTATTGAGAGAAAACTTTGAACTTTAAAATTTGTTTTTGTGAAAATAGTATTTGGAGACCTTACCGATTACTTGTTATGTCACATTTGTGTTAGCCTTCAATTGAATGTTTTATGAAAACAACTAAAAAGTTGTTTATCTAACTTCTATTTAAATGCTTTTAGAACCTAAGTAGAGGTCAGTTACCAAAAATTGATTTTTTGTCACTATATCTACTTAGTGTGATAGAAATGTGAATAAATTGAAGAAAAAACAAAGTTGTTGTGATAAGTCCTGAAGACTGAATGTTTAGAAAGATTGCTAAACAAACTTTTCAAACTAAGTTAATCGTGTAATTTTTGTTTCGTGTCAGATCTTATTATTTTAGAGATTTTTCAATGCCTTAATTTGTTATTTATTTGTCAGAATAAATTAAAATGTTCAAAACGTAGACTGTAAGTTGAAAATAACAGGTAATCTCTAATCTAGAAGAAAAATCATTAGATGTGTTTATGATTTGATTTGAATAGAAAAGAAATTGTCATTTATTATAAACTGAAGCGACTATTGCTCTAAGTTATACTGCTCACGACTACAACCACTACCACTTCTGTAACGCTATAACATATAATTTAAATTTTGTTCTCATACCTTTAGTCATTTTCTTAGAACTGTGAGCAGAGCTTTGTTTAGAAGCAGTTGAATTGCCAGAAAATGTGCGATATTTTTCTTCAATCATAGTCACATAAGTAGACGACGGACTATCGTCTAAATGACCGCTACCTTCAAGTTGAGGCGAATAATAGTAACCTCCAGTTCGGCCATACAATAGACTATCGATTTCTCCCTCTAGAGAACAATCAGACCTGAATTCCCCGGCCTTAATAGCAGAACAGAGAGTCTCACAGAGAGGATCCTTTAGTATTGACTTATTGACTGTGTAATTTGCCGCATAATTACTATTAATATGTTGTCTATTATGCTCGAGCGAATTAAGTGGACTTATTTTCACAGAACTATTAAATCTAACGCTTTTACTATTATTACTGCTGCTATTATTACGACAATTATTATTAGTTGTATTTGAAGTCGAATTAATTGACGAAATATTATTTGAAGCGATGCGACAATTATTCAGAGAACCATTTAGGGAACCATTTAGAGAACTTTGCGAATCACTCATCTCATCGCGTCTCAATGTGAACGGAGATGAGACTAACTTTGATTTTAATTGATCGCAATTAATGCTCTCTTCTCTCACACGTCTCGAACTATTGTTCGACGCATTACCAGTGCTTGAAGTTAGCGGAGACTTAACAACAGTAGAAGCAGGACTTGAAGACCTGCTTGAAATGACAGGACTTCCATCGCGAGAGTTGGCAGGTGAAGATATTTGTTCGCATCTTTTCAATGCTTTTAACAGAGATTTTCGAAGCTTTAGTAAATGCTCTAATTGTGACTCATTATTAAAGCCCTTTAAGCGATTTGCTACCTTTTCGCTAAACATTCCAACAGTTTTTCTATTGCCAGAAGAAGTCGTAGTAGTAGAATCAGCACTTGTTTCACTACTAATGTCATCATTTTTTTGTTTCTGATTCGCAACACTATTCTTATTAGCATTATTATTAACACTACTATCAATATCGTATGATATTTTAGTGGTTGAGCTCATTTTTGATGGCGTCACAGCGCTTTGCTTACCATTATTTGAATCATTGTCTGACATTTGATGACTAATGCTATCAATATTTGCATTGTTAGTTGATTCGAGACAATCCACAGCAGTTCCAAACGATGACAAAGAGCTGCCATCAATAATCTCAGGCGTATTTGAACCCAAGAAGTCTGATTTATAGCCAGATTCTAAAGAGTTAGTTCCCGTATATCCACTTACAGAGTCTCCATCACTACTGCTGTAATAATAATTAGAAGTTTTGCGCTTTAAATGCCTGTTTGCGTGAAGTAGTCTTCGATGACGTTCTCTCTTATTATAGCATTTCTTATTGATATCACATTCGTCTGAACTATCACTACAAGAGGTCAATGTATTGATTGTGTCCAACAATGGATTAATGATATGCTCATTACGTCTGTCGATATTAATGTATCCATTATTTTTGTCAAACTCTTCCAAACACAAAACTTTTGAGTCTTTTTCACTTTTATTGCCATTTAATGGCTTATTTTTATTTTTATTGGTCATTGATTTAGTCGATTCTTCGTTAACTAGTTGTTGACAATCGCAGACGTTTGGCGACAAAAACTCGTTAAAACTGTTGATCGACTCACTGTTCGATTCGATTTGCTTCGATAACAACAAATCTTGACTGAGTTTATTAATATTCTTATTATTGAATTGAGTTTCGATGTTATTAGATTGAACGAAATCACTGAAACTCATATTTGAATGAGTATCGCAACTTTTGATGGACTGCATTATTGACAGACTGTAAGCCTTATCACTAATAGGTTTAGGTATTGCTATACTATTGCTGTTGGTATTAGTATTAGGATTAGTCGTATTATTAGTTAGCAGAATATTATCGATATTTTGGTTGTCATTCATTTTGGAAGAGACGATAATATCTTCTAAAGTGTTATACATATTCCACATCTGTTTTGTGAAGTCATCTCCTTTTGAAGTCAATTCGCTCTAAAACAAAGCAAAACAATTATTAAATGCTCGTATTATTAGTATTATTAGTGTGACTCGAAGTAATGCTGCACTGATTGACTCTGTCTTAAACTCAATACAAACACTAATAAGTTGTTATTTGTTAAGAAAATGTTTAGTACATACTGGCGCAGACTGAATCTAACGTTATTTTGAAGGTTATGTCGCAAATGAACATTGTTAGACACGTTATTTAGTTTAGGAAAGGAAGGAAATGTTGGAATTTGCTTTCTTTCTCTCCCCATCTCACAACCAATACATGTCTGACTTCTTCTGGTCTTTCAAAAATAGTTTAAGTGGTACTAAAAGGCCAAAAAACTTGAGCCAATCGCTATATAGAGTGTGATCTAGTGTTCGAGTACATCAACTAATTCATAGCTTTGCATAAGAGTCTATCGAAAAATGCGTTTATTGGACCTGAAGTTTGGATCTCTAGTCCCACTAAAGTAGTCTCCACTTGAAGCTAACTCAACTATTTTCTTCACTTATACTACGTTTTCATTGCCAACCAATGACCCGACCATATAATCAAAGATAAATAACGTGTTAGAGGTTAGACTCCCTTAACTGGCATTCTTTTGCTACCATTTGGCGATTGCTTTCAATTTGATTTTATAATTTGTTTCTGTTCTCCTTTACTCTAACGGATGGCCTCAACAATACTTTTGAAATACATTTTTTAGTAAGTCGTAAAGCGGTTATTGCAGACAAATATCTCGTTAGGCGAGTATTGGAGTAAAAAGAATTTTTACGACGTTTCGAGCTGTTTCTTAGAGAAACAGATCTACTTTAATAAAGTGCTCTTAATGTCTCTGTCTATCTTAATGCAAGTACTTTATTTGCACGAAAATTGCACCTTAAATCACATTTTCAATAACAATAAATGCATCCAATTATCTAATAATAACGTCTCAAAAGTTATAAAAGTATTATTTTATAACTATTTTCGAATTAATGCTTATTAAGTCTGATTTTAAATCAATTTGAAGCAATGATTAAATTGGACACCACACGCATAAATCAAATTATCAAATTCTTAGAAGTTGATCAAAGCATAAAAAATGAGTTTTATCAAAAATTCGATCTTTGACTTAACTTTTTCAAAAAAGTTCACTTTTCTTAACTTGGGCAAAGTAAGTTTTTCTATGTGTCTACAGTTAGCAGTTATTTAGAAATAAGGTTCAATTAATTGAAGAAATGATATAATTTGTTAGCTCCTAATGATTAGAACTGAATAAATTTCGTTAGCGATCATTGGAAACTGAATTGCAGTTCATTGATTTACTTGTGTGTATAAAGTTGTAGTCTTTGCTAAAGGAAACGACCATTAATTGAAATACACAATAGACTTACATTCGTCTATTGTATCCTTTAATTCAATATTACACGTTCTGAGAGGCAATCCAAACAAATAAGATGTTTTCACAGAACAACTGTTTCGTTTTTCTGTTTGTAAACATCAACAGAAGTGATGTTTTTCTTAATTTTTATCTGACTATTTCAAACTGGAAAAGCTAAAAGTTTGATTGAGCTGCAAATTGAGCACTTTTTCCAACTAAATAAACACCGAAAGTATTATAACCTGTTAAACAAATTTAATAAAACTAGCGAAACGCTTATTTAGCAAAAAACCTCAGTTAAAAATGTTTTGTTTGACAAAAAATAATTTAATAAAAGCTCGAAAATATCTCTAAACTGGATTTGTTACCCAGTTATTTGATTTATTCGTAAGCTGTATTCATAATTGATCTGCAAATTCAATTAAGTATTACTTGACTGCGACTTATTGATTTTGAGCTAAGGCCAACATTTATTATTGAAAAATGTGTGTTCAGTTTGAAAACAGACGTTTTTAAGTTAATGCTCGAACGGCTCAGATAAAATGCATTTTACTTTAATCATATCAATTTATACCATTCAATTACTTAAGTATAACAATCCAAAGGAACACTTCGGTCAGTAGATTAAATGATTGCAGAACAGAAAACATTAAAACTTTCAATCGATTATAAACTAATTTCAAATTTTTGTTCAAGTATTTCGAGCAAAAATAAAAAATGGCCATAAGATAAAATGAATCATAAATAGAAAATATGTAATTATATTGACAATAATTATTTATGACTACTGAATATAATTTGAAAAATAGGTTGACCCAACGCTGATCTAATTACCTTTTCTAACCTCACTCAGTAATGACTCAACTTTTATGTTTTACAATATTTTGAGCGCATCTTTTCATTTTGCGATCAAGCTTCTCAAATTATTGATTATTCTGAAAATATAGTTGTTCATAAATATAATTGTTATATTGAGATGAATAGAGTTCGTACGTTATTCCAAACAATCGATCGAACTAATTGAAATTGATGTAATGCCTCTGCACACTTCTCTGTGAGCTCATTTTTTACAGTTTAGATTAATGTCATACTTTGTCAATTAGAAGCATATCAGTCAATGCGATTGATTAACTTTACCTCAATTAGTCAATTTCCATTATTTCTACTTTAATTTATTAATGAGACATAAAAATAAAATTATTCTGTAATAAAAAGTCATAAATCTATTGACATAAAATAGAAAGATCGTTGAGAAACAAGCACACACATGAATTACCGATATTTGAAAATTTGTTTGCAACAATCACTTCGAGACCAGGAGAATGGAGTCAAATATCGTGCGTAAAAACTAGTTATATTGTTATCTTGTAATTGTTTGGGTGAAAAATAATTATTGAGTTCCAAATTTGGAAGAAGATAAGAAATTGCGTTCAGAGATTTTTGTGCGTTGCATGGCCTCAAGCTGTTTCTTTTACTAATGTAATCTAATACTAAGCTATCAACTGCTTTTTACCATGGTTTTAATTCAATTTGATCTGATATTAAACTCATTATTTGTTTGGTTTGATTATTCTAGGATAAAGAAACCGAAATTGAATGGATCAATTTGAAATCTTTCAAAATTAACAATAAGATGCAATCTGAATTTAGTTGAAAATGATTGATTTTCAGTTGTTTTTATTTTTTAAATGTCAATAACAATCTGTACAGTATTGTTGTCTCTACCAGTAGCTCATTTTAGTTACGTTGCATCTTAACCTCAATTCAAGTCTGCGAGACAACAGTCTGCGGCAAATTGAGCACAAAATCCAATTTTCCTTTCAGTTACAGCTATTATGAAAACATTAATCATATTTATACTGATTGCAAAATACTTGATTAACCAAATTAGATTTGAATTTACAATAAGTCTTGCTATTAAATTGAAGGAATAAACTTCTTCATAAAGGAGTGATTGTTAAGATGTTAGACCAGGTTTTCCTAGTGCATCAACTAACACTTCAATATTGGATCAAAATGACTTTCACTCAAAGTAGCTTGCAAAACTTGTCTACTTATAAAACCTATTCAGTCTACGATTAATCCTATCATTCGCATTCTGTTGTCTATTAATGCTCTGCGAACAAGATTCCGCTTCAGTTCATTTTCAAGTCTTATTATTAATAATAATGATTAAGAATCGATGAAACGAATGTGAAATTTATCAGAATAGACAACATGTGTGTCACTTCATATATTTGGCTCTTAGCATCTGTTAAATCCAAGAGAATCTATTCTCCAATAATCAATCATTTTAGCCATATTCTATATGACAATAACAGCTTGTTTTAATATTTGACTTAGCTTCGTGTTTAAGTTCGAAACTTCAAGATCTATCAGATTATAGAGTATAGTTAGACAATCGAATTAAGACATTTTCTAAGCGTTTGACTTTAGGTATAAGAAAATAGTTTGCATAAACTAAGTTTACTTTCGATAAATGTTAACAAAACATATTTAATACGCTTATACAGTCAGTTTTGAAGCTATGAGACGTGCCACTAATAGACGTCAAATCAATAGTTACTGCAAAACTGCTGGCTGATTCACAACAATCTACATGACAAAAATATGTTTTGAATATTTCATTTACGATGATCGGTCAAAATTTAGATGAGAAAATTTGATCAATAGTAGATAGGCAACGCAAAAAATGATTGATTGCATCTTTAATATATTGATTACTTTAATGCAAAATTAGAAACCAAAATGAGAACAATATTCATGTTTGATAGAGTGCTATCAAAATTTTAGAAAATCAAATCTTAATCATACCATTCCTTTTCTCAGTTTATCCAACAGTGAGTCGAACTTTGGCTGAGAATCAAAGGTTAACGAAGTCTTAGCGATTGATTCATCATTTTGTGATGGAATAAGGATTTTGTTGCTTTCCATCACTCAATCAGATTATTAGCATCTGTTAGTTTACAATTTGAATCATATTCCAATAGATGTATAATTAGATAAATTGCAAACTAGAGGCAATTTATTAGATTCAAAAGAGCAAAAAAATCTTTTAATAAAGATAAACAATCCATTGTTTGATTTTGTGAAACTGATGCGAAGCAAAGCCATTAAACATAAACAATGTTCTATCGAGTGCGCACTTCTTCGTCCAAGTGATCAATAAAAATGGGTGGAAGTAATTGACTCAAACACTTTTCTACTATAAATATAGATCTCTAGCAGTGAAAGACGCGAATCAAAGGTATTCTTAGAATAGGTATTGAAAAAAGTCTAGTAAATTGAACTAAATTTTCATATTTCATCTAGAGTAATTATGTTTCAAATCAAACAGCTCAAAATCCAAACTTAAACAAATGTTATCCCAAAGGATTTGTTAAATAAATATTTAATGTTTGAAAGAAAAAGATTTCTTTAAAAAGTTGTGTTGTGCATCATTTCAAAGATAATGATCGTTAGAACTAATGAATTGCTCTAATGCTATATTTATTACATTAAATGTTTAGTCCTATAAAGTTTAGTTCGAAAGATCTATTAGTTTTCCAACTTTTGGTTTCATACTATTTTAAAACTTATAAATTGAGGATAAAGTGAGCCATTAATAATAAATAATGACTTTATGAAACACAATACTTGTTTACTATCATTTATAACCAAAATTAAACAAACTTTTCTAATAATGACTTATCATGCAATCAGTTTGGAAAAAGTTTGATTCATAAATTTATTTAAGTTTATTTACGACAGCGTTTCACTCTTACACTTTGTTATCTCTACGATAAGAGAGGAAACATTGAAAGTGTATCGACATTTCAGTGCAGAGAACCAAAATCGATCAATACTTTCAGTCTTGCAATATTTATTAATCCAAAGCTAGGATTCTGTTTCAATTAAAGTTCACTTTGGTTTTTGTACTGTTTGCGTAATGATAACTTTGTTTGAATGATCAAATAGATTAATATTTTAATTGCAACAGAAATCTGCAAGTGAAACAAAAAATGAAATCAATCTGCGATCACTATACCATTAGTTTTGCATTTGCTATCGATCAAAGCTATTATATAAAATCATTGAATGAAAAAATCATTTCAGGAATAATAAACTGTATAACAAAAGTGCATTACGTTCAGTTCAAAGAATTGTTAGAATAACGTTCATTACGAGCGATTGTGTAGCACATCGTTTCTGATTTACGATCAATAATCAATCTTTTCGATATATAAAGGAGAAAATTTGTCTGCTCCCAATCCAATGCTTGTCCTCTCAATACTTTTACCTTTAAAGTTATTCTAAAACTGCATCGCAATTTCAATTATGTCAATTCAAATCATTTCCTATTGTAAACTTATGAAAATATTTGGAAAACTATTGATTAAAGTGTAAATAAAATCAAACAAATATAAATATCGGATATATCCTGTATTTGATAAGCAATTCAGTCATTTCATACAATCTTAAAATATATTTTCTTAACATTTGCACAGAAGTGTTCGGCATTTATAGCAACATTTGCATTCATTTGTTTGGCAACACTACACAATTTTCACAAGATATCCAAATCAATAATATAAATAACAAAACATAAAAATTGAACTTTTCGAGAATTATTACAAAAAATGAATACTAATTATGTTAAGAAGAGGTACAGTATCTTATACTAAAGTCTCTAAAAAGCTGCCAATTTTGTTGACAGTCTTATAAATGGTTAATATTTACAATTGAATCTCAATAACGATCTTAATTAACTATTTTGAGGAACAATTAAATAAAGGAGTATATGAGATATGAATATATCGGTTAATAATCTATACTATAAAAAGGGGAAATTATTCGACCATAAAATGAAAGCGAAATAAGATTATACTTAAATACCCTGCGAATAATGGCATGTCTTGTATACAAGAAAAACAGCAATTGCTTAAACCGATTGTTTTAGAAAAACTGTTTGCAATCATATTTTTGACAAGTGTTGCCTGAAATGAATATTTTGTGCGGATGTCATGTTAAGACAAAAGAACAAATTGACAAATCATTTCTTTTATCATAAAAGGTTTAGGTTTAAAAATGGTTTCATTTCAACCTAAATAATAAAGAACAGCAAAAAATTATTTTTAAATTACAATGTCTTGTATTTATAATATAAATGTGTTTTACGTTACTGTGATTTGTGTTATGAGAAATGTGTTTACGATTACACTTAAATCGATTACAATGTGTGTTGTCTGAGGAGTGAGAAAAGTAAAAAGAAAACGAAAAAAAAATACATGCAATGGGTTTGTAAAACCATTTTCTTAATGTCAAATGTGATGTCAAGTGAAATTCCATTTTCAAATCTTATGAGAAGGTAAACACTTCAATGGGCTGTATATAATGTATACAATATTTGGCTAAAATTCATTTGTCTCATAATTCAAGTCATATATAAACAACAAATCGTTTTCTTTCATTTTAAGTCTTTTATGTCGTTAATACCATTGAAGACTAGGCGACACCATATATGCAACTTTAAAATCCTTTTCTTTTAAATTTATAATTAACTAAAGAGATTGCGAGAGCAAAAGCTTTGCTTTTGTGCCCAATATCTAAAAAGCAGAAAATTGTTTCTTTTCCTATTTAGGTTTTATGTTTTTTAAAAAAACGTTAATGAAATGTGAATGCAATGCAATGCATGATCTTCATCGTCATCACAGGTTACATCAAATACGAATTTTTACAGATTTCAATTATGATTAAGAAGATTAACGCAATGTACGAAAAACGAACAGAAAATTATTTGTCAAATGAACAGTTGATGGCAGCGAAATATTTGTTTGAATAATAATAATAATAATAATAATCAATAAATCAATTCAATTAATGAATGTTTTGCTTGTTTTGCCACTTCTTTCTAATTAAAATGATAGTTGCGGTCGTAAATGAACTGTGCATTGAAAAAGTAATAATAATTAAGGGAATAATGATTAATAGTAATAAAAAAGAGATACAAAGTGAGAGACAAAACTTTGCTATAAATGGTCGGTCTTTGCTTTCAAGCAAAATCAAAATTCTTTTCCATTTCATTAATTGGATTATTGTTGGTCACAAATTCAATTGAGAAGAACTAACACAATAATCAATTGAAATATTAATATTCAAAAATGTCTTCAGTTCTCAATCAGAGTCAATTCCAAGAATAAGGTCCTTGAAGTTGAGAATAAGCGCTGCCAGCGCCAGTTGGCAAGTATGATGTGGTGCTTGGTGCCATGTTTCCAGTGTGAGCATGTGTCTGATTGTAATTGGTTGCACCACTTGCTTGCAGTCCTGCAGCTGACGGATGACCGAAATTGGCTGTGAATGAGTGCTGCGAATATCCGGCCATCAGAGCTGACGCGTGTGTCGCTGAAAGAGCATGAGATAAAGACATTGGTGTAGACAGTGACGGTAATGATGTCATATTGTTGTTCGTATTTGCTATACTTTGTTGTCCTGCTGTGCCTCCGCTTGGACTTGGAGTCATTGACAACTGGGTTGGTGGCGATGAAGAAGCGGGTGAAGGCGTCGACTGGTTCTGTTTTGTGATCATGTTTGAGGTCTGATGATGCTGCTGCTGTTGTTGCTGCTGGCGAACTGACATTTCATTGTTTGCCGTATGCATTGAATCGAATCCGATTCGTCATTTTCTGATCCCTCAGTCGACAATCGCGCCTGTTTTGGCGACGGACCTCCCATTACTTGCGGCGCTCCCTATTATATGTCATTTAGTTAGATATCAATTCAAATAAATCAACGGTTAAGTTAATTTAGTTATGATGGAATTGATATAAGTCTTAATAAATTAAAAGTGATAGAAAGCAATAATTATAATAAATTGAATAAAGTGTAAGAAAGTGATGTCTACCTTGCCCTTAGGCTGTTGTGCCTTCTTTAGCAGAAAGCAATGATAAAAACAAGTAATTTTCATCATTAGAATTGAAAATTAGATCAGGTCATTTATAGAAAATATTTTTAATACTTATATATGTATATAATTAAATAATTAAACCAATAACTAATTCATACTTTTCTGCGATAGTCTTCCATCGATGCTTCGTATCTAATTTTTTCTTCATTTTGTTTCTCGACATACGGTCTCTTTTCTTCTTCAGACATATTCCTCCATCTCTCACCGCCTAATTTAGCCAAAGCGGCGACACCTCCTTCTGGTTCCTTTCCGGCCATTTCTTTCCTAAAATCTCCCATAAATAGCATAAATGCAGTTCCGGGACGTTTTGGCTTATTTGCATCTCTTGCCGGCTTAAATATGGCCATTTCTCTCTTATACCGCTCCCGATCTCGAGCAGCGGTTTCGAGAAACGGTTTTTTGTCTTCTTCTGCCATCGTATTCCATTTTCCGGCACATTCTTTCCCAAAATCTCCGATCTATGAATAAATGAAAACTTATTATTGATTTTTTCATTTCTCAACTTAGCAAAAGATTAAGGCATTCAATAACTGCCATCTGTGGTAAACATAACTTTAAAATTAATTGAATAAGTCTTTCTAGACTTCTGTCAAATGCAGTTATCGTTCTTTATTCGTTCGATTTAGCATTTATTTCGTTTCGTTTCGTGAACTTATTTCAAAATTGAAATTCAGTCTAAGACCAAGTTTTGTACATTTATTCAAGTATTTTTCAGTTCAAAAAAGGGATATCGAATCGATTCAAGTAAGAGTCAGATTAATAATTAACAACATCTATAATTAGAATAAATCAAAATCAAACTTAAGACCCTTTTACTTGTTTTTTCTTTCAAGTTAATTAACTTTTATTGACCATAATCTGGAGTAAGAAAATGATTGAATTAACAAAAAAAAATCTCAGGTCTTTAGTTGAATTATTTACTTAAATAAGAAAGAATGTAAGCATGAAATCAAATATATATCAAAATTGATTGCAGCATTCTTATCAAGATACAAAATCGCTTTTAAGTGGCACTAAACTCAATGAAAAGATCTAAATATAGGAAGAAAGGGAACGGTTTTAGGAGAAAATAACTCGTTCGAGGATCAAAATTAATGATGAAAACTGATAACTCCCCTTCAGAACGTTCAGATCAATCAATTATTTCACAAATATAACTCATGCAAAAGTATTACGTATAAAAATAGTTTTATTTCACGGTTTGACAGTCAGTTCTATCAATAGTTAGATCGAATCAAAAATAATTTGAGAGGAAAGTCGAACTCATAGTAACCTTAAATATTAGAATAGTAATTTCTAATTATGCTCAAAAGAATTCAATTGACGGATCGACAACCTGTGGTTAAACCATTATTTTGGAGCATCAAATTTTTCAACGTTAGACCTTTTAATCAGGGTTTAGGAACAAAATTGCAGAATCAAATAGAAAATTAAGCTAAAAAGTAAAGTAATAATGGTAGTAATAGCTATTTATTGATCCGACATAAATCAGCCCAATATAAAGAACATGTTTAGAAATAGCAGAACAGATCTAGATATACAAATCAAATTCAGAAACAATTTTGATAATTATATTACTTGCGTAAAAAGCAATTTTCATAGTAATATGAAAATAGTAGTTATGCAACATTTTTCAAAATTCATAATCAGTTTGAGTGTTGTCATAATTCTATTCAAATGTTTGGTGATTTTACAGAGTCTGGCGATTGACTGAAAGACAAGTCTTATTTTGCACTCTGTGTCTATCTGAAAGCCTGTAGTTGTGTCCATTGATTTCTGAAATTATTGAGTTATAAGAGCGCAAGTGAAGCACACAATCCATTATTTGTGACAATTTTTCCTAATATTACATTGTCTTAACGATCTGAAGATATCGTTAATGGTAAAAATCTTTAAATGGCACGCAATCCTTCTAATATAGAGTTGTATTAAATTCCAATTGTGACTCAATTTTCATATTTGTCTTTATAAATGGCACCTTTTACTTGATCTTCATTTGAAACGAGTAACTGATCTGTAAACTAATTCATTACTACCTCTAACCGGACTATATGTCAACTTCAATTTTATAGACAAATTCTTTATTAAATGCAAATTAGAATAATCTCAATACTGAAAAAACCATTTTTAAATTCTAATCTCGTTCAACGATAATCAGCTAAGCATTAATTAATTTTTTTGTTCAAAAGAATGTTAATAACCACTGAGTTGTTTGCCTCAGGGAATATAGCTATCAATACCAGTTCTATTGGATTTTAAATGACAATAATTGTTGACATTTATAGTTATTATATAAGCAATTATTCATTTTTAACAGCAGTCAAAATATAAAGCAAAGAGCGTTCAATATTTTTAGCTAAATTTAAATAAAATAAGCATTAAATAAGGCTATAATTAAAAACTAAAATTCAGATATGACTTAATTTGAATGGAGTAATAAATGCTGTAACAACAAAATCAACTGCCAGTCTAATTGATTGGTCCTAAGCGATCAATTGTGATGACTAATAAACATGTTATATGGTATCAAATCCATAGCGAAATATGATTTGTACCGAACGATTGCTCAATTTAATCGAGACAGTAATGTATAAGTTATATTGGCTTGAAACTTCAGCTCAAACATAATTCAATTCATGATATATGTGAATATAATATATTGTAGAGTGAAAATATTTCTATATTTGGAAATGAGAAAAAATTGATTTTTCTTCCATAAATAAAAGGCATAATTACTTTTTGAAAATTATAAGATTGTGCAAAGCAAATAACACATTTTACAAAAGGTATTATAATCAAAATGACTAAAAACAGAATTGTGCCATTGAGTAATTTAGTAAATAATCAAATTCAGATTTCAATTCAATTGTCATTTTTAAAAACTGATTCTCTAACAAGACGAGGAAACATAAAACTCAATGAAATCGTTTAAAAGGCAAAGAAGTCTTTTTATCTGTTGCATCGAATGCTATCAAAAAAATGAAAGTCAATGCATTCAAATTGATTTGTCGTTTGCATAACAATTAGACAGATTTGAATTTTGAAAAGAATTGAGTGGAAAGAAAAATTTTCAATTTGTAAAAATAATGTAGAAAAGAAGTGGTGGAAAACTAAAAGCTTATCCCCTTTGGAGAAACAATTATGGGCTGTTCTTAATGTTAGTGACCTTTCATTTTAATCTTCTGAAAATTGATCAGAAAGTAATAGAAAAAGAAATCTGTTTTCTAATCATAAAGAGAAAAACATGTTATTTGCGACATAAAAGCATAATCAAATTATATTACATTTATATCAAATATGTTGTATTCGACATAAAAGTTTTAACAATTTTTTAGACTCATTCGATATAATTTTCATTTTAGCCAATGTTTGCTAAGCCCTTATCGAAAACTAGTGAATGATCGAAAAGCTTACGCAAACAACAAATATTTTTTCAATGAATAATTGAGTTTCAGCTTCAAATACGAGTCAATTTGATTTGCTGTTAGTTTTATCTTAAGTCTTAGATTTTGATTCTAGACAATTTATATTTAATTAGCGAAAATAGAACAGAAAAGTTCATTTTAAAGACTAGAAGACAAAATTTTAAATATTAAAACCTAATAGTCCCTAAAATAAGGCCTCAATTAATTGTGAATTAATTACGCGAAAATGAGCCGACAATATTTACTGATCGTAAGATATGCTAAATCTCTTATGAAACTATTTGCTTCAGATAACAATTATTTGAATTACTTATTGATTAACGGCTTTGAAGGCATTTGAAACTGATTTGAAAAATCAATCAGAAAAAGATGAGTTTTAGGAAAAATCGATATTTAATGCGAATGCAGAATAGCTCTATAGCTCAGTTTGAGAAATAACTTTTGTTTTCGGGGTAAATAAATATCTATTATTATAAATTTTAAACTAAATTTTTTCTCTTCTGTTCAACAGTTTTGAAGAAAGAGGTTTACGATCCCTATTTGGAGAGCAGCTACGCCTTTAATAAAATAGTAGCTTTAAAATATTGGTATTTCGCAGATTTAACAAAAAAGAAAAATAAATCGATTTTTAAGAATCCTTCTTAAGGGATATATAAATATTTCGAATTACTGCAACATTTTTCCTATACTTAATCTTTCATACATTTATCAAATATTCAAACAATAAAATCGAAACTTTTGTTCGAAATAAGAGATCAAAAATAAAGCCAAAACTTGTTCACAAACGAAACAATATTAATCTAATATTTAGGCTAATTTTGGGCAACACGTTGAACCGGTAAAACAAAATAAATATAATAAATTTGGGCCGACAGTTAGATTGAAGTTATTTATTTGTGCGTATAATTGATTGCAAGAGTAATTGAAGGAATTGAAGAAACAATTATCCACTAATGGCATTGTATTATTGCGTCAAATTATATATGTATTTCACTCTTTATAAGAACTAAAACAAAGAGGAGGTAAGCGGACAGAGAAACTAAAACAAAGCAGAAGACTATGAGATGCTGTGCACAAGAGAAAGGGGTTAACCTAACCTTTGGTATGGGTCGTCCAGCCTTTTTCAGCTCTTCTCTATACCATTGAGTGAAATTGATATAAGCCGTCGTCGCTCTTTTAGGCGCTGGAACGCCGTCTTTATTAACTTTAGGCTTTTTCTGTTTCTTATGACTTCCACCTCCGCCGTGACCACCAGTGCCGCCGCCACCACCGCCGCCGCCGCCGCCACCACCACCTCCTTGTTGAACATTAGCATACATTACATGATGTCCCCCCTGTCCTGATAAATGATGTTGCCCTGTGTTGTTATTTGTCAGTCCGCCTGACATAACCTATTGCCGAGTAAGATAAAATATTTCTTTTGTAGTCAAAGCAAAACCAATTATTGCCTAACATCTGGACTGCTGTCTTAAATTGACTAATGTGCACAATTTTAAATAAATAAATAAATAAATAATCTGATAGATAAATCTAATCTAATTTATATAAGCTTTTGGTCTATTGTTTATAATCTATTCCAGGCTCGGTCTTACGTGAACCGAATTCTGGTTCATATTAGCAGAACTGACTGTTAAATTAAGACCAGCCGAAAGCATTTGAGACATCGGTATTTGTGCCATCGCTGGATGAAGTTGATTGCTATTAGAGAGTGCGGCCGCGTGTTGTGCCATTGCGTGGTGATAGTCAGCATATTCTGCTACAAGATATAACACATTACATTGTCATTACTTTTCATTACTTTTTAAATGCTTTTCTCTACTAAATCGTCAATTTTATGATTCAAATACATAATAATGTTTTAGGAGTGCAACAATTTATTATCTGATTTGAAAGGAAAGCTTTGCATTATTTTTGGGCATTAATTGAGGCAAATATTAGTCGCTATATATTCATAATTATTATATACGACAAAATATATAAGTTTATATTAAAATAGTGTAGACCTATGTCTATATATTTGGCGTTTTCTCTTATCTGAGCGCATGTGAAAAGTTTTCTAATTGATTTTTACAGTTAATTTTTTTCTCCTCTCTTCAAAACCAATTATTGATTAATGCATTGTCTGCCATAAAAGAGAAAGAGAGAGAAAGAGGGGAACTCACCAGAGAGAAAGGGAGAGAAATACACACAAACAGAGAGAAAGAGAGAGACATGAGAGCAACGCATTCATTGGTCCGACATTTTAAAAGTTTTAGAAAAATTCGATGCCAAGGGTTTTAATGGTGATACGAATTATTATTTAATGTAGATTCAAGTGAAAAAACACTAAATTTGTCGCTACAGTTCTTCAAAGAGCTGTCATAGGCTTCAAAAGCGGCGCAAATTGGAGGCCATTATGTCTAGGAGTAGATCAAGTTTTCTGACCCAACAATACTATTCCACATTAATCTTAAGCCATATATTTGTATGAAATACTAGTTTTTTAAACATATATCAATTTGATTTCGCAAATAAATAAAGAGAAAGTATTCGATAAGAAATGTGTTCTTTGATTGTTCTCACGTGTACTTCTCTCAATAGTTTTCGTACAATCTGTCAGTCAATGTGTTAATATCTGAATGCATGCTATGTCTGGCAAAGTGCCACACATTTACTAATAGTAATAATACTAAATGCTAACAATTAATCAGAGCTATTCAGAGACAATCAGATAGAGAGATACAGATAGAGAGAGAGATAATCCAACAGAGAGTACAGCAGAGAGAAAACACACAATAAAGAGGAGAGAGACAACACAGAAGAGAGAAAGGAGAGAGACGAGAGAGAGGGGAAGAGACAGGGATTGACGAAAGCATGACTGGCCTTATGAGACACACTGTACCAAATATGATATATATAAATATATATTACATACATATATATATATCCAATAGTATTAGTATGACTTGTATACTGATATATGTAAGTATTAGCGGTGCAATAGTGATAGTATGATAGGATTAGTCTATTCTGTTTTTGGTCGTTCTCTCTCTTTCTCTTTCTCTGATTTTGCTATTTTGCTATATAGTGCACTTCAATGCAGTAGAGATGAAGGCTATGGCTTTGTATGTGTTAAGCTTTCCCTATCGTTCTGTTGCGTTCTCCTATTGGCTCTAGCTATGTTCTCTCTAAACTAACGCGTCGTGCCATTGGCTTATGGACTGTAGAACAAGTTAGTAGTGCTGATGACTCCCCGCTTTGTTCAGGCTATTGAGACCTCCATAAACGGAACGACTTTGAAATATTGGTATAACAGAGAAGAGAGAGCTTTGCATAAGCATTGCATTGAATGCATTGACAACGTGATGGCTATGACTCCTATCATTCAATTGTGAACTTTCTAACATTTGAGTGATGCAGCGATGCATTAGCACAACATAACTAAACAAAACATAAACAAATGCAGCAATGAAAAGATGAAACTTTGCAAAGTTTTTCAGTTTCAAATCAGTAATCATTAGAACGTGAGTCACATTAAATGGTTCAGTACTAACAGACTATTGACTGAACCTAAAACGCGCCAAACTTTCGAACAATCTATTAACACACTTAACCAACACTTATTAACAAATGCCCAATTGTCAAATACCATACATTAACTAAACCAACTTTTGCCAACTTACCCATTATTGTCTTCAACTATCTCTTTAAATATAAATATTTTATTTTCTTATTTTTGGTCCAAAATATACACAAATACTTAATAACTATGATATAGAACACAAATACTATAGTCTATAGTACTGTAGAAACACAAATCGCTTTCAATCGCGGCTCAATTCTGTCTACCAGTACGCAATCGCTGACTGAACAACAACGCATTTCAATAGTCCGACCAATTATTACGTTTTCCATATATATTAGAATACGTTCTTCTCAAGACGTTTTTCTCTTTTTTTGTCCCACTTTTCAATCATTAATAACTATTTGTTGAGAAATTTCACTAAAGCACTCATTTAACTCACAATTTGTCCACTCGCACACTCACGTCTTTATTTACTTGAAATCAACTTCGTTTTAGTACTTTTTCATATTATTTTGAACTGGTGTCTCACAACTTATAGAGAATAGAAAATTTGGCCACAATTTCAATTGGTTTTTAAAGTTTCGATCTAACAAACACTGTTAGCATGCATTTTGCCAACAATTTTTCTTAATTAAAATCTGTTGTAGTCCAGGACGAAGTTTATGTATGAAATTTATTAGCAAAGCTACAATAGAATAGCGAGCCATCATTGGTTCATAGCTTCAATGAGGACCACTTTTACGACCAAAACAACAAAAGTGTCGCCATTTAGTAATAGAACTTCGCTTTAATTTCCAATTTAAAATTCATTAATATTTACGAATTTCTGATGTTTTCAAACTAAGAATAAAATCAATGTTTTCCTGTAGTTAAAAATTGATTTTCCTATTTTCGTATCATTTTAATGACTTTTAATATTAATAAGAATTTATTTATGTTTTATGTCAAATGAATCGATAATGAGCTTAACTCATAACAAAGTTGGTTTCAATACTAATAATAAAAATGAATTAACACTCAAGACCGAATTAAGACATTTGTCAATCAAAGATCGAATCGAATTATCGAATATTTTGGACATAAATGACAATTGGAAGCGATTGGCAGCTATTATACCTAAACCTGATGGAAATGAAGGATATTTGATGTCTAACAGTAATATCAAAGTTTTGGAAGAACTGCAACTGAAGAGTGGTAGAAGTCCCACACAAGCGCTGCTCGACTATTGGGGAACCAGTGGTCGAAAAAGAGCAACCATTGAAGACTTCATCAATTTATTAAATGAGTGCCATTTATATCGCGCGTCACTTTTCTTAAGCAATGACTTATTACATATAAGTCCAGACGAGACTTTATCTGATAATCAAAGTCATTGTTGCTTTAGTGATTCGTTTAATGATAAACTAAGTAATAGTGATAGTTGCGACAATGATTCTTGCTATCAATGGAATAATTTATCGACAAAACTCTTAGATAATAGTTCACTCAAACCTGGGGACAATGAAAACAATGGTTTGATTAGTCCTTCAGCTCCCAATGAATCACAAATCAGTTTTGATAGTTTTGATGCAAATAAAAAGGAAATGTTGACCAACGAAGAAATAGCTCACTATTCATATAGTCAGATTCGTTACGCAACTAATAATTTTAGTGATATTAGTTTATCAGATGGTGGCTGTAAGTTAGGCGAAGGAGCTTTTGGTTCAGTATATCGATGTCAGTTGAGTCCAGGAAGTAATACTTACTTTGCTGTCAAAAAACTTAAAAATGATTTTCAAAAACAGTTCTTATCCGAATTGCAAGTCATGAACAAGTTCAAACACAAGAATCTCCTATCATTATGTGGAATCTCATCGGACGGACCATCACTTCTGATTATTTATGAATATATGTCAAATGGATCACTACAAGACTGTATCGCTAATAATAAAGATTGTCTTTCGTGGCAGCGAAGAATCTCAATAGCGATCGGGACAGCGAGGGGTATTTGCCATTTGCATACATTCGATGAAAAGCCTTACGTTCATCGAGACATTAAGAGCGCTAATATATTACTTGACAATGATTTTAACGCTCGTGTCGGAGATTTTGGTTTAGTCAGAATTGGCTCAAGTGGTGCCTCGACTGCCACTAAGCCATTGGCTACTACTATAATCGGAACATCTGTTTATATGGCACCCGAAGCCTTTCGCGGAGATATTAGTGTAAAACTCGATACTTTTAGTTTTGGTGTTGTTTTACTAGAATTATTAACTGGTCTTTTGCCTTATGACGAAACTAGAGATGAACCGGATTTACTTTCGTACTTAGAAGAAAAAATTAATGACTTGGAAGAAGACGACAGTATTATTGTTAATGCTACTATCGATACCTCTGCCGGACAGTGGGATCAAAACATAGCTCTCCAGTTGTTTCAAATATCACGAAAATGTACGGAACAGAGAAAGAAATATAGACCAACTATGATTGAGGTAAACCTTAATTAATTATTCAGTTGTAAGATTTTTTGATTAGTTTCTTAAAAGTGTTCTATTTTTTTTGCAACAGGTTTTACAATCATTAGAAAAAATGAGTCCATTAAATATTTGATTCAAAAAATAACACAGATTTTATACTTTTATAACTTGTTTTTTTCAAACTAATACAAAAATTAAAAAGCTATTTTTTACACTTTTATAATTATATATCTTAAAACATTTGAGTTGAATAATATAGTAATTTATGTGTAAAATAATGTTGACTTGTTATTAAAATGAAGTTAAGGTGCTGCAGTAGTAGCGTTGGCACGAACCAATTCTACCTCGTCTAACGTTGGAGGCCTGAAATAGAGTTCAAATATTTTATAATTGTCATAATTAGCAAATTTCATGAATCGATAATTTAGTCCATAACTACTGTTTTGTAATTTTGAAAAATTTGAAATTAATTGACTTAAATTAAGATTTGAAGCAAACTCGTGTAGCCCTATAATTTAAGATTAAGACCTATGACTTGATTTAGTATTTAATATTAAGCTAATATCAAGTTTGGTCGCTTGGGTTAAGGAGAAAAAGCTTCATGCAGTTTTCAAACATTGAAAATGCAGAAAACATTGAATCGATTTATACTGGGGACTTTGACTAGTCTTTTCATACTGTTTTTCATTCTGGATCTCAAAAATACAAATACTGATACAATAATTACCGATAACCTAAGAATTAGTTTTAAAAAATGATTCTCAAAAATACTATAATCAGAATGTTATACAAAGTTAACTTTTCGAACAAAGCTTCAGTTGTTCTATGTGTTCTTAAGTATAAGGTAATCTTCAATTATCAGAAATTATCAAATGATTTGATACATACAGACAGCATCTGCTATGAATTAAGCAACACATAGTATTACGTCCAGAGTAGGTGTCGATTCCATCACAGGTATAACAAACTGTTGAATTTGCCTTCCACACGATAAATCCGTTCGTTAAATAAAATGATTGAAACCAAGTAAGCGTTAGCAATAGGATAACAGCGCTCGTCAAATGCAATTTATTCATCTTTGCTCACAAGCAATTCAAAGCATAACTTTTAGTCTAAATCTACTTTAGGTTTATATAATTAGTCGAAGTGAATGTTTCTCGAACTTGAGCCAACTTACGAAAGAAATAGTTTTGATCTAATAATAAACTTTTCAGAGTAATTGAAGGCCAAATTTCCTTCGGCCAATTGAAGACCTGCTACTCAAGATTTTTATTAGGACTAAGCTCGAAACAGGATTACACTTGATTTTGTAACATATTTAGTTTTCTTTTTTAGTGTCTATTTCAGAGCCTGTATCCTGCTTAACACAAATATTGGTCAACTATTTTATTTTGACCTTTTCCTAACATTTTTTATCCCAGAAAAAAGACCTTAATTTGATTGAAAGATGATATGGAGTGTTAAGTGCTTAATCTAGAAATATGTTGAATGTCAAATTATGATGTATCTTTATGTAGTTCAGATTCTCATATTAATCATATGTCAAATGTTAGTGAGAAAAATTCAAACAATCATAATAATTAAGTACAGGAAAAACAATTACACGCATTTCGCTTAATTAGTTTACAGATACAATGCTTGATTGTCCTACATTTGGCTTTTGCTAAGACAATACAAATTAAGAAAAAATTATTATAAGAAGGCTCGCACGGATTGTTCTATAAATTAAAGTGCGAATAACTTTAGTGGAAATGGTCAACGAACTAATGCTTAAACAAGTGCCTCACTTTTTCAGTATATAACACATCGATAATCAGTTTTATGATTTATTTTGAGAAATCTTTTCATCATTTCAAGAAAATTACGCTTTATTTAACATTTCATTATTTATGCAGTTTATACACAAGTTGTGCACCAATATTGCCCATTCTTTTTCATTTTATTATTACTGACTAGTGTTCACAAATCATTTCCAAAAACAAACGATACCTAAAATTATAATTCCCTAAAACTAAGATCACTAAACTTTTTAGAACCGAAGATTGAACACTAAAAATTGATGGGTTTTCCAAAATAAGCGGCCAAATTGGCTTCTCTAAAGGCTTCGGCGCATGTCTGCAATTAATATAAAAGCATAAATCGATTCGTAAAACATTTATGAAGAAACAGAATTGAAATCAATTTTATCAGAATATTAGTGACTAACCGGATGCGCGTGACATACTCTGGCCACGTCTTCACATGAAGCTCCGTATTCCATGGCAAGTGCAGCCTCATTAATAAGTTCTCCGGCGACCTGAACCACAAGGAAAGAAGAAATGTAATGAAGCGATTCGTTACTTTAAAGCTAAATAAATTACTCCGGCAATTATATGAACGCCTAATATTCTATCAGTTGCTTTGTCTCCAATTATCTTAACTAAACCATCGGAATCGTTATTCGTTTTTGCTCTACTGTTCGCGGCCATTGGGAACTTTCCAATTTTATATTGAATATTCTATAAAACAAACGTTTGAAACTGTTGCTGAAACAGTGCATTTAAGGATATGATTGAACAAATTACTTGAGCCTTAAGATCTTCCTCTGTTTTTCCAACCCATGCGACTTCTGGATGAGTGTAGATAACAGAAGGCACGCAATTGTAATCGATATGAACAGGTCCTCCAGCAATGCCTTCAACACATACTATTCCTTCATCTTCTGCCTTATGCGCTAACATCGGGCCCGGAACGCAATCGCCAATTGCATAAATACTATTTCAAAAGTAAATAGTTAAATAAATTACGAATTTTCAGAAAAGAATCTATTATTCATACAGTAAAACTGAAAGCGAAAAAACTCACTTTGAAATATTTGTTTGAAATCTTGAATTTACTTTAATTCTATTTCGTTCGTCTTTCTGTATACCAATCTCTTCCAGTCCAAGATTTTGTGTGTAAGGACGTCTTCCGACACACACCAGTAATACATCACATTCAAGCTTAAAAATAATTTATAAATTAAAAATACAATTAAGAATAGCCAATAAAATGCATAACTTAGAGTATGATGAACGACTTACAGTTTCTTGATTACCACCTTTAGCCGCCTCAATGGCCACTTGTATTTTGTCTCCGCTCCTCGTCGCTGCAGTCACTTTTGTATTTAGCTTAAATTTCAGACCTTGTTTTGTAAGAATACGTTGAAAAGATTTTGCAATTTCCGCATCTATTCCTAAACCACCAATATTTCCTAAAAACTCTACGGCAGTCACTTCAGCTCCAAGTCTGGACCAAACAGAACCAAGTTCCAGTCCTATAACACCGGCACCGATAACTATCAATTTTTGTGGTACTTTTTCGAGTGATAGGGCACCAGTTGATGAAACTATAGTCTTCTCGTCGATCTATCAGTTAATTATAATTGAATTTAATTACTCAATGTACCAAAATATGAAAAGTTATTCAATAGATACCTCAATTCCTGGGAAAGGCGTCACTTCAGATCCGGTGGCTATCAAAATGTTTTTCGTTTTCACAACCTCTGTTGTATTATTGCTTTTAAGCGCTGTCACTTCATTAGGACCTGTTATCTTTCCGTGTCCTTGAATATGAGTTACCTGTAATTTGAATATTTACTTTCAATTAAACTATACTTTTGACAAATCTAATTCCGACAAAATCAATACAAACCTTATTTTGTTTGAATAAATGAGCGATTCCCGAAGTAAGCGACTTAACAGCACTTCGTTTTTGTTCCATTAAAGTTCCGAGATTTAGACGAAGGCCATCGACTGCCAAACAATCAGTTATCATTTAGAAAGACAAAACAGTCATTTTAATTACATTCTATTCCTCTGGATTGCAGATCATTAGAATGAGCCAGATGATATAAATGTGAATTATGTAATAGTGCTTTCGATGGAATACATCCAACGTTAAGACAAGTTCCACCCAAAGTCTCGCCTTTTTCTATACATACTGTCTGTTAATTTACAAAATTTTGAATTCATTCAATTTTAATCATATTAAAAATGGTTCAAAAATAAAATCTCGAAAGCAGGAAATAGCATCTAATCTCACTTTCATTCCCAATTGTGCCGCTTTTATGGCAGCCACATAGCCTCCAGGCCCACCACCGATTACCACGAGGTCTACATTACCTGTAATTCAATTCAAGTGAAAACATGTAGAAACCTATTGATAGTCTCATCAAAATGATTGGCACATCGATAAGCAAAATTTTTAAAAATGAAATCCAAACCGCTGTCTGATGAATAAGTCCTCTGGTACAATTTGTGCAAACATATAGAAGATTGAGATGAACAAAGAGATGGCAAGCGATTCACTGCTGAATGGTTGCACTAAAAAGTGGTTATAATTAATTACTCATTTCGGTCTTCATTATAAGTCATTTTGACATTCATTTAATTGAATGACTTTTAGCTGATTCTTACCCTCAATACTGGAAAAATACGGTTTAATAAATTGTAAACCATTTCTTTATTGAATAATTCGCTTTAATTTTATATCACTTAATAACCAATATTTGAATTATTGTCTGATTTTGATAATGATTGGCAATAAGTAAAGGCTTTTAATAATTTTATCTCAATTTAAAGATAAGAACTTTATTATTATGTAATTCATGAAAATTCGTGACTTAAGTCTAAATATTTAGTCAATAGATGGCAAACAATTCGTGCCAATCGTTCAATAATTGAACTTCAACGTAATCTCATTTATACTCAATGAAGTGAAACTTCAATTTTGACTTCTCAGCAAAAAAACTAACACCACTTCTTCTTTTAATCCAACTTTATTAAACGTTTTAGTTGCAGTTCTTCAGAAACTCTTGGATGAATTGTAAAAAGGACTATAATTAAGCATTTCATTCAATTTATTGTAGATGTTTTACAACATTCAACAAATATATTTTGGTTGAGAAGTTTGATTAATATTTTTTCATGAAATGTTTCATATTTTTATGTGATACTCAATTTTTTTATAAAATCATTTTTTCTTTTTAAATTAACAAAAACTACAGTCGGCTGATAGATTTCAACTACCACTTAATTTGTAACTAGATTCAGTTCTCGAAGCTTCTGTTTATAAGACCGAGAATGCGTTAAGTAAGCAAATAATATGAAATTGTTTTCAATTTGAATAGGCTTCGAGAAAACTTTGAAAGATTGCTCTATGATTGAAATCACTTGAAAACATCAAGAATTTCGAGAGAAAATCTGTGTTTGTTCAATATATGTCTTCAAAATACACAGTATTGTTTCCTTACTTTCAAGTGGCTCTTATTTATTGGACTTTGAATTTTTGTTGAAATATCTGAATCAATTTGAATGATTGTAGAAATTTTGCATCTCTGAGAATTTGCCTCAAAAAATAATAGCAACAAAGTTAATTCAAATGTTATTTGCATTTGAAAAGTTTTCACTTGATTTTCAACATTTCACATCTCGTATCGAGAGGTCATACGAGTGAACACCTGAATAACTTGAGAAAACATCTAAAAAGCAAAAGAGAGACAGACTTCAACTTCAATTAAGCGCTTAAAAAATTTTCCAAAAATTCGAAAATTGAAACATGGAAAATAAACAAAAATAAAATATTTAAATAATTTTAAATGGTCTTTGCGATCGTATAAGAACAGGTACTCAATGTTAATGTTGATAAATGGCTGTAAGCTTAGGATTTTATCACTGGCTGTGTTCGTAAAAATCCTTAAACCTTTCAGCTTAAGAAATAAAAACTTGTGACCTGTCATAAGATAATTAAGAAAAAAGCTCGACACTATTTATTAAAATGAGGAACATGAAATTTTTATTTATCGGTTCTTATTACAGAACATAAGAAAATTTATTACAGATGAAGGATATCTTTAAGCTGAAAACTTTCGTTGAATGGCATCTTTGATTGAAAACTGATATCATAAATTGTATTAACTTCCATTAGTTATAGCTGACTATGACTTTATGATTGCTTGAGAATAGCTCCAAAGTATTCTTTACAACTACTGTATCAGTAATAAAGTCATACAATGCTGAGCATTCATCATACAACAAATCGTATGCATCTCTGGTAGATTAAAAAACTGCTACCTATTAATTCAGATATTTTTGCCAAACATAAAGAGCCACTCCTGAGTCTAAGTCACTAAATTATTTTGCTCTAGTAATTATATCAGAAAATATTTAATCCTACGCTTTATTTTTTTTATTGTTGACTCAATGCAATGGCACTAAACTTATCAATTGTGTGTATCTACGCAACAAATACTCGGAAGATCAAAGTCTTCCAATGAATACACTCACTGAACAAAAATTAAATTCTTATCTTCATTTCTATGATATGATTTAGAACTTATAGTTAAAGCAAACAACGATTCAAGAATTTCAACAGTTATTAGACGGACTTGTAATTTGGGTGTTACTCATCCGCTACATAACCAAATATTTTTACCTTATATTTTCGATTAACTTTCGAAAGTTCGAACCAATTATTTATATTTTAAAACATTGTTTTTCAATCCTTTATGTTAATCACGCAAAAAATGCGTTCATCAAATTTGAGCCATCAGCCTATAATCTTCTTCATTTTATGTAAATAAATATTTTTCAGCTAATTATCGACTAATTAAAAAAGTTATTATTTGCAATTTTTATAGTTTTGATTAATTTGGTGACCGAAATTTCATGCCAGGGGAACATCGGAGGAACTTATGATTTAGGACAAGGCAGATATGGCGAGAGGAGAGGTAACCAATCAAATTGATTATCTTAAAAAATCTTTTATTTTTACATAACCTTTGCCAAAAATTATATACTGGTCGATTATCTGGACAAATAATTAATGTGAATTATTTAAATTGTTAACTTGTTCAGGTGATTTGGGTCCTGCTGGAATCGCTGGTATAACAGTAGGCGCGGTCGCAGTCGCGGGTGCTTTAGCTGTCACTGTGTTCTTTTGTTATTACGTTCATCAAAAGCAAAAAAGAGCTGAAGGCTCAGCCTATGCGTCCCCAGCAGGTATTTCTAAACGCATTCTTTCATTTCAAACCAAATAATTACTTTTGATTGTTCTATGTGTGGATTAATATTAATGATCCATAAAAGACAAGCGATGTTTGAAAAATTCTTTTTTAGCTTATTGTAAATTTAAATGAACAACTTTACGATAACAAGCTATCCATATATTACTTAATAAGAGTAAAGTTGATTGTCCTCTATTTTCTCAAGAACATTAATAATTTAATTGACTTCTAATATTTGATTACAGGCTATCGCAAACCACCTTATTAAATAAATATTGAAAAGGCGTTAATCACATTAATCATCGTTACATCAAGAGTTTTTGTTATATAATACACACAAAATGCGCTTTAATTGCATGATTTCGTCCATTCAATATGAATTTATAATGAGTTTGATATATATTTTTTTGTTTATTAACCATTATTGTCTTTGGTACTTTAATATTTATCATAGTATTAGCTGTAATAATAACTTCAGTATGACTTTAATAGCTCCAAAAACTGCATATTTTCTTTCTTAAGTAAAGCATATTTAATAAAAACATCATTTAAACCATTTTTTGATAATAAAGTCAACTAAGCTTTAATTATTTTATGAAACAATAACAAAGAGAGTGTTAATTACAGTACATTATCAGTTTAGTGGTTAACCTATTTCTCGAAAATGTGAAAAAACTTTGTGCAATCTTAGAGAGTAATCAAACGTCTTATTAACGTTATTCATTGCAAGTAAGAGCAAACGTGTTATTGACCTGAGGTCTTGGTTAACATATTTTAGTAGTGCTGCAATTTGCACTTCAATGCAATTATTTATATGAATGCTTCTGTTTCTTATATAAAGTAAATTACAATTTGACACATGAATCCCATTGAAAAGTGTATCACTTATCATAACATGTAAAGAGTACTGCATTCATAGAATACATAACTTTTCAAATACTATTCAAACAATGCTTTTCTCTCTTTCTCTGACAGCTATTCTTTTCAAAAGTATTTCCGTCAACTTTATTTTTCAGGTATTAAATTATAAGTTATATACCTGTAAAGTGAGGTCAGGTTTTCAATTGGACCAAAAATGCAATCGTTCTAAAGTAAAACTCGAGACCAATTCAATTTATATAAATATAACAAAAATTTGAAAAAGTCATACAATTGCCAATTGTAACAATTTCTAATATTTTAAATCATTAAATAATAAGTGTATTAAATGGTTGGCGAGCCATTCCATCAGACTTCAGTCAAACTTATCTTTCAATAGATTTATAGCTTCATCTTTATTAGTTTTGACACATTTTATAAAAGGTAAAATCACAAAAACTCTATAACAATCAGCATTTTTATTTATTTGCTGTTTTTTAACGAAATAATTTGCAAAAATTTAAATATTTCTACAATTTTATTGTGCAGCGCAGAACATGACAAGAAATTTGTTCATCAAATTCGTTTTGCGTCTAAAGGATTGATTTATTCAATTTTAATGAGTATGAATTTTAAGACGCATTCTTCAAGAAGGGATCCTCAAGTAGTTCATCGACTTTGACACGAGTAGCGATGTCAACAACAAATATACGATCCAATAGTTGTTTGGCCTCGTCTGAGAGCTGATGAGATTGAGCAAAAGCACGCCACTGATCTTCATATGATTCATCCTTTTTAATTTTGAATGGATTTTCTCTAACAATCATTTGGCACAACAAAACTCCCAGGCTCCAGACATCGGCCATTGAAGGATCGAATGTGTCACAATTGAAGGCTTCGGGCGGCATGTGATTCACTTTCTCAAATTCTTTCTTGTCTTTTAACGATATCCTCTTCTTGGAGATCACTTGTTCCATATCTGAATCCCAATAAACACAAGCCATGTCTAGACCGACAACTTTGATGACATTCTCCTTATCATAAATCACATTCTCTGGTCTGATGTTCATATGCGAGACACCGATTGAGTGCAAGTAACTGATTGCTTCAAAAACTTGTTTGGCCAAATGTTTAGCCTGATCTTCGGTAATAGTGTCTCCATTTTTTAATCTTTGCCCAATCGATAGTCCTTCGCATTCGTCCAGAAATATGTAAATCTTTTTATCGGTGGCAAAAATGTCCCAAACTTTCAAGAAGTTGGTCTGCTTTGGAACTCCTCCTTCACCACCACTTCCAACAAATCTCTGAATCCTGAGACTTTGTTGCAGAAGGTTTTCTCTATATTTTTGAGGACACTTATCAATAATGATAACTTTGCAGATAATGTTTTCATTATCTCCGTGTTTTGCTTTAAATATCGTACAACAAGAACTAGATCCAACTTCTTTTCTGGTAATACTGAAGTTATGTCTTGCGAGCACGTCTTCGTCTTTGATTTCTTTGGCCGCATTCATCTTTTTGAGAAACGCCAACTCTTTCCTCATATTCGCACGTCTTTCGAGTTCTCTTTTCTCTGCCTTTTCCCTCTCGTGCTTTTCCTTTCGTTTCTGTCTTCTCTCTTGATGTTTCTGTAGTTTCAGTTGTTCTGCCTTTTCCTGTGCTTCTCTCTCTTCTTTCTCTCTCTGAGCCTGTTCTTCACGCAACCGATGTTCTTCTTGTTCTTTTTGTTTCTTTTCCTGTTCCTGTTGCTTCTTCGCGGCTTTTTTCATTTCTTTGCTAATGATTGGCATTTTTAGAAATTTGAATCACTATTTTTTCAACAGCTAAAAGACTATTTTCTTAAATCAAGTCTATTTGTTTTGATGGTTAAATCGGTTTAAATTTTTAAGATGAATTTAAATTCATACAACAATGTTATACGTTAAATGCTAACAATATAAACTTAAATTCTGATAAGTCGTGTCATATTAATGCAGGTAATAATTATATTAACACAAGACATTATGAACTAGTCTAAGTTAGGAGTACAAATGCTGAGTTTTAGTTGTTTCACAACCACTTCAAAACCCTTAATTTGAGCTTAAAATACAATATAGTTTAGCATTGTTTAACGACTAGAAAATCTTCACGAAGTATAAAGAGGTCAAAGAATATTTATATATTCATTAAATGTTAAGTATAACCATTGAGAAGAGATTTTAATTGTTGTAGTTTGCATGCACCTAAAGTTCGTGATGTAATAAAGTGTGCTCAAAATCCCTTAACATTGAAATCAGTTTTCAATTATTGAAAGCACAGGCTCGTAGAGAATGTACAAATAAAATGAGTACCTTCAGGCTCAACCAGTAACTAAAAACTATTTTAAAGTTTCAGTCTTTCTGCCCGCTTTACTAAATCAAAGCAATTAGAGATTTTGTGTGTTTTTTCAATTGATGTTGAGCTATGAAAAATGATATGATACAACTGAAAATACAAGTAGATTGCTTCAAATTTTGTGCACTTATCCTCTAATTAGTCCGTTTTAACTACTAGTTGACTTGCATTTTTCAATACGCCTAATTCAAACAAAGTAGTTTAATGAATAAATCGACAACTTTTCGCTTGAATAAAGTTCTGAAACTTTACTAATAATGGGTATTTCCAGAGAGTGATTACACTTGAATGCAACCGTTTCTTTTCATGTTTTTTTGTGAGTTCACAAATGAGTGATTTATGTGAAAGAATACTGGTTTATGCATTAATTCAATTTTTTTCTATCTATTAATAAATTCCAACTCAATCATTGATTTTATTGTTAATCATTGTTGTCTCAATCGTTGTCAACGAATAGTGAAAATTTTGCAATGTTTTCTCACAATCGAAACTTCTATTTTTAAAAGTATTTCAAATTAAAATCTATTATGTTGGCAAATCAAAGCATATCAAGCTATTAAAGTTGTTCAGAGTTATACAATTGCGATGCCTGCAAATTGGACAATATATTTTAGTGAAAATAGTGACACAAGTGTTTGTTGCAAAGTCAAAGTCTTACTTTCATAAGAAGTGCAAAACTAGATCTGATTATAATGATGTATTCAAATTATAGTTGCATATTATTAACTCAAGTTATAATATGTTTGCCCAAAATTATGATTACTTTAAACTTTCGATTGGACTACTTTTGAATTGGTAGTTCCAATTAGTCCAAATGCCAAACACTTGCAACTGTTCGGGTTTCCGGTTGTAGGTTATGGGTTAAGGTATCTCATTGTCTAAAAGTGACATTTTCCAAAAGTCAAACTACGCTAAACTTGTTTCAGACCTACTTATCAGCTGTTGGACTGAGGCCTAAACAATGTTGTGGTAAACTGTGAAAGAATTGAAATCTAGATGCAGATTGACCTGCGAAAGATCGCAGCACTACTTCTTAAGTGAAACAACAATCGAGACATTGAACCTGTGAGTGGCGTCTTCTGATTGGATGACACATTCGCCATATTTTTGAGTGACTGAATGGCATAAGAGTTTGCGGTGTATTTCTCACTACTATTTACTCTTAGGCCTAATAATAATTTTGAGGCAAAACTCAATCAAACGCTTGACAAACGATTTCTCATCACTTTATTATTATATTTTAATTGTTTTTATTGTGCTTTTACTTACATCACATTCAATCTGATGTTTAACCAGAGGTAAGAAAATAATCTGATTTTTGATTTGAATAATCTGCAAATATTTAGAACAACTATTTGTTTATTTTTTTGTTTATCTTTTATATGAAATTTAGTTTTTGTAAACTAATCGATGACTCACTAATCAGTTAGTTATTCATTCAATCATTTAACGCATTGTTTAATGACATTAAAATCACTTTAATGCATATTATTATGTGTTTTGGTTAAGAGATAACCAAATAGTTATTAATAATTAGTTTTTATTGATTCACTTTAATTAAGATATGTTTTGAGGCCAATATGTTTGTGTTAATAAACAATTTGATTTAAAATCACTTACATTTGACATTAAATCAATTATTGAGTCTTTTAATTAATTGTCGTTTGCTGGACAACAAAATTGGATCAACTTTAACAACGATTAAGTGGTTGTGACAATGAGTTTGTTTGCTCAAACATCATATTTAATAAGTGACAAAAAGTGAAGTCTTTTAATAGACTTAATAGTAATTGCCTTAAAAGCCTATTGTATTGAGTGATTAATTTGGCTCAAAAGTCACATAAACTCAGGGCTGAGAAAACGCAAAACAGATTGGCGTTAACCTCATTTTATAAGACATACTATAAATACAAGTATTACTTCTTGTGGTCTCTTATGGCGAAATGTCATTACCGGTAGATTATAGTAGAGTTGATGGCATTGTGTTGTCTTTCAGGAAAAAGCAATAACTCTATTACTAGAGTTGATATCAATAAAAGAGTTGATCATATTTTAAGACTCAAATGTGAAATATGCAGAGAAGGAGTGAGAGATTTGTTATAGTGTTCAAGTGATAGGTTTGTAACGTTAGTGCACAAGTTGGAGGTGTAGGGCTTAGTAGGGATGACAAAAAATAGTATATTCGATGTTTCTTATCATTAGTGGTAATGTGTTGTGCATGACTGGCATATAATATGATATATCATTTATATATTGGGCTTACAATGAGATGAAAAATTTTTCGACAAATAAACGGTTGACCTAAAGTTTACTAAAAGTGGCTCTTTTTGTCTGAGTCTAACGTTTTTCTCGTGTAATTAATTTTAGTTTTAGTATTCTATTGTGGTCTTTACGCTCAGTTACTTTTTTAGGTAATTTTTCATCGTATAAATTAACAGTTGTATACTTTATCGTATAATAAGCGGATGGAATTCATTAATTAATAATATGTATGAAACATATCATGTACGAATAGTCCAACATTAATCCCATAAACTTTTTCCTTTGTATTTGCTTCAATACAGACCAGCCGAACCCGAGCCACATTTTTATGCTCTTTTTCCTACACCTTTAAGTCAAAATCGAGACTCAATACTATTAATCATAATAAATCTCACTTTTCTTTTCATACCTAAACAACTTGTATTAAAAACGTTTTTTTTTCTATATAAGAACAACAAACGCTTCTCAGTTGTAACATTCAGTTTAGTCAATCGAGTTTTATAAATGTTTCTAATCTTAGTCCTTGTGTGTAACATCATTAAGAGTTGTTTTCTTTTTCAACACTACAAACTTTCGAGTTCGTAGTGTTGAAAAGCTTTAATTTATTTAGAATTTATATTGTTTTTCTTAACCTTAAACGCTTTGATTTTGAAGATTTAATCTCTGAATCTGTGGCAAGCTTTACGTAAGACTGTTAAAAATGTTGCCTAAAGTTTAGGAGCAGTAGTAAAGACTGCAGGAATTGTTTGCAATTTATTTGGTGCGTGTATTAACAAATAATGTTTTACTTGATGTATGTCTGCTTTGCATTTTGTAGACTACTTGACGCGCACTTTTGTAATAATAGCTACAAGACGAATACTACTTTATCTCGAGTGATTAAATACCTTGTTGCGAATGCACGCTGTGTTCAATTTGGACTTGAATTCAATTTCTTCAAACTTATTACATATACAACATTTATGACGCTCTAAATCTCTCTCTCAGCTCCAACTTAGTCTCACCGCCTTAAACATTAATATTGATATCCATATACTCTTGTAATATGCATATATCGACTCAAATATTTTAATTTTGCATTTCATAACTTTATAGTTGATGTGCCAAGTATTGGCACCACCGCCATATACTATAGCAGAAGTTGCATTGATTTGAATATTTTTGTCTATGAAATGATCTCTATGCCACTACATTCACATGAATAGACTTCTTACCCATTTAGGCATTAGTACGCTATAATGTTAGTCAGCTAAATGACATGATTTTCGGTTGCATCTAATCAAATACTAACCAAAATGCATTTCAGATTATGTCTTTTTGAGGGGGACTAAAAAAGCTTTTATTATCAATCAATTGTAAAAGACATCCATTGACACATTTGGAATAAAGTGAGCAAAAGATCAATTGAAGACCGTTAAGGTTGTTGTGCACCACTATTTACAGCTATTTTACAACTTAGGAGTGTAACCACATATGAAACATATCTTATAAACTGGTAGTTCTTTTAGCACATTTATATTTTTGTGCAATAGTGCCCATAAATAAATAAAAGGGTTTTCAATTGATAGACTTTTAAGATGGTATCACGTTCTAGTCGTAACATTTTGTTGTTTTGTTCTTCTACTTCTTATATACGTTGGCAACTGTCCGCATCGATTCACATTATATCCATTTGACAACAGGTCTGTTATATCGATCCATCTATTGTTCGGTCTTTTTAAAGAGAGCCTAGAGATGAGTGAAATCCAGAGAAATATAACAGCCAGATATAGATGGCTAGAGAGCAAGAGTGAGAGTGAGAGAGAGACTGCTATGTCAATATACAATGTGATCCTTTGCGACTGACTAGAAATCCATCAATAAAATTCAGAGAACCGTTTTGTCAGCGGCCAACCATTTCACTCGTCACATAAAGCAATGTCAAGTATTTCTTCCAAATCGGATGGTTCGCAAGGGAGGCAACTGATCCTCCGAATAAATCACATATTTTTTTCTCTTATTTTTTGTCTCTCAGCTTATTTTTGCATTTTAGGGCATTTCATACTTTTGTAGTTATAAAAACACATCTTTACTCTTGTGGATCAGACGGGAATGTATAATATTAGTTGAATTGAATTTGTTTGCAGCCTATTTTTGCTCAGTTAGGGCTTTATTAATGTTAGGTGATCGCGTAACAGTTTGCATTATACATATTGTGCCAAACTTTCAATTTGTTTGCACACTATTGTCATTCTATATGATATGATTTGACCGACAGCCAAAAACTACTTGAGTTGAGCTTTTTTGCTGAATTTTCCAATTTCCTCTGCATGTGACAACTTTAATACTTTATATAATAACAACTGAAACCCTCACATCAATGGTCTAAACTCGGATCTTATATATCTAACCAAATCGATAAAAATGCATTCTGTTTTGCTGCTCGGGTCAATTCTGTTCTGATGCTCACAAATTTGTCTCATTTCAACAGACATTTGATTATTTTCAAAAATAACTTTTACTTCAATTTGATGTCAATTTTGCTGTAATTCAATTGTGAAATATGATCGTTTCAAAATGGATGTGACCTTTTTGTTACTTGAATTTAAACATTTCAATGTTTTTTCTTTGTTCGTTTCGAGTGAATATTAATTGATGAATAAATATCATTAAACAAAACTATTGAATAGCATTAGGAAAGCCACGATTTCATAATTGTGTTTTTTAATTGAATTGATGCGCTTAATTGTAGTTTTTATTTGATGAGAATAGCATTTTAATTCATATTTGATTGCATCAAAAACACGCAAATCAGCTGAGAATAATCATTTTAAGCATTTTTAATGCAAGACTCAAGTAAATTCCTTAAAACACATTTTTATAATAAAAATTATCTGAAGGCGTTTCGTGACCTTTTACTTCTTGAAAATTTATTTTTTTCTTTCATATCCAAAACTTGCATTGAATTGAATTTGATGCGAAGCTGCCTCGCAGTCAAATTTACTTTATTTGTGACACCATTTTTAGGTCTAAATTTATGCATCAATTTTTATGTTTAGATATCATATCATGAAATATATTCCAGAAAAGATAGAAAGTTTCTTTGTTGAGAAAACGCCTTCAACTTTTGCGGTCATAATATGAAAATTAAACTTCAATTCAATTATAATTTAATAAATTGAAGCGTTAGTCTATTGTTAAAGTTTATAATTTATAAGTTTTTATGTGAAAATATAAATTTCCATTGAAATTATGATTTAAGGAACTAATTTTTGATAGATTTGCTCAGATTGTTCATTATGTTTAAGGTTGAAAATTGAAGTTTATTTTGATTGTATAATTGAAAGTCCTATTTGATATTTTTTTTATGAAAATATGAAATTGACTTTCTAGAGTTAAAATTGGATTCAATTGGATTCGTGCTGTAATGCTATAATCGTTAATGGGGAAAACAAATTTAGATGAATAAAATTGAAATTTGCCTCATCAACACTATTAATACAGTATGTGATCTGGCTCTAAACTTGTCTCAGCCATAAGCCCATCATTAAGATTTTTCAGTACGCATTTATGCTGAGTCTTTAGGTCTTGTTATTGGTTTAGTTGCCTGAGGCCTTTTCTTATTAGGTTCCCTTTGTGTCGAGTAAAGTTCCGCATTCGTTCATTCAACAAATTCTCAAATATTTCTATTCTTTAGCATTTCTCTCATTTTCGACTTTGTTTGCATGCATTTGCATCCAATCCGTTTGTTTGTGGTTTTGATTCTGCCACAAAGAAGCAATCATTTGTTGGTTTGTACTTTATTTTAGCTGTTATTTCGTTTTAATGCTTGGCTTTGTAGCGATTTGGGCATCTTTTCAAGTATAGTTAGCCTGATATTTAGAAAATTGGTTGACTTAGCCAAAGTGATGAGTATTAGATTTGTAAAGAGAGGAGCAGGTGAAAAAACAAATTCAAAGCTAAATGTGATCTGCTCTTCAATAATACTGGTTTTGGTCTATTCTGCCTCAATTTCGGCCATAGTTTACACAGAGAAGGGGATGATTGTTGTAAAAAGTTTACTTTTGGCCATAAAAGTGCGCTCAGACGTAAACGTAAGTCAACTAAAACGCAGAGCAGCTCTTCTTTGCTTATGTTTTGGTCACTCCTGGAATATAGCACTCCTTAAAAGTAAACCAATAGATAGCATTCACTGATGATATTTGCTCAATCATTATACACTAGAAGTTGTGCAGACATGAATGACAGTGTTTTAATAACTGACAGCAGTATTTCTCAGTATTGTCTCTCAATATGATCTATAAATGGAGAGTCTGTGTATGAATGGATGTGTAGACCTTGCCCTCTCTCATACTATGTCGTAGTATCGAATACAAGCAAACAGTCAATTCAAGATGTTTCAATCTGAATAATCAATTCTTTTTAATCTTATATGTTTGTATTTCCCTCATCGTTGAGCAAAACTATTGGGTTTGCACTGCTGTACAATTCTATGCTATCGCTATAATACTATCTACTATTGCTATTATAGTTGTAATTACGATTCAACTAAAGGTACGGTACGCTCTGCTATAGTATAGTATTGCAGGTGCATTCACCCGATTTTGCCTTCTTTTCATCTCAAATATCGATTTCTAGATTCAAGTACAATACATATAAGAGAGAGACAGATCCCTCCCATCATGTAATCTCTTATGTTGAGCTCTCTTTACTCTTATTTCTTGTCATTTACTGTCTGTGCATTTATTTTTTGCATGTAATATTATTTCACTTGCTTTCACATCTAATTCATAGAGTCTTATTTTTGCTGCTATCTACCAATGGTATGTCTTGTCCGAGGGACAATCTTTTTGATGATTGCGCTCTTAATTGAATGGGAAGTGATTGCTCGTAAATTAAAATCATAATTTTAGTTAAGGGAGAAGTTTGTGCGACTAAATGTGCGGCAGGCCTGGAGTAAATGACATGCTTTCCTAGGAAACAACTGGGAGTGCAGTGGATATGTCAGAGAGAAAAACCAAAGAAAGACAAAAAGTTTGATCCAAGTTGAAGGTGGAATCATGAATGCCATGCCATGTCTTACTATCCCTCCTCGCTAATGGCTTTATTGATGTTTTTACTTTCTCGTAGAGAGAATGCCAGTGACTGAGTCTTAGTCCAGCTCTTGTAAGAGTGCTTACAGTAAGGTTTTCAGAGTTGGATTTTGGTGTCATTAGTTAATCACAGTTTGGCGCTTATGTATATGAATGGTGTTCAACTGTATGAGAAGAGACTTTGTCAGCACTTTTTCAGACTAGAACTAAGCGCTAGTTTATGGCAAAACATTATTTGTAGCCAAAGCTCGCGTGACGCATAGACGATAATAGAACCGAAGACAAGAACAATTCTTAATGTGTTTCTCCTTTGATCAATCAATTGAATAATGTGGTCACATGACTAGATTGCCATCAGTGCAAGGCTTACCGCTTCACTGATTCAGTCATCGGAATAATCTGGAACTAGCACTCCAGCAGTCCAATTCAATTGTCTTTCATTGAATGGATCTCTACTTTCAATTGTACGACTGCTATAAAACTAAATCATGAAATACACTCTTTTTTCCATTACTTTCTGTTGATAGTATTACTCTAGTAAAACAGTCGCTAATATTTGGTCAATATCATAAGTTAAAGCCTCGATCTTATACTATCTTGTCTCACTCACTCTGACTCTCACTCTGACTCTCAAATACTATTTGTTTGGACCTGAAAATGATAGCAATTTCCCCCCCAAAACATTTCAGAATCCTTTTAGGTATATATGATAGGACACTAAACTAACACATATGGTATAAAAACCACTCTTTTGCCATTACTATGGAAGTAGATTTCTTTATTGCACTTTGTGAGTAGTCAATTAAGAAATATTGCCGACTCGGGATCAGAACATCATATATTAAAGTTTTGCGACCGCTCTCTCCATACGATATACAGCACTAGTAATTGACAATTCAGTTCTTTCTTAGTCTATTGTTTGCATTAAAACCATCTAATTTTGCTTTTCTACTTGTTTTCCCTTATTTTTGTCTGTCGATCAAACAAAAATGATGTAAAAAGAATTGACAAATTTTGCCGTATTTCATTAAATCAATTTTGATGATGTTTTTCTTAAAAGCAGGTGCAATAACTCTGTGTCACTAATAAAATGTTTATAACACTATCTTTTATGCCATTGGATTGATTGAAAATGCATATCAATTCCTAAGGAGAAAGTGATTATATGGTGAAAAAAATGTTCAGAGGCGTAATAGTTTGAGAGTTTAGAGTTAGTCACAACTCGCTAATAGTTGTGTGTATTTTGGAAATAGAAGAAAAACTGTCAAATACATGTGATAGCATTTATTTAGTGTGTATGTGAAAGAGTGTATTTCACACTGAACTATGTGCATAAAAAAGTTATGCTTATTCTCCATTCAAGTAAAAACTTTTTCCATAATGTACTGTAAAACTGCTTGCGGTAACAGTAAATAAGAGCAGACATACAAGCTTACGGTTCTTAATAACTTTTTTGCCATTCACTACTGATTCTGAAAATTGGTGTCACAATAAAAAATTATTTACGCTATTTCTCAATACTTGCAATTGATTTGATATCCGAACAAAACTTTTAAAAACAGTTAATCCTGGTATTAATGATAGATTGCTTTTTGTGCCAGTAATGCATTCGATATGTTGGCGAGGCTTCAACGCATCTGCCACTTCTTCAGCATTCTTTCCGCATGTTGGCGTTACTCACACCGCATAGATATGGTTGTCTTGCTATGCAATAAACCCAGAGTTGTGCTGTTATGCGATGTTTGCATTTTGCGCTCATGTTAGCGGCAGAGTGTCAGAGAACCAAAAAGCAGTCTTACGAGTGAGTGGGAATGCCTGCTGGCTCTCAACTACAACTTTGACTTGAGCTATATTTTCCAATCTTATCCCTGAAGTGCAAATTCACTCTTTGTAAGGGTGTTGCCCACCTTTAAGACATAGCTGACGAACATCTTCTCTGTTCAGTTGTGACTTAGTCTACTTCAGTCTATCGCCAACGTCTGTTACGTTAGTCACTATTTGTGGGCTAATGCCTCAATCAATCTGAACATTAAACTATTTATTGGTCACTACGAGTGTGAAAGTATTCGATTCATATCGTTTTCTGCTCATGCCGTCATTGTTTCGACGACATTTAGTGTTTATTTCAAATTATACCATTTATATTATTGATGCGTATTATTGTTACTCTTATTTTCGATTCTGTTATAACGTTTGAGTGAAGTCTTCGAAATAACAGTTTGTGTTTGAGCTGGAGGATTGGTTCATGTTATGTTTCACATGTTCACTCTCTCTCTTGTGTTAATTAGTGACAGTAAATATATGTCTATTCTGACAACGCATTCAACTCTTATTTGTTTGCTTTTATGTCGACTAATTCCTGCATAAGTTATGAAACTTAACAGTAAGTTATTATCTTTTTTCTTCTTTTCGATTGTTATTTTGGTTCATTAAATTAATTTATATGTATTATAAACCAAATTAAAAAACTAATGTCTTCACTTGCAAAAGTAGGAGATTTACAGTAACACAAAAACAAGCAATAAGTTTATAGTCTCTACCCGAGCAAAAGTTCTCTCTTTCTGTCTCTCCCTTTGGTTTGGTTGCAGAACTATTTACTCCCTAATAATATAGTAATGTTTATGACCACTGAGTCTGTGGCATACCATAGACTTTGAAATAGCATTTTAGTCTTAAATTTGCATATAATATATTGCGGATTAAGAACTCACCGCTGTTTTCAGCTTTGGCTTAATGTAGAAAAATTCTATTTTTTCTCTACCCATTCTTATAGAAATGATTGATTGTTATTCTGTGAATGTTTAGCTTTCAAAATGATGACCTTTTGGAGCCCTCTCCCCTATCTCTTTACTAGTTGTGCAAAAATGACTTTTCTGTTATTTAAACCTTTATAATAATGTTGTTTGTCGCGCAGCTGATAAACTAATAATTTTGTGACTGCACCCATATATACATAAATATATAAGCGTTTTTGTGCCTTAAGAAAGAGTCCGAAACCGGTAGCCTTTTAACAGACATCTGATAAGAAATGTCACTTGAGGGGCTGTAAGTCCGCGATTCATTGGTTATTCATCTGGCAATGAGGGCTAATTTTGTAAATATTATAATAATAAAGGAAAGTAGATATGTTCGTCAATATGACTTAATATATAATGAGTTGGCTTACTAGCCTTCATATGCAATATCCTTAACATTGGTTTCCCACGTTTCTCACAGTAACGCTCATTAGTGAGGCTCTTATTTTTTCATTTCTAATGCTCTTGTACTGCTATCGTTTACTATCTAAACAATGCCATTTTCATTCAATACATATTATTTATAAGGCTTTTATCAGTCATCAGTATTGAACTGAGAAAAATGTTGATATACTGTGCGTGTCGACTAAATTAGCGCCTAAAATGCTATGCGAGAACCAGATTTTCTTTATCGCCAAATAGATAGTAATACTATTCTTGAATTCATAACGACATCGAAGTGACGACTGGTATATACCTAACGCTTGTTTCATGTGAAATGAGTTAATGCTTCTGTTGTTTGACGCCAATTAAAGGAATGCTTTTTAAATATACGTTATACTATTAAGTTGTGCTTTAATTGCTAATCTACACACACAGCACTTTATATTTTTCATTTTGACTCCGGCACAAATTGTAAGATTAAGCTTTTGGAGAACATTCCAGATTAGAGAACATTTTTTCTGCTCCACTACAAACTACTGCTGTACAGAAACATCAGTTTTATTCCCTTTAAGCTCATTAGCTTACAATAGGCTGTAGAGGAAAGCAACGTATTCAGGATCTAATCAGATGTTTACTTAATTAATCACTTATAGCAGTATTTCCTAACTTCCGCGCTCCACTTCAGGCGTTATTTCCCGACTATTAGGTTTTGTGCTTATTGTTTCCCCCAATTGTGTTGACTTGTTTGCAAAAATAAAGATTTTTAACAAACGCTTGTCATCAGATAACAACATGACAGTCAACTTATCTGCAATTATTGAAAGACTGCTTCTAAACAGGAATAGCTTACCAGAAGAGTCTGAAAAATATTTGCTTCATTTGACTGAGTGCGCGTACTCTTCTGTCTAATGGTCACAACGATGTCATTAATTGTATTATTATATGGCTTTTGGCTATAACTGAAAGCCTTTATATAGCGATAAAATCAAGATTTATAAATAACAGATATTTCGTGTTAAAAACTTTTTTCTGATCAGTTTTTGTACATTAGTTGGGTATTAGGGAAGGGAAGCATATTTCCGATATCGATGTGAGTTTTGCGGTGCAACATTGCCTTTACTTTTAGATCACATGTTATTAGTTGTATCCGAACGATGCAGTTTTCATACGCAGTCAATATATATATTAAGCCTCTGGAGAGCTTTTCGTTTTGGTCTCCTTTTGTTCTTCGGCATCCATGAACTTATGTTCGACTTCTTTATTGCACAGCATTCCATTGCAATCCATTGCATTCTATTCAGGTTTTTTAGAACTTGCATTTCTCATGCATCAACCGTTTCATTCTTGTTAGATTTGATAGCTTTTCACATTTCCCAAAAGCTTTCTCAATAGTTGTCATAACAGTAGAGCTCTCTTTGCCATCAAATTAACATAATATTACTTACATTTGTGAGCGTTTTAATGCATTTGTTGTCATTTTAATGCATTGATAATAGACCAAGTCGAACATTTTGATCCTCTTCCTCTGCTTTGTTTTAGACAACTTTTTTTCACTCAATGTATACAGTATCTTAACTAAGATAAAGATTGTTCCATTACTGCAAACGTTTTCTTGCAGCACAAATATGAACCAATTTATAAATTGAAGAGCACCAGCACTAGTATATAATGTTTATATGTTTTTATCTTTGCTCTTAATATCTGATTTTTTCATGCTTGCGATAATTCATCCATTTTGATTATGACCTGCTAGTCAAGGGTCTCTTCATCTCAGTTTATGTTCATTTGAGTCAGTCATGACTGAAGTTATGGTTGCGTTTGTACCAATCTGATTGTGATTGGTCATCTATAGATAGATCGAACTGCAAACATTCACTTTTACGCTACAGTACTAATGCACAAATGTCTCGTTAACGCACTATAGTTTTTTATTTTCTCCTAATTGTCCATCTCTAGTTTCAAATGCAACAAAAATAATTGTCTGTTTATCCTTGCCCCTTCTTTTCAAATTCTTATCACTTGCTTTTGAACTAATGAAAAATCAGTTACAACTGTTATCTTTTTCGTATTCATTTAGTCTATTAAGTTATTATAAATTAGATAATTTGAACTAAAAATTAGTTAAATAGTGTGTCACCTCCCATGCAATCGAGTGACCTCTTAAAAAGTGAATTCAAGTTTTCCTTTCTTTCTCCTTAACTCAACCAATTATCGAAACGATTGCAAACATTTACTAAACTTTACTTTGTCTGAGAGAAGGTCACCGCTGATACCATATATGGTTGAAGATTGCGATAACTGGATGATAGAGAAATGCTGCCACTGATAGTGTACACTGAGTTTGGCCTCTATTTCCCAATTATACGATTATTTATTTAGGTAACTCAGTTATCGGAACAGCGAGCCTCGAAAACAATTATACTTTTATTAATAAAGCAAATATTGCTTTTTCGCCAAATAAATAATGTTATATAACTTTGTGAGAGAACAATTCCTATTAAAAAATGGACTAAATGAGCCTTTGATTGAAAGAGCGGCACTTATTATTTAGAAAAGGCGTGTATTTGTGAATATTTTCTCAAACAGAAAATAAGTAAGTCGTTAGCTTTAATCATTGCCAATACTTTTGCTGCTTTGCCAACTAATACGTTACTACAGTATTAATAGTTAAGAGCATTTGCAATAAGTTTTTGCTGTTTAGCCTGTTTTAAGCAGATGCTGGTAAAAGACTATTTTCGCAAAATTTATTATAAAGTAATGCAGAGCACTAAATGAGATTTACTGCTCCCAATCATGATTACCAAATCGATATTGTCTTCTTTTTTGCTTCTCTTTTTTCTTCTTAACTATTTGTAAACTTGTTTTCTCTCCATCCGATATGTTTTGCCACTAAATCAATGAACACCTAAGTCAATAATCCGTTTCACATTCAAAAAATGTAATAATAACTAATCTTTTTTGCAAATCAGATTCATTTTTTCGGTTTGAGCTCAGCTCGCATTTACTTTAGCCAATAGTTTGATAATTTGCTGATGATTGATCAACGTTTGGTAATTACTATATTGATCTCGCTCAGAAGAAGCTGATGTTTCAATGCGTTGACCTCAATTCAAATTGATTTATAAATTAAACATAATATGGAGATTGAATAGAAGTTTGATGCCATTCATTAATATTGATTAGGAAATTTGTTACTGTTTACCAATTTAGTCATAAAGAACTGGTTGACGTTACGTAATAAAAAGTTGGTTATTCGAGTAGATAAATAGTAAAGTTGATCTCGACTCAAATAATCGACTGAGAATCAATTTGTTTTGTTTCAATTAAATAATAGATGCTGTTATTTCACTGTTACTATTGATCTTTTGCGTATATGCGCCCGTCCGCGAACATGATTTATGAAAACAAAATAAGAAAAGCACACCTTTTCTTCCTTAAACCCAATCTTAGCTATTTTGGCGAACAGGAAACGAGTTTTCGTGACTTTCAAACATTTTATAATGGAATTTCTTTTATGGATTATAATCTCTGAACTTTTATTTTATTATGGCTTCAGCAAAAAGTATGGGCATTATTATAGTTATTGTGGTATTGGTTGCCATTGTGTAGGAGATAGTCCTATGATTTATGCATTCAAAAAACAAGAAATGCACCTGATTTTGCACAAATGCCTCCTCTAAAGCCTCACATATAATATGTGGAAAGTGTGAGATTCTATTGAATGGTCATATCCCGTATTTACACCAGCATTTTGAAAGGCATTTTGCCGTATATTATCATTTATGACTCTTATGACTCCCAGATTTTGTTTAGTGCTTACATAAACTGGAATACAGGCAGAAAAGCACAAAACTTTTTGATCGCCAGTTTGCGGTTGACATTATTGATATGAAAAATGTGAAAAGGCTTCGTCGATATCGTGACTTTAGGCTATGATAAGACATCACATATACCATAAGTCTCCCGAATGACACCCTCCAGGCGTTGTCCTCGCGCTCTGCCAGCAGCAGGTCTTTAACTATTCATATTCATAGTGGCAGAGAAAGAAATGTGAATCTTAAAAATGATCATTTATTTAATGTTTATTATAGATTTTCAGCTCAACTTCAGCCTAGTATAGCCTTATTCTAAATCAATAGTATTATATATTGAAAATTTATGATTGCCATAATATACAATTAATGACAATTTTGCTCCATTGTTGCCGTTATTTCATTTTTTGTCGTTTTGGGCACGAAATAGTATTCACTTTATTTTGCACATTATTTATATTTCAATTTATTGCCCGAGTATTGATTAATTGTAATATCAATTTATTGCATATTTGATTGCATTCTGAATAATTGAGAGCCAATTCAAATGAATGGTGTATTTGATTGAATTTAACGCAAAAGTTTAGTTCTCCTGCAAATTGAATTTGGAGCTCGGGATCCAGTCAAACATAATATGAATTAGGATTCAGTGTTACATAATGAGCCGCTGTTAAGATAAAAGAAGCATTGTTTCCAACTTTGCATCACTTAATCTTTAGACGAGTAAATTTGATAATCAGCAAGTTTTATGGCTTCACTCGTAAAACTAAGTCCAGGTTATAGTGATTGCATTGAAAATTATTTAGGATTAGTTAAATGGTGGCATCGATTTAATTTAAGCAAGTTTTTAATTTGCTTTTGTTTCATTACTCTTTGAGTTCGGTCGTGACTTCTCGCTCATCAACAATATCTAATAAGACGAGTATTTATTTTTATTAGCAATGAACCAATTATTTCTCCTAGACTCGCAGCATATACTTTTAAACTACTATTCCTCTGAGTATAGTTTGCCATTTTTTCATCCTATCCCTTCACTTGATGTCAATTTTTTGTGCTGAGCAAAATGTTTTTTTTAAACTTAGCTGTGAGTTAGTGATGTTAAGAGGACTTGCGGCTTGTGTTAACCATGGCTGTCTCACAGCTTTTTGGTCAGTAATGCTTTGATGTGGACTGTCGTCATTAAATAGAGGAAAGCAATAACTTTCTCATAATAACAAAATTAGAGGATCGAGTGTTTTCATTGGGAGGAACAGAAAGAGACCTCACTCTAGGGCTGAGGAGTACAGTTACATATAATTGAAAGCATCTCATTTCATTGTATTATCTTTTGTATTGAGTAATGGGCCTAAAGGCATGTCTTATGTAACTCATACTCCGTGAGCTGAGATAACAAGTAAAGCCAGTTCTAACAAACACAATAACTGCCAACATATTGCAGAAGATTGGATATTATCCGAGACCATGAAATTTCCATTTAATATATTCAGGAAATAGTATATCCTTTTTTGGGAGAGATCGAACAAATATAAGAAAAAATCACTTTACTCATGATGTTTTTCGAGTTTGCTAATACTATTTATTTGCACATTCACTCATAACTCATCAGTCGTCAAAATTGTTTGTTTCGATTGCCACTTCTTCAACTTTTCATTATTATTCTTAGTCTTGAATCAAAGTTGTTTGCTATTATAACCATTTTCAGTTTGAGTACTCGTATGATTCGTGTTTCATTATATCTAATGTGTAACTAACTCGAAAAGTTGACTTTTGAAAAATGATACCCATTTCGGATGATTACAGATCAAACTGACGTGAAAGAAGGTCTCATTTTTTGATAAGGTATAGAAAAATTGCAATTTTTTGGCTAATAGTCTCTGATGTAAGCTCAAAATGAATTCAAGTGATTCGCAACTTAATTAAAATCGATTGAAGGAAGGAAATTGAAGGCATACATACATACATACGTACATTCATACAGCAGATAAAGAGTTAGATAGTGCTTAATAATTATTTTAAAACTGAATTTTATAAACGAGTTGTCATTTTTTTGACTATTGTATCAGAAGAGTGAATATAACACTTTCTGTCTGATAGAAGGTTGTGAATATAAAGGGTTCTTTCAACAAAACGATAACAAATTTTTAGCGTCTCTTTTCAGTAATAAAATTAATTACTATAAGAGCAAAAATTGAAGCTCTTATCACATATTCTAGATTTTAGACGCAACAGAAGTGTATAGGATTCGTACCCCTTTAAAACTGGAGCACATTATTCAACATAATAGCAAAGAAGACGCCAAAGAAAAATCCTAAAATATATTAACTGTATGTTTTTGTCTCATTGATTAATGTGAAATATTTGACAATTTAACATTTGCCACATGCTGTCGCTTTCATTTGTATGAGAGAAACTACGCTTAAAAACCGATCAACTTTTATGAAGCAATGTTTTCCTAAGTGACAGACAATCTTCTTTAGACTCACTAAAGGCACATATTTTCTCTATTGGTTTTTTGTTTTCTCATATTTTTTCTCTTTCTATCAAATGTATGCAACGCTAACTCGAAAGTCTTTTTTATTGCTTGAAGGAAAATAGATGTAAAGATATTGAATTTGATTTTGGGCGCCTCACCGTCCAATGTATCATTGATTATGCGAGCATTCATGTAGTTTCTAATTCTACTGAGCAAATTGATAGCATTTAACAGATAATGAATTAGCTCTGAGTAAGATATATTTTCATGATTTAATTGTACATAATATCGACAACTATTCGTTGCATTTTCGAATATTTCATCGAATATATTAATAAAACTATTTGTAGAAATTATTTTCTTTAAATTACTAGAAGTTATAAAGAAGTCAGATTAACGCTTATTTGATAATTCATTTTAGGAGCTATTAGTTATCTATGAAATGCTTGCACGAAATAATTTAATTAGTTTTGCTAACGTTTTTTCTCTTTCTTCCCCTTCATAAAAAACAAATCAGATTTTGAGAGAAAATTGTTTGAGTCAGTTCTCATGTACACTAATATTTTGATCGCTATACTAAAAGTTTTTAGTACTTTACAACTCCGTATAATAGTAGTAATAATTTTTTTAACTTTAGAAAATGATAGCACTACGTGATAGATAGCTTTCAAAAATGTCTAACTGCTGCCTAACTCTTTTTGCAATAAAATAGATAAGAGAGATGTAGTCATGAATTTAAGTTAGGCTTCATTTTACAGGCAAACAGAAATCATTATTTTTCCGAATAGTGCGATCTCTGACCAAAAATTATTTAGAGCAATACTATTCAAGTAATTCCTTGGTTCGGCTCTGTCTCACATGAGCGATCATGTGTTTCAAATTTTGAATAGTTTTTATTTTCTTGTTATATAGAAGAAATTGCCTCAAACGCTATGTTATGTTTTCATTCTTACAGAACTTCATTGCATCGCACGTCTCACTCACTCCCCTTTTCTATTATGACCTTTAATACTCTTTTTAAGGAACTATTTTGCCATATCATATCTTACGTTACATACAAAAAGTTTATATTTTCTAAGAACCAAATCAGGAGAAAAATTTGAATTAAACTGCAATTTCTTAAAGGTTTGAGATTCCTTTTAAAAAACTCCTCTCTCTCTCTCTCTCTCTCTCGCACTTTATTTTCTCTGCTGATAACCACAATATTTCGTTGAGTTGTAGTACAGTTGACTTGTTTAACTCATGTGCTCATTGCAATGTCTGTTAGATTGTGTCCAGTCTTGTATTTCATGCAAAGATGCGCTTCAAAAATCGCCTTCACTCGGCCTCCCCTTAAGATTGAACATTTTTTCAGTTTCCACATTCAGCGATGCGAGACTTTTGCTTTATATAGGATTGAAGACTATGAATACTAAGATTGGGTGCGACCATTTTTGCATTACTTTAACAACTTTTAAACTAGTGTTGAGGGCATTCCTTTGCCGCCGAAGGTCGTGGGAATGTGTGCAAACTTTGGCCAACATTTTTCCTACTTTGAACTTTTCGTCTTAGACTCTACTGTTTCATCTGGATAACTGTCAAAACACACTAATCACTAGACTTGGTCAAATTTTTCAAATTTCAAAACAATTTTTTGCAAAATAATTGCCAGACATATACACACTGAAATAACTTTATCCATTACATTAATAGCTTAATAATAGAAAAGAATCGAACGTAAAAAATATAGATTTTTTGGTCATTTAAGTGAATGGCGTGATAGAATACTATCAATTTTAATGTAATTCGCTCTAATATGGTTTCTCATTTTGCAATTTATTCAATGCTCTTTCAATGCAAAATTAGCTCTTTTAAGGACCAAATGTTGAGTGAGACGAGACTTTATTTGAGCTTATCCTAAAAGTTATGCGTAAACTTAATGCTGTTGCTTTCTCGAGTCCTTCATTATATAGTCTAATATTTGAATTAGAAAAGGGGAGCGCAAGTCGATAAAAAAATAATGGCAAAATGGCATAAATCGACGTTTCGGTGCTTTTGTCCATGAAAAATAGAGCGCAATATTATTACATAGAATATACAAATTTGAGGCAATAGAAATTGTTGGTTCCAATAAAATGTAAGGTATATCTACTTCAATCTTATTCAAGCTTATTCTGCATTAGATTTAGAGCAGCCATTCATGTTTGTGCGCCTGTAAATCATGCTCTCTCGAGCCATAAGCTCTGATGTGCCAATTTGTCCCGACTTTTTTATACAAAAGAGGAACTCTAGTTATTTAGTTAGTAGACCTCTGCATATTGGTGTCTCTTCGTATGTTTGTATTGAGTCGAAATATGAGTTGAGTAATTGTCTTGTTATCTCTGATTCTCTTATGCTATTCTCTTTTTTTCATATAAAACGCAATGAAAGTGAAATGATGAGAAAGTATTCATTTTAGATCCAAATGGCTTATATTTAGAAAGAGATGTTGGCTAAATTCTTTCTGACGTTAGCTGTTTCTCAATTGCCAGAGTTTATGAGATTTATTTGTATCCCCTTTTGAAAGAATGTTAGTTTGACTGTTGTCCGCACACTTGAGTTATTGACTCGTTCGACATATTTGCTACTATAAAAAATCATTGATAGCGAGTTATTGTGATTTTGTCTAACTGTAAGAATCGTATGATTTTATGATATTCGGCATGCGTTGCTGTGGAAACTGTTTGCTAACGATAAAAGCAAAGTCAGAGGTTATGTCGCTGATCACTGATGTGTGTTTTGCTTGTTGGCCATTACTACACCATTGCTGACAACTACTACTGAATTATTTTTATCGACCATTTGCCGAACGCAAAACATTTGCCGCCAATAAAAAACCGAAAATTACTCCGAATTTTTAAAGTGATAAATTGATGCAATCATGCGATTCTTATGCCAATTCTTATCGCAATAACTTATTTATAATATTATGTTTTTCATATGTATCGCATGTCAAATGTTATAAATAAAAATATTCAAATCCTATAATTTTATATATCATAGCGTTAGATCTCCAGATTATATCAAACATTAATAATAGTTTGCAATTATTATAAATATCATTATCGATTCAAAGGCTCCACATCCAGATTATCTTATCGATCTTTTTTTCAATTTTAAACTTCTCTTCTCGTCGAGGAATTGAGTGATCATTATTTGGACACATACTCATTATTTTTGTTTTATTAGGGATGTGAGAAATGGGTTAAGAACTTCAACTTATTTCCCACTCTAATAACCGTTTCGTACTTATCTCAATACTCGATAGACTACGAAAATCTTATCGATTATTGGTTGTTATTATAAGCCATATATCAATATTTGATGGTTTATAGCACTCGGAGTCGGTTTATGGCATTTTATCGAATATGGTTCAACTCTAAAAATCAGCATTAAATAAATGTTTAAGTTAACCAATAATCAATTATCTGTCCTATTCTTTTCAGATTGCCTTATATGACATTAATAGTCAGCTTAAAAATAGCAAACTTTTATCTAATTCTCATATAAACTTATTGTTTATTTATTCGTTGCGTCCAAGTGTTTTGTATTTAATCAATTTTGTTCGTTTCATATCTTTTCTTAATGCCTTTCATACTATTGATTGAAAGTTGATATGATTCTATTTTATCTAAACAAAAGTTTTGCTCAGTTTTAATCAAATTCTCACGGCTTATGTAATGCTCCGAATCTGGAAATTAGTTGAAAAGAGACGACCTTGTAGGAAAAAAATCTGAAAGAATCCATTTGGAGACTCGTAATCCAATATAATTGAATTGGTTTAGCGATACGCTTAATTAATGAAATTTTTTTGGCAATTCGCGAGAAAATTAAGTTAAATTTAAGTGTCTCTTTAATTCAATTGACTTACAATCAGCCAAAATTAACAATTTGTATAATTGTTCGTAATTTAAATACTATTTAACGCCTGCATTTTTGCCGTAACATTTTTAGTTGTTTTGTAGTTTAGCTTCAAATATAAATCAAGTCAACGAAAACGCTATTTATAATTCTATCATTATTATTATTAGATTTGACTAAACCCTTTCGTGTTGACGTATAGTAGTGAATAAATACATTTGAATTGCATTTAAATAGTTTATAAATCTGTAAATTAACACTTTCTTCTTATTGAATTTGAATTTGAAATTTTCGGCTCAAGTCATTGTGAATGTGAGTGACGAGCTTATGTTTAGTCGTTTAAGTGCAAAAAACGTTCACCGATAAGACTATCATTTATAAAGATATATTTATTGTAATATGTTTTCAAAATTTGATTGAGAATCATCGGATTTATTTACGTCACTTTAGAAAAGAAATGTTTGTCAGTATAAGCAGTAAATATTGAGCGGTGAGATACTACTTAAATTTGAATTGCATTTTGTCCTCTATTTTACATTTGCGACTTATTTTCATAGAACTGTTCATTTTTAAAAACACCTCAGCATAAGCCTATGTTATAGCAGAGCAGATTTAGTCGACTCTATAAATATTTAAAATATGAAATCTGTGCAGTTAGAAAAGTGCATCAAATGTGATGCCTGTAAGTGCGATAAAAAGTAATCTGTCGTGTTTTGTTTTCTCCCCTTCACTTCTTCGTACAGAGTGATCCCATTTTGTATTTTTTCGCCCTTCAAATCGCGATCTCCAATGTTATGGCAGATGAAAAACCAGCGAATGTTTCATTTATATGCCTGTCTGTTGGCTCAGTGATAGTTACAGTCATTTTTAATGATAAGGCATTCTATGAATCGTGGCGTAAAGAACTAGTAGTGTTCAACTGTAACGTGTGTAAACTTCATTTGCTCAATCAGATATTTGAGATGTCTGTCTGTTAGATGCAGGCCAGCAACAGAACAATCGCGCTTTGCTCCCATCGGGTTTTGTTATGCTATTCATTTATATAAGTTATATAAATGTGTTATATATAACATTTCGTGAGTAGTGAAGCACGTGGTGCAGTGTTCGCTCTACTGTTAACATTTCCATTTTGTTTAAATAAATGTGAATAATTTTTTCTAACAATATTAAAACTGGCAGCAGATCCGAGCACTTTCATGTAATTCTATGTTCAAGTACGTATAATATGCCGCCTATTGACCAAACTTTTTAGGGCGAAAAGCCGAAAGGGATTCTCTCAATTCACATGAAGGGATTCAAATACAAGAGAAAATCTAATGAATGACTCACTTCTCTGTTAGCCTGTCTAACTCTCTTCTGTAACTCTGATGGCATACTTGCGACCAAATTACACTTGAATTATCAGTCAAACTGCTTATAGTGTGTTCTCATGTTTAGTTTGCTTATTATCGAAGCACTGCTTCAAATACTCTTAATCAATCTTTGTGTGTATGGTTTGCCCCTATCTTACAGCTAACTCAATACTGTCTATGTCTTCAGTCTTGTCTTACTTACTTCTCTTTTGTATTGACTTTCTTCTCTTGGCCTCATCTATAGCTTTGATCCCCGCCTTCTTTAGGCAATTTTTACGAGACCTACAGGTTAGTTCATCTCAGGGCCTCTTTTGCGGTATTCAGCAATGTGGCACAAATTATGTATATGTATATTATTGAGTCGTTCAATATTTTTCTAATACTTCTAAGAATGGAATCTAATTCACAAGAATACTCTCCTCTTCTTTTACTCGCAAATTGGTGCCTTTCTGAGGGTTTGGGTATTTAGTCAATCGTCTTGTGAGGTATAAACGTGAGAAACGAAATACAGCAACACATTGGCATTGTTGTTGATGCGCACGAATATGTTGTCGAACCGCTAAATCTTAAATTTTCTAATAGTTTTGTTATGTGAAAATGTTTTCGTGTTTTTATTGGCCTTTTTATTATGAAACAAATTTCGAGTCAGAAAAATGGAGTTTTTGATTGACTCATCTTTTGACGCGCCTTCACTGCCAACTATGGGACTGTCCCGAGAGAAATAATAGTTGAGTGAAGCAAAAAACACTGAGATTGCCGGATGCGCAATCTTACTCTTCATAAACTGGCTCTGCCGATCATCCTCTATTTCCTTTGGTTTATATATTTGTACATATATTGCAATCTATCAAACATTAGTTATAGCTTTGAACTAATGTTACGCCAAACTGAATATGAATTTTCTACTTGTCATGCCTTACATTACGAGTTGGTTTAGATTTTAAGATAAGGTAAAAGCAAAACGATTTTGTGCATCAAAACACGGCAACAGAGAAGCTTTACCGAAATAAACTACAATCTTGTTTTTAACAGAAAATAAAACGACACATGACAGAAAAATAAGAATTGAAATTATTTGGCTTTTTCTTTTCATGTCTCGCTAAGTATTTTTCAATCCTAAGACATTTGATGTGATTCCCTCAAAACTCAGATGCATTATCTCTTCTTTACATAAGGTATTTGTTGAGGAAAAATGTTTGCTTTTTATAGAAGAGTTATTATAAAATTTAGTTAAATAGATGCGCATTTCAATGAATTTAGTGGCGAAGCTGACGAACGGATAATAACTCGTATTCTCAATATGCATATGTTATCGTAATCTTATGCAAACATTAAATAAAACAGCGTTAAGTCAGAGCACATCGAAATTGTTTTCACTATTTAAATGCAAAAATAAGCATTTAGTTAAGTCTTCACTATTGTTTTGATAATATCATATAAGCTATGGGAACAGTATTTAAGACTCATAACTCTTTGTCAGCCACATTGACAGCACTTTCATTCTTATCGACTTTCCGACTTATTGATATAAGTTTTTTAGAGCCGCACTCACTTTGCTCTTGCGATAGGCAATAACTTAATTGTCGTTATGTTTGAGCAAACAATTATGTCGTCGACTCATACTCATAAAGAGTGATGATTAATAATTTTGCCTTTCATTCAATTGCAATAAAGCCATTTTTGATGATTGAATTGAGGATAAACTGAAGAAATAGCTGGCGTGACAGTTTTGTGATACTAGTATTAGTCGCCAATGCTTTTATCAATGCATTAATGCTACTCAACAGTTTAATTGTTTCACTTTGTGTCAGTCATTCATAAAAGTAGAGGTAATAAAGTTATAGTATCTGAACTATGCACGCTGATAACAATGCATTCCATACTTTTTGCCAATGTCTAATAAGATTAAGTCAATTAGAACTAAGATTTCAGACACAACAGTCAGATCCTGTTCAATCAAATGAATAAGTTGTTTGTGTAAGTTGTATTAGTATTAAGACACTACTGTACTTGTGTTGTTTAGAGGTTGAAACTGTTCCAAATCAACTTAGTTTTGTTGATTATGTAGAGGAGAAAATCTATTTGGAATCAGTTTGCAATGACAAATGATGAAATGTGACACCTAAGGGATTCGCAGGCTCGAGACTCAGTCTTCAGCTTAAATATTTCGCTAAAAACAGATCGACGAATATAGCTCTGCCCGAAATGCAATCAGGCATGAGTTTGACTTTTTTGCGTAAGACCTCACTCTAGTATCTGATGCGATTTTGTCTCCTAATGCAACAGATTTGTTTCATTGCCTTATATTGACTTATATTAGTGAACATTTATTTAGTTCACTATTTGATCAATCAACGCGTTTCAGTCTCTAGAAGAGAGATTACCTGATAGTCAATGTATCAATATATTAGTCCAATCAGGAATGTGTTACAACTAAAAGAGAATGTGTGCGAGAGAGAGAGAGAGAGAGAGAGAGAGAGAGATGGCTAAAAATGATCAATCAATATATTCGGTATATATTTAGTTGAAAATTAGTAGTTAAACGCGACACTTGAGTGCAATATACAGTAGTACTGGTTATAGCTCTGAAATTTTTGATCGAAGAATATGAGCCGAAAAAGACTCTCCGAATTGACTCGTCAGCAGCACTCGCACTGAGTTGCATAGAATTGAAAACCTGTGCGCAGATCGATATTTTTGATGCTTTTTATTCGCGCACGTTTGCCAAAAGTACGGGTGATTAAACTAATTCAAAAAGAAGTCTTTAAGTTGCCTCAAATTTTACATTATGTACTCAATCAATGTTTCTCAACAATGTTCACAACATTGTGTGCGCTTATTATTTTTCAATGCAATTGTGTTGATATATTCAATTTTTTGTAGACTAAACTTATTTTCGCAAAAGAGAGACACACTAGTAATGCATTTTTAGTCTGTAACCAAATGCTCAGCGAATGCCTAACGCTTCGCAATATTCGCAAATGTCTTTTAGGGTGTAGTAGCTGTTACGAAGGCAACAAGTGGTGCAAGAGTCAAACAACACACAACTAATACATAACCAAAATTTTCTCCTTCTCGATGTCAGCTCTTCCTTTTAGTTGAGCAATAGAGAACAGTGGAATCGCTAGTATCTCTGTATGTGTGTGTGTGTGTGTGTGTATATGCGTGTGTGTAGTTTTCTCTCTACTGTATCCCTGGAGACTTCAATCCAAATAGCATTTCTAGAGTTGCATCAATTCAGTTCAATCTCTCCTGCCTTTAGATTTAGAGTTTCGGTTGGCTGCTTATCATGCAATATGCCTCTGATTTTCGTTTTACTCTTAAACACTATGTCTAATATAACTACTCGTAATTGTCTGACATTCTACCCGAATCTTCCCCCACTACTTAGTAAATGAATTTTGATCTCTTGTCTCACTCTCTCCTCTCATTATAACTAAATTTTTTATTGATTAATCGAATTGCTTCAACTACTAATCATTTAATCTGCAATTTTTTCTCTTTTCTCCTTTTAGGTAACAAATGCCAAACAGTTTGGACCGAAGTCTGCAATCCGTGACTTATTCACGACACTCCTTGAATTTATTTAGTATAATCGATTCTTTTAATCTTGTACACAAAGATTGATGGTTTAGCAATGAAGAAGCGTGAGAAGCGTCGAAATCTCTATCATTTGAGCTGTTGTTCAGCTACAAAAAAGACAGCTTTGAAGATGATGTCCATTTCAGGAAGCAGATCACATTCCACTACAAATTTGTGTTATTTTCTATTCATAGCAGTGCTATCCTATGGCTTATTATCACCAGTTGTATCAGTGACTCCTAAAGAGACTCAACGAAATAATTACACTTATTTCGAAGAAAAGAATACCGATCTCTACTTTTCACATTTGACAGTCAATACATATACTGGCCAAGTGTATGTCGGTGGAGTTAATAGGATTTACCAATTGTCTCCACAATTAGCACCAGAAGCCATTGCAGTCATGGGACCTGAGGAAGATAGTGCTGACTGTCCGGTCACTAAGAACTGTCCGAGTATTGTGAAGAAACCTACTATTTATTACAATAAGGTGCTTGTTATAGACTATGCACAGTCACGACTACTCACGTGTGGCAGTCTTTTTCAAGGCGTTTGTTCAGTGCATAAGTTGGACAATGTTTCCAGTTATGAAACGCCAGTCTCTGAATCAGTGGCCGCTAATAATGCGACGGCATCTACAGTTGCATTTATTGCGCCGGGTCCTCAAAAGTCACCGAAACATGTGTTGTATGTTGGTGTCTCATACACTGCTAACGGGCCCTATCGTTCTGACGTACCTGCTGTCAGTTCTCGTTCTCTCGATCCAAATGGTTTGTTATTCAAATAATTGATGTTCTCTCTGAAAGTTTTCTCAAAAATAAGTTATGAATTGTGTCTTATCTTTTTTCCCGTCAATAATAGCGATGTTCACAATAGCAGCTACTGGAGTCACAACAGGAACTCGTCTTCTTATCAACTCTCTCGCACGCGATCGCTATCCAATTAGTTATGTTTATGGCTTCCAATCTCGAGGTTTTTCATATTTTCTCACAATCCAAAAGAAGAGCGCAGAGCAAGCACGTCCTTTCATCTCAAAATTAGGTTAAATTAATTTAGACATAATTGTTATTAGTTAATTGACTTGGATAATCAATGCAAACAATTTTTGCTAACCTTGATACTGAACTTTTGTTGATTAGTTCGGATTTGCCAAAAGGATCCCGACTACTACTCATATACCGAGGTTCCAATAATGTGTCGGACACTTCATGACAATATTGACTACAATTTAGCTCAAGCAGCATTTGTTGGCAAACCGGGCTCAGAGTTGGCCACTTCCCTCGGCATCACTGCTCAAGACGACATACTTTTCATTGTTTTTGCTAGATCCAAAGACGAGGCAGACATTTATAACAAGCCAAGCGCTAATTCTGCTCTCTGTGTTTACGCTCTTTCTGCAATTCATCGCAAGTTTACACAAAATATTCAGCATTGCTTTAACGGCAACGGCAATCAAGGACTCGATTTTATAAACATCATTCAACCGTGCGTTCCAACGGTCAGTCATTCTGATTATGTCAATTGATGTCAGAAACTCGCTCAATATTTCTGTATAACGACTGAAGTAGACTTTATTTACTTAACTCCTTTTCTATTCATCATTTGTAAAGAATAGTATAATTTTAGACGAATTGAAAGAAAATTAGAGCATTAGTAGTCCATAATTAAGTTAAATGTTGAGCAAATAAGTCAAACAAACGCAATTCTGTGCAGTTGTTTCGATTTGTAGACAAATATTAGAAAATTTTGTCAATTTGTTTATGTCTAACGGTTGCGGAGCATTAAGAGATTTTTTGTAGTTGGCAATTTGTCTTTAAATCTTATTGCTAATAGTTATTGCTAAATGCTAAAAGACCTAATAATCCGAAATGAACCCTCTTTTCTCTGATTATAAATTGAGTTGCTGTTATTGCTCTTTTTTTACATAACCAGTACTGCGTTCTTACGCAAAACTTAACTAAACTATGGCTCAAATCTTTTGCTAATCCTCTGCATCAGCGCATTACTATTCCTTGTGTTTTATGTATTATTTGAGATCTTATTTTGCTCCCACCCTCTGGTCAACTACTTTATTACACTATTAAGTCGTTTCATGTAAACAATCCACTGAAAAGTCGTATTTTATTCTTTCCCTTAGGTTTAGTTTTTGTCAACAGTTTTTGTTTAATATAAAGAATCGTAAACTTTATTAGAGCTCAAATATTCCATTACCGAATGCAGTATAATATATGAATATTTGAGGTTGTCATTCTGATTATTAATTTTTTACTAGCATTTAAATTGTTTTTATGCCATTCGTTGGTATTTTCGTGGCTTAATGTCAAAGGCATATCTTTTTTATTTGTGTATTATTTGGTTTCATAAAAATAATTTATAGGTAAAAGCTATACAATAACTGTCGCTAACAATTGTACACAAAATTCGCATAAATTCTAGTCTGCAAAGAAATCTCAGTCTTGCCATCACTGCACTACAAATGAGTTATAGATTTTAGCAAATCCTTTTTCGCTTGCATAGCATTTATTACCTCATAGTTTATCGTTTTAGTTATTATTATAGTTATGAAATTTGAATAAAAAATTGTCATAGGCTTAGCATTCCAATTTGTTCAATCATAGTTACTCTTTTGTTGAGCCACAAATGCTTTCAGAGTAGGTCGAACTTATTCAATGACCAGTATTTTAAAAAGTTTTAGCACAACTTATTCAAATCTTTCATGTATTAGAGCCTTTATCTGTCGCTTAACTTTTGTGCTGTCATTTAATTCGTTGCAAACAAAATTATTGACAGAATTTATATATTCACCATTTGATAAGCTATTGCATACATCAATTTCTACTTTACAATTTACAGGTCATTAAATTCATATATTTTTTGTCGAATGAATGAGTCTTTTAACCTAATAAAAACCCAATTTAGATGTGCAGATCAATAAAGTCAAACTTTTATTTGATGTGATAATAATATAATTTCAATATATATTTGATCGTAATGTGTTTTTACTGCTGCAAAATTCATTAAATTAGGCAATTATTCCAGTTTAATATAAGATCGATTTCTATTTTCGTAAAACGGAAAGCATTTGCAACTAATTCTAATATATTGTCATTTGCATAATAATAGTAATATATATGAAAGATTACGAAACATAAGTTATTTATTTATTGTTGTTTCCATTGTTATGATTGATAGCAAGTGCAAATAAATGATGACTTTTGTGGTATGGACGTCAACACACCATTGGGTGGTTCGATGCCCATCGAAGCGGCACCTGTTCTCTCCTACAACAATGAACTGTTGACATCAGTTGCGGCCACTTCTACTCATGACTACACGGTAGTATTCCTTGGGACAGATAATGGACACTTGAAAAAGGTAAGCATCATTAAGCATCGATTCTATTTGTGTTTAAGCCGCATTTGTTGCTGACTATAGCAAAAATTGAACACTAAGTCTCCATTGATTATTTGGACCATTTTCTCGAGCCAAGTCCAACCTAAGTCTTAACTATAGTATAGTATAGTATAGTATAGAAAGTGAGCACTATTTCCGAAACCAGGGATGAGCTAGACTAACAAACCAAATGGCAGCCAACTATTGTGCCATTAAAAGACTAGATCTGATGCTAACTGTGGATTTCGAGTTATGCTTTGCGTGTTTTATTCTTTTGGGAATTTTATTAGAGAAGCAGAAATGCGTTTCACTGCTTCTCATAGACTTGATGTAATATTGAAAAGTGAACGTTTCAGGGGTTATGTCGACGGATATAACCATACATTGTGTTACTGAGCATTCATATTAAAGTCATTGAATCTGCGATCGATGTCATGCATTCCTAACTTTGATTCTGCTTTGGAGCGTAGTTTGCGGCAATAAAAAAGAGACCACTATTTTGCAGGTTTTTTATCCAAACTAATTTATAATAATCAATGTTTAATAGCTGTTGTTTTGAGAAATTGCTAAACTATTTGTTGTGTTAGTTTTTAAATTGTTGTACGCCGTATGACTAACTATTTATATATTGCTTTTAACGCGTTTTTGGCTACTTTCGTGATTGGTCTGACTAAAACCAGATTAACAAAAGAAGTGCTCGTAATGTTCTGTTTCGATAAGAGTATTGCATTTGCCAACTTTGCCCACAATAAACTAAATGCTTTTGCCTCAACATAAAACTAATGTAACTCCACTTACAATGCCGTTCACTCAATTACTCGTCAATATTGTTGAAGAAGGAGCTGAAGCGGTGGCTGCAGTGATAATTAGCTGAAATGCATGCCTCACTTGTCGTTCTTTATTAAATACTTAGCGAATGCATATTTAAGCACTGCTAACGAAAATTGGTTCCTATTTTTTCTGGTCTGCCTTTTGGCGCCACAATCGTCTACTCATCAAAAACAGTGAACTTTTCTAATTTTAATTAACTAACAAAACCATTTTTCAGTTCATTATACAGATTCAATCTTTTCAGGCTATAAAGTGATTTTTTGCAAATTTCTCTCCTTTCATTCCATCATCTGATAGCTTAACAATACTCTAATTGTTTTATTTTAATTTAATATTTTTTATGCTCTTTATTCAAATCTGTTTGGCTCTCAATTGTGCCTCGAATTTATCGATTTTGAGTAGATTTTCCTTTTGGGGATTTAGTTTATTAGAGGCTCTTTAGTTGTGACGATTTTATTAGAGATTTATAATGAAATGCTATGCTATGCTGTGCTATGCTATATGAGCCATTCATCACTACTCCAAAAAGTCATTAAATCGTAAATAAAAGTGTTAACATTACTGTTTTGTAATAAATCAGTTCAAAGCCCTTTCCACCACCAATACCTGTACAATTAACGGTCAAATTTCTAAACTTATCAGAAATGTTGAAGCGTAAAAATATAATAGTCTAATTGCCGTTCAGTAGATTTTAATAGACATCTCTTGTTTTTAGCCATCAATTCAAATTGCATTTTAATCTTACAGCAAAATGACTGCTTGCCATAAAAAACATTACTTTTTCCTATTTTAAATCTTTTAAGTTTTAGAAATTACTGCCCAAATATTCCTATTGTTAGTTGAACTTAAGTTACATCAAACGCTATTTTGTAGTAATAGTGAAGTATAAGTAAAAATTTTGTTTTTTTAGTTTTTCTACTTTTTTGTTTTTATCAATTCTATAAATAATTTTTGTTCCCAAGTACTAAACAAAGTGAAACATCCGGTCTCGACGAGTATTAAAAGTACAAATGTTGTTCTAAGATTCCTGAAAATATTTGTATTGAGTATGAATCAAGTATCTGATCAATATATTGTAGTAAACTATATTTATAATTAAGCACTGATTTTATAATTGTGTATTTTGTTGGCAACAGCTTCCTTCATTTCAATTTGTGGAACATTAAGTCATAATTGACTCGTGGTTCAAATTTGACTTGATCCTATGCTTTGTTTGTTTGAGTGGTCCTTAGTCTTAGTAATAGTGTTTTAGGAGTTCTTCGCGGATAAAACTATGCATTGCTGCAAAGGAAAAATGATTTTGTTTTTATAACAATTTGATGGTTGCAACCAAGATATGAAATATAAATAATAAAAATTTGAACTCAATAAGAGCTTGACTGGAATGTGTCTTACTCCAGACAATTGTTCTTTTTGGAGACACACTAATCGATGAGTGAATCATTTGAGTTAGTTATTCACACGATTTAATGCTTTTATACAAAGTTTAGTTTTGACGTTTATAAGATAAATAGTCGAAAGTTAAGTTAGTGCTTAATGCTGACAAGCATTTTATTGATTCGGTCTTATATTGATTGGTGGCACAGGTGTCACTTCATATTAAGTTAAGAAAATCTTAGTTAAGGAAATACTACACGTCAAGCTTATTCTGATCGAAACCGCTCAATACCATTCTGTTGGCAATGAATGCTCTCTACTTCTCTCCTATTCTCTGCCATTCTCTCCCATTCTCATCTGTATCTAACCTGTAATGTTCAATAGTCTGCATGTTTTCCGGACTGGAATAATTGATGCAGGCGTTGACTCTACGCTTGATTTAATCAGTTTGCGTGTCACATCTTGAAGCATTATCTAACCCACTCCTGGGGATAGAATCAGTGATGCGGTCGTATTGGCGTATCACAGGTATTGCTCTGTAGTTGAAATAATGCACGTCTATCTGTCCCAACTCCTAAATACAATTGATAACAGGCAACAGAATAATAGATGCATAACTTTAATCTAGCTAATCCACAGTTGTATTCATTTTGCTCTTGTCCGCGAATACCGAATCGAATTTTGTGATCGATTTTGCTCTTAATAAGCAATAAATAATATTGAATCTCACACGTGATTCATTAGTTTGATTTGTCGCGCTTATCATACGCTTGACTTGTTGGTTAAGTTAAACTATTTCTCTCAATCCTTAGCTCTCCCCTCAGCCCCTAAAATATATATTATCGCCAGAATTTGATTTTAATGTAAGGTCAACGGAATGTGTTGTATAGTCTTTCATAAGTCATAAAATGATTGATGAATGGCTTGTCGTATGGTTTATACGATCATATCAGTAAGAGCTTAATATATTTGCTATACAACAAACTTTTTATATACACCTTCAATGAGACTTGATTTGCGTAACACATGTTTTCTTCATTTGCGTTTCCTTTGGTATCACATGAAATGTAAAAATTAATGTCAAATACAATCATTAAGTAAAAGCCTATTTGGACTAATATTATATAATTATCTTTGAATATATTCCAACCCTATTTGAGTCACGCTATTGAGAAGTTATAAAGATTTGTTGATCGCACATTTCAACATCCACACAATACAATGCAAATTCAATTTTTCAATACTCAAATCATTTAACTGAAGTCCATTTGATCACATAAGACAGTTATTGACTTTCAATTGTTCAACACTATATAGCAAAGGAGATTGTGTTTAAGAGTTTGAATGACGTACCGACCGTTCAGTTTCGGAGTGATAGAAAGCTTTTTCAAGTATTTCTTCTCTCTTTCATTGAACGTGTGAATTGTTGGCTTAATTTTCAGAGCAATGTTTACTTTAACCATATTCTAAGAGATAGTGAGGCATTTTTATTAAACGAAAATTGTCTAAAAACACAAAATCTCAGTGGCACTCGTCGACACTTTATACAATATTAACTGTTGAAAAGTTTTCATTTCATTTATCTTTATTTGTTGCTCACTTTCTCTCATTTATATATTTCAATCTCTATTACAGGCTGTCGTTGAGTCGAGTCTAAACGCTTTTGAGTTCAGCGACATTCCTATAGAGGAAGGAAGTCCTGTCAACCCTGACATGTATTTCGTGGATCTTAATAACAAAAATTATCTCTATGTCATGACAATGAGAAGAGTAAGTACTAAACAATATTTGTTCATATGTTATCTTATTATATTAGATGTACTCATACGTGTTGTGTCTGCTTATCATTATTATTATTATTATTATTATTATTGTACTCCACTTTTGCATCTCTTCATTACCTTTTATGAGAACGTCTCAACGTTTGAATTGACTCGAACAACAATAACTTGCCGGATTAGTTGAGACATTTTTGCAGATAATTTAATTAAAATTCATAAAAAGAGTCTAGCATTAATTCTGGTGACATTTTCATTATTAATTTCAGGCATAACTCATTTATTAGCGACAGTTAATTGAGATAATTAGTTAACTTTTTATCGCATTTGCTCAACTGATGCTCAGGCTATGATTTGTTATCATAACAGATGTTTTCAACACAAAGATCTTGTTCTCAGACTAGAGTCTTATAGAAAACTCATAGAGTTATGATTACATGTGAAAAATGATTATTAATATGATTTTGACTATTTTTCACATGTCATATTGAAAGGAGACTATTTTCAATACGATATTTTTGGTTTTAGCTATTTTCACATGAGACGCATACTTCATAAGGCATTGTTCTGATGAACGATTGTATACTATACTAAAACACATTACAATCAATGCTGTACTTCTCATTCATCACTTGATGAGACCAGAAAATATTCATCTCATGCTCTCACATGTCTATAGTATTATTTAAGTTTGCGTTTCACATTTGGCGGTCCATTATATGAACAGATATCAAATAATACTCTTTCATGTTAGTGAAAATGTATGCCTTTTTATATATTCACTGCCATTCTTTCGGTTGAATTGCAGCGAATATTGAAAGTGGCAATCATTTGTCTTTCACTGTGAGCCTGCAATGTATCACAAGGAATGGCGTTCAATGAAATAATGTAGTAAAAAATGAGCTCCATTATTATAGTTATTAGCATTAGTCGCTAACTGCGAGCACACATTCAAACAGCTATGTTTCAAGTATTTATTTCATTTTGAGCGATCGTACCGTTTCATCTACTTTTATCATTTAAGACCTGTCTTTCTAATGGCAGAAAAACCTTTTCATAAGCTATCCTAAAATTTGAGCTCTTTTATAATTGAACGTTCACAAGGAATTTGCTGAAACACTGGAATCTAATTTAAATTCTTTTGATCGTAATCTTGTGTGAAATGGAGAAACAAAAATTTAGTTCTTAATAGTCTTAAATGTGTTGCATTGCATTATGTCGTAAAAAGTAATACGTTTGGAGTGGTGGAAACAGAATCAGACAAACTTTGAACATGACATCAAAATTTATGTGAATAACCTCTACATCAATCAAATGTTCACATTCTTATCCCTTTAGATTAATATTAGTCTTTTATCATTATTTGTAGTTAGCTTTCAATTGCTCTCGTCAGGGAATTAGTGTTGAAATTCTCAACAATGATATCATTAAAATTTCATTAAAATAACATTTCTTCTTATTTGTTCACATTATTTCTTACTGCTCTCACATTTCACAACAAAATTAATCGCAGCACAAATAATTGATTCGAGAGTTAGCTATTTTTAAAGAGTTAATGAATTCATTGATTAATTCTTTACTTATAATTGGTTTTGACGGCACTTTTGATAGGTTTTTTGTTTAGCTGCAGGTCATATATTTAATTACTTATATCTTACATTCTGGATTGATCACAAAACTTCTTTAAGCTTTAAACTATAAAATAGCTGTTCATACTTTAAGTGTCAATTTGATTGTCGTCAAAATATTTTCTTTTCTCCAAATAAGATTTACTTTTTGTTTCACTTTAAACCTAAACGTTTAGCTTGACTTAGCTATCAGTTTCAAATTGACAAACTCCGCGATGAGATATCTTATCAGACAGTAAACGTCAAGACGACAAAATTGAGCAAATCTATTTGAAAGACTATTATCTAAATATATTTGACGATGTTTGTTATACCTGTAGGTCACTTTGGTTAAAGTGCAAGAGTGCCAAATTTATCGAACGTGTATGGAATGCCTCGGAGCTCGTGATCCTTACTGTGGCTGGTGTTCTCTCGAAAACAAGTAAGTCTCTAAAAGATCAGTTTTACATTGATCCCACCATCTCCATGACAACACTTGCACTCTCTTTCTCCGCATCCCCTCACCATCTATTTATTTTATTATTAAACAAATCAATTCTTTATGCTTTACCTGAGTTTCTGTTGTGTTTGATAAAGCCATGACAATTATTTAATAAGTAGTCATATTTTCTCAGATAGTTTTACAAAGTTTTAGCCAATTTGTCAAAGTCAAAAAGTATTTTTATCAAATTTATCCACATTAATTAAACCCCTTACAAGATTTATTACATTGAATTATTATCACAAGTTTAACGTGAACTCCTTTTTAAAATACTTGATACCTTTAATTAGTTATCCATCAAACTTAATGAGAACTCTAGCTTAAATGGTTTACATTAAAATGTTGATTCAATCATATTTGATCCTCGTATCTTATATGCACCTTACTCGCTATTCACAATTTATTCAACCTCTAGATTTCATTTAATCGATATTCATTAATTACTTCGTTCAATTAATTTGAAACTTATCAGCCATTTGGCCAGAATCTTATTCGTGCTGAAAATTGCAAGTGCTCAAACTTGAATTTATTTAAACAGTCGACAAATTACTTGAGTTTGAAGTGAAGATAACATTTGTTAGTTACAAATGCAGTTTCCTTCATAACTTGTATAGCGAAATATAATGAATACCGAAATAAGCTGATGAACCCATATCTACTCATTCAATAATTAATTGAATTGCTTTAATGTTTAATGTTAGTATTCCACTTGTTTTCAGTGATTAACAATAAGTTTCCGTTTGTTATGCAATATCATTAATAATTGCATTTAATTACTTAAAAATGCGTTTAATTTATATGTTCCTCTCCCAAAATAGTGGAGTTTTGTTTTATTTTATAAATTTTTAAAATATTCTTAACATACCTTTAATGTAATAAAAATGAATGATTAATGTTACGATGCCATTATTCTAACTAAGGTGTTCATTAAGAAGTGATTGTGCTGAAGCAGCACAAGACCCTCTCTACTGGTTATCCTACAAGAGTGGAAAGTGTACGACTATAACTCATGTTCATCCGCCACAAATTCAACGCACCACTGCCAGAACTGTAAGGCACCTTTCAAATAAGAAATCGCTATTTACATGAAAAACAAAACTCAAAACTATTAACTTAATGACTAAATAGGTGGTATTTGTTTGTTAATACTATATTGTTTCTTATATGTTTGATTAATAGCTAAGTTTGGTGATTGATAATTTGCCTGCATTGGAAGGTCAATTTCTGTGCGCTTTCACAGCTGCCGCTAAAACTCAATTAACTAATGCCACCAGATCTGCAAATGGTGTTAGTTGTCCAACACCGCCAACTGACTTATTACCGCCAATATCTCCTGGACAGCGTAAGTATTACACGTTATTTCTCTATTGAGACTAATAAAGAGTTTATTTACTTTTACTGCTTATAAATGTCTTGTATTGTATTCCATGAAAAGCTTTTCAGCACTTCACTCACTTATTTTATAGACTGTTTAGAGTCATGAATGTAAATATGATTACTCATTAATTTAGCGTTGATCACAAAATGCTCGCTTCATATTCATTTAGTAGAAATAGTTATACTAAAAATGCGCTAAACCTAATGCTTTTCGCCTGCGTAAAGGACCACAGTTTAATGTGATAGTAGAACAGGTGCATTAAAACTTGATTGCAATTATTTTAATTTAAAATAAGTGCTAAACAAAGCACAATTGTTTATTGGTTTTCGTGCGCTTTTGCAAATGTTTCGGTTCAAGTTTGACAGCAATGAAGCACTGCTTTTGGCTATTCATGGATGGAAACACACAGAGAAAGGATAAGACAATTTGCTTTTATTTCTTTTTACTCCTTTTATCATAACGAAAATGCTCGGAAAATATGCCAGAATTTAATTCAAACATTATCTTTGAAGACTACAGAAAAGTATGATGTGCATTTGCATATTTCTGGTTTGCAAATTCTAAGCATGCTTCTACTTTCAACATCGCTTCTCATTAGTATTCATCTCAAGCATAAAAATTAAAATTCTACCGATTCCCATTTCCTTCTGGTCTAACCATTACGGTAACTGACCAGAAATGTGACATTAAGAACGTGACAACCAATTCTTGTTGTCATTAACTATTAGCTATTTTTTAGATGAATATCATTAATAATATTATTTTTAATAATGCCGCCCAATCCATAACTATTATCATCAATGATTATATCATACTGTGTTTGGTTCAGCCCTCACTTCAATATTTAATAAGAACTCTCTGTCTAATGAAATTCAGAGATCATTTATTTCTATGTCGCTCTTTTTTTTGTAGACCATTTCACTGCAAAGCTGTCAGTTCGTATGAAAGTTGGTCCCGACTTCGTGGCCACAAACTTCACTTTCTACGATTGTAGCTCTTATTTGAGTTGCACTCAATGTGTTTCGAGTCCTTTTCCGTGCGACTGGTGCGTCGGTGGCCACAGATGCACACACGACACCGGAGAAAATTGCAGAAATGATATTTTGGTCACAGGTGTTTCATCAGTAGGACCAAGTATTAGATCGGGCCCTGGATTTTGCCCGCGTATTAACGCAACCGCTGGCGGAACAACTGAAGGTAAAAGCTATTAAGATCTTATCAAACGCTTTGAGCGAGTGCAACAAAAATGTATTAAACTTGTGATTACTTTTTTATTTATTTTTAAGTATTGGTTCCAAGTGGGATAAGTAAACGCATACAAGTCAAGGTCGATAACATACCTCAGTTTATTGTGTCGACCAGATTTGTTTGTCAGTTCAATATCGAAGGAAGAGTAAAACAGGTTAACGCACAGTTATTAGGAGATACTATTTATTGTGAAGGCTTGGAGTTTTCATATGGCACTAATCAAGCAAATATTACGGCACCTTTTGCTGTCATATGGGATGGAAGCAAACCACTTGACAATCCTGAGAACATTCATGGTTGGTATCACACCTCATCACACCCTAATATATAACAAACAATTTTCAATTTCAAACGTTCTCTGTTCAAATCATACTGATTCTTTAATTTTGTTTGTCTTAGTGCTTGTTTATCGGTGTCAAGGAATGGCTTCGAATTGTGGCTTTTGTCTGGAACTGCCTGAAAAATACTCTTGCGGTTGGTGCCAAGAGTCAGACTCGTGTCAGGTCCAAGAACAGTGTCGTCATCACAACACAATGTGGCTTAACAGACAGCAGACATGTCCAGACCCAAAAATATTGGATTTTTATCCGAAATCTGGTCCGTGGGAAGGAGGAACCAATGTAACCATTGAAGGTATTAATCTGGGCCGGACTTTCGAAGACATTGCGACTGGAGTTGGAATATCACACGAAGTTAACGGAGTTACTCTTGGAATTGTCACTTGTAGTCCTCATCGTGAAGATTATGTGAAAACTGCTAAAATAAAGTGTGTTGTGCAGAGTCCGAGAAATTTGACGACAGGACATCAGGCTCAATTGGGCTCGATTTCAGGTCCTGTTATCGTAAAAGTGCTCAACGACTATATGGCGAAATCGAAGGAATTCTACAGTTTTGTAAATCCAAAAATATTGACAATATCTCCGAGTAAAGGCCCGACAAGTGGTGGAACTAAGCTCTCGATTGAAGGTCTGCATATGGACGCGGGCTCTAAAGCCGAAGCATTCTTAGGCAGTCTTCCGTGTAATGTTACTCGACGTACTGTTAATTATGCTGAATGTATTACTAGTGCTCGCCATATGCCCGGAGAAGAGAAAGTTCGTGTCAAGTTTGATAATGGAGTGCGATTTTTCGACTATTACAATTACCTGTATGTTGAGGACCCGAAAATTAGCTCAGTTGAATCTGGTTCTAGTGGTAATAGAGGCGAGGCCAGGGGTATACCGAGTGGTGGCATTTCGATAACAGTCAGAGGGGATCACTTGAATATTATTCAAAAGCCTATGATGTACGTGGAAGTTGACGGAGAAATGTTCTCAAGTAATTGTACGAGTATTTCTGCCGTTGAAATGAAATGCGAAAGTCCTTCAGTGCCAGTCGAAAAACTTGACTACCCAAAAGATAAAGAATATATTGAATTAGACTATGGTTTCATTATGGATAACGTGAAGTCAGTTATGGGTCTAAGCACTAGAAAAACGAATCCTTTTGCTAAATTCCGAATGTATAGAAATCCGCACTACATGCCATTTACAGATGAGAATGGCGTCAAATATTATAGAAGCGAATATTTAACAATTAACGTAAGTCTCATTAATAGGTTGATTAATTTGAATCAAATTTCTCAGAACTTTGTTTTATTTCCAATTTTTGAAAATAGGGCATAAATCTTGACGGGGCTTCTCAAGAGTCCGATGTGACCGTTTGGATCGGAACGAGTACTTGTAATGTAACATCACTTTCACGTTTACAGTTAACTTGTCGTCCGCCAACATCTCAACCCCCATCTGAAGGCGATTCCGGTAGAATCCCTGATGTAATTGTCGGAGTAGGCAATAAACTAAACTTCACAATTGGAAAATTGAGTTACGAATCGAATCTGACTGCCGGCGAACCCTTTCATCAGAATTTCTTTCTGATAATTGTTATTGTCGGAATTTGTGTACCGTTTTTGGCAGTTGTTTTTACTCTCATCTTGTATAGACGTAAATCTACTGAAAGTAGTCGAGTATTGAAGACAATGCAGGAACAGATGGATGTGCTTGAGTTACGAGTTGCGAGTGAATGCAAAGAAGCGTTCGCTGAATTGCAAACAGAAATGACTGATTTGACAGGCGATCTGACAGTCGGAGGCATTCCATTCCTTGATTACCGCAACTATACCATGAAGGTTCTGTTCCCTAATTCAGAAGATCATCCAGTATTAAGAGAAATGCAAATCGATCCAATGAAGAAGCCATTTATTGAGAAAGGACTTCGATTTTTTGGACAGCTAGTTATGAACAAAACTTTTCTATTACTGTTTATACGTACTCTTGAGTCAAATCGATATTTTTCAATGAGAGATAGAGTGAATGTGGCCTCACTTATAATGGTAACATTACAAGGAAAAATGGAATACTGCACTGATATTCTCAAGACGCTTTTGGCTGATTTGATTGAAAAATGTATAGAAGGCAAGAGTCATCCTAAGTTATTACTGCGACGAACTGAATCAGTGGCAGAAAAAATGCTTTCTTCATGGTTTACATTTTTATTGTATAAATTTTTGAAAGAATGCGCTGGAGATCCACTGTTTCTATTGTATCGAGCGATCAAACAACAAGTAGACAAAGGACCTGTTGATGCCGTCACTTCAGAAGCTAGATATTCGTTGTCTGAGGAGAAACTTATACGACAACAAATTGAATATAAAACAATTACAGTTTACGTTTCAATGTCTCCACAAACAGCATACATGTCAGGATTGGACCCAATACTTCAGGGAGAAAATATGGAGACACCCGTCAAAGTGTTAGATTGTGATACTATCAGTCAAGTCAAAGATAAAGCTTTGGACGCTATCTATCGTAGTATTCCATTCTCTCAGAGACCAATGAATGAAAGTCTTGATCTGGAGTGGCGTACCGGCCAATCGGGTCGACTTATTCTATCAGACGAAGACCAGACCACAAAAGTAGAATCCGAATGGAAACGTTTCAACACATTGGCTCATTATAAATGTTCAGACGGAGCGTCGCTAACATTAGTGCCTAAACAAAGCTCAATGTATAATATCTCACTTATATCCGAAAAGATGGACAAGTCTCATAAATACGAAACACTAAATTTCGGGTTCAATAAGGCCTCATCGCCGCCATTAAGTCGCGCCACTTCACCACTCAATCATGATCTTGAAAATGGTTACAAATACTGGCATCTCGTCAAACATCATGACAACGATCACAGCAAAGAAGGCGAGCGCGGAAATAAGATGGTCTCTGAAATATATTTGACTCGTCTCCTGGCTACTAAGGGCACTCTTCAGAAGTTTGTTGATGACCTATTTGAGACCATATTCAGTACAGCTCATCGCGGGTCAGCCCTTCCACTCGCCATTAAATATATGTTTGACTTTCTGGATGATCAGGCGCTACAACACGGTATCACCGATTCAGAAGTAGTGCATACCTGGAAGTCAAATAGTCTGCCGCTTAGGTTTTGGGTCAACTTAATTAAAAATCCAAATTTTGTATTTGATATCAACAAATCAAATATTGTTGATTCATGCCTATCAGTTGTTGCGCAGACTTTTATGGACGCCTGCTCTACATCTGACCATCGATTAGGCAAAGACTCGCCGAGTAGTAAATTGTTGTACGCCAAAGACATTCCCATTTACAAAGATTGGGTCGAACGCTATTATCAAGACATCAAAATGATGCCAGCGATCAGTGATCAGGACATGAATGCGATGCTTGCGGAAGAGTCAAGGGTAAAATCGATTTAAATGATTGTTTGTAAAGTAAATAGTTCTAAAATTGTTTGTTCTTTATTTGATTAGCAACACGCACATGAGTACAACACTAACGTTGCATTGCATGAGCTCTACAGCTATGCTGTCAAATATAATGATCAGGTATGCACTTGCAATTTACATAAATGTATATCATTCAAGTGCAAGTTTATTCACTTTGTAATTGTTTTTTCTTTTTTCCATTTAATTGTTTAACAGCTAATGCAAACACTCGAAGAAGACGAATTTTCGCGCAAGAACAAGCTTGCGTGGAAACTGGAACAGGTTCATGCCATCATGACCGGAGAATCTGATGGCTAAGCACTACGTTTCTAATTGGTTTGCGTTTTGAATCATACGCATCGAAGCATTTTGATTGATTGTTTTGTCAAAAGTACCTTTTCTAGTTGTATACTAATTGATTATTATTGCTGTGATTTCTTTAAAAAGACAACTAATTACATATTAATGACGTAAGATTTGGATTTCGATTCAAACTGAATATATCACTGAGGAAGACAATTACAAGCTATATTCAAATCATATATATTAATAGTATATTTGGACTGAATTCTAAACTCATAATCAGTGCCACAAAAAAAGAAACAATTTTTACTACAGTTAAGTCCCATCTGTTTATACGATTTTTTGGGTGCAATTTTTAAGAATGATTTTAGATATTAGTTTTTAGTAAGATATTTTATAAATTATATCAAAACGTTATCTCCGACATTAATTCTTTAAGAAAAATAGGTATGAAATAGCATTAAATGGTGCTATTATTTATAATTTAGGTGTAAAGAAGTGATCCGTTTTTCTTTATTAAGCATATATTTTCTGCGACTCACTATAAACTAAAATTTCAATTAAACATCACGTCAATTATTATTATACGTAAAGCTATTTAATGCCAGCGTCATTAACGATGATTAAATGCTGCAAATGAAATGGTATAACGATTTGTGAAACGATAATGAGTGTGTGCCTGATTAGTGATTTAACATTTTGAAGTCATCTCTTTTATTAATCACTTGAATGTATAGCGTTTTGTCAGACAGATGTGTGACATAAGACCAAATTGATGTAAACATAAATTATATAATAGCCATCATAACAATTATGAAAAATCATAAATAAGACATTCCCTCGTGCACCAAATATGTGTCAAATAGTACTTTCACACTAATATCTTCATTTATACTGATTGAATTAATGATCAATTTTGAGAATGAATTGTTCCTTTTTTACGTAAGAAAGCGTTTTTAAACACTTTTTCATTGAATCAGACATAAGATGTGTAAACTTGTCATAATTAATACATTATTAATACATGGATTTCTGGAAACAAGCTTTATAATATGTACCGCATATTACTTTGTCTTCCATTAATTTTTATCGTGTATTATTTTTACGGTTTGTTTTATAAAAGTGCGACATTTGGGGCCTTAAAGTGCCGCGAGTATGGACTTTAGCGAGTATGAACTTTTCATCTGCATTCACAGTCAATCGACGTAAAAGAGAAAGTTTTTTCTTATAAATTATTAATAACTTTGCGATCAAAACTAACTTATATCATCAAATTTTTCATAGCCAATATTGTAAATGATTGTAATAAAAAGTAACCGATCATCAAATTTGACATAAAAAATAATATTGTCTGTAGTTTTGAAAATGTGATTCTTTTGGTCAATTGTTTTCTAAAAGGTTATGAGTTTAGTACGTATTTAGTATTATTGTAATTGTTCAGCATTAGCAATATGACAGTATATAAATATTATATATAAGTTATATATTCATCAAAGTGTAAATAAACTCTAAGATTACTTTTTTTATATTGTTGTCATTTTTTCATTTTGTTCTAATCTAGTTTTTATGCTTACATTACTTTTGTTATAAATTATTCTTATTTATTGTTATTTTCAAGCGGGCGTTGGTCTCGATAATTCCGTAATTCTGTGCAGCTTTTATGTGCATTTCTCTCCTTAAAGTTTCCTGACTTGAGCTAAAAATTGGTCCTAATTTAGAGGTAATAATTAAGGTCCAGAAATTGAGATTAACTATAACACTGTGTGCCTGAGTGCATTTGCAGTAGTCATCAGGTATAGAGTGTGTCATACTTAGGGCTACAAATGCTTATGAATTGGGTCAAGTGCCTTAATTGACTTAATGCTTACTACACGTGCTTCTTGGCTGCCAATTATTACTAAAGTGGATATCATATTTTGGTACCACATGGACATGGATTCAAAACAATAACCATTGGTTTGATGTGGCAATAAAATGCATATGCTTAGTCTGTCACAAAGTACACACCTTTTTCTCGACAAAAGCGAATAGTTTCTAATATATTATTAAAAATAGACTAAAACTTTTTTCATTTGGTCACTCTAACAGTCAGTTAAAGTCCATACATATCCACAAAAGTTTCGAAACTTTTTTAGTCAGTAGTTACTAAAATTTGGACGAGATGGACAAGTTTTCAGTCATAGTATATTTAAGCCTTTATTGTGCGACCATATGTGTAAGTGGTCAACAATCTGGTAGCTTGCCTACTGAAGAACCGAAGAAGTCTGAAGATCCTCCGAAGTTTTCAATAGGTCTTGGAGTTCTCAGTCCCTCTTATTCTCAAAAATTCGGAGATGATGGTAAGGCTTATTTAACTTTTACTATTATTCAAATATGATATTACTGTGAGTCTGTTGTACGACCAACAATTGACTCGATACCAGTATTTCGGTAATTGATCCTTAAAAATGATAGCTTTTTAGGTTTATGAAAAAACGTTTTATAAATTTAGAAAGAAAAGCAATATTCAAATTTTAGGTTTTTTGTTTGAAAGCTATATTTTACTACTGAAGATCCCAGTCATCTAAAGGTTGCTTTGCTACATGTATTAGACTCAAGAGACTTCTTTGAAAGTCGATTCAGCTTAAAAGAAATATTGAAATTTAAAACAGCACTTGAAAAAATTGCTTGTGATCTAGATGCTATTTATCGTAACTTGAAAAATTGTTGTTAGATATGAAACTTATGTTGGAGAAAAAGCTAAAATTAGAGAAACAAAATTTACTTATACTTAGGAAAAATAAAGCTTGATTTTAATCAAGAGAGTGGTGGTTACTCTTATTCATTGCATAATGTGGCACATCCTGTGGTTAAAAGTACAGACAGAATATCTTCTGACGATAAGAGTAGATCTGATATGAAACCAGTGGTAAGTTAACTTTAAAAAGCTTTGTGATGATTGAATGAGGAAAAGTTTTAATTTAATTGAAAGGATGCTCCGAATCAATTTGTCCCGTATATCCCAAACCATAGTAGTGGTGATCGGCCTGACTTTCCTGCTGTAGGTGTTGGTTATGTAAGTAGAATTGCATGACATTCACTAAGCGAGTCTTAAGCTCGATTTGGTAGAGTATTACAGTTACAAACTAACATTTGACCCATTCATAGTTATTCAATACTATTTTGGGATTTACTAAATTTAGCTTAATTCAAAATAGACTCAATAATTAATTCGTTTGTTTTCAGCCTCAATCTCAAGTTTCTATATATCGTCAACAGGGCTCACAAGTGGGTCCAATATTGCCTCAAAATAATGGCAATAATTACGGCTCCCAACAATACAATAATCCGGGCTACGGTCCAAATCCTTATCAAAATTATGCAAGCAATGCACCAGTGTATAGTCAAAATGGAGCTTATAACCCGGCACAAATATCACCCGTTGCCTCTAATATTCAAAACAATCAACAAGTACCATACCCTCAGGCAGTTCAACAGCCTTATCAACAACAGCCACAGCAGCCACAACAGCCACAACAGCCACAACCAGTTGGTCAGTACAATCCATATATAGGACAAGTGCCTAATACGTACGCACAGGCAGTACCTCTTTACTACCAACAGACGGCTCAACAGTACGGACAACCATATAGAGGATTGTATGGCTCGGCATCACAACCGGCACAGTCTGTATATGGAGGCGCCGCCAACTATGGAGGGTATGGCGGTTTAGGCGGATTAGGAGGGTTAGGCGGGTTAGAAAATTTGAGTCCAGACGTTATCAACGCTTTTCGCCAGCTCTATGCCTCTAGCAGCCAAAACTACATGACTTATATGAGTCCTTATGGAGGATATAGTGGTTATGGCGGCGGATATGGTGGCAGTGGAGGATATGGTGGCAGTGGAGGATATGGTAGCAGTGGAGGATATGGTGGTTATGGCGGATATGGCTTAGGAGGTCTTGGAGGAAGCTTGGGTGCATTGAGTAGCCTCTTTGGCTGATAATGTCAACCAAAATATTAACTGTATATAAACTTAGGTTTAATTGGCAAAAGTATAGCTCAAACTATGTTTTAATAGCATGAAACCATTATAACATGATCATTATTAGCGCCAATTTATATCTAACATTATTATTTAAGTGTCAGCTGCAATACCTACAACTTTTGCTGTTCTTATTTTATAACTCATTAAAATTAGATGTTTGGGTATTTTTCGATAATTAGTAAAATCTTTTGAACGATAACATCATATTTTTCTCTATTAAATTGTTATGACTATTTTTTTAACAAGTATGATCAAGTCCAAGTGAATTGATGTCCTTTTATTGATTTATATTTTACTGATTCTCAGTCTATTATTTTTCATGCCTTAGAAAACTTTTTTGAAACCTTCAAATTCTCAGATCTAGAATAAGAACAGAATCTTTAGATTTATTGAATTTGAAGTGATTTCAGCTATTTATAAAGCTTTTGTTAAATAGTTATATACCAATATGAGGAACTGAACACTATTTTCATACAAAGAACTATTTTGAATAAGCAATAAATTCTAGTTAAAGTTCGGACTAATTTAATCAACTCGATTGGGTAAGTGGTAAAATAGTTATTCTGACACGTCAAACTTGAGCATATTCTTTAATTTGAAGACTTGAGTTATGGGCTACAACTCATTATTCATAATTTTCTACTAATCATGAAGTCTTTATCCTAATTTGCAACTCTAAATTTTCACACTTTTAATAAGTTTACTATTTACTAGTGGGAATCGGTCTCAATGTTTCTCCTGCTTTCAAAATAAAGTTCAATCATGAAAAAACGCTCAGATCTACAGGTGTAATATTAAAGTTGAATTGATCCTACATAAACTTCTAGAGTTTGAGAACTTATTCAACTATAAAATTACTAAATTTGAATTCAAATTGTTATTATGGCGTACTTTTGACTCAAGATTTTTGTCTACTTTGTTCACATTATTGCTTTGATTGTCCACAAATTAAACGATTAATTGGCCCAAGTTCATGCTCAGGCATCGAAAATGGCATTTAATAAGATGGATCGACAACTCTTACAGCTAAATAGTTCAAAATTGGCTGTTTGCGCAGTTTCTTTTCTACTAGCAAAATATGAAAAATTAGCTTATATCCAACTTTGTAAATTTGTTGATCGAAGGAATACAGCAATTATATGCTACATAAAATTGAAAATTCTAGAGATGGCTTTTTCATGACACAAAAGTCCTTGTGATTGCCAAAATTCTATGATATTATCTCACACCTAACTCTTTGCTGAAGTCATAATAATATTTTTTGATTTTCATTTATGTAAAGCGAATCAGGAAATAAAAGCCAATCTGTTATGTGAATAAAATTTCATTATAATCTATTCAGTTTAATAGAATGCTTAAAAATAGGGTTTCATTAGCTTTAAATGGTTTGACTTAATTGAAGAGAATTGTAAAAACTTTGCATAGCATAGTTTGAATATGCATCGTACGATAAATATACCGAAGCCCTAAGCAAGAATAAATAATTCAAACATAATTACTTTATAAGTCAATATTAAATCATCAAAATCATTGAGTTTGAAGGTTATTATTCAGTCATTTGTAGCTTTTATTATGGTTTAATTCATTGTGAAGAACAAACACGTATTCAAATCAATGACTGATTTGAAATAAACTTGAAGATTGAGAAGATTACGAATTGAACACAACGCTTTCGATTATATTTATTTTAATATTCGTACAGAGCAATTCAATCTCAATAGCATAAAAGCCATTAACCAGATTCATCAGATAATTCAAATATTTAAGATTCTTAAAATAATATAAGTTGACCAAAATTGTGTTATATTTTTATATTACTTCTCATTAACATTCAGCTCAATTATTGAAAATATTATTCTTGTGCAACTGAAAGTTTTAGCAAATAAAATGATAAACATTTTTATAACATTGTAGATCAAAGCTATCGATAAAAGTTAACTGCAAATACTTTTGATCAAAAACTTGTCATTGATCAAGATACATATTTTTACATATGGCCTCAAATTGAAATCTATAAAATAAGTTGACTGAAATAAACTAGACTAATATCTGATTCAGATTTCTCATTTACTAAGAAAACTAATTTTATTGATCTGTCATCAAGCTTTCAGATTCTGTAAGCTTTCTGCCCACCGTTTGTGACAAATCAGTTTAAGAATTTAGATCAACTGGCGTTTCATTATATAATATTGAATAATCCGTTTGACGCCACTATCCTAACATATAAAGTATTGTTAATAAGCACGTTCTGTATTTTTTTTATGAAAAAGCCCACTAAAACCTAATTTTTTACTAACATTTATTTGGAGTGTGTTTCTGTTTGAATTGAAATATTTTTTTATTGTCTACGAAAATGATAGTCTATTTGTTCTAGACTCTAACGTTTAAGCCGAGATAAACTAGGTTTTCTTTAATTTCACTCTTTTTGTTTCTTTTATTGTTCACAATTATTTTATTATAGATATGGTTATATAAGCTAATAACTTAACATAACTATTTGTTTTGATTTTTATGCAAAGTTCAATAATACCATTAAAATGTTCATTTTTTCATCGATTTTATTTTTTGAAAATTGATTTTTAAGAAATGGAAGTACAGTTAAAGGACTTAAACCATTTTTATTCACTCGTATTGTTCTACACGTAATTATATTATGTTAATATTGTAGTAGAAAAAAAGGATTCAATTGTTTGCGAAGGTCATTAGAAAGGTGATTAATTAATGCACTAAACTTGAGAATTTGGTTTAAGGCTCTAATTATTACTTTATATAGAAATTGATTATCAGTCTGCAAATCGTAATAAGTTAGAAATAAACGAGAACTGTCAGGAAACAAACTTTCGTTTATAAGGTTTGGTAAATTAGTCAATCGATAAATTGAAACTTCGCTTAAATAGAATGAAAATGACTATTTTCCATGACCGTAATGTTTGCCAACATTATGCCTGACACCCCATTTAAAGTTTCCATGATAGTCTGTCTTCTGGTATCTGTATTGAACATTAATTGATCGTAAGCCAGTTATAACTACATCATTGTATTTTAGGCTAAGTTAGATAAACTTTTAGTGAACTCACGTGTAGACAGGTCCTACTCGACCATAGCCTCCTCTTCTAACACGACTTAGAACTTTTTTAGTGTCTTCGCTACTTAGTGAGCGTCTGTTGGAGTGGTAACAGTAAACCCGTCACGAATGACGATTGCAATTCAAATTTGATTGAAAAAAATATTTTAAGTATTAAGGTCTTTCAAACTTATTTAACAATGGCTACGCCTTCCATAACATATTTTAGTTTTTTTTTTTTTGGATTTTTAAACAGAACTTAAAGAGAACTTAAACGGGATTTAAGGAAATGATATACTGACGGGTTTTCTGTTTCACGTCCCTTAACATTATTGAAATTTGAGCAATTATTCCACAAAAATGTTTAAATATTTTATTTAATCAAAATAATATTTGCAATTTTCAGAGAGTTAATCAAAGATTAAATTATAAACTTAACAAAAATAAATAATTGAAATAAATAGGAGGTTTAATTCAAATAAATAAGAAAGTATAGTATTGTGCTTAAGACTTTCGCCACATTTCATAAATAGTGCGATCAGACTGTTATCGAAGGCGCAACCCTTTAATATTACATCTATTGATCTATTCATTTAAATTCTCAAATTATCTAAAACAACAGAATCAAATCCAAAACATGCATTAGTTTAACCCACTCTTAACATTACTACACAAAGCCTTACCTTTGTCTTTGTAAGGGCAATAGTTTGACAACTCTTGGCTGAGTTGCAGCGCTATCTTCTTCTGATTGTTCGCCATCACCTCCTTCTCCTTCTCCTCCTTCACTATCTGATTCATAATCGCCGCCGTGATACCCTCCATCATCGCTGCCACTATCACCACCTCCATAGCCACTGTCACCACTGTCCCCCTCATACCCTCCATCATAATCTTGAGCAATGACTAGACCCACCAAAACAATTGCAAAGATAAAAATCTAGAAATATTGAGCAGTTTTAGGCGTCAGAATGAGAGATCGAAAAGATAACTCCAAAGCGATTGCTTACAATTTGCTTTGACACCATGATGACAACGATAAGGTATGGTTTGTAAAACTTTGGTAAAATAGTTTTGCACAACTGAACAATCTGTTGAACTCTTCTACTGAAAAATAATTTCACGAAACACTTTCACAGAAGCTTTTATATATAAAAACTAGAGAATAAAAATTAATTTGAGCACAAATTTCTAACAAATAAGATGATATGTATAAATGTCTTATAAACAATGATTGTGTCCTACTTGGAGGCGAACAGTGACATCGCGACTGTTTTTCATGAAATAAAAGATTTGCACTTATGGTTCTCATGATCGGTAGTTTGTCTTAAAGAATCGATTTCTGTAACACCAATTTACTGATGGGTTACTATTTGTCACATGCATGAGCTGCAAAGTGCAACAGTACAACAATGTATCCTAGTTTTGTGGTGTGAAAGGTCGCTAACTAATCATCATGATTATTGAATGAAAAACTTTTACTTTATTTCAATTGTATTTCAACTTTATTTCCTATTTCTTACAAACAAAATCCAGTTAAATATCTTTCATCGATTGAATGACACGTTGTAATAATAAACTTAAGTAAAGCATTCACTTTTTAAAACTAAAGTTACACAAAATTCTTGTAATCATTGATTAAATGAGACACGGAAGAAAATATTTCATCAATAATTGATTTGTCCTCTTGTCTAATAATTTTTTTGGCAGTTAATTTCAGTTAGTTGATAGCATAAAATTGTGGATATAAGAAGCGTATGCATTCATACCAAATATTACTGTTGTCTGTGTTACGCTGCACGAGTCAGTTCAGAGTCCATTTCTTCCCGAAAGTATTATATGAAAACTTCAACTTATATGAATTCAAGTTATCAATCACATTTTCTAAGATTCCTTTTTAACGATTCACTTCTAGTTTTCAAGTTTCCGACTCAACAGTGTTTTAAGTCATTTTTGACCAATAACTTGTGATTGCTTTAAAGTCATTTAATTTTACATTTTCTAAACTTAGAGCTCAATAATTGCGTTGAGACTATCTGTGGAAACTTAAGTAAAAACTAATCTTGTTCAAATAGTCACAGAGTGAGTGTTCAAACTACTAATGAAAGTTATCTATAATTTTCTAAAAGTTCATTTCATATGATCAAATACTAAGAATATTTATAACTTCTTTTAATATGCTTTAGTCTAAATAAGTATATTAAGTGAGTCATAAAACTTTTAGTGATTATATATTATTAAGAATAGATGCCGAGAACTGACAAGAATTCGTTCGCTATTAAAAGATAAATTACTTAATAAAAATGCTACAATCGCTTTACTGGATAAATATTTAGGATTATTGAGTTGTTTCGAAAGTAACTTTTTCAGTCAAAACTATCTGTTCTGTGGATTATAACAATTTCTTAACGCATAAGAAAATATTTCTTCAAAATGAATGGCATTGGATTTTATGCCTCAGGCTTTCATAAAGATTAAGAACAAGTGCGGGTGTCTTCTCAAAAAGTCAAACTTTTTTAAAGTCAATTGACGTTAAGTGAAGTTTTGAATTTTTCAAAAGAAAAACTGAATATGGGTTAGATCTTAATGATGGCCTAAAAGTGAAACTTTTATTAACAATTACTATTGATCACAATTCAAAATAAAACATTTGCTTGAAAACTTTTGTTTCTTCTATTGTTAATTAAGATGTTCAAATTTGATTCCTTATTCAATATTATACGATTCGTCATTTCCTCATGAGTATCGATGCAAATACTGTTTTGTTCGCTTAAAAGTATGATACATTTTCAATCAATAATTCAGATCAACTTCTCTATTAATTCTGACAGGATCTTACAACTGCTTTTTCTATCAATACTGTTTAACTAATTTTTTATACCAGTTAATTTTTGGTGTTCTAGGTCAATTTACACATTTTTGATTTGGACAAAATTTCAAGCATTCTCATTAATACTTCATTTTTCCAAAACTAAGCATAATTAGTTCAATTACTTAATGACCAATTCATAAACTGGTAAATACTAATTGAATTGTTATCCTATCTCTCTATTATTTAACAAGAAAATTGATGTCTTCTGAAACATGCAACAAATCAAGATTTTTATTATCTTTGAAAAATTGTTAGACATAAAACTTAGAAAAACCAACTTTTTGACAACTGACAAAATATAATTGTATTTCACTTCTAATATTATTTTCGACAGATTGAGTTAAAAAACAAACTTAAACTTCAGTCGCCATTCATGCGATAAACTGATTGAAATTGGATTTGATTGTAATAGTGACAGCGTTCACGAGGATTATTGTCACATTATCTTTAATATGAGACTTAAGAAGTCAATTAAAATCTAATAATAATCTTCAAAGTTTGATTGCATTGAGTAATAGTTAACTGAACTACAACATGATGTCCTTCACAATGTCGTGTTGAGTTTGACTCTCTTTTCATGATTTTAATTATAAATGCGATTGTGGTTTGCAGGCGTAAACTCTTCATCAAATCTTATAATTTGATCAGTTTAATAAAAATCTAATACATATCTGCATTATTCTCGGTAAAGCATTTGGAACAAATTAATATATTCAAATAACCTTAATATAACGTTTTGAAGAGATTTTACAATCAAAATTGAAGGGATTGAAGGAAAGGCTTCATTCAATTTAATTGTTAGCTTCAAATCTACTGTCTTTGAAATTCCTTTCTCTCGTTTTCCTCTATAAGTGCTTAGAACCAGTTTTTAATCCTTGATATGATTAATCGTAGAGGTGGAGACACTCATTGTCAAAAGGCTGATGCAATGGTTGCATATTTTGTTGGTTTGAATTAAGAAACCGAACTCTTACTGGATGTGTTATGTTGACCGTAGATGTATTCATGCCGAGGGATTTCCAGATATGGGTGGGCTCACTGACCATGTTTTCAGATTCTGAATCTATCAAAATTATCTGTTATAACGAGTAAAATGAGGTATCTTTTGACAGATTCTTTACCTCAAATCAACAACTTTGACATGAAAAACAGTTTTACTCATTGAAACGAAATAGTTTTCTGATTGAAAACTTATTCAATGCGAGCAATTGATTGATAGTAAAGGGATACTCTAATTTCCAATATATTTTTTATACTTTCACTTTCTTATAGTCAACAAAATTCAAATTATCAAAACATCAGATTAGATAATTTCAAACTTTTTACTCAAATTTTTGTTTTTTGAGTTTTCTCATTATTATTTCATAAAATGGAAACAAAGTAACGCTTTTTATTTAAATTAACATATTTTACAAGTCTCTCATTAGTTATGTAATGAAGAATGAATGCCATAAATGCTAATCTGACGAATCGATTTATCGATTGAGGTCTGATCAAATTGAATGCAAAACAAATTTTGTTTTTCTGTTTTCTTATGTATTTGATAAAAATTAGATAATTTTGTTCCTACTCCTGCAAGAAAGTGTATTTACGATTCAATAGAAATGTTTTATTTAGCCTGTTTGGCATTGAAGGTCTGCTACACTTCGTTCCACTGGCCAATTATCAACATAATAGTCCAACTACTTTCCATTTATGTTCAACTTAAGATAGATGGTTTTAATGCAACATAATTTGACATCAAACACAAATAAATCCTGAAATTTCACTTTCTTTGTTGTAGGGCTAAGGTTATTTGCGTTGCACCAAAAAATAGTAGAGTTCACGAATATATTTTGACAGCAAATCAAATTTTATTATAAGCTTAGCACAGAGTCAAAGTCAGGCCCACTCCAAAAGTGTATTAGTGCTACGAAAGAGATGCCCAAAACTTGTATTCTCGTCTCGCCTGCCGTTCCTTTCAAAGATGTCTTCACAAATTAGAATACGAAATGTAGATCAAGGACAACATTATTGTAACTCAAACTTCTACATATTTCATAATAATCTCCGAGAAAAAGTTTTTTTGCTAACATTTATTAACTAAAGTTTTACTCTAATTCCATATGCGTTGCATTAATTAACTTATCAATCAAGTATGCATTCGTTAGTTTCTCAAACTTTTAGCCCGATTGGTTGCAAGCTTTTGGAAAAATCTTAAATCAGATTTATGTTGGTGTCAAAAAAAGACAATTGTTTGGTATTTTTAAATTATTAATTCCGATGTAAGTCGTGTAAAATTGTGGCCATCGGTTAGAATGAAAACCACACCCATAACAACTATGCTAAATGTAATCGCATTGACAAAGAAAATTCTCCTCAAGGAAGCGATAAGTGGTGAAGACCTTGGACTCAGACCAGGTATTAGCTGATGTTTGATTCAAAGCTTCGCATCCCATGGTCTGCATCCCTATTCTTCAACGCCCAATGACGTCAAATCGAAATCAGTGGTATATAAAACTGATCGAATCTCTCAGTTCTTCATTCAGTTCGAATCATCTCAAGCTTTCGATTAGCTGTTGAGTAAAACAAAAACTACCTATAAAAATGAAAACCGCAATTGTTGTCTTAGCCCTCGTCGGTTACGCATACGGTGGTGTGATTGCTGGCCTCGCTGCACCAGCTATCGGCATTGTCAACACCGGAGCATCAGCTCAATTCCGTAGCCAAGATGTGAGTCATTACAACTCGATTCCTGTTTAACTGATTCTGGAAAGCTTCGTGTGTATTCAAGTTTTAATAAATTTCGTGCTCTTTCTAGAACCTCGGAAACTATGCTTTTGGCTACAATGAAGATCACGCCACTGGTGGCACTTTCAGACGCGAATCTGGAGCACCAGGTGTCCAAGTTGGATCATACGGTCTCAGAGATGCTGACGGTCGCCAACGTGTTGTCAACTACGTTGCTGATGCCGCTGGCTTCAGAGCTAACATCCAAACCAACGAACCAGGAGTTGAACCAAAAGACCCCGCAGCCGTTCTCATCAACAAAGCTGCCGCCATTGTCGGTATGTTTATCAGCATATGATCGATATACTAATCGATAACTGAACAACTTGTTTTAATCAATTCGTTTCTATTCAACAGCTGCCGCTCCATTGGCCGCACCAGTTGCTCCAATCGCCGCCCCATTGGCCGCACCATATGTTGCCCCACTCGCCGCTCCGTAGCCGTCGCCCCAAGAGTTGCATCTTATTCAACAGTGACCCAACACGTTGCTGCTGCCCCTGCAGTCGTAGCTGCTTCTTATGCTGCCCCCGCAGTCGTAGCCGCTCCATTGGCTGCTCCATTGGCTGCTTCAGTCTATGCCACTAAGACCCTTGCTGCAGCTCCAATTGCTCAATACGCCACCGCCTGGTAAACATAAGAATCGTCTGATAATTATCTATTTGGATAATTGATTGAAGAAGATATTGAATGTCTGATAGTTAGTTAGATATGTGTGATTTTTATCTGTCCTCTCGTTTGTTTACCATTTATTGCCATTTACATTAATGTCAGTAAACCTCTTAAGATACAGTACAGAATAGTTCTTAACTTTCTTTTGCTCAAACGCTTCTCTGCATTACATCAGGAATTACTGCTTTGCCGAACAGTTTACTTCAATCTTTCCTACTGCCAATCACTTTCAATTAAGTGTAAATACCATATTTTTATAAGTCAAATAAATAATTTTTAATTTCACTGTAACTTTATATTCATTTCAAATAAATGCTATCGAGTTATGGTTCAATTATATGCCAATTGCCTAATATTATGCAATATATCCTAGTATTTATCACAATTCAATATTCATGTTCTTTGATTCTCGCCTTTTTGGATTCATATTGAAATCTAGATCAGCAAGACAACATACTTATTAAGTTTTCTAATTGAAAGGTCGTCATCAACTTTATCATAGTTTTTGATAGGGAAAGTTGCAACTATTTCAACGTTTTGTCAATATCTTAAATTTATTTCTCAATAAAATTAACAACTTAGTTAAAGGTATTAACTCCAATATACGGTTTTTGAGAAGTTTATCACTTATTCTTTCGTTAGATTGTTGCTTTAAGTACACTCTGGTTATATTTCAATTATATGTTCAGCCGCTTATTTAGGAACAATATTGTTTTCAAGTATTTTGTGCTACAGTTCGAAAGAATTTTCAATCAAAATGATGTGATTGTATTAACTGATTATATCATCTGGATATTAGCCAAGTCCATATCGAATAAAATACACTGATTTAATGTAAGCCAATCAACTGAATGCGAAAGAGTGATCACTTAATAGATTAACAATCGCCAACAGCGACAATAGCAACAAGGAAAAGACCTCTTCTATATGAACTTGCTTGTAATGTGCATCATTTTGTTTCCAAAATTTGGTTTCTAATTTGCTCTCATTATTCGATAAGTCTCTTATATGAGACAAATCGCAGTCCAATGGAAAGTACCCAATGACAACGAATCACTTCTGATTGTTATCGACCAATTCGACCAATATTCATTTATTAGATGTAAGCATTAGTCATTCCTGTTGATTATTGAAGTTTTGCAAATTAAGCTCACTTATAACAACGGTTCGATTTAAAACTAGGCTGAGCCACAGCCAACTTTGAGTCAGCTGTAAGTCAATTACACTCATTGAATGAACAAACTTTCAGTTTGCTGTCACTTCATTTACTTTTAAGCATGACATTTTTGTTAAAAGTTCACTCTTGGAGACTGATAGTTCACAGTTTGTCAACTCACACAATATTGCCAGACTTGCGCTAATGAATATCACTCGTCTGCATCACGTAATTGCCAATAAGTTTGAGACATTTCATGACTAACTTGTACTTAAAACAGACTCATCTATTCACTCGTATTGTTTTTTACTCAAATCTCATTTCTTAATTTGCATTTGCAATTTGAACTTAAATCACAATTGTATTGACTTTGTAATGAATGTTTGGTTCGCGTTTTCAAAGGAAAACCCCTTAAATGATTAGAACTTGAGTACAACTGATAAAAGTTTAAAGTTTTTGGCGCTTCTCACAAATTTGAAATTAAACCAATCGTTGAAGCCGTATATGAATAACAAATGGCGGTAAAAGTTTAACATTAAAGCAACGTTTTGTACTATTTTTGTATTTAAAGTCACGATAACTCTAAGTTTAGACACAATTTCATTTACTTTTATTTATACCTCAATTATTACTAATTTTAGTAAAGGTTTCAAATTTAATTGAATTTAGGGAAAATGGATTCAAAGGAAATGAAAACAAAACAAAATACGATTAATAAGTCATCGAATATAAAGAGGCGTTCGCTTCAGTTGTTGCAACCAATTTCTAATAATAATAAACTGTTGACTAGAAATATGTCCGACAAACTCGCCAAGCAAAAGGATAAAACATCGAAGAACGAAACGATCACCAAATGGTTGACAGAAAAGGATTCAATCGATAACGACTTGAAATATTGGAAAACATTAGCTAAAGAAAGAGCGAAAGCGTTGGAAATAGCGTTGAAAGAAAACGAACAATTGGTTCACGAAAACCAGCTCTTGACACAAGAAAATGAACACTTGAGTCAATTGGCTGAAGAGGGCATGAAATTAAAGGAATTAATACAAGAATATATTTAATTGCATTGCAATGACTCTGTATTGAAATATCAATTGTTTTTTCCTAAGTACATATCAATAAACGAATCTGCAATTAGTCATAAGTACGATAATCAAATCCTAGTGTTATTTTTAATTTGTTTGACTAATATTTAAAAGAAAGTGTGCCATATTTTTACAGTTTTTATATACTATTGAAGCTATCATTTAATTCAAATAAAAATCGTTAATCGACTTGTTGGTCATAAGTATTGACATTATTTTAATTACAACAATTGTCCAAAAAGTTGAGCATTCATAATAAATGGTAATGGTATTGACACTTTTGTCGGAACTGATTTATTTCCTCGTTCGAAAGGAATATAATACGATTATGAATGAGAGGTCGCAGAGCTCAATACCAAATGGCACTAGAAGGATAAAATAAGTTTTACTTTTGAATGCATTCTGACAAATGTTGAATAAAACATAAATTCATTATAAGTTTCATAACTTATAATAACATATTTATGCCTATTGTCCAAAGAGAATAACTTGTAATTTACTTCTGTATATATAAAATAGTGTTCGTATTTTTACTTTAAACTGATTTTCATCGAGACTTTTCCCCGATTTGTGTTACGCTCTGATTAGCAATTAAGCTTATTTTATGCTGAATTTATTAGACATAAACTTATGATACATAAAAAGTTATTGCATTGCGAACTCTAATGCCATGAAAAACTTGATTTTTTATTTATCTGAAAAATTTTATAATAAGATTTGCTTAAATTATAACAATTTAATAATTACAAAAAATAATAACAAAGCGGTGTTTCTCAATCTTAACAGATATGTATTTTTATGAGAATAAACTAATGCTTAAAAATAGTCCCCTTAAGGAAATTAGGCATTAATAAGTGGCCCAAATTGGATAATAGATAATTATAATAAATATATGTTCATTAGTAAGTGTCACATATTTTGATACTATTTAATAAAGCGTTAATACATTATCTACACTTAAAAAGAATAGTTAGCTCTGAGGAATAGCAGATAATAGGAAGCGTGAGAGCAAAGCGTGGTTCACAAATTGGCCATTCAGTTAATTAGCGTTACATTAATTCCGTTCAACAAAAGCTTAGCGGTTTAGGAGCGTGACTGTTTGCGAGCTTATAAGCGATAAATAGACTAATGCCTCTTAAATACAGTTATAGCATGAAATAATATTTATATAGATTGCCTCAATCTAAATATCTGTTAAATTAGTTAGAAAATCCAAACACTAATAAATCAATAATAAAGTTTGAAAGTAAAAATAATTAATTAACTAGTCATTAAAATGCAGCGAAGACTATGTTCCGGACAACTATGGCTAATGGCTAAAGATGGATGTTTAGAAGCCATCATTGAATAACATTCAGAAATATTGATGAGATTCACTTCTTTAACCATTCTCCACACTATCACTGATATATGATTGACTATCATGTTATTCAGATGTTGGCTTCATTTAAAAAATGCTAATGAAATCTTTTAATGAGCAGGTTTAGAGTGATTTTCCTTCAGGTTTTCAATATCCGAAATAAGGTGCAAAGACAGGAGCGGAGTGAGAATAGGCACCCACTGGTCCATAGGCTCCGTGGCCGCCATAAGGTCCAAGACCTCCATGACCTGCGTATACTCCATGTCCATAAGCGCCAGCTGCGTATGGGATCGGGCCGTAGTTGGGTTGTGGCGGCACTTTGCCAGCAGGTATGTGACTGTGACTATGATTGCAGTAATCATTCGTGAAATAAACACAAAATCTCAAGCTGTATTTAATACCTGAGTCCCTTTGGATCGGGTCCATTATAAATGGCAGCCGCACTATCCTTATTGGCAGTTCCTGTCAATAAACATTTATTATCACTCAGTTCTTAATCGCTAGGAATGAGTCAAAACTATCTTCACTTTTCAATTGAATAGACTCTACACTGAACTAAATTAGCTTAAGTTCATAATAATTTGTACTGTTTTGAATTTGCTATTCATTGCCAACTGCAAAGCTTAACTTTCATTTTATGTCAAAGTTAATATTGACAAATTGTTCTAATGGCTTATAATAGGCTATTAAGTAATTTTGACAAAATTATAATAAAACCGCAAATACCTGGTTCATTGGTTCTGATCTTGGCTCTGAAACCGTGACCATCAGCAACCTATTTTCATATATTAAGTGTAATTATTTTGGTGAAAAGTTACAAATTTTGTAATTATCATTTATTCAGGTTGAAGGAAAAGTTTGAGTCAAGCTTATCATTTAGATTTACTCACTATTAATCACTTAAATTAGAGTAATTATGATAAAACTTACGTAATCAACGATACGTAATCTTCCGTCTACGTCGTGAAGACCATAAGACCCAACTTTGTTGCCCCAGGCGTCACCAGATTCTTTTCTGAAGTTTTTAGCTCCAACGTGATCCACAATGTCATAACCGAATGCATAATTTCCGTGATCCTACAAGACATGACAACACATAATCAATAACTGAACTCAATCACTGCAAAAATGAATACAATACATCTTGCTTTCTGAAGCTGTTAGATTGACCGCCGTGTACCGGATATCCTGCTATAGCAATAGCCAGAACGGCTGAAAGCACTATTGCCACCTAATTAATGATCAAAATAACACACAGTTAAAACCAGTAAATGCTATTAAAGATTCATTTGTCTCATCGGTAGATCGATAGATCAATCGAAGAGACACACTAAATCTGTCGGGTTGACACACCTTCACTATCATTTTGAATATCTACTGTCTAAGATTAATAAATAGACTGAACAAATAAATAAGTTTATACACTTTCTGATGAATGACAGTTGAAAAGTGAGAGTGCATTTTCACTTGTCGCCTTTTTATATGTCTACAAAAATAATAGCCTTTGGACCAAATAAATTCGGGTGTGGTATAAAAACTACCTCTATATGGTCAAGGATTTGGTTATATTGGTCTATTACATTTGTTTGATTGGGGAACCACAAAGAAAAATTATTTCATAATGGAACCACTCCCTATAATAGCGGTGACATACCATGACATACACCGCCGACATTCAGGGTTATCATTTTTGGGAGGGATCAAGTGTTTCGATGAAAAAACCATTGCTACTTTATAGCGAACACAATGGGTAATCAAAGATATAATATTGTGATTGTAAACACCAATATCTCCTCCTCTTTCAGTTACTAGATTTAAGGGTTTATGCATATTATATTGCGATTAACTGTTGCCTACTTTCGCTTAAACTATAATTCTCGTGTCCGCTATATTCAAATTGATAAAAACTAGATCTAATCTATGGTTCACTGAAGTGGTGTTACTTTTTCCGATTGCAATCAACTTAATGACATTAATCAAATTACAGCCGTTTCATTGACGGTAACGAACGGATAGATCGTAATTCAACTCTTATAAGAGAACAATTCAATTATATCTATAGTCTACAATTTCTAGAAAATGTTCACCAATTTTATGCCTAAAACAATTGATATCTGTATTTGAATATTTATAAGTTTCTTTTATGCAATGCTTTGGCTAAAGATAGAAAATAGTTTTGTTGAATAACTTTCTTAACGACGTAAATGTTTGAATATCCGCATTATTGCCTAGAAATTGCTTTATTTGATCATGTATTTCAATCTAATAGTATTTATCCATTGATCTATAAGACTCATGTGAAAGTTAAGCTTCGCCTAATAGAGTATTTCCTAAAACGAAAATTGTGTGAAAAATTGCAATTTTCAGTTAATACTTTAGAATAGTAGACGATTGAGTGTCGAATCTTTCAGGGAATATTAATCAATTATTCGATAGGTTCATATATGTATCAAACACTATAATTAGTTTTGGTCTATTACACCCTTAATGGCTCACAAATATTTTGAAAATATCAAATTATACTCAAACATACTTCCTTTGATAAGTTGTGAAAAGTTGTGAAAACTTTATAGTCAGTCAAATATGGGTTAATGAAAGTGAGAAAATATTTGTATTGATGTCTTTCATGAAAAGAAACGCTTATAATTTGAATAAAAAATATTTAGCAACTCTTTCATTATGTGAAACTAAGTTTTTTGTCTTTAAATTAATGTTTTAAATACAATACTTGAAACTTGAGGCTAAGAATTTTAAAGAAATTATTATTTTTTACATATGTAAACAAATGACACGACCTATTATTATAGTTTTATGCCTAAACAATTCAGTTATTATACTTGAAATGATTAGTAAAACAAAAATTATAATACAAGTAATAAATTATTCTTAATATTTCATATTAAAAACTCGTACTACATGAATACAATATTCGGCGAAAGCCACAATTAGCAACACCAGGAAATACTTAACACACTTGTTAATTCATTACAAATATTCATTGATTGTGAGACGAACATTTCATTAATGACCAGACAAACTAAAACAACTGAAACATTATCCCTCCAAATTAAATATAATTCCTATTAAGGATAATTCCTTGAATTTTTGAACTAACAAACTAGATATTTTGCAACACAAATATTTCCTAATTTAAGTCTATTCTTTCAAAATTTTAGCAGGACTAATTTTGTTTAGTACGTTTGACACAAAAATTTCACTATCAGATAACTAAATTTGCCCATAAGTTTGGATCCAAGATTACGATACACTGAAACAAAACTATTCAGCACTCACCTCATATTCATTCATAATTGATCATTATTAATTGCTTACAAACTTAACACCATATTTTAATGAATTAATCATCGTTATGATAATTATATCTATTTTGATATTTCTAATTTAGTTTTGGAACAGTGAGTGTTAATTATTAGCTATAGGTGTGTTATTCCATTCAAAATTGATCAAAATTGATGATCAATTCGCCTGAATACAATCAATTTTTATTCAAATTGCTTTAGATTGATCTGAACTTTATCAGTTGTAACTAGATTTTTTTTCAAGTCTTGTTCAATCTTTATTTTTAACCTACATATTGGAGTGTCCGAAAGTTCAATTAAAATGTAGACTTTACCACCAATTATTGCAAATAACGCTTAAGTTTATGTTTAGTTTAGTTTATCTAAAATTGAATAAACGATACTTCGCGCTTACTTTAATTTATTAGTGTTGTTAATGAGCGTCATTGTAGTTATTGGTTAGGGAACATATTCGAGCCAAAAAGTATTTCAGCAGATCCTTGGTTCATAAACACTAATATGATTTTGTGATTCATCTAAATATTTACTGTTCATATTTTCTAAAATTATGCGATTAAACTTGAGTATAATAAGCCCACACATATCTCCTACTTGTAAACATATTTATTAAATTTGAAATTGTCTAATTTAAATGTCATTTTGTATACCTATGTATGTCCCTAAAGCACACATTTCTAACTATGAATCATTTGAATGTGTTGCTTAAAACTTTTAAATATGAAGAGCATTGGATCGTATGACTAAAATCTAGACAAATACAGTTTTCGCATAACTAAAAATCACTCGATTTTTAATAACTTTTGAACAAAATTAAATAACTCAATGAAATTTCGACAGATTCTATTAAATCAAATTTGATATATGTATTGCGATTTCTGTAAGGATCAGATGAATAGTATGTCCTGAAAGACAGAATGCATTTTTCATAACTATAAAACCACTTGAAAATTGTCCTATCGTAGGTTATCAAATTTGTGCAAAACACATTGCGAAATTGTATTTACGTAACTATACAATCAAACTTGATTACTCTAGGAGCCTTGTAATTACAAGTCTGTCTATATCTTATTTTTAATCTTTTCATTCGTCTGATTAACGAATGATTAAAACAGGGAAACACTGCTTCAATTCTTCAAACATTTATGTGATAAGAATAAATTTAAAGTATTTTATAAAACAATGTAACAGATAAATATTGTAATCTTATGTAACTTATAAGACTTAGATTTTACATCCATTTTTATAGTCATGTCTCGATATGAAGGCCAAGGATTTAATTAAATGGGAGCTTACTTGAGGCGTCTTCAAACTAACAACGTTTTAAAGCTTACACATCGGCTCAATGGGAGTATTCAATCATTTTTAATTAGAATACTCTTATTTCAGTCTAAATGAGTCTCATTTGCAAAAACACGGATTTTTCACTGGTTAATCATTTTATTTCTTTTTTATGATTTTTTCTTAGTCATTGGATTAATGAACAAATATTTTATTCTATTGATAAACTTATGAATAGCGATACTAAATCTGATACATTTTGAAGTTCTCGTCTACAAATTTCTAATTCCTCGAAATATGACATGAATATGTTAAAAACGCAAGAAAGTTGAATTTTGTAACTAAAGTGAAAGTTCTTTAATGGTCTTATGAATCTTAGATTGAGGATAAAAAATTTGAAGAGTGAAGATTGGTCTTTCGAATTCTTAGTTAATCAATGATCTCTTAGTAAACTTGACTGATACATCACTTATTTTCCATTTTACATAAGGTTTCCCTGTACTTAAAACAAACTAACATGAGATACAAACTTTCTAGTTACTTTATGTAAGCTTTGATTAGTAAAGATAATTTTCATTAAGTCTGTAATCAATCATTAGTGATATGACTGCCATATACTTTCTATTGATTGAATAAATTTGATTATACAGCTCATTAATAGAGTGATAATAAACTGCTTTGTAATGTAGAATAAATACTGTATAATAAGATTATGGATTTGCTAAAAATATTGTTTATGAAAATATGAATGTAAGAGATAATATACTCACAGACGTATTAAAAGTTTTAACTTGAGAAAATAATCTCTCCTTTCACTAATTTCTATCTTTTTCTCATTAATCTAATGAAGTATTACTGTTTTAAATAAAGTTTAAATCAGATTTGCCTCACAAGTTAAGTGCATATAAGGAAGGAATAGCTATCAATTTTTCTTCTAATGGCTTTTTAGCTGAAATGTATGAGCATTTTTGCAATAAACTTGACGAAAAACTAAGTCTATAAAGTGAATTTGCCTCTCTGTATATTAGATACGCATTGTTTCACTTCCGGCGATCGAACAGTTACTTTTAAAATGGGATTCATCAAAAATGATGGATATTACCGTTAGGATCGATATTCACAGCCAATAAAACAACCAAATTTTAGTTTGTTTTTCATTATTTCATCAAACAAGTTCTGGAAACGAAAAAACCTATACTTTCTTTTTTATCACGCATGAAGTAATGATTTCTACTCAAAGAATGACTGTGATATATTGCTTGCACTAATAGACTGTAAACGGATACCAGTGTAAATTGGTTTTAAAAAATTACATTAAAAAGTTATTTATCAAATAAAATAATCGCATAAAAACCTTAACTCATCCGTAGTACTAATTTAAAACACTTATCTTACTCATCTAAGTTATCTATTCTGAATAATTGACTTTAAATTGTCAGTTTTGAGTCTAACATTAAAATGAAATGCCTGTAATGAGTAGGTTTGCTATTAATAATTTATTAAGTAATCTTAACGCAAATCAATTTTAACGTAATATAATTATAGGGTTATTATTACTTTACTTGACGAGAATATTTTTTACAAGTTGGTGCCAAATATATTAACTTTCAATTATTGCAATATCAATTTTAATGATTTATATTTTTTCTAAGATAGTATTTTGGGTCACATTGGCTCACTCCAAACAATTTTTACCCATGGCAAAGTTAGGCGATCAACGGTCTAACATTTAAAAATAATATATCATTATTTTTAAGTTAATAATTGTATTAATGAGTTCCTCAGATTAGATAAGATTGAAAAGAATTTTTTGTAGTTCCTCAGAACTTATGATTGTATTCATTTACAATAATTTTTTGCATTCAATTTTCCTTTATACAAACTCTTCCTAAAGTTATATTTTGTCTTCATTTTTATCAATATTTTACTTCCCCTTTGAAAACTGGTCGAAATGATGCGCTCTGTTAGACATGACTGATTCGCAACAAAGAATATTCAATTTAAAACTTTGAGACATCACTAACGAAATTTCAAAACTGTTAGACCAATACTGAGTGCTATCATAATCGACTTAGAATGACTTGTGATTCCCTCGTATGTGTTATTTTTGACGAATTTTCCAAATAGATCATCGATTTAATGGTAATTAGTGATAGTATGAAAGATATCATTTTAAATGTTTTGGATGTGAATCGATTATAACTTGTTCTAATGCGAATATGGATTGCATGTAATTAATGCATAGAATAATTTGTTGAAAAATATTGGAGCATCAAAATAGTGGGTAAGAAATTTTGCATAGATTTTAAGAGAAAACCTTAACTAAGTATGAATACAATGTTTCAAATCAAGTTTCTATTCATGGCAAAACTGTTGATTCATTCGTTTAAAGTACTTATATTGAGATATATGTAGGTTTTTGCAGTGCATAAGGGAAACATTAGATCGCGTAAATTCACCTTCAAATAAGTGAAAAATAAATTATATGCGTTTTAGAGTGGGCTAATATTTTTTTATAATAAGGGCATAAAAAGTCAGAAGCCTTTTAAGTTAGTGATGGTAACAGTAATAATTTATGCTTTGATTTTGCATTAAATCAGCACCTTGAATTGGCGCCTTTAATAAGGAAGGGTGTGTTGCAATGGTAGAAGTTCAGTTATTCAAACAAGACTTAAAAAACAGCTTTATTCAAATTTTCAATTGTTGATCGCTTTGCGAGTCCTTACGCAAGGACACTATAAGTGGCTTTTGTTATAAATACTTTCTAGTGAAAAACTGTTACGGTGTTCTACTAAATAAATAGCTACTAGTTTATATTTCTCTTATAATTTTGTTTGCGTTGCTCAATCAGTATATATATTTGTGTTTGTTTGCAACTTCATTTTCAATCAAATTCTAGACGAAATTACACGAATATATCTTTTCCGCCTTTTCAGTGACCCAATCCAAGTGAAAATCAATGCTTTCAATATGAGTTAATCGAAATTACAGATATTTCATAACTCTAATACCAATCCTCTAATGACATAACAATGATTTTGAAATGTTTTAAACTTCAATTCAATCTTTTTTCTTCTGAAACATAGGTAGAATTTGGTCAGGTTGCATTATATTTAAATTTGTTTCGATACAATGGATTTTATTCTAACAGTCATGAAAGATATGTTTATTTGATTCGAACTGATAATACGCAATCACTAAAATACAACACTTAAGTCTACTGTAAATTGCATATAAGCCCTGCAGTCACAAATTAATAATCTACCACATAGTTTTGAAATTTGAAAGTTTATTTTAAGAGTTTCCTAAAATGCAATATTGATTTTTATAAGTAAAAGGTAGTGATTTGCTAAAAAACATGATGAATAATCAATTGATTCGTCCTAACGTAAAAGTGTAGAAAAACTGAAATCAAAAGTGTTTGAAGTAATTATTTTGATCATTCGACTCCTTTTTCCATTTGAAATAGGAATTTAGGCTAAATGACTGATCGAAAAAATGGATTTAAAGGTTCGGCTAATAATTGAAAATATTGAGTAAACAATTGATATGATTGATTTTTTTAGGTGAAATTCACTTATTTTCTACTATCGATTTGTTCAATACTAGCGGAAGACATCGCCAATAAAAGTATTGAGAGATCACAAGCTGTAAGCACTTTATGCTAATATTGTAGTAAAATTTGAAAATTTTGAAAGTCACTCAGATTAGTTCACTACTCATTAATAATCTACTATAAAAAATGAAGTAAATGTTGAGAAAGTATCAGCTCAATTTACTGTTAATAAGCCAGCAGATAAGAAGCGAATACAAGATAAGTTAATATGATTTCTAAAAGAAATTCAATTTTTATGATTGTAGGACGAAAATGATTTTTCGAATGTGAGCTCAACTCGTAGGACTGGTTTGACTAACATGAGAACAGAAAAATCAGATATGAACTCCAAGATTAGTATAATTTCTCGTATCGCAAACAGTAATCTAACTGTAAGACCAAAATCACAACTAAATAATCAGAATCCGTCGTACAATGACTCTAAACATGATAGTAAAGTAGCTGAAACTCGTCGGCGAAGAGGAAGGAGATATCCTACGAATTTTGGAGACTCTGACATTTTTGAAGAGTTGGAAAATGACTTTAGTTTTGATGAGATGGGAAGCGATGTGAGAGGATATGATTCATATCATGGGAGTCCTAGCAATCATAAAAATAAGAGGAAGAAACGTCGTGGACCTCCAAGATATCCGCCTATAGATAGAGATACCTTATACGAAGTTGGATTACTTATATATCTTAGAGATTTTCATTTAGGAATGATTATATAAGTCATTTAGAGTTAGATCAACACTTTTGCAAATTAATCAAATTTTAGTTTTAGACAAAAACTCTATCAAAAGAGTTAATTTATATTTCAAATCAATTGAATATCAGCTTTATTCAATTAATGTTAGTTTTAACACTTTTTTCGTCTTTTAGGCTTTGTATTTTGTCAATAGGTACTAACAGTTAGCCCAACACTAAAAGTATTGATTACAGGAAGAAATTTTTTGAGTTTTTATTTGATCATTATAGTCAATGAGATTTTATAAAACACGCCGATTCTTTTGATATGAAACCATCCATGAATTGATAAGATAAATAATGATTGCATTCAATTTTGTTTTACGCTCTGATTCATAAATTCTAACGATAAGTTATAGCAGATTTTGGTGTTGGAGATCACTATTGAATCGATGATTTTTCTGAATAAGAAGGACAAATCGCTAATTATTTACTAACGAGGACAAATAAAGCTCTAATTGTAGCCTCGATCAGATTTTTTGTCGCTGTTATACACTTATATAATAGAAGAAAAACTCGATTCATTTCAAGTAAATAGTGTGAACTTTGTTAAACTTCTGTCTCTAATTCTTTCATTCCCATTATTAAGTTTATTAAATATAAAAGTATTCATAAGTTTACTATTCAAATGCAAATAATGTTGTATCGTATGTCGCGAATACTAAAATTGTATGCATTTTTGAATAACTGATTATATGAATTATATACTAAAATACTTGGGTTACAGTATGTATTTATAAAATATTATACTTTTTATAGTTTGATTGACTATTTTAGGTTTTATTCAGTCATCATTTTGAAAAATTGTAACACAGATCCTTATTACTATTAGATTTTAGTATAAATTCATTTAAAAAAACTAGACAAATTTCTCAAAAGTTGTATCTTTATTTATTAGCCTCAATGGATGAACTCATTTTAGAATAAATCAAATTCTTGAATAAAATAATTTTATATTTCAATGCACACCTTTTGAGTTAAGCTATATAAGAAATTATTATGTCTCACAACATTCCAATCAATTAAATTTGTCTAGCTTATTTCAATAATTAATTGAAAAATAAAATTTTTGAGTTTGCAAGATCCAGCTCCCATTTCTTTACGACAAGTTTAATAATGTTGTATCTCAATTATTCTAATAAGCTATTCAATCAAATAATAATAATTAATAATTTGAAGCCATTTCAATTGAAATACACAAATTTTCAGTACAATAACTTCAACTCACTATTAGTATAACTGTCTGGTAGTACAGTATAAGACATTACACTAAATAACAAGCATCTGGTTGAAGTTTATCAATGGAATAGATTATAAACTATAGAAAGTTTTTACTTCAAGCGGAAACAGCATAAGCATATTTTCCCAAATAAAAAATGGGTCAATATTTGATTTTAGCCTTTCTGAACTTCATACATAATCTTGTCCAGGCCTATGACCTATTTGTAGAAGGGATTAACTTTTAAGTTCACCCAAAGCTCTTTAATCGAACTCATTGATTCATATTTTGGTTTGGAAACTCTGGCGTCTGCAGCAATTCGGACCACACCGAACAACCCTTCTCGACACTAATAATTTGCACCTTACAAAGTATTATAGAAATCACATTAAAAATTATATAACATTCACAATCTAATACAAGTTATAGTTCATCCTCTCCACTCCTAGTAGACATTCTGCTCATCTTCACCTGAGATTAAATATCGTCGAATCGTATGGTTCTGTCGACTCTTGAATAAATTTTGAATATAATAAGTCGAACGACGCTTAAAAGCCTTAAACTCTAATCATATAATTTAAAAGTAAATCTGATAAAATAGAGCTTAGGGTTGAGGTTAATGGGCTGAAAAACTAAGTTATTGCTTCAATAACTGATCATAAAAATTTTTTTAATATTAGCCTGACACCTTCGCAATAGATAAATCAATTTTTCGTGATCAGACATTTTTTTAAACTTTGATAAGTACAATATTTCACCTTATAATACTTCGAGTGCATGGGTTGAATGAATTTAAAAGAAGAATTCATAATTGAAGACAATAAATCATAATGAATTCTGTCCCTGACCTCATGTAAAATGTATTTATTGCAGCACTCTTTATATTCTTGGAATCTTGGAACAAACCATATTCGCATCTCCTAATAGTACGAAAAGTCTGAACAAAAAAATAACATAATATAAGCTAAATATTTAAATGCACACCTAATTTGTCCCAAATTAATTTTATGCTAAAATGGGAGTACATCTCATGGATATTGAGTTAAACAAATACTATACCCATTAAACTGAAATGGGTATGAAAGCCATTAGACAAGACTCACTTTTTCTGTAATTATGAGTTTTGACGAATATGAAAAAATAGGATTCAAGAATGGGTGAAGGATTATAAGTGTGATAAGGATGTCATATTGTTTTTATTAGTAGGCAGTAAACTGTTCAGAAGTATGATTCTCCCAAACATTCCGTAATGGGCGCGGGTCTTATACATTCACAAGTATATAAACTCAGGTCCAAGTCATTTCAAAGACAGTGAAAGTCTTCTAATCTTCTCTCAGTTTCATAAATAATATTTTCTTCTCTAATTTTTATGCGCTAAGTTTTCCAAAATGTTCACCAAGTCAGCAATGCTTAAGTTTTTGTGTTTAGGTTTAAGTGTAATTATCACCAACTGCCAGGTCCCTATTCTTGTTGAATCTCGACCTCCGCCACCGACTATTCTAGCACTACCGCCAGCACTTCCACTTTATGGACCTCAAGTGCCATTCGTATCGGCATCTGTGAAATCTCCTCCAGTAGTAGTGGCACCCGCACCAACACCAGCGCCTGTACCAGTTTCTCCAGCGCCACTGCCACCCGTCACTCGTGCCAGAATAGGAGTAAAAACAATAATCCGAACTCCACCACCAGCACCGATACGACAACAACCTGTTCCGATCATTGAACAACACGAAATTGTAATAATTTATTGATAGTATTAAATGATAATTTCGAACGACTGGTAATATTTCGGTTTTATAGGTCGGTGTTCCTGAACCCTATAACTTCAACTTTGATGTAAAAGATGATACTGGAAACGGACAATTCCGTAGAGAAGAAGGCGATACTCAAGGAGTTGTACGCGGATCTTATGGATATACAGACGCTTATGGCTTGTACAGAGTTGTCGACTACGTCGCTGATAAGGATGGATTCAGAGGTTGTATCTGAAAAGGCTTTTAAATTTTCAGATTCGATTTATACTAAAAATATTTTGCCGAATTTTTTACTTATCACAAAAATTCGGAAAGTATTGTAAAACTTTCAAGATACCGAATAATCGCTTTGACACTAATGAATCTGATTTGTTTAGCGAGCATCCGAACCAACGAGCCCGGTTTGGTCGAACCTAATCCAGTGTCAGGTGTTGTTCCAAATCCCGCTCACATTACACTTGCAGCTGAAGAATCTCCCGCTAGAGTCAAGGATCTAATCAGACTTATTAAACCAGCGCCTTACGACGGCAGACTTAGAAGTGTTCGCGCGTCCACTAATGAAGTGAACAGCAAATTTGTTTCAAAGGATTAGCAACTTTTAACAATTGACTTTTTTAAAGCATGAATTTGTAAATTTTTTACATTTCTATTAACGCTTCATACAATTAGCAAATGCAAGATTAACATTAAGTAAATTATGTGTCTGTCAATGCTTTTTGTTGCTTAAAAGAAGAGCTATTTTTTGTTATAATTGCTTATAATTGCTTATCAAAATTGCTTATCGCTCACGTCGATCGTAAAATTATTAATTACTGAATACGCTTTAAATTTAAATCATGCTTTGATCAAAAATTTTAGGAATTTTTATGAAAAAACTTTGTAATAAATTTATAATAAATTAAAAGTTTGTCTTTCAATTTATCTTTGTGTTAAACTTATTTTCACTGATTTATTGATTGATTATCATTTGTGATCAAAGTGAAGAAATCTACGATCTATAATGACAAATAATTAGACAACTAATAGTTACTCTTAAGTACCGTCGACCGAAAAAAGCTATGCATTGATCTCGGATTAATCCCTGATGAGTTTGGATAAAATAACAGAGACGAAATACAAATTGAGATAATAATAATTTAGTCATTTCAAAACATGATTAGTTCTTAATTTAGTCATAGAAAGTCAATTCAAAAGAACACGTTTTTGAAGAGATGACAAACTTCTCATCAAAATGTGTTATTTTCAACTATTGAAAATATTTGAAAATTTGATCATTAACATAACTGACGATCTATGATTAAAAGTTCTAAATTGATTATTAAGAATTCATATGTTGGTTAACAGATGCAGGTAATACAGATTTTAATGAGTTGTCTCTCCTTAACTATCAACTCATATCTTTTTAGAATTGATAAATACACAACTTTTATCGGTTGGTGGTACACTGCTTCTCAAGAGTGTGAGTTTGCACTGAATAGTCAGTTCTGATAAGACTCAACATCTTTCTTAATCTTTCAATTGAACATTGAAAAACCAATTAGTCATTCAAACGACTTATAAGTGATGATCAAATTAGCTAAAAACAAAAGTCTGACATTCTCTTTTGAGTCGAAAATATATTTTTGTTTTAGTATTATCAATCAAATCATTTAAATCATGACTGGTTCACATCTAATCAAATATAAAAACTGCTAAATATTTTTACGCAAAATTTGTGCTGTTATTAAAACATTTTCATTGACAATATTATTAAAAACAGAAACATGTTTTCGATTCAACAAAAAACAACTCGCTTTGTATTTATTAGTGATTTTGAGTACGACATAAGTCACTTGGATTATTAAATAGTTATTCGAACATTTTCAATGTTCAATTGAAAGATTAAGAAAGATGTTGAGTCTTATCAGAACTGACTATTCAGTGCAAACTCACACTCTTGAGAAGTATTGTGGATAAAAGCGTTTGGAATATATGACGTCATACTTGAATCAATGAAAATTTGAGCAAATCTATTTTAATTTAAATAATTGAAGCATTCAATTTGTAATGATTGAAGCCTAAGCTAACGAGTTAAGTTTCATTAATCACTTAAGCCTAACGAACTTGACGAATAGCATAAGCTATCGATTTTTGCATTGCAATTTTAAGTCAAATTACTTCTCGAAAACCTTTATAAAAGTTACTGTTTCTCATCAGAGTAAAAATAATTGAATTATGCAAATTTGAACACTTTAAATGAACGGAATAAGTGATTCCTAATGGAATGCCTGCGTTTTGTGTTAATCTGGCTCTCAGTGTACCTGGCTTTAGTCGGTCCTGATATTTTAGTAATTCATTGCTTTCACTGTAGTACAAATGCATTTGTTCTTTGTAATAGACTGTTACGCATTGGGTTCTATAATAATTCTCAGATTCATTTAAACCTTTCAACTTTTTCAAAGGTTTGATGTTTTTGCAAAACTATAAATAAAGTTAAATTGGAATTTAACTAAACAAATAGTTTGATTAAAGATAGCTATTACCATGAGAATAATTGTTTATTTTGACATGTCTTAAGCAATTGAAAGACTCAAAATAGTAATTATTGATAACAGAAATTGACAAAATAAGTTTAAAAGAATTTGAAATACATTAAATAAGACAGAGAATCCTATTCATAGAAACTTTACACAAGTCTGATGTCTGTTTGTATAACTGTTAGTGCAAGCCTACGCAAACAGATGCCAAACAAAAGCTAATTAACGGTTAATGCATAAGATTTAGCATTCATTAAGCATTTAAATGATAGGAATGATTGCAAGATGAGACATGTTCTGAAATGCAGAAAAACTTCTTAAGAAGCAAAAGAAAACTGTAGTGAAATTGAATGCGCTCGCATCGTCAGTGCGCATGTGTTGTCAGTTATAATAGCATTAATGGGTGTGTGCTTTCTTATTATCAAAGCATAATAAAACATGATTTAAATTAAGTTATTTTCGTTAAATTAGTTCTTAAATTAATAACGCAAATGGCTTTTTACAGGATATTAATTGTATTGATAGTGTTTGTTGTGCTATGTTTTGGACAATTTCAATGGCAAACAAGAGATAGTTTTGATGAAATACGCAAACAATTAGATCTCGTAGTGGCCGATAAATGCAAAGTTGTTGACATTAACCAACTTTTTTTGCCGCAATCTTCTGTCACACATGTACCTGATCTCAAATGGTTGGGAATTGATCCCATATTCCCAAATAGAACTAATTTATTACATGTTCATAATATGGCATTAAGCCGTGCCTTCTTTTTAAGGTATTTGAACTCACTATTTTCACTCCATTTTTTACTATTTATCGACCACTTGTTGAATAGCTATCTCTTTCACTCATTATCTCACTTCATTTGTCATTAATTCTCAATTATTTTTAAGAGAAAAGATTTTCCTTTTAAAAGAGCTAATTATCAACATATTACAAAAATGTTATCAAAAGTTTTACGGCTAAAGAAAGTTTTAAAACACCTGTCAAGAAAGTCTCGAAAAGTTTAAAAAATATTCAAAACAATTCCGATTCTCAGGCATAAAAATAACATTAATTTGAATTTGAATTTTCAGTTATATATTACAAAAATCTCACGACGACTCGGAGCCCGGTTTTATGTATTATTTCCTGTCATCGATCGCAGACGTGGCCGCAAATAGATTTATAAACGCCAGTAGTATTTATTACGGACCGAATATGGCATTCACGCCATCATATAAGGGCTTCTTCAACAAAACAATGCCATTATTTGCTCCAAGAGCCTACAGAGCAGATGACTTCAACGATCCTTATCATCTTCAGGGGACTTCTACCCTCAATACTATCGAAGCCACTGATTTGGGAGCAATTGTTAACAATTCTTTTAGTGCTAATTACACTCATGAACAGTACAAGATTAATGAATGGTATCGTTCATGGCTTCCAGACTTGACCAAAAGACATGATTCGAAGACCACATATACTGTGCAAATAACGCATCTGAACGGTTCAAATGAGACATTTGTATGGCACGGACCACCCGCTGCTTCTGACATTCCCGGACCTGTCAAATGGTTTAGACCTTATTTTGACTGCGGTCGATCCAATAAATGGGTTTATGGTGCAACTGTTCCTATACCTGATATATACCCGAGACATACGGGTTGGCGACACATCGAAATACCAATGTATTAATGACTAACAAATTTTCGAGATTGAGTCAATTGAGTTATTAATGAAAAATTTGTTTATATATTTACTTAATTAGATACGTAGCGGTGGCTGTTATGGAAATAGATTTCGAAAGAATTGATATAAATCAGTGTCCTATCGGTGAAGGAAATCCACTGCCGAATTATTTTGCAGGCACTGCTAGATGTAAGAACACTACCACGGAATGTGAACCCATTCATGGATATGGGTTTAGAAGAGGGGGCTATCAATGCAGGTGTAAGCCTGGATTCCGTTTGCCAAAAGTTGTCAGAACTCCGTATCTTGGAGAACTGGTTGAAAGAGCAACACGAACGGAATACGATCGTGGTTTCAGTTGTGAGAAGATTGGATATATCGCTGTCAGAACCCAAAATGTTGTCCCAATTGAAGAATACGAAAGACAAAAAGCCATTGCACGAATGGAAACGTTGACAGGAATTCATGGAAACACTAACACTAGTTCTCGAATAGATCCAAACTGGATCACAGATTATATAAGAAAAGGAATAACTCCTCAAAACTGTCATGAAATCTCTAAAGTATTTCCTGATAAACTGACTCTTAGAGGAGATGTGGCGTATGGTAAAGAAGAACAGTTGGAAAATCAGGCACGAATGGCTCTACGATTAGCCAATTTTATTTCTGCTTTTCTACAAGTCGTTGATCCCAAAGAACAATTCGCCGAATTCCGTGTCCCCGATAAGGCTCTGACACAGGATCAGATTATCGGCGAAGCTCTCTCTACTGTTATCGGAGATCGGAGACTACAGGGATGTGGAGTTTATTTCGATCGCAACTCATTCATGCCTAATATCACACATTTTGCTCCCTATGCTTATAGACTTGAGCGCAATACCAGAAAATTCTTTGTTGACGACATGTCGAGATATGATCAAAGTTCCAAGAAATTCTATTTAAATCATGAATATTTTAAGCTTTTGAAAGGGCGCTGGGCTTCAAATACAGATGATTTAGAAACATATACTATGAAGATAAATGTTAGATATAATAGCACAGGTCTGTACGCCATTCGTTATGATCACTATCCGCTTCAATACAAAGCAGCACAACTTAAACACGGCTATTGGACATCACCCTATTTCGATTGCGGAGGATTCCATAATCAATGGCTTATTACATACGCGGCTCCTTTCTTCGGTTGGGATAAAATCAAATCGAGACTTGAGTTCAAAGGAGTTGTTGCTGTTAGTGTCAAATTAGAAGAACTTGATATAAGTCAATGTGGAGATGATTATCAAGTTCCCAATGCATTCAAAAATACGCACAGGTATTTTAGATGAAATACTAATATCAAAATCTAATTTTGACTCATTTGTCAGATGTGATCGTCTCTCATCGCGTTGTGTTCCAATTCTCGGCAGAAGATTTGAGGCCGGAGGCTACAAATGTGAATGTGAACAGGGATATGAATATCCATTCAACGATCCCATCACATATTTTGATGGGCAAATTCTTGAAGCAGTTGAGTGCTGTTTATTCGAAATTTTTATATGAAAACTGTTAGCAATTTATAAGTAAATTTTTCTGTGAAATTTACCTAGGAATATATTAATATGGTCCAAAACCGTCCGTCAAGATTTGATACACTAGCCTGTCGTGTGGCCGTCGGTTCGAGAGTCACTCAAGCCTGGAGTGGGTTAACGATATTGCTCATTGCAGTTCTTGTAACTGTACTTAATCTAAGTCCATGAAAAAGAGTATAGATCTATAGAAAGCTCTTGTTTTATAACGGTTTTTGAGGCGAATCTTATTTTTAGAATTGTTGCACATTTTATTCACTATTTTGTATTATATAGTTATACACTTAACACAAACATCCGATCTGTTTTTTTACCAATTTTTCTACTTTTGTTTAAATTGATTTGATTTGTGTGCAATTTTCAGTGCATTTTTCCACTACAATTCCAGTGTGTTGTTTGCAAAACTGTGTCTTAAAGCAACTTAAACTATGACTTGTGATTCAATTTAGTTCGACATCGAATCGAGTTTAAATTCATTTTATATGAATCTTCAGTTTCCAGCCATTGGTGTTTTACCACTCATTGACTAACAAATTTTTAATTTTTTGTTACGTATCGATGTTTGGCATCTATTTTAAAATGTAATTTATATAAACAGTTACTTATTTTTTCATGCATTTCTTATTGAGTTTTACATTATGTATAGATTAGTTGACAACGAAATAAAAGTTCATATCGTTGTTAATAAGTACTTCTCAACACTTCTGACAAAATCAATCCTAAAACTAAAATCTAAACAACAGAAACGTTTTCTAAGTCTTAGCTATGAAATGGAAAGTCTTAAAGAATTAGTTTCACAGAAAATATATGATAGAAAATATTGCAATAACAGACAAAATCTGAAACTTGCAAAATATTTGTGTGTAAGTAATTAGTGCCAACGAATAAAAGTTTCAAATAACATTCTTTTCAGAATAAACTCTTGTCAATAAGTTTGACTGTTAAATCAAGTCCTCAATATAGCAACGATAGCAGTATGTAGTTTTATTCAATTGGTTCTAGTACTAGAAATTAATAACGTCGCAATGAGATCGACTTTTCGTGACCACCCCTTCGCTTGTGTTAGAATATTGTTCGCGGATCCGTTACTCTACTCTTTTAGTAGGAAATACATTTTTCGACATTTTCTCTAATTTTCTCATCTTTCATCAAATTTTTATAGTTACTACTCAAGAAACGTAGCTTTCTCAATTCTATCTCCCCACCTAGTGTTGCACTTTAGATGCTTTGGATACCCTTTATACCTTTTTGCTTAATGTTATTAATGGAAAGCAAAGAAAAATCAAAAACCGGTTCAGATCTCTATTTTGTTATGATTTGCCACACTTTTCAAAATATTTGACTTGAATGTAACCCAAATAGAAGTACGCAAACAAATCGATCTGGCATTTAAATATTTTTCTAAAATTGTAGTCATTTAAATCAAATTAATTTAATTAATTATCAATAAATTCAACTTTAATTGAGTTGAATTGAAGACAAAAGTGCCAAAAATGTATTCGTGCAGTAACAGTGAGTGCGCTTTGAAAAAGTGGTCATCAAATCAATTAAAGTCTGATGAAACGCTACCATTCGTACCATTAAGACTTATGGTTTGCGCGCACTCCATATGCGAAATATGTTGTCTTCACGAATGCCAGCAAAACAAGACTTTCATTAAATGCTCGATTTGTGGATTCAATACAACTATCACTGAATCGGTTTCAAGAAATGTCGTTCAATACGAATCAGATATTAAGAAATGGTTGGATTCGAGTGGATCTGTTGGACAAGTCATACAAATGCAAATGAATTCGTTCCCATTGGATTTGCATTCGATCGCGAGTGCTGTTGATTCAGGTCTGCTGACGGCCACCAAAACTCCTGTTTCCATTGACTTAGATCTGGACGACGACACTCTGGTCACTGATTCATCAGCTCTTAATAGTAATAATAGTTGTTTGACCGAAGACGATATGACTGTAGCAGGCATTATATCGAAAGTACCGAAAACTGCGTCCAAAAATTTTCACGAAGTCATCAGTAAAAGTGTCAAAACATTCACTGATTTGTCGACAAATCACGCGTCAATTAAGAGAACTTCTGATGAAACTAAAGAGTTGTTTAAAAAGTTGAGAACAGTTTCTAAAGAGACGTTTCATAGATTGCACTCCATTTTGCAATTGAGAGAAAAAGAACTTTTAGATGAAATCGATAGCATTGAAGAAACGCGTTTACAAGAACTGAGAGTCTTTATGAATGAAATATTAAGTAAAAGGGCTGAACTAAAAGGAAAACTTTTGCATTGCAGTCAACTGCAAAGTGATAAAGACAAAAATATGCTTAAGAAGGCCATCGAACAGTTAGTCAAAGACTCAAATATTTTGCACTTAAATTCACCACAAAACGATTATAAACTAATATTCAATTCAACCATTGAAAACCAGCTCAAAGAATATGGGACTATTGAGCGAAATAGTGGTTCTGGCCACGAAGAAGTTAGTTCAAAAGAAGAAGCTCAAGACATAACTGATTTGGATAGAGATTTGCCAATAAGTGTTTCGAGCGATGAGGAAGACGTCGATTCTATGTCCACAGAAGGTTCAGAGCAAACGATGAGTCCAGTGATCGTAACTGTTTTGCAAGCCAAAAGCCCTCAAAGTTTTTATGTACAGAAAGTCATAGATAAGGAAAAATTTGAAATTCTCAAGTCAGAGATCAAACAAATATGTTCTTCTGCTTACTATCACGCGCCTGCTATTGGAACACTAGACATTGGAGAAAGAATTTTTGCTTATTCTTCAATTTTCGATTGTTGGTGTAGGGCCACTCTAATTCATCATAGACAAGTGGAAAATGAAGAAATCTCATTTCTAGCCGATGTCTTTCTCATTGATTATGGAACCGTTGAAACTGTTCACTGGTATAACGTCAGGGAAAAGAAATCTGAACTGTTTGACGACAAAGAGTGGCCGACGTATGCCTATAGATGTGCTCTTTATAATGTGAAACCGGCTCGAAGAGGAAGCTCTCGTGATTGGAGCAGTGAATCATTGGATTTATTTCAACGATATGTCAATAATAATCAGTTAGCTATGTTTGTGTTCGAAACTAAAGATGATATCATATTTGTAGATCTGATGCACTATGACGTGCCAGAAGTGACTTCTTATCCGAGACCATCAATTATTGAGATTCTAGTTCATAACGAATACGCATTCTTGAGCGGAGACATCGATTTTCCAAGTTTTACGCGTTATAAACCTCTTAAATATGCTGAACCAGAATTGCCCAAAAGATTGAAAACTGTCTCAGTGTTGGTTTCACACGTCGAAAGTCCAGATCTGTTTTACGTTCAGCTCCAAAGACAGCATAATATTTTACTTAAATTGATTGACGAATTGAATCAAATCTATAATGAAAGTAATGCTGGAATTTATACTTATTATTGTCCGAAAGTTAATACTCCTTGTGCTGCATTATTCGATGGCGACAATAGGTTTTATCGCGCTATCGTTTCTCAAAAAGGAAAATCCGCTAATGAAACAGTTGTGCAATTCGTAGATTTTGGAAATAAGCAAGTCGTTAAAAATAGTAATTTGCGACTTCTTAAGGACTCAATGATTCAAAAGCTTTCAATCCAAAGCATTGCCTGTTATTTGATTCATGTCGAGCCTTCCTATGGATTCAAATGGTCTCAAAATGTAAGTGTTTGACAAACTTCAATAATAAACTACTGCTAATAAATTGATGTTTCGAAAACTTGAACTATTAAATCAAATTGAATTTCAATCTATAATTTTATATTGCAGGCAACTGATTATTTCAAATTTTCGATATCTAATGATAGAGGACCACAAATACTAACGATGTGTGTCTATGAAGTAGATAAGCAACAGAAGTTAGGAGTTGTACTGAGGAGCTATGACGGCGATCAAGGTGTCAAAATTAATGAAACACTTGTTAAACATAAACATGCAGTCAGTCGAGGACCGCTCTCTTTGCCTGATGACGAAAGTGAAATAATGACCAGTTCCCAAGAATCTCTCAACTCAATCAGTAGTTTTAATAGTCCGAGAAGCAAAACGCAAACTACTATAACACTGCCGTTCAAAGTGTCTGCTTTTATAGTAGTGAAAGAAATGTTCGAAAGAAGTAAACTTGCAAAGGCTGATAAACGTTCTTCTCTTATAAAAGTTTCAATTTGTTCTGTAAGAGATCCTTCAAAATTTTACGTTCAAATCGATAAACCAGAAATTAAGAGCTATTTCCAACAAATGGAAAAATTATTGCATGAAGAGTATAGTTCCTCAAAACATCGTCATTTGGATGACACTAATTTCGTTGAAGAAGATCTTTGTGCCTTCAAGGTTGATGGCGATTGGAAAAGAGGTCAAGTAATACAAAGATTGAATAATACGGCCAGAAATGAAGCTCCAGAGGAACAAAAGTTCAAAGTTTTGGATATTGATTATGGTGTTGAGTATGAGTTGATAGTTTCTCAAATGCGTCGTTTGAGCGACCAGTTCACAAAAGATGGCTCATTTGCAGTCATGTGTCACTTAGCTTATCTTCAGCCGACTGGAGGATCCGATTGGGCTCACTCTGCTAAAGATGAGTTTAAACACGTGATAAAAAAATTCGAAAATAGTCTATACATATTAGTCAAAGAAACGGAAATAATAAAAGAACCGATTTCTGTGAGACTCTATGCAAAGGAGACCATAATTCCCGGTGCTTTCGAAAAGCAGAAAATAGTTTATCACAGTATGAGTCAAATTCTTACTGCCAAAGGTTTGGCCATTTGGGATAAGAACGAGTTATCTATTAGTGTCAGTGATTGGGAAGCAGATGACAATGAAATAAACGAAGAAACTCCACGAGAATTACGAACACAACTGCCATTCTCGTTATGTAACGGTAGTGACAGTGTTTTGGAAGGTCTTCAACAAAGGCATCAACAAACAAGCGATTCAAATCCACATTTGGGAAAATTTTTCAAATATTTAGATGAAGTCTATCCGGTGGAAGAGAGAGAATTCTATGGCATTCCCACCGATATTGATATGAGCAATGATTTTAATATTTCATTCCGTTATTGGAAGGAAAAAGTCGCTTTACAACCGTTGCAGTTGATTGAAAAGAATATTGAGGACACGATTAATAGTAAAGGAGAACTAGAACCGTTTGTTGGTCCTTATACTAAAGATAATGCATGTACTGCTTACTTTGAATATGACAAGTCTTGGAATCGGGCAGAAATCGTTGGCATCTCACGAAAGTCAAATGAAGATCACTCTCAACTGATCGTCAGATTTGTTGATTATGGAAATAAGGAATCGATTCTGGTCGATAAGTTGAGTTCTGAACTGTTTGGTATCGATGTCCCAAAATTGGCCTTAAAGTGTCAGATATGTGATATAAATCCTGTCGATAACGAGGCTATTGCTGCAATACGTAATATAATTTATTACAGTGTTATCGACAAGAAGTGTAAATTTTTTTGGCAAGTCAGTTATAATTCATTTACACTGTAATTATCTGTGATCTTAATTTTGTCAATTATTTTCTAGAATTATCCCGAGCTTCCAATGAAAGTGAGTCTTCAAATTCCCCATCAAAATGATTACGTGACCTTAAGATCTCTTCTGCTGGACCAAAATTTAATAACTGAAGAAATAATTGATATTGATAAAAGTCCTGTTCAAGAAGTTATTAGTTATCAAAGTTTACTAGAGGAGAGTTTTGGCTCATATCCTGTTAAGTTCGATAAATCAAAGTTCTATCAGGTCGTTATGTCGTTCCCATTGGTCAATAATTACGCCTTCTTTCAAGCGAATCAAACGAGACAACCGATTAATGAAGAAAATGCCATTAATGATGAACACGACAATTTCATTTGGATGTTGGAAGAAATGAGAAATAATATCGAAACCTATAGACTGTTGAGGAATTTTAGACGAGGTTTTATCGATGATTAAGGTTTTTGAAATATTTAACTAAAATGATTTGTTTTATTGATAGGTATGCCGTGTTTGGCACAATTCAGTGATGACTTCTGGTATAGAGGTTTAGTGATCAATGTAGACTTTGATAGTAAAACAGCTGAAATATTTTTCATTGATTACGGCAATACAGATAACGTTGCATTTAATAGGTTTGAAATTATTCTTATTGTTTCTTTAAATTGATTTTTGTTGACTTTAGTTATATTTCTATCATTAGAATTCGTGAAATTCCTGTAAGTCATATGCGAAAAGTTAAAGCACATGCATTTCTTTGCGAAATATACAACATAAGACCGCGTTCAAATAATAAGTGGTCAACACATCAAGATTTGATCGAAAGAATGATCGAACACTTATCTATTATAAGCAATGAGGGAAAACTGTTCGCAAAGTTTAAGGTATTCAACATTTTAAACAATTTTTTAAACCAATCATTTGTTTTCAAACACGACTAAAATTTTTATAGACTTGTGATTCGATTCCTTACAAAATCGATTTATACGTTGAAACTGACGAGAAGTCAAAACCAGGAAAACACGCATTTCAAGAATTTGTTGACAACGGTCTCTTGGAATTCATTGATCCGAGAGAGGTTTGGCGTAAACCAATCCAAATGAATCAAAGTTATAGAAGTCAATACATTAAAACTGAAAGAATGGACTAATCATGTTCTCAAATTGTTTTAAATACATTTAATCTGATTTTCGTTATCATTCTTGTTTAAAAATGAATCATTTTTCTATTATAAAATATAAAATTTAAATTTATTCTATTTGAAAATGAAATAATTTATGGAATAATTTTAATTTATAATAACACAGTCATCACATTCTTCATCCGTCGTATCATCATCCAATTCAATGATTACGTCATCGTGTACTGGATTTTCTGTGGGATTAGCACAAACAATAGGTTATGTTATGATTTATATGTGAAAATAAGTGTGTCAAGTCATACTCGAAACAATTTCATAACTTGCATCTGATTTGAAGTTCACTTCTTTTATAGTACTTTCAGTGTTTCTCAGAATTTCGCTGAAATATCTATAAATCAAACAGTTTATATGAGTCCGCTTTGATTAGTTTTTGGTTGAATTACCCATCGATCCTTAATAAGTCAAAAGAAGCCGGTGTTTGACATATCGGACAAAACCAGTCGTACTTCAAATCATTCATCTTGAAGAATGAGTAACCATCAAAACACTCAATATGTTTACAATTAATTGTTCGACACGGAGTTTCAATACGACGACAACTTAACTGTAAATGTATTAAAAGTTTTATCAAGTGCTCAAAAGCTCGAAAATAAAAAAAATTAAATAAATGACAAATACTTACGGGACAAACAAGTTTAGTTTTAGTGTTGATATCAGTTATTGTAATATTGGTAGCTGTTTCGTCGACAGACTGTTGGCGCTTAAGTATAACTGAAATCGACAATTGGAGAAAGAATTAATTTTTTGGCAAGAGTTCCACTAATCAATCAATTTATACTTAAAGACTTAGTGAAATCTGGAGGGAGATATTGCATATTATTTTTCTTTAAACTATTTAAAAATGACTCTGGAGTATAAAAAGTGACAATTGAAATTTGATAAGCACACGGAAGAATCCAAGTGAAGTTGGGCTTGTCCAACCAAAACTTTACTACATTTGACCCGAATCTACAAAACGAACTTATGTTGAACGGACCGCTCATGTCTTGAGACTTGAAAAACAATTGAACCATTTAAACATATTAGGCATTTCAATCCAAAACTTACCTCAGAGTATGAGAAAAGCTTTTTTCCGTTCACATCAATGCATAGGTGTTCGGGACAGCAGTCCTTTTGTTCTTTACTATTGACTTCAGTTATAAAACAGAATCGCAATTGGACTTGCAGTGAATTAATCCTAAGAATAGTGTTCAGTGAATCGATTCCATACCAATTAAGTGATGGAAGCTTCATGTCCAAGTCCGTTAAATAAAATTGACTCACAGTTCCGATATCAGAAAGATTTTCTAAAATTTAAACAAAATCTGATTTTTATAATTTGTTTTAAAAATCATTTTTTTTGTTTGACAAACCAATGATCTTGGTTTCTTGTATATTCAAAATTTGCTTAAATTTAGGCAAAGTTTTGAAACAATATTCATCATTGTATGTGATATCTCTGTCCTGAAAAGATTGAGGTAATAGAAGATTCTGTTGTTCTATCAATGACTCTATTGTTTGGGAAGAACTCCGGAATCCATTCGAGGTTGAATTTAAGGAATAATTCTGAGCAAAAAGCTTTGAATTGTTAAATGAGGAATTACAAAAATAATTGTTGATTGACAGGTTTAATGGTTGTTGTGAACGAATGTTATCGAAACTATTTTGTTGATTAGTGTTTACAAGTGGTATGAAAGATGTCGCATTTGCAGGTAACTGACTGCCGTTGTTCAGAACAGAAAATGCATTTCTTTGAGAACTATTAAAGTCTGTGAATTCACTGTTGGCATAATTTGTGTTGTAAGGACATCGTTGAAACCCATTAACTGATGAGAATGGATTGCTAACATCCACATTCTTTTGTATTGATTGCTGTGATTGTTGTGACCGGTTGATCCACGAAAGGATTGTATTATTTGAATTGTATTTCACTGATTCCTGACTATTATCATTAATCAATCCGCCTAAAGATTGATTCAAAGCTCGACTTAATATATCTTCACCCCTGTTAGAAGTGTGTACTTCTTCGGGATTCTGAAGACCTGAAATTCAGTTTGAAACAGTTATTTTCAATAATAATTTTGACAATAGGTATATCAAATGAATACCTTTTTTGGGTGATTTTCTGATTTTATCGTTGTTCTTATATACAGTTCTTATCTTTTTATTTAATTGAATGAAATCGATCTGACTCTCGTTTTCAATTAAATCAATGACTTTATCTTTAAGTTTCTGTTTATTTCCGTATTTTGATTGTTTGAAATGCTCCAAAACTTCTTCCAAATCATATTTATATAACTTTTCGACAATTTTCTAAATAAGAGATAAACAAATAAGTGATCAAATAGTTCGAATAGTTTCATTAAAAATATAAACTAAATAAATAAGATCATTGTTTAAGGCGTAAATATGAGTACCAAAAGTTTTTTCTTTTGTTTCTTCAATTTACTCATAATAAAATTGTGACAATCAGTTAAACATAATTTAATTGAATTAAAATGAAACCGATTTAAGTGAAGAACTCATTTGCATTGCATTTCAAAATATGACGTAATGATTAGCTTTTTGTCATAGAAAAACATATTCAGAATGCATTTCTTTTAACCCCCTAAAGATAACGTTCGAGATGTTTATGATATTCTAGGGTTTGACCAAGTTCTCATAAAACCCATTCATAAACACATGCAGTTAAATCGTTTATTCTAAGTGTGATGTATTGCACTACACACCAATTACGTTGTTACATTTCTTCACATCTCGAGACATTTCTTTTGAAGCACGTTCTATAAACTGGAGCTTTTATGTTATGACGTAATTGGTTTTGTTTATAAATAAAAGTTTTGATTGAAATGAAAATAAGGCAAACTTTCAAAGTTGAATAATTTTGATTAGCAGCAAAAGTGATTAAACTAATTTGTATTGAAAAATGTCTCAAATACTGGAATTCGAACGCGAAATGTTTTTAAGTGTTTTAAATGAAAACTCATTGAGTATTGCATCAAAAGGTATAGCAATTGATAGACTTTTACTTCAGTTAACAAGAACCTATTCAGAGAAAACACAACTAGTTTTTGTGATTGGGACTAATGTTGAAGAAGAGGAACATATCATAAATCAATTATCAGAAACGACAACAGAAGAACAGACACCAATCAATATAAAACCAAAACGCATAACATCTGAAAGTTTTGCTTCAAGCGAGAGAAAAAATGTTTACATGAACGGAGGTGTTATATTCATCACAACCAGAATACTAGTGGTCGATATGTTGACAGATAGAGTTCCCTTCAAATTAATTTCTGGTATTATTGTCTATAATGCCCACAGAATTCTTAACGATTGTCTTCAGTCGTTTATATTGAGACTGTATCGCATGAATAATAAGACTGGATTTGTGACAGCGCTCTCGCAGTCTAGCAACAGCTTTATTGGCAGTTTTGGCAAATTAGACAGAATTATGAGATATCTGTTCGTTACGAAACTATTTTTGTGGCCAAGATTTCATGCCACCATCACTTCGTCGCTCAGTTCAAGAACTCTTCCCAATGTAATCGAAATAAGACTATCGATGACTCCCTTGATGCGTAAAATTCAGTTCTCATTAATGGACTTAATTTCTCTCTGCATTAAAGAGTTGACTAATTCTAATAATGCTTTTCTTTATGATTGCGAAGAACTAAATATAATGAATGTCATTTCGCTGAATTTTGATAAGTTTGTTAAAACTCAATTCGATCCGATTTGGTACCAATTGAGCGCTAAATCGCGTAGAATTATAAACGATATTAAACTATTGAAGACATTACTGTTTCATTTGACACAATACGATAGTGTCATGTTTTATAGTGAAATCAAAGCCATTCGGCAGAATGTTGTCTTGAATTCAGATACTTCCGATTGGCTCTTTTGGGAGCCCTCGGAAACACTATTCACTGCTTCCAAACAAAGACTTTTCACTGATAAGAAGGGCAAAGAAGTGATTGATATTGAAATTAATCCCAAATGGAATGCTTTCAACGAAGTTATTACTGAAATTGATTCCGAAACTAAAGACATCTCACAAACGATTGATATCGTTGTAATTGTAGAAAATAGTAATACAGTAACGAAATTGGAGAAATTCCGTGATAAAGGAGTCGACGCTGTACTGAAAGAATTGCATCAAAAATGTGAACTTTTATTGAATGGACCTAATGCTGATAATCAGAAAAGTAAAAATAAAGTAGAGAAAAAAGTAGAAAGGGATGAGAATGTATTGACTTTAACACAAATGCTGAAGCGATACGACGACACCGAAGAAGAGTTTAAGAATCAGCATCGACTGGAATTTCATTACCATGATTGGCATCAAAAGGCATTCATCTCGAGAACATGCTCTCAGTTTTGAGACCTAAATATATAATACTCTATGAGCCAGATATGCAAAGTATTCGTCAAATAGAAATATATCAAGCTTTGTATTGTTCCCCTGAAAGCGTTAAAGTTTACTTTTTTATGTTCGATGGATCAGCTGAAGAACAACGATATCTTAAAAATTTACAGATTGAGAAGGAATCGTTCGAGAGTCTAATTAAAGAAAAGGCATCAATGGTTATACCATCAGATCGCGACGGAAAAAGTGAAAGTCATCCCGACTTGATTCGTAGTAACAACGAGGAAGTTATCATCACTTCACGCAAAGCAGGAGGACAGGTGGGCGATGGTCCACAACAGGCACCACAGCGAAGAATAATTATCGATATGCGAGAGTTTAGAAGTGATTTACCTAGTCTTATACACAAACGTGGAATCGATATCGAACCGATTACTTTAGAAATTGGAGACTATATTCTGACTCCTGATACATGCGTTGAGCGCAAGTCTGTTAGTGATTTAATTGGTTCGCTAAACAGTGGCCGACTTTATCATCAAACGCAAATTATGACCAGATATTATAAGAGACCACTTTTACTCATTGAATTCGATGATCAGAAATCGTTTAATTTTAAAGGAAGATATTGGGGAATAACAAGTACATCAATGACCCATAGTTCTTCTAGTCGTCCAAACGTATTGTCGCAATTAGTCGTACTTACCATTCAGTTCCCATTACTTCGCTTGGTTTGGTCTCCATCTCCTCATTTTAGTGCAGAAGTGTTCGAATACCTGAAAGAAGGCAAAGAAGAGCCCGAAACCAAACAAGTGTTGGCCTTATCCAACCAACAGTTGCCCTCTGAGTATATCACTGACAAATATGATATTGCAGCTAAAGAATTCTTACTTTGTTTGCCGGGGGTTGATCTAAATAATGTTTATTCTATAATGAATAAAGTGAAGTGTATCGCAGATTTAGTTGATGTGTGTCTCGAAGAGTTGACTGAAATTATGGGAAGCACTAAAAATGCGGAGTCACTTTATAATTGCTTGCATTTAAAGTCAGTTCATAATAGTGTTGAAGATAAAAATAAACTAAATAATGATAAGAAGAAAAAACGTTTTGCTAAAAAAGCTAAAGTTGATAAATAACAATTATATCCTCATAGATATTTCTGTTTAAAAATTAATTTAAAGTTTCATCTTGTTAAAAGTCGATCATTTTAAGAATAACATTAAAAATAAGTTGATTCACAAGTTTTATATACTTATTTTATTAGAACTTACAAAATCACTAAAATACTTTCAAATGAATTCTAATTTTTATGAACATTCAATTTTGTTATAAATTTTCCTAAGCTTGAACTTTTTGTGTAAACTTTAAATCTATACCTTTATATAAAGAGATTTTATTTGAAAATAATTCATACGAACTTCATTTTCACAGATATCATTGATTGATCTTATGATCGAAAAGACTGAAAACTACTGTTAAGTCTCAAATTTTGAAATGAGAACGTTGGTACAGATAAATATAAAGACTTCAAATTGATCTCTAGTAAAAGAACTAAATAGCATATAATCCTCATATCTGTGAAAATGTAACTTCTTATCAAACATAGATTTGAAAGATACGTTTGAATAATGTTCTTTGAATGATGTTTCGACTGAAAAGTAAGGTGAACTCAAATCACATCTTCAAAACGTTGTCTAAAATGTTTATTTGGGACTTGGCTTTTAGTCCAGTACTCTAAGCGATAAACAAAATATATTAGAACTGAGGGCTTGTAATTCGTACGTTCGTGTAGATAAAAAATGTCTACAAGTTACTTTCATTCGTTTTTAGCATAAAACAGTTGAAAATAAACTCATATTTGATAATGTTAGCAGATGATAGTTTTGGCGCTTGTCTGAATTTGAATGTACCTGTAAAGAGACTTGACTGCAACACGTTAGTAAATGTAAACATTACTGCAATATTTTCCTCATATTTTCAAATCAATTTGATTATTAGTTTTTTTGTGAAACAAATTAACTAATTGATTGTACTTAATATTAAATACAAACTCAGTTATAAATTGAAGCTAAAATCAATTATTTAACAATAGAATTAACAAATTACTATAAATTGAATTGAAATAAATGGCAGAAATAAAGAAAGAAATCGATATTTTGAGTGAAAGTTATAATAATTTTAATTTGTTTTTATTCGTGACTTTTTGCGGATTTTTCAATGCATTCATTCCCTTAATTGTGAAAATTGTAAGTTTTGATTAAGTATTAGATAATCATTTAATGTATTGATTAATTGAATAGTTATTGATTGTATTGATTGGCGAAACACAAATGGAGACATCACTGAGAAGACAAGTCTGTGATCTTAAGGCAGAATTAGGAGCTATTAATATGTGTAACGAATTCGCTAAATATGCAAAGATTCAGAGAAAATTAAACAAAGCAACCGATCAACTTAAAAATCAAAGTAATTCTTCTATTCGTCAAACCGTTCGTCAGATTATATTTTAGTTTATTTCACGTTTATTTTTGTAGTTTTTCCTATTCTTCAATTAACTATTTTTTAATCTTATTTGATATATTTCATTTTTTAATCTATTTTTAAAAAAGCACTCTTAAGCCATGACTTAATTATAATTTAATCGATAAGTGTTAAAATCAAGCAATCAATTGAAAATTAATTTAAACCATAACTTTTCCCCAGATGATTTAATGTTTAATTTGAAATAATTAAATAATATAAATAAATGTCTAATTATTTGCATAACTATTTTTACAGATAATATGCAGACAATATTCCGAATAAAAGCCAGAATATTCTTGTACATAATTCTCTACACAATATCGGTATGTTCTACAAGTAGTGCAGAACTAATAAAAGTCAATGTAATTTGAACTTTATTTTATTTATTAGGCTATTGCGACGGTTTATCTGTTGTGGAATTATCGTTACGAAGTCCTCCTTCGAATACCCGACAATTTATTCTATCCGTTCGGGTTCGTGTTAGCGTTTCCCACAGGCGTTGGCGGTAATAATAATAAAAAAATAAATAGAAAACTGTAGATTGTTTGCAGTTTAAATGAATTTATAGCCTTTGGCTAGTCTATAGTTGTGATTTGTCCAAATCTTAAGTTCTGTTCAACTTTTCCAAAGGTGCTGTTAGTATCACTCCCTGGACAGCGATTACTACTTTTATTGGAAGAAAAATTGTGAGGTTTATATCGTTATAATTAATAGTGTGAGTCACGAGCTTTTTGTTTTTCTTGCTGCTTATCTTAAGATCTATTTTGTTGTTTTGTATGCTAAGTTTGTATTACAAACTATATACTATTTTATATCACCTAATCTCAAATTCAAACGTTAATTGAGGTGAAAAAACAAAAGAAAATATTCTTTATATAACTTGCCACCGCAACCAATATTCAAATGGGTGTTTCGCTTCTTATTATGTAATTACCAGAGGCTTTCACACTATTATTCATTTTACATATCAGTTATGAAAGCGAATCGAGTCTTTGGGCATACTTTGAATGAGAATGAAATCTCGAATGAATTATTACTTTGCTCAAAGTAGTTTTTCATTCATAATCAATATTAAATATCATGTTTTTTGTAACTCTTCAATATTTAATGTTTGATTATTTCAATCAAATTTGATTTTTAAATAGTTTATATAATTGAATGAAATGAAAGAACTAATAAACTCTTTTCAATAAAGCTTATTCAAATTGTCATTCAATTAGTGAGTTAGAGCCAATTTCAGTCTAAAATGATCTGAAAAGGACTATTTTGTTGCGACTGAAGATCTTATAGAATACCATTAGAACTAAGGTGTGTGTCGTTATTAGCTGTTTCTAATTATTAATGCAATACATAATCTTCTCATCATTATATTTCTAGTGCGATAATTCTATCGCGTCTCTCACTATCTCATACTCTCTCACGTCTCTCTCCACACCTCCTCTTTTCTCAAATTTAAGCTGTTATAAGGCTTGAGTTTTTAAAGCTATAAAATAAACCTGTATTTTGATAGTGTGTTGGGTCGGGTGTCCGATTCGAATGGGATTTAACATTGAAAGCATGGCTCAAAATTTGACTCCTAGTTGCGCTCAAATAAAACATTTTTACTGTCACAAGTGTTTAAAGCTCACATGTATGTTTCATTCTCAACTATTATTTCATTTTGATTCAAGTAATAACGTTATTTAATTATTATAAATTATTAGTAATTATTGTAAATGAGAGACAAATAAAGTTATTTTTTCCAAATAAGTTTTCTCCCATTACTTTGACTGTAATTTTTAAGCTTATCTGATGTTTGGTCCAAACTATTAGAGTTTTGGTTTGCAAAAAAATAGCTGACTAGTATGATTAAAGTAAATTTTGATTAATCGAAGGACTTGGTTGTCTCATGAATCAAAATTAGAACTTGAGACGCAATTCGGACCCTATGTTAAACTTAATACTGTTGCGGAAAATTGCGGTTTTGAAAGCTTTACGCAGGTCTAGTTTCTTCTGTTATACCAAAACTTGTTGGCCACTACTTGACTACTTTTTCTTGAACTAATAGTAGTGGTGAAATTTAATCGTTACCAGAGAAGAAGAGCGAGCATATGGTCAGAGTGGCGGTATATAATATTAGTTTGAGTGCACTCCTCCTGCGAGTCCCCATCTCTTTACCTATAATTATGATTGTGTTTTGAGCCTTGAGTTTTGGCGTTCCTCCTACTAGACTGAGTCTACACCACTTTTCAGTGGATCAGGACCTGAAACTATCGTTTAGCTGTAATAAGTTATTTGATGCCTAGAAAAAAAAACTAAAGTAACATTTCGTCATATGTCGAGTTTCTAATGAGAAGGCAGTTGTTATTTCAATACTTATTATTATGATTATTATTGACTTGATTTCAGTTTTGAAATGAGAGAAAGAAAGCGTCAGAGAAAATAAGAGATGCGCAAAATCACTCTTTCAATGATGTGTTATTCTATGCAGTGATGGATATTATAGTCTACTATCAGGAAGTCGTCGGTATAATACTATGTTAGATGCGATCCGCGCACCACAAACTCCTTATTCTGATCAAACTGAACGAGAACTAACTTTTTGGTTCAGAGTTTTAATGCCTGTGTAGACCAACGTGTAATGTGATATTGCTTGATACTTCATCGGTTCGCTTTACATCCAATCTTGTGCTCCAACTACTCAGCAGTGAATCCATATCCGAATCATATTTTGCAAGTTTTCACTTAATAAGTTATACAACATATTAGTTGCGAGTCCTTTATTAGATCATTTTTCGGTAATAGTCATGCAGATGATGATCAGTCAAATAGAAAAGTGAACGCACAGGCGCTTGACTTTGCCTTTACGTCAGTCTCGTTTATCAGGATTTTTAATGTTCAGAATATGAATGGTGTTCTGCCTAAGGAGTTGATACGATTCTGTCAAACTAACACTAAAAAGCGTTTCAAGCATTCTAAGCTTAAAGATAGGTCTGATTGTGTGAAACAGGAGTCAACTGACGACTTTAAGGTATGATTTCATTTGTCTAATTACACGATGCAGTCACTTATTTGATTTTCAGTGTGAGTCACTTACTTTTTGAAAAGTTAGTAAAGCATTTTCAATCCGATCGATTGTTTTCAATGCTTTTAACTTTAGTTTTCTTCTGTGATATAATTCATAAATTATATCCGTTAAACTGATATTAGTTATTAAAAGCATAATTTATATTATCAGTTGTATCAATAATATTTATGAAATATAATCTTTCTGAGCTTAACTTTGTTTTTATCATCAAATTTTGGTTATATTTTTCAAACTTTTAAGCAAACTTACTATTAACATATTTTTGCAAAACTATACTTCTGTTTATTAGTCGTTTGAGATATTGAATTACAAGTACGAGCAATTTTTTATTATCTATTCCAGTATTTTTTTTCCTAATTTAAAGGTTAGGGTGGAGTAAATGCAAATCTATTACTTTTCGATCAATATTTGATACTATTAGTAAAAAATTGTTTGATTCAACAAAGATTAGAAACTAGAGAAAAGCCAACAAATACTTTATCTGTGAGTGCAGGAATAGATGAGAATTTCATTAAAATGGAAACTATTTGAGTGTTATATCAATTTTGGTCTGAAGCTGTCTTTTACAGCACTTTCCTACGCAATATTTGTGCCGAATCCACAGTTTTGAGGATTATCTTTGTTTATAAGTCTCTAATGACACTGATTCCGTAAACTATTTATTAATTGGCATTCTGACAATTCAGTTGAAAAATAAAAGATGACACTTAAGAACTGCTTCTCTGATTACAATCTAAACCTCAATTATGAATAGATTGAAATGTGGATTGACTCGCTGTAAGTCTCGTTGTATTCCGTCTGTTCAATGTTATTGTTTGTATTTGCAAAAGTGGTCGAAACTGAATTTGGTAACTGAGAATCATGAATAAAGTCGGATTCAGTGTTTTGATAAATGTTGATCGACTGACTTAATTTACTGAACAAAAATAACATTAAGGTTAATATTTGTTTTTCTGCTCATCACTTAAGGGCACTCCTGATGGGAGAATATCTTTTCAAATGGTTAGAGTAAATAATATTAAAATAGGAGTAGAACTGAATCAGTGCAGTTGTGGATGACTATTATTAATCTTTTAAATTGAAATGATTTGTATGATCGGTTTGAGCCTTTGGCTATATTAGTTGCAAAATAAAATGATGGACGAGAGGGAAAGATAGTAGAAGATGAGAGGCGCTCAGAACAAAACTGTAGTTGGATTGAGTGTTGAGCTACTAAAATATTTAGTTACATATATATTCGTGTTTATTTGAAAGCCTTCTGAAATATGATCAGATTGTATGTAAAGGCAGAGCAGAGTATCGGTCAAAACCTAACATAACTTTTACTTTTTAGGAGTTTGCGATTGTGTATTTGAGTCTGTAGTTGAGTCCCAGTTTCCAATATCACTGGTGCCAACTAATGAGACATGAGGATATAAGATCCGCAAATATAGAGTTACACAGTTTTGGCTGGAAACAAAATATGGAATGATATGTGTCTCTCTTATGCAATGAGAGACACAGCTGGGAATAGAAACCATATATTAAGAAATGTATATTTGCTTTTGTTGGATCAAAAGGCTTTAAGTTACCTCCGAAGAGTTGCAGTATTTTTATTAATGAATTTTGTTTCTCTTAGCATCTCTTTTGATAAATTTGTTGAGCATTTCATTTTGATGGCATTGTTTCCATAAATTCGAGTCATATGAATACTATTTGTGACATAAGATCGTGGGATATACAAGTACTCGAGTTTTCTATTTCATAAATTGGCTAAAATGCATACACAGCTATCAAATTCTCTTTTATCCTCGGCAGATATCTACGTACTAATATGAAAGCATTTTGTCATTTAGTTTCATTTGGCACAAGTCATTCGATACGATTCATTTTTATAATCAGAGCAATAGCTGAAGAGTTGTGTTGAGATGTGCTGATCTGCGTATTTAGAAACACAAAACTATATATAGAGGGATCGCTTCAACTCGAAAAAGTTTAGAATTTCTTTGAGATTGGCGTCAAAAGCTGCGTTTGTGTACATCTGTCCATTAAAACGTAATGCAAAACTAGAGTAACTTAAGATCATAGGATCGTATGTCTTCAGTGGTTTTTGGTTTTATACCATTGCCATATTGGGATTTTTAGATGTTTGGCAAAAGTGTGATACCCGATATCTATGGTGCATATAATATGGCTTCTATCAAATTAAAGTGGACAGCTTTCCTTATCATTAATTGAACATTTCTGAGCTGAAGAAACTCGATACTGAATCCAATATGAAAATATTCATTCTACTTGTTTATAATATGCCATTTTAGCTCCAAATTGCTTAATTCCTAAACTTTGCATAACTTATTGTAATTAGTCTTTATAGACCATTATTTGGCCAGGCTTGGGTCTGATCAAGTTGATTTTAGAAATTATTTATTACTAGAATTATCATTTATATGACTGCAAATATGATTGGATCGTTAAGTTTGTAAGAGACTAATCACTATTATTACAATATGTTCCATGAAGTTCTGTTCACTGTAGCCTTTCATTGACTTTCATTGAAAGTCTCGCATACATTAAGCTTATAGTCCAAGTATTAGGCTTTTGAGAAAAAGTCAAATGAAAATATAATAGAATAAAAGTTGAATTGAGCCTTATTTTTGTATGCATTAAGCATTAAATAAAAAAGTAGTTTCTTTCGTGTATTGTATGGTTCGAATAATAGATGTGTGTCTGTATGTGTTAGCCCTAAACTAGTGTTCAAAAGCATACACACTGAAAGACAGTCTCATTGAGAGGCGGGTCTCCTTTTATTCTGGCAAGAACTCAAATACATGGCATCAAATTCCTCCTCCCCTTCATCTGTTCGTGTTTTTCTTCAGTTTCTAATGCCATCTGAACTGAATATGATAGTGGAATAAAGTGTAAGTTTGCGTTTTTTTCTAATTCTTTAGAGAAATAAACGTTTTTTGTTTAGGTTTTATTTTTGAGTTGTAGTTTGGGTGCAATATTCATATTCACGATATTTATACATTAAAGCACAAGATGGTATGTAAGAAAGCATAATACTGTCTAAAAAAAGCTTGAACAGCATTAAGTAAGCATTACTCTAATTTTCTCTCTATTTTTTCTTCACACATCAAAGTTCTCCCAAGTCTTACCAGTTTTATTAGAATAGAAAACTTCTTTTGTATGAAACCATCAGCTTATTATTGATGTATAAATAAAGAGTACATCACATCGCGTATAATGTCTTGTGGCATGGATTGCCTAAGCTATTCAGTTCGCGGGTCATAAGCTTCAGAGCATTTATTATATTTGGTATTGAGTTGTTCGCGGACCACATGCCATCGTAAGCTAAAGTGGAGATGAAGCGCTCCCAAACTAGGTTTTGCGGATCAAAAGTAGATCTCGATTCTTTTTTCTTAATCTCCGAGTAGAATTCGTATGATCCACAGTAGAATTTTTATCTTTGATCGGTACGACCCATTGTCTAATTATAAAAAAATTTGCTACACAAATCAGTGTCCGATATCTAATGTGATTTGACTGAAAATATTACTATTGTAATAGTGATCCGCGTGCTGAGAAAGCGAGGAAAACACTAATGTAGAAAACATGCTATATGTTTAGGTCAATAATTTGTTTTATGGGCCGCAAATTGGACAAGAATGAAGCGAACGGCACATTGATTCGTTGATGATGTGTTTTAGCACTTTTTATGATGAATGACCGCAGCACACGCTCTTTGGGCGCCATAACCTCCGCTCTCCCCTCATAACTCCTCTACAAAAGAACAACTTATATAATGTATTGAATTGTGGCACTATTATGAGTTACTCCTTCCCTCAATTATGTTTAATAAGCGAATACACTGTAAAGTACGAATTCAACTTTAAGAGTCAACAATTCAATTTATTCAACATTTTAAGCACTTTTATACGAAAAGGTGCCGTTATTTTGCACTTATATTAACAATAGTTCGGTTGACAACTCTAATTAAGTTTATTGGCAAAGTAATGAAAACTTGATTCATATCTGATTTAGATGCAACACAAATTGTTTATGAACCGTCTATCCCAAATAAGCATTGAATTGCTTTGAAAATAAGAAAAGCTATTGACTGATTGAGGTTTGAATAGAGTGAAAATCTGAAAATAAATGTATATTAGATGAATGCGCTCTCACTATAAGATAAGGGGAGTTTCGCTCATTCCATGTATGAATTGTGCAAATCATTTGTTATGATTACTGTAAATGCGTGAAGGATTTTGATCAATGACACTAATGGATTAGGAAAAATACTTTTCTATTTCTTTTTTGTACACACTATGTTGCATTGCAAACTCTTATTTGCAGAACTCCTTCCATCCTCTTGTTGTTGATGAACATGTATTTTCCGTTTTATACAATTTACAGCGAGTAATAACTTAAGAAAAACAGATTAACAATATTTCAAAAATACTCTAACGATATATTTCTTTAAAGAAAAGTTCAATTTATTCCATATATTGAGCCGCGAAACAACTTTTCTTACAATTAATTGTGTCATAAGTGCAGAACTGCGTTCAACTATTAATACTTTGACGCAGTTTTCTATTTCTTATATTAATGTATTTTCGATGACATGTTTTATGAGCCTGAGATTTATGAATAAATAATTCAATATTGATTAGGATTACGCCGAAACAACTATGAATGAATTGCTCGGTTGGTATGGATATGAAAAACTCGACACTCGCGATACACAGGGTCTTAACTTACAACATTTCACATCCAATACTGATCCGCAATCATCGATCACCACGTCTTCTTCATCAACAGCACATCCAAGTCGTGGTTCCTCGACTTCGAGCAAATCAAAAGAAGTAACAATAAATACTGACGAAAGTCATTCCGCATTATCGCCTACTAGTGGATCAGACGGTGGAGGAGTTGGTGGTGATAGCAGTGGTGTTTGTCGTTTTGGCTCATCTCCGCTAAGAACAGAAACCAATACTGAAAATGGGAACGAAAACAAAGATTCGGGAGAGGGTGAGAGCAATTGTTGGAAACACGCAAACAATAGACACAAATAATGCGTGCATTTAAGGGTGTGGAACATAAGCATTACATATAGTGTTTAAGGCAAAGAAGAGTGCATAAGAATAATCGTCAAGTTATAGGCGCATCATTTCCTTGTATTGTCAAAAGAAAAAAAAGTTTTCTCCGAGCGCTAAAAGAGGCGTTTCTGATTCTTAGGGCTCGTTTGATCACGAATTTTCAGAGTAGTATCCCTTGAATTATATTTCGCTCGCCTTTTTCTTGCATCACTTTTCAGACATAAACCTCCGCCTGTTATAAATCGTCGCCCAAAATCTTGTGATGGGTGGAGAGATTTGCAGCGATGGAGCGCTACTTTATAATTACCTTAATTATTGAGTGGCGTTCATCGCAACTCATTGGAATCGGTTTGAATTACAAGTTTGAAACTTGAATCTAGGGCTCAATAACCAAATTCTAGGAGATTTTGATAATAAGTCAGGATGTGATACTAAACCTCACATTTTCTCAAACTTACTATTCAACAAAGTTTCAAAAACCAATTGATAAATGAATAGTATTCTAACGAAAGCATGAATTTGAGAGGCTGTGCAAATTTTAGATCTTTTCTGAATAATAAGCTTCAGAAAATTAAATGCTCGCTTACTATCAGAATCTGCTAGAATTTGATTATTGAGCCCTTGATTTAACCTTCTAACTTGTAATTAAATTTGCACAACCTCCCAAATTCACGCTTTCGTTAGAATACTATTCATTTATCTATTGGTTTTCCACAAAATATTATTCAAGAAGTATAACTTTTATCTATGTTTAGCTCTCTAAATTGAAAAATGCTTGTTGCATTATTTCAATATTAGATGAAAGCTCTTCAATACTTACCAAACATTTTCCGAGAAAGAATAATGTTTTAATTTTAACTTTTATGATAGTTCATTACAAATATTCAAACTGTTCATATCGAAACTGTTCTATATTTTGAAAGATATACTTTTTGTTTGTTTAGAATATGAAAACATTAATGCATTATTAAAATATTCTACTGGCATAAAATTTCTACACCATTTGAGCCCACATGAAGTGTTAGACTGATTTCTAATTACTTTCAATTTGAACTCATTAGAGAGAGCTTTCATTTTTATACAACTGTAAGATCTTATTCATGATTTCAATGTAAATTATGTTTCATATACTTATCAAATTTTTATGAATGTAATTCTAGTTCAGAGTTAGGAGTATTCCAAAAAACAATTCACACGCCTTCAAATTCAGGTATTATTTGCTGAAAGCCTATGAATAAATAGCTTTTATTTGGCTCTACGATTCTTTAATGATACCTACATTTTCAGAGTTGAGTCATTCATAGTTATGATTGAATTCGATATAACACGAGATTCTTTTGTCTTAATAACTTATCGTGACTTTCAATCTGTAGCTTCATCTAAATGGTAGACTATTTACATGAAATCCACATGATTGCGAAATCTCTAACACAAACTTTTTGTACTGCTTTACACGCTAATTATATCGGATCCAAAACTTGTAGAATCTTTAATCAACTTTCGATTTGACTGATTTTTGAGACCTTAATGAGGTTATTGCCAATTTTTTGTCAAGCCATTGATAGCAAAAAGTAAAGCATATGAAGAAATGTTCATTTAATCTTCTGATAGTCTCAATTCGTTTTAAAGATAGACAGTTGTGATAGTTTTGGTGCGACTCATGCTAATCAAACAATCATAAGAGCTTACGAGAGGACACAAAAAGCCTAAAAGGTGTCGACTTTATATTTTTTGACGGGCGTTTTAAGAGAAATATAATTCGCCCCACAATTATCGTAGTTCTCATTTTCCTTTCACATGATAAGGTTCATTCAATTTTAAATTCTCTGATAGTTCACATGAAAAATTCACGTAATCTTTTGTAGTATTTTCAGCTTTTATTTGTTTCTTAAAACTAATAGTCTTAAAGATCCACTAAATTGTGGTTTTTGCGTATTTTTCAAACTAATAGTTTTTTACACTTTTGCGCTTTATGGGTAAAAAATTATTTATAACTTCAAACATCTTTTGCCGAAACGTATTTCCTGATGTAAAAAATGCGTTAACATATTATTTATGTTTGCAGATAACCAGAATATTCCTCCGGGTTGTATAGTTTGCGCCTGGTGTGCGAAAGTTGGCATGAAATTATTTACTTTACGCACAGCTAATGGTTGTAAAGCTTTTTGTAGGTATGAAAATTATGACATCAAGTATCTTATTAGAATTAAACTTGATAAGATGCAAGAAAACTATTCGCTTTTCTTAACTATTACAGCGAATTGTGTTTTACTCAATGCAGACGCGCGTCTTTTAAGAAAAATAAGATCTGCGACTGGTGTAAGCATGTCAGGCAAGTCTTTTTCATTGATTAATTCGCTCAAAAACTTGAATAATAACAGTTTTTTGATAATTTAGACATACAGTTAATTACGTGGACTTTCAAGACGGAGAACAACAGTTGCAGTTTTGTAGCAATAAATGTCTTAATCAATATAAAATGAACATCTTCTGCAGTGAAACGAAGGCACATCTCCACTTGAATCCAAGTTCGAAGGAGTCATCAAACGTGACCACTTCTAAAGGAACGAATTTAATTACACCTGATTTGTGGCTCAAAGACTTTAAGAATGGAGAAAATGAGAGCTCGTCTCTTAATAGCTATAAGGATAGTTCTGATGAGAATTCTGATGTTGACTTTGAAGATTTAGAGACAATAGTTCCCCATTCGCTCAAAAGGAAGTTTTTCGAATTTTCTAAAGAACAAAATGATAAAAACACAGTTAAAGAATCAACAGTCATCAAAGATAACTCAAAGGAAAAGACGATTAAAGAATCAAAGCGGCAGAAACACTCAAGTAGTAAATCATCGCATAACAGCCGACACTCAAGTACTAAACACTCAAATTCTACAAATTCTGGTCAAACTGATTGGTCTTCACGCGAAACTAAAGAAAAGACACCAAATTTTCACTCACCTCCCTATAGAGCGAACGCACGACACTCACCAACTCCTCCATCTGTTTCATCAATAAGAGGCTCATTAGTGGCGCCAAACCATAACATTCCACTGCTGAACAGCACATCTCCTGTTTCTTCAGGATTAAGATCTGGTGCACCACTCAATGGTTTGGCGCCGAATGGTCCGCAATCTGGACAACTATTTCCTCGATTGCCAAGCAGTATAGGCAGAGCCGACCATCACATTCGACCTACACTGTTGCCTTCCTCAGCATTTCCAAGAGCTCCTCCAATGCATAATTTCTTAGGACCGGCACATATGGAAATGCTGATGAGGATGCAATCAGGTTTGGCTGGATTACGTCATCCACTGCCGTATCCTTCACACGCACCCACTGGTCATCCATTTGCAGGTTTGCCACAGAATAACATACACGTGAATGGATCGCATCAAACGAGTGGGCCTTCAATAATACCTCCTTCGCTACCATCTGGTGCAATGCCTACACAATTGTTCCTGAGTTCTTCGTTACTTCCTCCGATGACTGTTATGGTTCCGTATCCGATACCTGTTCCACTACCGATACCGATACCAATACCTCTCGTGTTTCCTGTTTCTAAGAATTGTGTGCCCGAAACTAACCGCGAAACTAATGATAAAATAATTGTGAATAATAGTAATAGTAAGAATGATGTGACTACTACTTCAAAAAGTAATGGTAGCGTTCTGACCAGTATGACTAATACGTGTTCCAGTAGTGGAACTGCCAGTAAAGTCGAATCTGTTATTACTAAACTTGTTGAACGAAAGATAAAAGCAGCCAATAACACGATAATTCATCAAAATGTTGGTCATATTGTTTATGATAATTCAAATAATGACAGTTTAGATTTGAGCCGTAAAAATGATGAGAACAGTAACGATAAGGAGTCAGTGAGTGATAACAGTCTGGAATCATATCCTCAAAATTTAGTGGTTTCTCCTAATAAACGATGCGCTCGACTTTCCATTACTCCTCCGGTTAATAGTGGATATCGTGTACAATGAAATGTCGAATACTTCTCAACCAATACATTCAATCTTAATATATTTATTTATTAGAAAATTAACACGAATTAAGTTAGAACATCAGGTGTAATAATAAGTCAATTATTTCTAACTATAGTACTGAATTCATTTTTAAAGTTTCATTTTAATGTATCGTATGATTCATGTAAATAAACTGATTAATTCGATCGTAAAGTAATCGTTATTTACAGGCTCTAATGCGATTGCATTATATCATTACATAAAATCGATTTTGCCTATCATACAATTTTTCATATAAACAGATCATTTCTTTTAAATGATTTTAGTCATTAATAAGATGTCAAATTTAGACTACAATTCAGCTTAAATTAATAGATAAGATTCAATTGTTGGCTCGATTTTTCAGTTTTCTTACATAAATTAGTTGCCGATCATTGAATGTCATTTAGAATTGATAATTCAAAAAAGTGATCGCATGTAAAATAAATCTCTAAACTCGTTTGCTATCACAAAAATCAATAGTTAATAAGTGTTCAAATACATTGAATATCTTAGAAATCTAGACTTATTTGCATGCCATGGCCATAAAAATATCCGAATCATCGAATCTTGAGTTAGTAGGAAAACTAACTTTCTGCTTTCTTATTATTTGCATACTTTTCAAAATATTAAAAAGCATTTATGCATCTATTTTGCCAATGCTTTGAGATTAGGCATGAAATGGAAACCTCAGACGAATGCGTGGGCTGTCATTACTGTAGTTAGGTATTAACAAATTTAAATTATATGGGCATCATTTAATTGGTTAGAATATCTCGATCTGATATTTAGTTTCATTTTTGTCTGTTTATGATTAGCAACTGATGGCATTGATCGGGAATATGCCAAACAATTGGCAAAAAAGGGATATTCTGGTCAGTAGAAATGACTAAAAGCTACAAGAGACAAGATCTGATATTTTTATTCAAATACCGAAAGTGTTCATATGGTCTACCCCTGATTGACCCGAGTTTGATTTGACCCAATGTTATAAAAGAAGAGTCAAGATCGAAGCTCTTGTCAAATGCTATTACATTACAAATAGAAAAATCATATAAATCGTTAAAACAGAAAAGTATTAAATGATTAGATTTAAAATAAAAGTAAAACAAGGCTTCAATTCATAATTAAGTCATAAAAATCTATGATTGCAAATGTATTTGATAATCACATGCGTCCGTAGTCAGTGATATTAATTATCATTATTTTCGATCTTTTCTTTGAGTGTCATGAGTAAGAACCGGAAATTCGGTGCAAAATTTTTAGTGAAACGGGGGGTGATTCGGTGCTTGAAAACTGAAAAAACGGTGCAAAAAAGGTGCAGAAAAACTCCGAAGTTTATTGATAATCAATGAAAATTAAGTATAAAAGCAATGCAAAACTAGTTAAAATGTTCATTATTATAATTATATTCAATGATATTCAACATTTCCATGTTACTAACGGTAATGTTTGGACGAATTTCTTGTATTCTTTTGAATCTCGCGAAAGATCTTTCAACATTTACTGTGACTAGTGGCGTAAACGCTGATTTAAGTTTGAAATCGAAGCTCTTTTCATTTAAAGTGAAAGATATTAGATCTGTATTATTGCTAATACAAAATTAAAACTAGAGACATTAAAAACTTAAAAATCATATCATATGTTATAGCTAGTGATTAACTTTTTCGGCGTTTAGTGAGAACCGGATTCGGCGGTAAAATTCGGCGTAAAAACTAATAATACTTTAAATGAATAAAATTGAGTTTTATTATCAAATCATTGAACAGCAAAACATTAATAATCAATTAATTAATAATGAATAAGTCTTTCTTCAATGTCTCCATTAAAATACAATAGCATTTGCTGTTTGAACGTCTGAGAATTCATGCGATTTCTTTTGGGCGCAATGTCTTTATTGTTATTCATTATTTTAAATTAATTAATTTAAAACTGAATAACATCAAACTAACAATTATGTAAACAAAACAAAAAAATATCTGTTTTTTTCGTAGAGATTGTAATCATTAATCGTATCCGACGATTGTTTTACAGTTTTAAAAATAGTGTGAAAGCTTCATAACTAAAATTGATGTTAGAGTTTGTTTTTGCTTTACTCAAAACTTTCGACATTGCTTTATTAATGCAAAAATATCGTTCTAAAAGCTTTAAATAATTCAAAAATAGGTATTTTTCGGTTTTTTCGGCGTAGACCATGGTTTACGCCGAACGATTTTTTCCGAATTCGGCGGCAAAATTCGGCATAATTCGGCGTACGCCGAAAAAGTTAATCACTAGTTATAGCACATGATTTAATTATGGAAAGTTTTTGAGGGGTTTTCTACTAATGATTTACCAAAAAATTATTGAAAGGTGCAAAAATAGGTGAAAACGGTGATTCGATGCACAAATGGGGCTTTCGGTGATAAAAACTCTCAAATACAAGACACCCATTATATGATTCAAACTCATATTTAACTTAGAGCTCAATATCTATACTTAGAAAAAACGTGCTGTCGGTGATTTACCGGTTCTTAGTCATGAGCATTTGGTGAATATCATCATATTTTTCTTAGATTTTTTGCATTATTACCCAAAAGCAGTAATCAGAACTCTATCTCATTATCATTTCGAACTTCTTGAAAGATTGTTAATAACTCATAAATGATAAATTTGTCATTCGTAACCTCTCTCACACCACATCCCTCATAGTTACAAATCCAATACTCTCTTCCATTTGGCTTTCTTTCCTTAATTTTGAAGACATGCCCACCTATTACTGATTGCTCACGATTTCTTAAAGTTTTAATCCATTGTATTTCATTCATTTCAATCAAAAATATTCAACAATTATTTTTAAAATGCAAATAAACGTGTTATAAATGTCATAATATTTTGATATATGTCTTTACACGCATAATCAGTCAATGAAAAATCATTCATAGTGTGATATTGGGTCAAAGTGAACTTTTATTTTTGTCATTTTTAGTGAAGTGACCATTGGGTCAAAAAACTTCTAGAGTCATATTGGAATCGAGTCTTTGCAGTGGTCACCGTTCATACATTAAGAAACTTGCAGTTCAATTCACTGATTCTAATATTTATGAAATAATTAGGGATGGAATCGATGGACTACAAGTCATAGACATATTGGTCAGTAAACGTCGGTATAACTTTCGAAGTCAGAGAATGCTTCACAAGAATTTGAAACTGTAAGCAATTCATTACATCAATGGTTAACGTGAATATAATAGTGATGACCAGAATGATCGGTTTAATACTGCCAAAAATGATTAACAGAAACCATGGCCATATTATATCTCATGAATTTCTGGTGAAAATTCCATACCATTATTAAACAAGGATTCAGCATCTAAAGCTTACGGCGATTTTCTATCCAGAGTTCTTCATTTCGAATAAAGAAATTGTGATTCAGAGCGTTTTACTGGCATTTGTTGCCACGAATATGACTGACATGAAGCCATCATTCTTTGTTTCAACTGTTGAGAAATATGTTCGCGAAGCTTTTAAAACAGTTGGAATCGAAAGTTGAAACTATGGCTATTGGATTCACAAACTGATTGGTTTTTTTGAGACTGCATTGTATCGAATACTATCAGTTCTTATTATAATTCGATAGATGGTTTCAAAAAACTAAAATACCATAGAAATCATTATTATAAAAGAAAGGTATAATAGATGAGATTGAACAGGATTAACCTGATTTGCTATGAAAATTAAACAAAATTAGATATTTCAACTGTTGTATTATTATTTGCATGAATTCTTTGAGCGATTCTGATTCTATTAAAATGATGATTGAATTTAGTTGTTCACCATAAAACTTATGTCCATCTATTAGGAACTGCTTATAGTTTTACATTTAAGTTACATAAAACAAATTGTTCAATAGCTTTGACTTTGAATTTATGCGAGTCTTACTTTAAATTTGTACACTAATTGTACCGATGAGTCAGCTTATTTCTATTCAGAATAAGAGATCAATTAAGTTTAGTAAAGTTTTTTATGTTTGGTCAAATTATACGAGAATAAATTGTCGCGATTGTCACTACTGACAGTAGTTTTACTAAGCTTAGTATTGAACAAACTTTTGATAACCCCTACCGAACATGTGCACAGGCATCAGAGATAGTCTGCTTCTAAATAACTTTAAAGATATAGAACATACTAACTGCAAGTCATTTTCATAGAAAGTTAACTCGTTTTACAAAATGTAACACTTCTGTTTTCAACTTAAATCAACTATATTAATCATGAAAAACTGATTAATTCAATGACATTTCACTCAAGTTACATTAAATTATGATTAAATCAACAACTTATTTGAAATTATTCAACTCAAGAACTGTTGCATCGGTTCGTTGTTTTTCATCAAATAATAAATTGATTTTAAGGAAAACAAAACTAAATTGTAATCAATTTCAATCACTTTTGTATTATTCGACTGAAAATGAGCCAAAATATGATTTCAATCAATATAATTATAAATTATTGATTAAAACCGGTTTATTGGCAACTATTGGTTCGATTGGAATTTATTGGTTTCACAAAAATAATGGTCTGATTGCTGCCAAAGAAAAGGAAAATAAAAATAATTTAGAAGAATTTGGTCGAGAAATAAAAGGTTTGAAGAGTTACACATCTGTTGATGTCTCAAAACATAATGATTTGTCAAAAAGGATTTGGTGTTCGTATAGAAGTGGTGTCTATGATATCACAGACTTTGTTGGACAACATCCAGGAGGAGATAAAATACTAATGGCTTCGGGCGGAGCTCTCGAACCGTTTTGGCAATTATTTGCTGTTCATAACAATAGAGAAGTATTGACTTTATTAGAAAAATATAGAATCGGAAATTTAGCGTCTGAAGACAGAGTAAAAGCCAGTGATGACCCTTATGGGCGCAACGAACCACTCAGGCATCCGGCTTTGAAGGCTAGATCAGAGAAGCCCTTCAATGCCGAACCCCCGGTTGACATTCTGGTCGAAAGTTTTCTCACACCAAAGTATGACTTTTCAATTGAGTTATTTATATTTTTTTATTATTGAACTTTTATTTACTTGTTCTTAAAATTTATTTATTCAGTGATTTATTTTTCGTTCGAAATCATTTACCAGTACCTGAAATCGATATCGACTCTTATACTCTTGAGATCGAAGGCTTTGGCTTAAAGACTCCAAAAACCTTAACTTTAGAAGAAATCAAAACCAAATTCCCAAAACGTACAATTGCAGCAACCATTCAATGTGCTGGAAATAGAAGATCAGAAATGAATGAAGTATTCAACCAATTGAGTCATTTTAAAATTTAGACTAAGTTTGTATTTGTTTGGTTAAAGCAGATCAAAGAAGTTAAAGGACTTTCATGGGGTTCAGCGGCTATTAGTAATGCCGAATGGAGTGGCGCACGATTAGTAGATGTTTTGAAATATTGTGGATTAGATTTCGATGATAAGAACATAAAACATATTCAGTTCGAAGGACTTGACTTCGATGTTTCGTCTATGCCTTACGGCGCAAGTGTTGAAGCAGATAAAGTAAACAAATAAGTCTTAATTCAATGAAAATTTTGCGAAAATCTAACAAAAACTATATTTATGTAAAGGCCCTCAACACGAACTCTGAATTCTTAATAGCTTATGAAATGAATGGACGGGATATCCCTTTGGATCATGGATTTCCTCTTAGACTGATAGCTCCTGGAATTGTTGGTGCGCGTAATGTCAAGTGGTTGTCACGTATTGTCTTAAGTGATGAAGAAAGTCAAAGTCATTGGCAAAGAAAAGATTATAAAAGCTTTTCACCTAATATTGATTGGGATAACGTTGACTTTGAAAAGGCACCTTCTATTCAGGAGCTTCCAGTTCAGTCAGCGATTTGTGATCCAATTGATGGACAAGTGATCAAAGTGGATGGCAAGCAATCCATTAGATTACGCGGCTATGCCTGGAGTGGAGGCGGAAGAAAAGTCATAAGAGTTGATGTATCGGCAGATAATGGAAATAATTGGATTACAGCTGACCTGCAACAAGAAGATACACCTCTTAATAGAACTTATTCGTGGTCTTTATGGCAGGTATTCAACTTAATCCTAAATCGTTACCTAAAATTTGATTTTGTCTTTCGTCGATTATTATTGTAAATCACACTCACATTAGAAATTTTGCTAATGTTATTCAATCAGATATAAGTCTGGGTCAAGCCTTTTCAAACTAATAGATTATGGGTGAGAGTGATTTGCCATCATAGGAGAAAGAAACCGAATAAAGCGAAATAACTTTAGCTCAAATGATACCGTTGTATTTTTGTAAGTCAAGTTGACTATCGGTACTAAATAAGTTGAAGTCATGCACTGAGTGTTGCCTAGCTTCAACTCAACTCAAATATGAACCACATTCACAACGGTCTGACCATAGGTTGTCAATAAAAGTGGCATATTATCAGTGCCTGCTGTTTGCAATGGGATTATTTCTTAGAATTCTTTTGAACTTTTAAATTTTCTGCAAGGAAACCCATAGCAAAACAGCGCGCACTGACAGTGTCACTCTTTTGTTGACTACATGTCATATTGAACCTTAATAATATGCTGACTGGAAAGTGCCTTTACTTTGAAATGAATGTTTGACTGTTGTAGCAAGAGTTCCATTCGATGCTCCATGTGAAATGAGGTTCTTTTTATCTAGTTCAATAAAGAATAATCCATTTCAAAGTAATGTGACTACGATTAACTTGTTCATTGAAGCTAATACTTGTACACTGCATTCGAAAAATTTTAATGATTTTTAACTTTTCTTCAACGATAGGCAAATATTCCAATATCAGATGAATGGAAATCTGGTCAAAAAATTGAATTGATATGTAAAGCAACTGATTCTTCATATAATTCACAGCCAGAAAACGTTAAACACATTTGGAATTTAAGAGGTGTTATCAATAATGCCTGGCATAGAATTAATGTTACGCTCAAATAATATTTCATAAAATTTGATAAAGTTATATTTTTTATAAACTATATTTTGGAAGACATCTGTGATTATAATTGGAATATTCTACTAAATCGTAAGATTGGTCAAAATCTGATCCGAGTCAATGAATGTATAATTTTTGTAGAAAATTGCAATCTTGTGCAGTTTACTTTATTAGTGATCACAAATCAATAAAACATTTACAGTTGAGTTTATTTTCATGAATTAATATTGATTGCAGTTAAAATAAGATGAATGTCAATAATTAGGTTTAGAGAGACTTCAATCTAAACCTGAATTTTCGAATGAGTGTAAACCGAACAATTTTTGTTAGGTTTCATTAGTTTAAGTACAATTTTTTCTGATCTCTTCCAAATCAATAGTCGAAATTTGAATGAGTCTTAAGTAGCATATTATCTTCGATTCTGATAAAAAGCAAATATCTAAAACTTGAGAGATCTTACAAAAATAGCCTTATATAAAAATGAAAAACTTTGCAACTTTTGAACAGAGGTATGAGTACATACGACGAGAGGGCATCACTCTTCGAATAATTGTTTACTCAAGTTTCATTTTTTACGTTTTTATCAATAACATTGTAAATAAGACATCACTTAATATAGGATAATTAACAATCGGATCAAATATTTTTCACATTTTTTTTCACTAAGTTTGACATATATTGAAATAAACATTCATATTTTCCAAGTGTTATCATAATTTCATAACAGAAATGAGTGAAGAAAAGAGTACTGAAAATCAAGTTTTAAATGAGGAAAAAATTGACAAAAATCAGATGAAAGTGATAACGATCTCGAAGACGTGTCAGACATGCCACCATTAGAAGACTTTATTACTGATGCAAAAGACGAATCATCAAAGAAGACAATTAGGATTGAGGACAAAAAAGAAGACAAGAAACCGGACAGCGATGGATGGCTTGACGTCTTAGATAACGGAGACCTTAGAAAATTGGTGATAACACCTGGAGAAGCTGGTCGACCGCGACCTGAACGCGGATGCGTTGTTGTCATCAAGTTGTTGACCAAATTGTTTGACACGCAAGAAGTCGTTGAGTCAGAGTGTTTCGAATCGATTGATATCGTTTTGGGCGATAGCGATGTTATACAAGGACTCGATTTAGTGATTCCTCTCATGGATCAGAAAGAAGTGGCGCGTATTGTTATTAAGTCCCGATTCGCTTACGGAAAGTTAGGAAAAGGTTCAGAAGTACCGCCTAATGCGACACTCGATTGCGAACTGCATTTATTGTCAGTCGAGTGGCCCGAAGAAGATATGGTTTTGCCAATCGATGAAAGAATAAGAATCGGTATTTAAGATATTTTCTAATCAATTAATCTTTATTGCAAAAATCGCGAAATTGAGAATTTTTTTGAATAAAATTTTCAAACAGTTATCTGATTTATCACTAATTAAGATAGAGTTGAAGGTTAAATATAAGTGGCTTTGTTAATAAGTTTATGATAATTTTATGATAATTCTATAATAATATATAGGTAACAGAAAAAAAGAAAGAGGAAATTTCTGGTATGGACGTCAAGATTACTCAACTGCTATTCAGTGCTATAAAAGTGCACTAAACTATTTGGACGCTCAAGAAGAAGAATTAAATTCAAAAAATGATTTGAAACAACACTTTGAGGAAAAAATGAAAGGAAAAGAATCGAACAGTTCAACACCTAATATGACTCAAAAGGTCGATGAATTGATAGAAATTCGTTCTGCAACTTTTAACAATTTAGCAGCTGCTCAAATGAAAATTGAAGCGTTTGACGGGGCCTTAAAATCAGTTGATTCAGTATTACTAATTCAACCAAATAATGTGAAGGCTTTGTTCAGGAAAGGAAAAATACTTGCTTCTAAAGGAGAACTGGATCAATCGATCGACGTATTGAAAGAAGCACTCAGCTTTGAACCTGACTCCAAAACAATAGCTATAGAACTAAGTAAATTGATTGGTAAACGAAAGAAAGAATTGGTGACTGAACGAAATCTGTACAAGCGTATGTTAGAGTTGGATAAGAACGATGTCAACGATAAAGGTATTGCTATTAATAGTAGTAACAATTCATGGCTTAAGTGGGGCCTTATTGGAGGAGCAGCGATTGCTGTGGTTGCCAGTGCTGTTTGTTATAAGTTAATTCAATAACTTAGTGCATATTCTATTAAATCATTATATGATTCCAACATCTTGTGATAAACTCTAAACTCTATTATTACACTAAATTTCTATCATATTTGAGAGAACAAATGAAAGGACAATCTGAGAAAGGCATATAATTGAAAATTGCTATTTTACTAAATTTTTTAGCCTAAAGCTCTTTGTTAAATATTCCGTCAAAATGTTGAATAAGTCAATTAAGTTTAGCTAAAATTCAAATCTAATTACTCACAATTGACACTATTTGTGATTTGAATCATCAGATTTTAGGGAAAAATTCGAATTAAAGTCAAAGCCATCGAATTAAAATGAGTTAATTGATTTTATTGAAAATGTTGACGACTGGTTTTCAATGTACAGAATTGAACGTCGTATTTAATAGAAATGTTGTTTGAAGTTCGTAACTATTCCATTTTATGGCACTAACCCTTAATTTAGCTTAAGTCAAACAATTTTTCATATCAATTCTGAAGTGCAATTTTTTTTTAGAAAAAATGTTTATTACTCTCCAACAATAGTTATAATAATTTGTACTTTAATTCACACATTATATCAATAAATAAATGTTTGAGCACAAATTTTGATTGAATAAGAAATCTTTTCTGGCTTTAAACTAAAATTGAGATACTGTAATAATTACAGGTTCGTAGTGGCGACATTGGTCAGAGCCGTAGTGCCCACAACTGTATTGTCAGAATATATTACTATTCGGCATCGATTCGGATTAATTACTCTGATGCAATACCCGTTTGTATTGAGTTCGCATCTATTTCCTCTGAAAATATGATTACAGCCCTGAATCTCTATATCATAATTATCATCGTAATTGTCATAGTCATTCGAATTACGATTACCGTTATTACCATAATTATCAATATTACCGTTATTACCAATATTACCATTATTGCCAGTATTACCAGTATTACCATTATTGCCAACATTACCAATATTACCATTGTTACCGTTATTACTAAAAGTATTGACAGGACTAACAGTCGTTTGTTGATCTGAATTTGGATCAGCTCTTAGAACGGGTTGCTGAGAATTTTGGTTGTCTTGTGTTATATCGTAACTGACCTTATCATCACTAGAATAGCCCAAACTATCCAAACCTTGAGACATTCGTACCTTTTATAATGAAAAATCTTTTTTATAATTGTATGTATTTTTTATTTTCAATGTAATAATATTAAATGATTACCTGAAAACCATCGTACGCCGCATTTCTGCCACCATTTCTTTCAATACGATATCTGTTACCATTAATAACAACCCAACAACGATTGAAATACCTGATATCATTAGGATTATTATTATAATTGTTGTTATTATTATAGTTATAGTTATTATTTAGTTATTATTATTATTATTATTATTATTATTATAACTGTATTGAATAGATCTTCCATCGAAATAGTTTTCTCTAATAATTCCGCAACATGTTCCCTCATAAGCGTGTATTGCTTCAGCTGTTGATCCAGTTTGGAATCTATTATTCACAATAGAGTTTCGATCACTTCTATCAACATATCCTCTATAACTGCTTCTGTCGTCGTCTCCGATCGAAATTCCATATCCATTATCAATTGTTCGAAGTCCAGTACGAGTTATAAGACAATTTCTGATAGTATTATCGGTACTGTCTTGTCTGATCATAATTCCTTCTTCTTCAGTATCTCTTACTGTCAATCTTTCGAGAAGATTATTCCTAGCGTTCTGTAGAATAATACCTTTTCTGGAATTTCTAACTGTGAAGCCTCTGAGCCACCAGTACTGACCAGTTAGATAAAGTGCAGGACCTCTATTGTTGGCAATAATAGCTCTTTGGGAACCAATCAGTCTAATCGGAGCGTTGGATCGACCGAATCTGTTGGCAATAAAGTTTCCAGTATAGTATCCATCGCGTAATTGTATTATATCGCCTGGATTAACAAGTCTTAAATAATCTCTTAATTGCCTCGATGTCGACACTAGAAATGTCCGGCAATTGACATAAGAAAAAGATATAACTAACAAATAGAATAAAACTCGTAAAAGCATTTCATCTGTAAGCACTCACATCTAATACATGGTAACTGTTTAAACGATTGCCTTTTTATAGGTTTTTATCCAAATCATATTTACTGAGCAATTATGTCGCTAAGTCTATCACAAAAGTATGTTATTGTAAAATTGATACAATAGTGGTGTCAATTTGAAAATGCAATAACAACTCGCAATTTACAAAAGCCTCAAAAGAATAGCCGATATCGTCAAAACTATTCATAATTATTATTTCTGGCACAAAAATTCATCTCATGGTCGCTCTAGATATTCATCAAACTTTCGAAGTAATTATTATATGAATGCATCTGCTCGTAAACAAACCAAGTTTTTATATTCTTCTGATTCTTTAGCTTAATAGAACCTGATATAAAAGTATTTTTGTCAATAACAATAATAATACAATAAGTTTTCATTGAATTTATTGGATGAATATACAAAATATAAAAATATAAATCAAATTATTTTATATCAAATATAACTCAAATATATCACTATAATCACGTGTAATCATTCTATATAAATAATGATTTTTCAGCTTAAACTTTCCATTAAATCTAAGTGAAGCCAATAAAAATCATCAAAATAATTACAGTACGAAAACATATTAATCTATCAAAATAATCATTATTTAGAAGATTCATGTATGAGTTCAATGATTGGTTGCAACTCAAGCATCAGATCTTGTTCTGGACCATCGTTTTGCAAAACAAAATCCCAGTCGTTATAAGAATCGAGTCCACATTCAGTGTCTTTGTCATCGATATCTTCGGTGAAAACCCATCCGCGCTTTATTCTGGTCTCATCCGAAGCACAAATTCTTATAGTAATCACTTTCGAAGACTTAAATAAATCACTCTTGAAGTAGAGAACATCACAAAGTCTTCGCGCGTCAGTTAGCATCCAAATAGGCTTAGTTTTAGCATTTGATTCTTCGATGGCTAGTCGAAGAAAAAAGTTGGGATCATTAGCTCTTATCTGTTCGCTCCATAAAACCATTTTCTGTCTATAATTTTCCTTATACTGAGACGCATCTAAAAGTCTATCGAAGTCTAAATTATGGTCTTTAGCGAATTGTTTCTTGATGGGACCTGCTATGCGAAATGTCACTATATCCGTTAAACTTTTCAATAGTAGTTCTGAGACGTAGTCTTTGCCACATTTTCTTTTACCACTTAATAAAATGACAACTTTTGGATTTTGACTTTCCATTTATAAAACTTAAGTCTTACTATTTTCACTCTTTTAAGTAAAAAATTGAAATATTCTTTTCTTGTTGAAAATTGAATATAACTGTTGCATCGAGAGAGTGGTTAGATTTTGAAAAACGTATTTTATGCTTGTTTTCCTCAAAAAATATATAAAGCAAGTTTTTAATTTATTGATTTTTCGTTACGTAGATACTTATGAAATATAGATACAATCAACTGTAAGTAATTATAAAATATAGATTGCAAATTAAAACAGATAGAACACAAACTACTATTTGGAACAAATTCAAATAACCTTTGGTTTTATTAGTTTCCACTAACTATCAAATGTATTTAAAATCCAGAACTTGACTGAGAAGTAAGTAGTTATCATTTTGTAAATCTACAATTAGTAGAATTAAAACTTTATGGCATTACTAAAACTTAAAACTAAGGTTAATTAGTGTGATGTTGTAACTCTAAAGGAAAATGTTTCTGTCAATAAAATAAATGATGTTTGGTTAGGCACTTACCAAAATATAGCTTAGGATCGCAATACTAGATTCTGCCATAGAAATACCGGTAATTATTGATCGCTCAACAACACGGGTATTGTGCTTAACATTAGTTCTATTGAATAATTAGAATCTTAAAATTTTTTATTATAACTAAACTTATCAAACTATCGTAAGTAAATCATAAGCTGTTGATTTTCACAACTACTGTTCAATTATTGCGTGATTTGTTGTTAACTTAAAAGTTAGCTGTGTTTCGAGTCGTTACCTATTGATAACACTATTCTTGATGACATGTGTCTTATGGGTTGGTTTTTAAAGGTTTTCAAAAGAATTTTTAAGTGAATGGTAAAAAGTAGAAGAGGAAGCATGTCTTTGAATCCATGTGATAATATTATACTCATAACAGATTCTTATAAGGTTTGCCTTCAGTTTACCATTGAATCTATACGTTTATCTAAGTTTTGATCAGAGTTTTTATTTGATTTGAACTGAATGATCAATAGATAACTCATTGGAAGCAGTATCCTCCCAACACGACAAAACTTTATTCATATTTTGAGAGCCGAGGAAGTTCTAAAGACTCGGTCGATTACACTGTGTTCTTCGGATTGCAATATATCATCAAACGATATCTTTGCGGACCTATTATTACCGCTGAAAAGATCAAGGAAGCCAAGCAGTTCTGTTTGAAACACTTCGGTAGCGATCTCTTTAACGAAGATGGTTGGAATCATATTCTTAGAGAACATAAGGGATATCTTCCAATTAGAATAAAAGCAGTGGCCGAGGGATCAGTTGTCCAAACACATAATGTCTTATTTACTGTGGAAAATACGGATCCAAAGGTCCCCTGGGTTACTAATTGGTTTGTTTTTCGAATACAAATTCATTTTTATTGAATTTTAGCTCATAAAAAAATTTAAAAACTCTTTACTCGTTTAAGGTTTGAGACTTTACTTCTTCAGTGCTGGTATCCGACTACAGTTGCAACACTATCGCGAGCACAGAAAGAAATTATAGTCAGATATATGGATCAAACGGCTGAAAACTTAGATAAAGTCATATATCAATTGCATGACTTTGGGTTCCGTGGAGTTTCATCAGTTGAAGTTAGATTTGATTCAAATAAAGTGATTCGATCTCTAATGAACCACAAATTCTTAATTTATTTATGTATTGATAGCAAGCGGCAATAGGAGGGGCCGCACATTTGGTCAATTTTGTTGGTACGGATACACTCGCAGGCATTCAATTAATTTCTAAATACTATGGCGAAGATATGGCTGGAGTTTCAGGTTTTGCCACTTTTTCAATTGATTTATAGATAAAATCAGTTTATTATATATTTTTGTTGACTTTAGTTCCAGCGACAGAACACTCAACAATGACTGCTTGGGCCGCTTCCAGAAATACTAACGATGTATTTGAAGGAGAAGGACTTGCGTGCGAACATATGCTTAAAGAATTTCCTACAGGAGTCATTTCTGTAGTTTCCGACAGTTATGACATATACAAATGTTGTCAAGAGATTTGGAGCGGAAAGCTCAAAGACATGGTGATAGAACGTGGCAAAAATGATGCCAGTGTTCTTGTTATCAGACCGGACTCTGGAGAACCAACTGAAGTACTGCCTCAAGTTCTTGATATATTATACAAAGCCTTCGAAAATGACTGCACTATAAATAGTAAAGGTTATAAACAATTACCCAAGTATCTACGAATAATTCAAGGGGACGGCATCAGTATTGAAACATTAGACAAGATTTCATCAAAAATTAAACATCACGGCTTTAGTATTGAAAACCTTGTGTTTGGGAGTGGTGGTAGTCTCCTAATGAGAGTCCATAGAGACACTTATAGATGTGCTTTTAAGTGTTCTTATGCTGAAATAGATGGAAACCCAGTCAATGTTTACAAACAGCCAAAAACTGATCCGAAGAAAACGTCAAAGAAAGGACTACTTTGCTTAGAATATGATAGTAAAACTAAACAATATATTACGCATGAGGAACAACAGGATTTGAGTAAGAAAGTTGGAGATCATGTAAACGATCAATTGGTCACTGTTTTCGAGAATGGGATATTGTTAAAAGAGTATACTTTTGCTGAAATCAGAGAGAATGCCAAGATTGAAATTAATGGCAAACGTTTATGAGTACTTTTTTATACCATCAGTATTAGGAATGTATTGAATCTTCACATCCTTATCTTTAAAATGTTACAATCTCAAAGTAAAACACAGTATTTAGTAGTTTTAACGAACAAATCATTTAATAAAATAAAGAGATTTTATCAAATAGTGTTTGAAAAATTATTTTTAATTAGTCTGAAATTAGTTGATCAATAATTAAAAAATCAAAGATTATTACAAAGAGTTTTTGAGTACTTCTTCGAGTTCCTCTTTAGTATACATATGATATCCTCGATCTGGAGTGACGGTCGCCACTTCAACATTAGTCGAGTTGAGCTTCTCTTCCATCACTTGTTTCAATATACTCAGAACTATTTTTAGAGCGTCTGCCAAATTGATTGCCTTTCGATTCAATAATAACGGTTAACTCGAGACAACTCTTTAAAACGTAAATGAAAGCAGTCATACCTTATGATAGCTTTCTTGTAAAGCCTGTTGCGCGCCTTCACAGCCCGAACCGATAGCTTTGGCGTCGCACTGGACATAAGTGCCTGATGGGTCCATATGATAAAGTTGAGGACCTCTTTCGTCAATACCGGCAAATAGAATGGCCACACCAAACGGACGACTCATTGCATTTCCGTCATTATCACTATCGCCGAACTGTATCGCAAGATTAGATACCGATTGAGCCACACTTTCTACCGACATCTTCTCGTTATAAAGAAACCAATGGTTCTGTTCAACAAAAAAGTTATTTAGAAAGAAAAATAAAAAACAAAAGAATGAATTAACGCTATGTGACCTGTGCTTCGACCCGAGCCCTGTCAACCATAGTTCGTGAGTCAGCCATAAGTCCACTACAGGCACAACCGATGTGTCTATCGATTTCGGATATCTTTTCGGTGGCCGACGGCTCCATCAAAACAGAAGTGACTCTCTTCTCAACAGCCAAGACAATGCCTTCTGAATACTGAATGCCAATCGCTGTTGAACCCAACTATCAATTAAATGTTCAATTAAATTGAATTAACAATCAGAAATGAAATGTCAAACAGATGATAATCAAATAAATTGATGTATACTTTGATGGCTTCAATCGCATACTCCACTTGAAAGAGTCGTCCTTCAGGTGAGAAGGTATTGACGCCGCGATCGTATTCCGAACGTGTCATAAACATTGTCTCAGCTTTAAGATTATTTCGATTTACTTAATTTATTTTGAATAATAGATTCAGACTTGGTTTAACTTTTTGTTGAGTCACGTTTTCATTGGTTTTCAAATAATATGAACATTATTTATGACTACTTTCTGCCAAAATATTTGACTCCCTTTTGAGTTGAATTGAACACAGATCTTCCGAATAAAATTGTCTTTAAATTTAAATAGTAGCGAAAAAACAACCAGATTTTGTGTTTTGTTTTGTATTCAATGTCTACGAAATGCAAATTCAAATTGTATTTTTATAAAATTAAGTCAACCGATAGTTTTAGTATTGATTTAATGAAAAACAGTGAGACATTATTTATTTAACAACTTTTACAGGAAAACAAATTTTGGAAAAGAAATTGTAAGAACTTTAGAAAATTAGATTTAAATAAATTTTTGCAACAATGTGAACTAACTTCTAGTAGGATTCGAATTTTCACTATCTCAATTCGGACAAACTTTTAGAATGAATCAATTAAACATTAGCGAAGTGCATAATGAGAGTTTATTGTATCATCATTATTATGGTTTTATTGATTCAATATTTTTGCAACTCTCACTTTGACAGTACTTTTCAACCTTTTGAAGTCTAGTACCCTTAATATTACTCCAATGACGTCATTGCTTTTCATATGAAGCTTCAATAGAGGCGGATGAGGACCCACTCGAACTCCCAATGAGGCTAACAGGCATTGGACCAATGTTTGCGTCAGTTCTCTATTCAATATATGCGAATGACAGTACTGCCAATACTTCGTTATCCGTCAGTTTTCATGCTCTAACTCGGTACAAGTTTATGGGCCCTTTATACACGCACACTAACCAATGATTCAGTGGTTTGTAGTGATTAAATAGTACAAAGTTGTCATTAATAGAAACTTGACTGAGAACTTGTTTTTCTCTTTTTTTTTACTAAGCAAATAATATGAGATTCAGTTCGCTTTCATCTCTTTAAAAGTGAAGGAAACACTATTTAATAATATTTTGTATTGTAGTCAAAACAAATCAATTTAATTGATTGGCATAAATTGAACTGAACTTTGAATTGCAGTCATTTTGGTAGGTTTTCAGGTTTGTTATTTTTGTGCAATTAATAGTTAAATAGTTTTAATTGAATATTTGATACCTTTTATGGAATAGTTGTATTCATTCCGTCTCTAGATCTGATCTTGCATTTAAATCACTCATAAACTATTGTTTTGCTAATCAGTCGATTATTTTCTTTCGGTTGAATTCCTATTTTCTGAATCAGTGGCTTAACATTGAATGAAATACTTTTCAGTTTTTAATTAATTGAACTTTAATTAGCATGTGTTTGATGGGCGAGAAGCTAAGCTAAAGTTTAAACAGATTGAGCTCAATTTTATTTAAAGGGCTACTGATTTACTTATATTTAATCAAAATTATATTTGAATTGCAATTAATTAACATTGAATATTATATTTTCAGTTGAATCAAAATTGGTTTGAAATTGAATACAAGCTGTTAGTTTTGACACTAAAATGATTAATGCTTTCGAAATAACGCCTAAGCTTACACATACATTCGCCGACATTTCAATTATTACTAATTTTTAAATAAACGATAAATACTTATCATGTTTCTAAATATCAATTTCAATAACAAAGCAACAGATCCGTCACAACTAGAGGCCAATTCTAGCAAACATACAACTGCTAGTTTAAAGTAATCTAAATAATTGATTCAACTCAGTCATATTTTATTAAATTAATCGTAAAAATGATATCTGAAAAGCACTTAGATATCTGTTTCGTTTATTAACAGAATTGATAGTGTTATGAATAAAACTTTGCTTTTATTGGTCTTTAAACAATTATTTTAGATTAAATTAAGTGGCAGTATGTTTACTTTCAAATTAATGAATATAATCAATTAATTGAAATTTTAATTTACTTAATAGGAGAACATTACTACGAGCGAATGAATGTGCTTTGCAACTATTTTCATAATCTATATAACTTGACGAAAACCTGATACAATTCAATTTTATTCCAGTTTTCATTCACTTATTTTAAATTTCTATTGTGTTTACAAAAATCTCTCTCACTTATAGAGTATCTATTCTCCAATATCTGCTCATTCAAAGGTTGATTTCATTTTCTAAAATGATATTAGTTTAAAAATTGATGCATTTTTCTGCAATATTGGTGATATGCTTATCAATTGTTGTTTGAATCAGATTTTAGGCTCTGATTTTCTAATATACATTCAAACAGTTATCATGAATTGGCTAATCTCTATTGTCTTTCATTTGAGAGCCTTATATTCTAGTTGTTAGCTTGTTTAATTGTTTTTAATCAGAAATAATTGTTGTATTTTATTTATTATATCTTACTAATAGTTGTGTGCAATAACTGTTAGCAAGATAGCAATAGATGAGTAACTAACTTAGAAACCGAAGCTTAGAAACGATTCGGTGCATTCTATGAAAATTATTCAATTCGAAGATTCAGTGCCACAACTCTATTCAGTTTTTCAATTTTATTATAGCTTTAAACAGTATTTGGTAGTATTAGCAGTAAGTATAAAAAAATCAAAATACAACTATTTTAAGTAGATATTCAGGTTCTTAAAAGTCTGGTTTTGATATATTATTAATTTGCACTAATTAATTGAACTTTTGATAGAAAATAATTTTTCAGTTGTATAAAAATCAATGATATAAACCAGAGAGCTTTGGTTTTTAGAGCTGTTTTAAAGCTGTCCCTTTTTAAGCAAACCTTTAGCGTTAAATTAAATTGTTGAATATGGAAGATAGGAATTGTAAGAAGAGCTTGCTTAAAGGATGCAATCTTTTCTAAAATTAGTTTTAAGTGAAAGCTAATAATCTAGATGAGTATCTATTTTATTGCAGTTTATCATTTATATACAATTTTTTGTTGGGCGGTTTTGATGTCGAGTAACAAAATGAAACGTGTCTTATTTCGAATCAATAATTTTGAATTATTGTAAATGCCCTAATTTTGTTGTATAGTATCTCACTTTTTTCAGAATGTATATTGTTTTCTATTTTATTCTTCGTTTAACTCTCTATTCATTCGATTAGAGCCCACTTTTTCGAAAGTAAAGCAAGACATGAACAAAGTCTTTTGTCTTAATGATTGTAGAACGTTGTTTAGTTTGCAGTTTCTTCTATTATCATATAGCATTAGTTCAAATTAATCACTTATAAATTGTGCTTTAATTAACTCTTTACTAAAGTAGTTTTAGAAAAACATTTTGACATTTAGAAAAAGTTTTATAAACGCAATAGTCTGATAGCTATAATGATATAGTTATTATTCATTAAATTTGTTATTATATTGAATAAACAGTACAATTCCTATCTTCTTATCTAAAGAGTTTACTTGTATTTGACTGTCAATAATACTAAGAATTACTGATCTTTAAAACTCAAATTATAATATTCACTTTAATTTTATCTTGTTTAAAGTAATTAAGTATAATTTAACGTTGATTAGTCGCAGGATGTATTAAATAGTTTTGTCTGTAAATTAGCCATCAGATTAAATAGTCTTTAATAGTTTTGAATTGAGCAGATTCTCTAATTATGAGAATAGTATACTTCAAATCAAACACACAGCATGTAATGATCAACAATTACAACTTTAAACTTGCAATTTTTCAAGAACATAGTTTTAATTATAATTGTTCTATTCAAAACTGTTGACAACAATAATGACGAGTCTAAAAGTACCTAAAGCTAACTAACAGCTGACAAAATTTAACGTTGATTAGAATTTATTGTTGAGATCTCTTATTCAAAATATTAATGTTGTTTGACTCAATCTAATATTTCAATTTTGATTAATTTTTACAGATACTGTCTAAAATTGAATAAAAATTAGCAAATAATGGATGCTTCGCAATATAATACGAGAGTTATTAAAGAGCCGCGAGGAATGATAAGAATCATTCAACTGGTAAACAATTACTTGTCTTATTTGTCTATCCACTTGAAAATGAAATTGAAATCAAAAACTTTTACATTTAATAACAGGTATTCGCAATATTAGCATTTGCCACAACTTCAGGCTTCGACACAACCACTTCATTCACAACCAGTTGCAGGCCTCAAGAGGGATCTGGTAAAGCCCTTAATGTCTCAAAAATAGTTTATGCGGTGGACTACCCGTTCAAATTCGAAGAACAAAGAATTACAGTTTCAAAGAGTTGCGAAGGTGGATCTAGTAAAGAAATAAAAAAGTTTCCGATGGATTTTTCGAGTAGCGCTCAATTTTATGTGGCGACTGGTGTCTTAAGTTTTCTCTACACAATTGCATGTTTAGTACTTTATATATTCGGAACTCGTCATTACGAAACCAATCCATTGATTCCACTCATTGACTTGGGGGCAACTGGTATTCTGACCATCTTCTGGTTGTCAGGAGCGTGTGCGTGGGCGGCAGGTGTTAGTGATGTCAAGTATTACACCAAACCCGATTATATATGGAGTCATTTGGATTTTTGTGACAAGAAAAAGAATGAACTTGGAGATTGTACTGAAGAAAGTCCTGGAAAATGGGCATCACTTAACATCTCACTCGTTAGTATACAATCTTTTTATTTAGATTTAACTATTTTTCATCTTTAACTTGACTTTTACTAAAATATCGTTTAATTGACAGTAAAAATTGTTTACAAAAACTTATGTTTCTAAGGTTTTATTAACTTAAGTCGAATTGAATATTTAGAAAAAGCTTCAACATTTAGAATAAGTGAACAAACTTTAATTAACAAACTAAGCTTTCCTTTCACTATTGAGATATTACCTGTAACATTGGACTATAAAAAGAAATGTGTTTAATGTTCAAACCTGTTTACTTAGATTTTTGGTTTCGCAAATGTATTCCTCTGGGGAGCCAGCATGTGGTTCGTATTCAAAGAGACTACATTCCATCGTAAGCCGACTCCTGACCAATTTGGAACTCCTGGCCAACAAACTGCTAGTTTTGGTGCGTATGGAGATCAAAGTGGGGCTCAGCAGCAAATGCCGTCACAGACCAATTTCCCACAGCAGAAACAGTTTGCCGACGGTTATTAAAGCGTGGTCAAGTCTTAGTCTGATTAAAGTCATAATAAGGTTTTCTTGTGATCAGTCATAATAACGATTAATTAACATTTGATTTTTTAGCCAAGTTATCACTTTATTTAATTGATAAGATTTCAGTACTTATTGTTTAGAATATACATCACTCTATCTCTTATTAAAAAATATTCCTCTATTCAAAACTTTGTCCCTCTTCTCCCTCGTGTTATCTCATATATTATGATAAAAGCTTCGATACTCTTAAGGATATGCTTAATTGAAAATCACTGCCGTTTGACTTTCAACCATAAATATACTATACATATACAATACCTCTAATACAATGTAAAATCTCATACGAGTCTCAAGATGTCACAAATTCGCTTATCGGTTATGTACTATTATTTTCTCTGTTGGTTTATTTAACTAATACTACGATTATTATGATAACTAATAATTCTATTGCAGTTGTTGTTGAGGCCAAATGAGTAGTTTGAATATAATTATTTAAGAAATATAGCAATAACTAATCGAATGAATTAATATAATTTGATGCTTTCAATTGAATTATAAATGTAAACTATTTTATAAATTAACTGTTAGATTACATTATTCAGTCAATATGACCGTACAAATAGCTTAAGTTGTCCTTAATTTTTATATTTTTTATTAAAATTCTTGTATTATCCTTACTATTTTGCAAACGATTAATTGGTTTCTTCAGTTTTATTCAAGAACCTTATTTATCAAAAGGGATTAAATAGAAAAGTACTGAAATGTCTCTATAATCATTTTTTGTCATTCCCAAGTAATCTCGTTTTCTAAATTTCTTTTTTCCAGCTATGAGTTTAATTAATATTGTTTTTTACATAGAGTGCAAAAAAATTATCAGAAGATAAAATTCAATTTGATGCTATTATATGAAAAGTTCAGCAAATTTCTGAATTAATATAAAACTTAATCAATAATTTTAGTTTAACTTGAATGTCATATCACACATCTCTTATCACATAAGAAATTGTAAATATGATAAGTTAATTGTTATTGATATATTGGAGGAGTTGCGTTACGAACACAAGTAATAATTTCAATGTTGTGTATGTCAAGGCTTGTCAATAAGTTTGGATCTGTTTGACGAAAATAGTAGATCACTATTGCCATAATATTAAACTATTAACTTAAAGAGCAGGTGTTATTCAATCTAAAAGTAATAGTTTTATTGTACAAACGTGTAAATTATGTTAATTTTTGTTAAAATAAAAATGAACACTTTTTTTCAAGTCTCACTATTCTTCATTTTATTCCAATTTTTGTTCAATAATTTTGTTAATTGTTCTGAAGAGGAAACTTTTGATAAGTTTACTTCTGAAGACTTTTGGGACTGGATGTTTGGTGAAAGTTCTGAAGACAGGTACTGCAAGTTAATGTTTTACCATAATTAAGATAAGATTACTTCAAGTTAAGTGAGCGTCAGTAGATTCTAAATTTTAAGTATAAAATCTAGCCAAAACAAGCCTTTAGATCGCGTCAAAGAAGAGATGGGACATCATTATGGCATTCATTTGACTCCTGATGAAAATTCAATAACTAAGCAAGAAATTGATTTCTATGTTTTCAAGTAAAACAAATTCCAATTTCATTACTTATTTACGACAAGTTTCACACTAAGAATTTGATTCATTACTCCGAAATTTTTCAGTTTTCACGACTTCGATAAAAACAAATTGCTGGATGGATTAGAAATGTTGGCAATGATGCACCACAGTGATGATGATCATAAAAAGCAAAGTGAAGACAAACTTAGAAACTTACTTCAATCAAAGCATAACTCGTATCTCTACAACGCAGGTATGAGTTGTTTGTGTTGAGATGATCACACTTAAACTAATAAAACAAAAGTAGCTCTCTATACTTTAAACTTACTGAAAGCTAAGTGAACTTTAGCTAAAGATTTATTGAACCAAACGTTTCCAAACTAGCGCTCGTCGATACGATTCTGCGTAACGAAGACCTAAATAATGATGGATTTCTTGACTACACAGAGTTTTCAAGTGCCAGAAGTAAACATCATAACTTGAAAGTCAACCATAACTAATGTTAAGTTTTAATGTGTTTACTATAAACTTATCGATTTATTGCAATTGCACTTATTGTCAAACATATTGAGTTTAAGTGAGTTTTTATTAATATCTTCATCTTTATAATTATCAATAAAGTTATGAATTATTTTATGCAAAATTTTTGTTATTGATGTCAAATTTTTTTAATTGTTTTATATTATTGTCGAGTGAATCAAATATTGAAGTCATTCAAATGCATTTATGTTTAAATGATGCCCAACAAACCCTTTTAAGCAGTTTTTCTCTGCGATTGATAGCAATTCTATAATAAGCAAAAATAAAATCGTTTTAGTATTAATAAAGTTATTAAGAGCTATGATTGTTATAAGTGCTGACAAATCAGTCAAAAGTCCATCAAATCGTAATTGAAGAGTATCAGCAGTTCTGAGAGGTGACAACATTTTGGCAAATATTAGCTAACATTTAACGTGAACGTCGAGTAAATATCTTATAAAGAGTTAATCAAAAGATAGCTTTTACTAAAAGAAATCAGTTAATGAGTGTCTTAAACTAATTCTAAATTTTATAATCATCTATGACCACACGTACGTTGTTTAGTGCGTATTCATGAATACATAACTTAACGCAATTTTAAACTAAACTAAAATCAACTTGAATATGATCTTCAACAGTCGCATCGGACTTTCATTACCGAAATGAAAAATTTCAATTAAGATGATGTTGATTTTTGACTTACTTGTCTTAAGCACTAAATTGAATGTTATGCGAGTGATAAAAACCTTAATTATCTGAAAATTATTAGTCAATTGTCTGACTCTTGTTCTGTACCACATCTGCATTTCCTATTATTGAAAATAAATTGATTATTAACTCTCTTTTTAATAAACATGATAAGAAACTGTCTTTGAAGCAATCAAGTCTATTTATGAAGGAGACAAAATTTTGATAAGCTACTAGGAACAAGACAAAGTTGCTTTTTGTATTAGGTCCATATGTTAGTAATTGATTTAAAACCAGAAAATAAGAAGATTAAAAGCGAGACTCACTTAACAGTAATGGTTATTTGCTTATTCTGGTGTTGGTGGTCATTGATTATCGCTGGTGCTTCACTAATATTTAGGCGCAACACAAAAGGCAACCTTGTATACTTTCCACTAATTATTGATCAAATTGGTCGTGTCTAAAAGTTGTAATCGTAAATTTGTTGCACTTCGATAAGTGTAATCAATACGAATTAATTGTCATAATTATATGACTTTTATATGACTTGGCAAAGTTCGCAATTTCTAGTTTGCTTAATTAAACTTTGATTTCTGTGCTAAAATCAGTTGAAATGTTGCTTAACTAATGTGACTAGTTGCAAAAATAATTACCCCAACATTTTCGTCTTTGAGCACCTCTTTAGCGCAAGTCTTTCCTTCTGTCCATTGTTGGTCATCACATAAATCGACCACTTTTTCATTGCATTGTTGCCACGCATTGATCGCATTTTCCTAATTAACAATAAATTTGAAACTTAACTATAGAAACACATAAATAGAGATATGTTCTCACAGGCATTATTTCGCTAATTCTTGGATTTATACATTTATCCTTAATATTATTCCATTCTTCTGCTGATATCCCATTTCCTCTGCAGAAGAATTGCCTGATATTGTGTGAATGCATTTCAACCACTTTAGTCACCCTCGAATTAGTGACTGTATCCATCGATTCACCACTTTTTTGACAGTCCACTAAAATACACATCACACAAAAAATCAGAAGCAATTGTAATTTGAGAATTAGTGTCATTTTTGAATGCGTTAAACTTGTGATCAACTTTCAGAAGCATAGTGACAAAATTATCTTTTGATATTGACTTTTATATGGGACAAATAGTGTTTCCACGAAGAGCTGAAAACTAAATTTTACAATAGATTAACTTTGAAAACTATCCGTTTCACAGAAAACTTTTCAAACAAAAATCTCATACAATTCAATCTTTTCTCTTTGTTCTATTATCTTTGAATTGAATTTTTCAAATACAAAAATTGTCAAAACAAAAGGTTTGGAAGCTTTTTGAATAAATGTTTGTTCGAACCAACTTTGAAATCAAGGAATAATAGATGATTCAGTTTTTTTATAGAACATTCTTTTCAAATAAAATAACTGAATAAAGCGTTTTTAATCCACAAATTTCAAAACCATTCATTGAAGTTATTGACAAATCTATAATTTTGTTTTGTATTTTTCAGCTCAAAACTACCTTCATTTTGATGACTTCAATATCACAGTCTGTCAATCGAAAGATCTTCATATTCGTGTTATTATGTCTGCTTTTACTGATAACTGTCGCATTTTTGTTTTATTTCGGTCTTCCAGAACTAAATCATTTAAAACGAATAATTGTTACAGATCTGCAAAACTCTTATTTGAGAGCCCGACATAACATAAGCACTGAAATACATTCATATAAGATGCAATCGTCTGAGTTTTGGAAAAATGTTGACTTAAAAAAAGATGAAATTCCTTTAAGCAAAATAGAACTTTCAGCTGAAATACAGATCTCTTCCAAAAAAATATCAGTTCAGGTAAAGTAAGGCACGTTCAATATTGAGTCTAAAGTTTTAAAACTATCTTTAATCTATGTTAAACAAAAGGATAGCGAAATATTTTACCTAGAAGCGAATCCTCAAAACGCTAACAAACAAATAAGCGTATTATTACTTCATGGCATGGCATTCTCTTCAAAGACATGGTATGAATTGGGGACCATTCGTATTTTAGCAGCTCTTGATTATCGAACAGTAGCCATAGATTTGCCTGGATTTGGGCAAAGTTCTAGAGGCTTGGAAACTTCAGAAGGCTCTAAATTTCTAAGGACTTTAATTGAAAAACTCGACTTAAAAAAGCCTGTGATAATCAGTCCGAGCTATAGTGGATTCTTTGCTCTTCCATATTTACTGGAATACTGGAACGAAATGGCAGGTTACGTACCCGTTTCACCAGTTGGCGAATTTGTTGCACCTAACCATCAATGCTTGAGTAGCAGTAATGTTGATAACATCAAAAGCAGTTTAGCTCACATACCGGAAAAATTGAAGGGTTATCTCAAAGAGCCTTATCCCAACTTGGATTGTCTTAAAGTCGGTTCGATCAATTTTAACCTCGAACTCAGTTTAATTATTGGTCTTTTAATTCATTATTTAGACACCAACAATGATTGTCTACGGGGAAAATGATAAAAATGTGATGGGACTCAGAAATAGCGCTCTTCTCGGTCTAATGCCATTCAGTCAGATAGCAGTCATACCGAATGGCCCGCATCCCGCGTATCTAGGCGATAAAGACTTGTGGCACAAATTGTTATTCAATTTTCTCAGACTAATTTCTGAGAGAGAAAGTGAAAAAGTTGAATAAATTTTGAAACATTAAATAAACTTGTATAATGGCAAAACTATATAACCGAGAACTATATAATATTACTTCTACAATGTCTTCTTTTTAATCATAGAGATCATCATTTTATAATAAGATTAATTTGTACTTTAATGTTTTTAATCATATTGAAGGCTCATCACAAGGCTGTGAGCATTTTATATTTTCGTTATTATCCCAATATTTGATACAAAAAATGATTGTTTTAAACTTGAATCAAAACTAGTTTGATCAATAGTATTAGACCTAGTTTTGACTGATAGGCACTGCTTTACTTATGCATAACTGTGAACTAGCTGTAATTTGAAATTTATTTTAGATTATTTAATAAAAGACAGAAAGTATGTTAGATTCGCTTCTATTTTAATGACAGCTTTCAAAATGGGTAAAAATGTTGAGAATGACAGCAATGAGCGTGTATTAATGCAGCTTTTATAGTGTTACCACTTTTTTACTAGGATCATATGAACACTAAAATGTGTCTTTACGTGTTTCAAACGTTTCAGAATTGCTTTAATCGAAAATTCAAACCAAAAGCTTCACTACAATAATAACTATGCACAATACCAAACACTTTAGGACAGCGTTGTTCAATTATATTTTCAATAGTGTAACCGTAACATTAGTTGAAGAATAAAAGTTTAATCAAAAGGTATCTAATTTAGTTTACATGAATGAGTATCGTGCAAAAGTGACAGTCAAATAACACGAATTGTTTTTATGTCATACCAATAACTATAATTTTATAATATCAGTGATAGGATAGGCAATGTATGTCTAAGAATTTTAAGAGTAGAGTTCTTTTATAATAAAAGAGTGTACGCTCTATAAAAAGGCTGACATTAAAAATAATTCAATAAAACTTTTAATCATTTGCATCAATTTTGTGGTGAGTCCTTAGTTTTATTGAATTCAAATGTGATTTCCTTATATAAATTGAAATATGCTTAAAAACTCATTAATATGACTGACAATCCATACGATTTATGTTAAATTATCATAGAATAGACATAAGTAAATATACAATCAACTCAAAAATAGTAAAATAATTAATACGACCAATTTGTTTAATTAGATAAAATTGTGGACAGATAAATCATTTTTTTGAAAACTTTCAAAATATTTTTAGCAGTTGCAAAAATGAAAATCTTAAAATCTAAATGCCAGCTCACACAAATGAAAGCAGGCAACACTATTGCAGAGCTTAATGTAAGCAAATATTTTGTGCCTTTCAATAGCATTACATTAAGGTTTAGTTAATAAACATTAAAAGTGTTGTTGTTTGAACATATTTTGGTTCATTTGAAAGATTAGTATTAGATGTAAAGCAATTCAAATAATGATAAATAAAAATAAGCAGATTTTGACATTGGTTTGGGTTACAAAAGATAATAAAATACTATTAGGACTTAAGAAAAGAGGTCATGGAATGGGATTCTGGAATGGATTCGGCGGTAAAGTTCAAAGCGAAGAAACTATCGAGAGCGCAGCCAAAAGGTTTGTCGAATTTATTATCCTATCATTTATTAGTGATGTCTACCGCAGGAACTCACTTTCAAAAACGTAATTGCAAAATTAGTTCAATTTCTATTAATAGATTATTGTTTTCGTTCAAATATAGCTTAAAGTGACTGTTAGTGTGCCTAAAAAGTGCCGCTTTTGAGCATCTACTTCATTTAAAAACTTGTGCCGAATTTCTTTCCAACTTTTTGACTTTTCTGAATTCATTTCGAACCGAACTATTTTAACAACTATTCTGTTATTCGATTTGCTGTGATTTGAATGCATTGAAACATAAGCACATTGATTCAAACTAATAATTGTTTGAACTGATTGCTTCAATAAACTATAGGTTGCATCCATACTATGCAAGTGTAGACTAATGAGGAGAAAATTGACATGAAAATGTTTTGTCAAACAAGATACATATAACATTTAACGGCATTGAAGAGATGAAAACGTCAACTTATTAGTAACATGTAATTTACTCGAGTTCTAACTGTGTTTCATAGATCAAACACGAAAGATCATAGATTAAGATATTTCATTTTAAAATTGATAGATTGGAAGAGTTTTTCTCACTTTTTTCACTTTCTTCACAATTTGATCAGAATTTTGATTCATTTCGATAGTAATGAGAATACATTTTATTTATCGAAACGCATGTCTTTTACTTATTTATGTTATAACTATATCTTTCAATGAACTTATTGATAATCTAAAGTTTATCAACCTTTATCGTTAACTCAATGACTCGTCTCTTAAGTTCTATCTATGATTGAGTGTCTTTTTCTATTCTTTCACTTTGCAGTTAACTTGTTTTTCTAAACTTTAAAATAATTATACTTTGATGTCAACTTTTTCCATATTAGTCTACAAAAGTTTCTAAACTTTTCGTTTGTTTTGTATAATGTACACTTCTTCAAAATAAAAAGGAGAATAGTAAAAAGTTTGTTTCACAACAAATCACAAAATTCAATTCTTAGCTTTGAAAACACCTTTAGTCGTATATATTATCATATAATAGATTAAAGTTAGAAAAAAGTTTGGGAGACTAAAGATTGATAAGATTGGGTTTTAGAATCTAATCATTTGACTCAAAAGTGCGTAAAGGCTGCTTTAATATAATCAAAGTTTATTGTCTTTATGATCATGCATAATTCGTGATTTGTTGTGAAACAAACTTTTTACTATTCTCCTTTTTATTTTGAAGAAGTGTACAGTCTTCCGCGATGTTTAAATGGAAGAAAAAAGTTGCAATAATTAATAAGTTGTAAAAGTTCGAACAGCCACTTCTTAATCTTAATCTTTACTTAGTCATAGAATGTCTTAAGTATTGACGTTATTTATTTGATATAATGACACAATTTTGCTATGTGTTCAATGCAGAACTTTTTCCGTTTTCTTAATTAACGGCAATTATCATGAATTGTCTAGAACAACACTTACAGCGACACTAAAGTATAACGGAAATGGTCAAATTCCTTTTGAAGAAGCACTCTGAAACCATTGGATTTCTTATAGGAAGTCTTCGCGAGGAAAGAAAAAATAATAAAAAATAAAATAGTAATTCCTCGAAACAGTAATTTAAAATGAACTTTCAGTTACTTATAATTTGTAAAACTTGCGTACAATTACATAATTTACCAATTAAAAGTTTTAGTTCAATTAGTTGTGATTCTAAACTTGAATACAGGTTCAAACATATTAAAGGCATAAGATGTCGAAATAGTTAGGGCGAATTCTCAGTTTTATTTCATTGAAAAAACTAAAATAATACCTTTGAATGAACTAACGCACAATTTGATTTTACTCTTCAAATATGCAGAGAATTGTATGGAGAATCAAGATTGATTTCACTCAAACTTGAGAAGGTTGGTATCCTTACCTTTGATTTCGCGGAAAGACCATTTTTAATGGAAGTCCACATCTTCGCAACTGGCCAATTCTCTGGAGAGCCATTGGAATCAGAAGGTATTACTCTTGGTCTCTAATGAGTTTAAACTTTAGATAAGCTGTCACGTTATTTTTATCTTGAATTCATTGACGAACAAATGATTCCAAAACGGTATCCAATCGAAGACTTACTGTATAACCACATGTGGTCAGATATCAGGTTATGGTTTCCTCTTTTCATTAAAGGATCAAAATTTTTGGGACACTTCAAAGTTGTCAATCAAATAAAGATTGACAAATTTACATTAAAAGATATAACAGATAATGAGTTAATTGAACCAATAGATTGTCTCCATTAATACAATTTAATCGATGTATTATTATAATTTTTGATAAATCACTTTTATTCACTTTTATTGTAAACTTATTTTGATAAATAGATTGCGTCAAATCGTTAATAGTATTAATGTTTGCTTTGTATGCGAATCTGTGCTCTATTAGCATCACTATTGCTAACTCGTTCACTGCACTACACTTAACGTTCTAAAAGATTTTTGCTTTTATCAACACCCTTCACTCAATTCTTCCACTCTTTCAAATGTTGCAGTCAATTAACCTATTAATAGTAAGCGTTAACTTCATAGTTTTAATAGAAAATCTTTGATTTAGAATAATTAGCAGAATCATAATGTGATTGAAGTTATTTTGACAATTACTTGCAATAAAGCACAATACTCTGTATGGACTGAGTTCATTATTTAATATCAATTTTTATATTTGTATCGAGCATTTAAGCTAAACCAAGTATTGAAAATTGATTTGAATGTGTCAAATATTTGATTATATCCAATAAACTGTTGATATGAAACAACAGATATCTATTTTGAAATAATGTATTTAAATGGAAAGTTTGCTTAATACAACTTATAAATGAAAGAACATAAAGTGAGTTATCAAAAGATGTAAAAACAATGAGCGAATCATTTTAACTTAAATGTCACGTAGGGATTGACTGAGTTGAACATTACAATTGTGCAAACATAAGACTTGTAAGGATTTTAGAGCCAAAGACTTGCACGTATTAATTTATGAATTGAGGACTATTTGTATTTGCAATGGATTTACACTAAAGGTTTATGGCTCTCCAATAATCATATCGTCGTATTATTTGTTCAGTGAAGAACTGTATAATTAATGCACTGACTTTATTCACTACAAATACTGCGCTGTTTTACAGTGCAATTAAAATCCTAAACATGCATAAAAATGCATAGAAAAGCATTTTACAACTTGAGAAAACTCTTTATTTTGCTTATTTTAATGGAATGGCTTTTTGCTAAACTTTTGCAGCAGCCGAAAAAATCAATTTGTGTCTAACTCTTAGAGGCTAAGTTGAGAATTTGCGGTTAGGTTTAAGAAGAAAAGATTGAATACAAATCGAGTGGTTAAGTGATAGAAAGAGAGCACGAGCTAAACCAAAACATTGTTTATTGCCTAAACACTTGACATTAATGTGATTGAAGAACAACAATAAATAGGAAACTGTTCACCATTTTTATAGCCATTTCTCATTCGGGTCTGAGTTAATCGCAATTTAATCTGTGGTTCAACCCCTGGAGTGCGCGACAGACTGAATGAAACACAATTTGACTTGAATTTCGACCGGAAAGGGTCTCTCTCTTCGTCAGTGAGTCTCTCCTTTGCTCTGTTTCGCTATCTTTGATCCTTTTTTCTAATGCATCGCAAAATGTAACACAGACTCCGTTGAAATGTATGGAAGCGCTGTTTGGCATAGAGTCTAATAGCAGTCATGATTGTATTGATTTTTAGGCCGCACCCTATATGCGAAGCATTAGAAAAGAAGTCTTTCTCTATCCCCATAGTATACAGTACATTTTCATAGCAGTTCAGCAGTTTTGGTATAGGAATTGTGGCTTTTGTTGCTTTAGATGTAAGGTTTTGCCAGTTGTGTGCAGTCAGGGTTTCACATGAAAAAGTATAAGAAATAAATGCTCGATAAGAGAGAGGAGAGGTTTAGAGAAATGGTGACTGAGTTCTAAAAAGGCAGTCAAATATACTTTTGTACATCTTCCCTAAGAGTTCGAAATGCATTTATTTGGATCGAATGAAAATTGGATCTGAATAGAGAGAAAGATAGAGAATTCGCTTTCAGTGTTGTGCTTATAGTTTGTGGATATGGATCTGGTTGTGATGCACAAGTTAGAGAATAGTATTGCAATAATAATAAACTCATGTGTTTGGATGTGATGTGTGCCATAATAAATATAAGTCAATTTGGTCGAATCGGATTGCATAGCAGAGGACAATGTCAAGGGAACCGATGTATGGCGGACCCAATCCCAGTGTTGGACCGGAAATGGGACATATGTCGCGCTCATCGCGACCTATGAGACGTAGCGATGTGCCCACTTTCGGACCAGGAGGCTCGCCCTCCAAGCCATACATGAACAGCATTTCCCAGCCCCCATCAGCCCGAGGAAGTCCAATATCATCGCGCAATATAATATCTCCGACACACGCAGTCAGGAGAGGTCGCCATCACTACGGTATTAGCAGATCAAGCAATAACAGTCCTTTGACACTACCGGTCGAACACGTCCCACAGTCGCTGAGCACTAGCAGCGCATACGGCCACGGGTTTCCCTATTACGACGACCCAGGAAGTCCTATTATGGATACCAGAACTCATAGTGGAATTATTCACGGCCCGCGTTCTCGTTCGGGTCGAGTGCCCTTAAGAAGTTACCATTCAATGGATAGAGAACCAATTGAACGCGATTACCTAATGAGAGACCCCAGAGATCGCTCATTCGACCGCATTGATGTGACTGCTAGACATCCGCGTACTAGAGAACGATCTCTTGATAGGTCTGTGTACTTAAGAGATGACCAAACGGCATATCGTGATCGTGAAACTATCATCGATGATCCATATCGTGATCCACATCGAGGTGTTCACACTAGTCTCGGACATTCTGTGGCATCAGATCCAAGACATTTTGCCAGTAGAGATAGTTTTGTTATGGAGTTACAGGCAAGACTTAATGAACTTCAAAGCCAATACGGCAATGTTAAGCGTGAATTAGACGCAACTACTCAAAAACTTGGCTCTAGTATGCATAGTATTAAAACTTTCTGGAGTCCTGAATTGAAAAAAGAGAGAGCTCTACGTAAAGAAGAAGCCGCCAAATATGCTTTAATTAATGATCAGCTCAAGATTTTAAGATCTGAAAATCAGGTTAGTTTATATCTAATCGATCTAGTCTGTTTTTGATTGATTCATTCTTTCAGTCAGTTTTTGTAAAACTCAATTCTAATACTACGTTGAATATTGCACGATTGAGAAAAATTTCACGAAAATTCACCATTATTTTCATAGAACGTATTAATTTGAAAAGCAGGTGAAACTATGATAACAAGAATAATGTCATAACAGTAACAATTAGTGAATCGCACGTGCGCTAACGAATACGTGCTGTGTTTCAAGTCTGTGTTACAACAAAGTAGTGCTTTAATTCATATATTATAATTGAAGGCTCGCAATCAACTCTCAATAGTTTTCTATATTTTTAGGTTTATTACTTTGTTTTGATAAACTTAGTCTGAAACAATCAGTTTCAAAATTTTGATTGTGTAATATAAGGTGAAAATTTGAATGCCACAATTGCTTAAAGTTGCAGTTGTTTATGACTTGTTCAGCCCAGCCTTAAGCAAAGGCATGCATAAAGAATCAGAAAAGATCACTTTATGAATTGACATCTGTTCGTTCGTACCAGTTTCCTCTTAAGGTTTACATTTGCTTTTCTCAGCACATGTTAGTTAAAGGGCAGCTGCCTTTTCAATGTCTCTTTACAATATCGGAACTTATCTGAGGGTTTTTTAGCAATGCTCGCACTCTTATGACATCTGGATATCTGTTCTCTCTTTCATAACCATATCCCATTACTATGATTGGTCCTTTCCTGTTAGAAAATAAAACAAACGACCATATTTAATGGTTGGTCATGTAAGAGTATTTGTGGTATTTCATCCTAATAGATAACCACACAAAACATCTCATATGCTATTTATTCTTAATTAAGATTTTGATTTTGATGTACTGCACTGTTAAACATACATTTAATGATATTTATTGCAACTAATTATAATTTATCATAGCCAAAAACTACAACAAAAACAATTTATGGTCGCTTTCAGTTTCGTTTATTCAAACATTTGTTATTTCATACAACAGATTAACTTTCATTACAGACTAACTATTTTCTATATAGCACTTGTTTAATATTTGGTCATTACTCCAGTCTGTTTTCTAACGGAAAACTATCTCTCCTATTATTAGTTTTATTGCTTTTCATCTTCTTCTCTAACATTTATATTTATTTCAATATTTCAAATTTTATTTATTGTTAAACTTCAGTTGACTTGAAGCAAAGCAACGAAAGAAGCTTATATGACACATAACGAGATACTTAGTTTAGTAGAGAGGAGGCATCTTTTGATCAATTAATAATAATACTTTACCAAAACTGAACTAGAATTTGTGCCAATATCGATTTATACTAACATTTACGAAAAACAAACCAATAGCTATCGCAAATTTATGATTCAAATATCGATTCGGAGTGGTTCATTCAATTTTTAATTTCAGCATAAATATTTAACTATCTTATTAAATTGAATCTTTTTTTCGTATAAATGATATAATCGTATGTCTACTGATCTCGTCGTGTCACAAAATGGTACAAATATCACTAAGTGAAAACTGATATGATGCGACCCTATTATATAAAAGAATAAAAGTGAAGCCCAACTTTAATGATATTGAAGTTTTCACTTGTGCCACTAGAAAATGGCACCATTTATTTTACACAATTTTACATTTTAGCTTAAAGCGGTTGTAAGATGTTGCAGTTTACAATTTGTTGTGACAAGTACATAAACTACTGAAAAATTTGATCATCATTTGAAGTCTTACCTGAATTTAATCATTTGGAATATACGGGCATAAATAGACGCTCATCCTACTATAATTGCTAAATCGATCAAAAATTTCTCATTATTGATAGAAATATGTTTAATATCGCGTGATTGTGACATATCTTATGAAAATAACTGTATTATTGGGTGAATTATTTTATGCATTGCAATCATAGCTAACAAAGTAAAACGCCCTCAAAAAACTAGGCATCAAATTTCAAAGAAAAAATTCATTTTTTCCTTCGAGAATGAGTCAACTTTGCAGAACTGTATGGATTACGACTACTTTTGGAGAGAATTATTAATTTTTCTATTGTAATCGTTAAAAATCATGTTTACATTGTTAGTCCCAAATTGATTACACGCCACACGGGATTCAGCTTTTGCCTATTCTATGTTTAAGATCAGCTTGTCTTCAACCAATCAATAAAGGAGAAAAAATCGATCAACAATATCTTTAAAGGAGATGGCTAAACAATTTTTATCTTCATAATCTTTAGAATCGATTATATGAGAGAACATTTCTGGCGAAAGCTTTTTCGCTTATTAGCTTTTAGTCAAATAAGTGCTTCAGATAATTAATTCATTAAATCACAATTTGAGAAGTAGTACTGCCTTATGCAACACTTGATAAGACAGCTGATGATAAGTCCTATCTTCATTGATTATATTTAGAATTTGAGTGACTTCCAAAGGACGTACATATTTTATAAATAAACATTATCACAGATATAACTGAAGAAACAACTCAGACGTGTCACACTTTCTTCAAATTAAATAATCTGTGAGAATATTCTCAAAGATGACGCATCTAATTATCTGTAAATTTTCACTAACAGTAATTATATGCTATGAAATAATTATCTGTAATCATATATTCTCAAAGTTGTATTTTTTGCATCAAAGCTGTTAGACTTTTGTAATGACCACTATTTTTCGCTCAATTGACTCATAGGGAAAAGCAATTTGAAATGAACAAAACCACTCATTACATATGACTTCAATAAAAGTTGAGTAAAAGTGAAAAACGTTAATCACACTCTGTTACCCGAAGAGACTCTGTCTATATTACCGTTATTACCAATATATGCGTGACATAACACACAAATAATAGGCATGAGGTAATCAATTTTGCCTCTATTTTCATACAATCCGTAGTGTTATTCTAGGGTTATTTACAACAAACTCGCACTAAATTGTACGAATCCTCGAATCCAACGTAAACTGAATTTAATGTGTTTGTTCTGTCAAATTATATTTGTAGCTCTCCATAGAATATGAAGCATTCGATTAGTGCAATCTGTTATATGGAATCTGTTTCGACCATTTGCTTTTTAACTTTAGAGTCAAATTATGTTGAATCTGAAAAATCGATACAAATGTAGCATCACTTCTAAAAATAATTTCAGCTGATTTCAAATGCAAATTATGTTCACTTAAAATGTGCTCAATACAAATGAGGTTAGGTTCACTGCAATTCATTATAATTGGAGTCAATACGATCTAAATCAGACCTCTATCCACAGCTTTTTATCTAAATTAGTATTAATTCAATTTAATATTATTGACTCAATCTATTGAAATTAATCCAATTAAATATATTAATATAAATAAGTGGTTTCCTCTTTGTAACAAATACTATCTTTTGGGAAAACCAGAAGAGAAATAGATTAGTGACAACTTTTTGTAACAATAACTTATTTGTCTGATCTCATTTACAAATTAGATTCAGTCATATCTAAAGTTTATCTTAATGTTTTTTAGACAGCTTTCAAGCTCTTTCTCGTGAGTAATATATAAGATTAAGATAGAAATGATGTTAATTACTTCATATCATGAAATGATAATCAAAATAGATTTTCAAGGAGAATCACGAAAGTAATGATAGATTATATTTTTAAAAGTGAGTCTTTCTCATGATAACTCCTCAAATGTAATGGCGATAATCAATTTTTTCAACTCTTCTAAGTAAACTTTGTTGTATGAATTATTGTTTTAGCTTTAGGTTTAATTAAATGCCATTTTTCATTTTTGGTGTATGAAAGTGTGCTTTTATAACCTGGAAGGGAAACTCATTTTTAATCAACTAATTCCTATTTTTAAAAAAATTATACAATTTGTAAATGTCACAAAAATTCAATAATCTCAAAGTGCTATTAGCAAGATCTGCCTTTTAGGTATAAGTACGCTCTAACTCACATTGAGCAAACTTTAAATTTAGGTTTTAGAATTACTTTTGATTATAAGAAATTTTATCATTTCATTCTAACAATTAGTTAAAGCCTAAATTCTTAGTTTAAGTCAAATGAATTCATTTTTGAGCAGAAAATATTTTTTAATGATTTACAGAATTTATTTGGGTATCAAAAGTGATAAATTTTGTCTAATCAAACAGCTCAATCAGAGAGATTATAATTTAGAAAAAGTTTGTAAATTATTCTCAATTGAAAGATTCCACTAACAATGCAAAATAAATAGCTTATGGAGAGTGTATTGCATACAAATACTGAATATCCGATATGAAACATTCTCTCTTTAAAACCTTTGACAGCCGATTGAAACAATCTGTTAGTGATATAAAATAACTTGTTTTTGCTGCTCAAACAACAATGTTATGGTCAAACAAATGTAATGCTACTATGGGTCTGATAAAAGTTTCATATAAGGGAAGTTGTATTTTGTTTTTTAAGCTAAATCTATTTTAAGTTAGGTTGTCAAGGAATTTAGCTGTGGCAGGGCTAGGAATTAGATGTCGAGTGTGGCCAACATTACTTTTAGTTTCATAAATAAAGTACGAAGCACATCGTAAGCTCAATGTTTTATCAAAAAATATCTTTATGATTTCATAATATAGTTTGTATATTATGTGCGAATATATAGCTTCAATAAAAGTCAAAAGTGATTTGGTTTGAAACTTTACGTTAGCTCAGTTTAATTATTAAAACAGATACCGCGGAGGAGGATCTAAAAATATTATTTAACTGTTATCAAAATAACACTTAACTCGGCTGAGAACCAAACGCTTTTACAAGTATTTACATGAAATGCATTAAATCCTAACGTTAAGTTCAATGGAAAGCATTGTTTTGATAAGGCCCGAACAATTGTGTTTTTAATTTTTTCTAAGCTATGCTCTTTTACCTTTTAATAAATAATTGCGCTACAATACCATTAAAACAGACAAAATATCTAAAGGAAAATTAAGACATTCAAAGCAAAACGTCGTTATATTAGCTGTTGAAAGAAAATCATTTTGATTAATCGATTTTCTCCATTTATTATTGCCAATGACGAACATTTGATTATTATTAAGAAATGTTCAATAAGTACAGTCGCCTAATTAAAAAATTGTCTTAACATTATTAGCTGACTTGAATTACATAAAACTGCGTAAATCTAATTGAGCCAAGTTTAAAAGTCTAGGAATAACTTATTTAGTGTATTGCACCACGTCTGAAAGCTTACCATTAATTGTGGTGGTTTATTCTCATAAAATGTTAGAGGTAAAACTTATCAGACAACAAGACTGTTCCCACGCATACAACTTGTGGTCAAAATTCGATTATAAGTTTATCGCATAAAATGTTTTGTAAATAACACTCATTGAATCAATATTTACATTTAGGTATATAATATTTAATCAACTGCTTATATAAAGGTAATCACTGCTCAAAGTAGAAAACAACTGACACACAACTTTAGATTTTGATCATTACTGAAATACTAATTTATAGTAAACATTATTTGATGGTTAGTCAGTTTGACATCAACTGTTGTAACGATATGTCGGTTTTTCAAAATTATTAATTCACTGCCATTTCCTATTTAGAGCTGAAATGAATTATGAAGTTTGGCTTCTGTATTAACTGTGTCACTCTGTTTTAGTTGAACAATATATCATACCTGTGCTATTGTTTATTCATTGCTTCTCAACTAAACTCAGTAAAATCATAATAAATGAAAACCATAATGAACTAAAACTAGATATTTTCACAAAATTAAATATTAACTTTTATAAATGATCAGCTCTTTTATTTATGTTAAAAAAATCGATTCAGATATATAAATGTTATAAATGAACTGCACCTCAACACTGTTGCAATCAAATGTCCTAAGATTTAATGTAGAAATTTGTGATCAACTTTTATCAAATCTAATTCAGATCAAATAGTTTAACAAAAATTTATTAAAGTTTTTGTTCAAATATACACTGCTATTAATTGAGAAAACGTAGTCCTAATAAAAGTTGATTGGTTTACATATAAAAAGAGCAAATTAAGCATTAATTTGCAAAATAAACTATTTTCAATGCACAAAATAATTAAACCAGAGAATTATGTGCAAGTATAGGTTTTGATAACTTAAACGTTAGGAGTTAATTACAAATATTAGTTTAATATTGTTGATTGAGAAAAATAAATTCTGATTACACCCCAACGCATTTAATGTGAATCCGCTTATAGAGAACATTGTTCTGCATCAAACACAGAAACCATAGTTCATTCATTTAGGATATAGTCAATCTTGGTTACAGTAAACGCTTTTGGCTGCGCAAAACCTTTCACTACAAACAGGTTAGAGTGTAATCATATTAAACTTCCTAAGTTTGAAAAGTAAAACATTTCGAGATAAAGTTACAGATCTTTGTGGATATTTATTGTGATTTTTACACCTATGAACTAAATATGATATGAACATCTCTGATGTCTTCGCATCTTTATGCTGGAATAGAAAATTAAATAGAGACTGTGAAAATAAAGTACATTATTAGCTTGAAATTTCAATAAATTCTATTAACAATAAACAGAAGTTCATTACGAGTTGGCTAAACATATGCTTAGTTCAAGCGACCACTATTTCTTGCGATTGCCGGCATTTACACCAAATAGTTTTCCACCGAAAGGGATTTTAACACGGTATTTAAACTAAAATTCGGTCTTTCTACTGATTTTCGTATCCCTAAGTTTGTTCGATTTTCACCTAGCCTAATCAGGCGCTACACAGGGGCTATGGCCCATCCACCAAAATATTTTAAATCAAAGTGAGAATAGCGTAGTGCTGCTTCAATTCTTAACTATTTTATGAAAGAATCTGCTTCTTTCATAATTGTTTTTCGCTGAAAATTCATGGGCTAGAGTGAGGATTGAGAAGAGCAGAGGATTAGGGCGAATTGATTGGTAAAATATCCTTCGGCAGAAATCAGTTTAATGGAAATGCCTGACACCATTTCTTCTAGCTAAGAAAGACTAGCTATAATATAATTAATTGAAAGCACAGAAGAAAAAACTGAAATTATTCTGTCAAAAGTGCACTTTAGGAATCCCATGAAAGCAACGCTATGGTCAGAGTATTGGCTTCTCAGTCGGGCGAAGCAGCTCGAATCCCTTGAAACCGAAAAGCAACTAAAGTATGAGATGCACAACCAACTCATTAAAAGGCCTGCTCAAACCGAAAATGTCGTTAATAACGTAAATGAGAAAGTTAATAATGATGTTTTCGATATTGTTCTCCTTAACAAAGCCAAACATCAGTTGTTATTAAGTCATGTTATTATTGAAACGAAATTACAATAAATATTTTACTTAAGTAACATATAGAGAATCACTTCAAATAGATTTCGTATTGCTGTCAAAGTTGTTCAGCTGCAAATTCAAATCAGAAATTCAAATGATTGAGTCTGTACTGAATCAAAATGAGCTCTTAAAACACATTTCTCACTCCTTTATTTTTGCGAAATCAGATTAAATCAAATACAAAAGATCTCATTTGGGAAATTTTTTCATAAATTAATTTGAAAAAAACAAACTATCAGTAGTCCTTTAACGTTCAAATTTGTCTGAATACTTTATGATATCCTATTAAAATGAATCCAGTTTCTCAATCATTCGTAACTTTTTACTCAAAGAGGAAATCTGAATAACTTATTTTCCAGAATCGAATAAGAGATATGTCCTGCGGGACACCAATTGATAACCGCTGCGCTTTTGAGTAGATTCGGTTTCAAAGCTAATGTTAAGGCATGTTTTTGCATATTTTATTGATTATGAAATGCTGGCCATCACATGAAGATTCAGTGTGAATGGAAAAAACAAGTGCATCTTATAAAAATTTATGAAACCATAAACTGGCAAAATAAACGAACAAATAGTATGCGTGTGTCTATTCTATTATTCTATTCAATAACTTATAGCAATCATTTTCTTCAGAAACAACTGATGGCTAATATGTAAACTCGAATAAATTTAAGCTAACTTTATTTAATTAAAACCAAACATTTGTGTCGGTCTATCTTCTCATTAAATCAAATTAGGACCAAATATACTCTTTTTACCGATCAAATAGTCTGAAATTCATATTAATTAAACCAATTAGTTTGTAGACTTGTTCGCGAGTAGCGATTCCTCTTTGCAAAACTCGTTGAGTATTCAATTTTTCGATTAACTAATCTCTTAAACGCTTGAATGAAAAATGAATTTTAATATAAGAGGCAGAAGTCATAAGATTATTGAACTTGAAGAGTGAATATATTTTGTTAATGTTCTGCTTCTTATACTCGATAGGGTTAGGCATCAATTTATTTATAAGAATATATCAATTTAAACAAATATGAACGCCGCATATCAAAGTATTCATAAATACTTAATGCAAAGAAAATATTCATAAATAAGTAAATGCAAGTAAGTAAGAATGGTAAACAAACTTGCGAGTTAGATGTAACTGTTGTTTATGTAAAGGTCATTATTAATAATTTCTATTGCTTTGTTAGAAGTCATGCTTTATTCATGTATAGTTATCTGATTTGTTGCAGAAACAGGCCGCTCTCATTCGACAATTAGAGGAAGAATTAAGAATAACACATATGAGGAATCCAGACGCAGACGTTCAGCAACATATCGATGCTCTCTACTCTGAAAAAGAACATATGTCTAAAGAGATTTACCTTTTAAGAGAAACTATTAAGGTAATCATCTACCAAAATATCAACTTTCTCTTTCAGCTAAACTCCTTCTATTTCTACTTTATTAAAACACCTGCAATCAAATGCATCTTATTGTTACACGCGCAGAATTAGGCTCTCACTCAGATAATTTCAGTTTTACTTATTATTGAGAGATAAGTCAACTCTCGGAGTGATTGCAATAATGAGATTGATTTGATTGCTCCGCTCTATTCATAGATCAAATCGATTTGTACTCTACTATTCAAATATTACTTTAGGAATTGGAGTTAAGAATAGAAACTCAAAAGCAAACCTTAGCGGCAAGAGATGAAAGCATTAAAAAACTAATGGAAATGATGCAAAGCAAAGGAATTGGCGGTAAAATTATGGAAGAAGAAAGAATGGAATACGAAAGACTCAGATCAAGAAACATTGAGTTAGAAACCAGATTAAGACACACCGAACATATACTCGAGACCAAAGAGAAAGAAGTTTTGAGGGTATGGAATCTTTTTAAATTAATTATAATTTTTATGAATAATATTCGTGTAATTCCTACCAATAAACTAATGTAACAATGATATAGAATAATGAAATCAAGCTTGATCAATCAGAAATTGATCAAATTTATTGCAACACTTTTGCTATAAAGGATGATAACGATTGCAATCTAGCAAAAGATGAAAATGAAGAGCAAAACTGTCTGCTCAAAGCTATGGTTCAGATTAAGGTATATTGAAAACAATTCGTCAAATGCTTTTTTCTCTTTCCTCAGTATAAAACTTAACTTTGAGTCAAATAAGCTAAAATTGTGACAAAAGCCAAGTGAGCCTCATTTCCAATTGACGATCGCATAAAATTTCTTCCGAACATTTATTTCAATTAACTTCACTTTTTAATAACTGAGTCTTTCTATAGAATCTCATAAATCTTCAAGCTTCATAGAATATGGTTTTGTTAGGTTATTGCTTGTTGTTTATTCTCTTACTTTCTATTCATTATTCTTCTCCACTGAGGATAATTTATTTTATTTCTATTTTTATTTCACTTTTATGTTTCAAATAATTTGCATCCAGGATTCGAGAATTAAAAGTTTGGAACAGGAGCTCGAGCTTTTTGAATGGCAATTTGTGCGAATGAAAGACTTATCTTTAAATGCGTCCTCGAAGTCTACTGACGGTACAGTTCACTGTAATAGTGTTCGAGATATTAATGACAAAGATTGTAATTCACAATCATTAACCCATTTGTCAACTCATAAATATGTGACTGACGCAGAAAAAGAGGTTCGTTTCGCTGTTCACACTATTTGTCTGCTGTTCGTGTTCAATCTTACGATCAAATTTCACTGTCTTCTCTCTCCAAAATCATTTTGGCCAACTTTCCAGTCTTTCAAATTGATTAAATGAGAAAAACTAATTTGAGTCTCAACTTGTTTGGATTTTGGAAAATTTTGTCTATAATTTGTGTAAAGCAAATAAAAAGCCGAATCCATGTTAAATATGTGGGTTAAAGCATTTTTCTAATGGATATGAGTTGAGAACATCTGATATTAATCATTGTTGTTTCTAGCATTTCAATTTGATCGATTGACTACTTTCTCAATTTCTAACTTTTGTCGAACATATTCATAACATTTCAAAATTGAACTCACTATCAGTTTATTAACAAAATTTAAGATATAAATAATCGATAAATAGCTTTAAGAGAATAGTTGACAGAATTGACTTATAAGTGCTTATCATAAATAGATGGAGGAGTTAAAAATCGAGTTAAACAAAAGAGATCAAGAAATCCTAGCTGTAGGGGCAAAGATGAAGACACTAGAAGAGCAGCACCAAGACTATCAAAGACATATTGCGGTATTAAAGGAGTCGCTTTGTGCCAAAGAAGAACATTACAGTATGCTTCAGGCAGATGTATGTGTAAGCAAAGTCTTTTGGATATGACATAAGAGTGTTTTTACCACAAAACAACAGTTTATTATTATTGACGTTTCTTATTAAAATATAGGTCGAAGAGCTTAGAGCCAGATTAGAAGAAAAGAACAAACTAATTGAAAAGAAGACCCAACAAACTATGGCAACTACTCAGGATAAGAATAAACTGACACAAGAATTACAAGAACTTAGGGATCATATTGATATCAAGGACAGAAAGATCAATGTTTTACAAAGAAAGGTAATTATTTTTGATTTCATGTTTCGTTTATAATAACATATTATTTATTACATAAACACTAAAAACCAAAAGTTCAACACTATCTTCCAAAGTTCAAGACTATCTTTTAATGTTTCCAAATAAGTTCTTATTTTAAATGTGACAAAAATAAGCTTGTATTTTAAAACAAACTCAATATAGAACTGAGGATTGAAGCTTTTAAATGACTCATATGTTTAGACTTAATGTTTAGATGAGTCTGGCTTAAAACTTAGTTATTAGTAACTAAAATAAACAGAATTATGTTTTCTTGAGTCAAGAATTTTTCGTAGAAATAGGAATGAGTTATCATAGCTGAAAGCTATCTTGATCCAATACGGTATTAGTGCCTGTGAGCATTATTACAAAACTTGTTGTGTAAATATTGATGTTTATGTTATGAATGGATTTCAAATGCGAGGTTTTAAACTTTCCAAATCCAATCAAACTGGACTGCACTTAGGATTCATTCTTATACTTTTCTATAATCAGATTGAAAATCTGGAAGACTTGTTAAAGGAAAAGGACAATCAGGTGGATATGGCCAGAGCTCGATTGACAGCAATGCAAGCACATCACTCAACATCTGAAGGCGCTCTCTCCAGTTTAGAAGATGCTATCAGTGACAAAGATAAACAAATTGCTCAAATTAAGGAGCAAAGAGATAGGGCTGAACAGGAAAGAAACGAAGAAAGAGATCTACACGAAAGACAAATCGCAGAATATAAAATGAAATTGCACTCGTTAGAGAATGAAATGGAAAAGCTTCAGGTAAATAAACCGTTTATTCTATTCTAATTTTGTTTGACTCAACCAATATTTGTTCTATAACTCACCTTTCGTTCATTGGTTATCAAAAATTATTTGTTGCTTTTCGAATCGGAGTTTGATCTCTTGCTTTGAGGTCACTCATTAGGTCAAATAAGTTTTATACTTTCAAACTTGAAATTTAGGTCAGATTAGAGAAAATTGCAGCAGAAAAAGATCGCGTTGAGGTTAAGCTCGAGAACTCACAATCGGAGTTAGGAAAAGCGAGAGCAGAGCTCGAAAAACTTCAGAGCGAAACCTGGAGACAACAGAATGATTGGGATAAACTTAAGTCTGAAAACGCGCGATATATTCTTGAAAATGATAGACTTAGAGAACAGGTTGAGAGACTCAAAAATGACCTGGACAGAGGAATATCACATACAAGTTCATATCGAGACAGGGATAGAGATATTCGTGATTCAGCTTCTGCCTTGAGCAAACCGAGTCTTTATGGAAAGTCCGAAGACGTTGATAGATTGCAGGAAAAGCTTGACAAAACTCAGGCTGAGTTGAGACGGGCTCAGGCAGAGCTCAGGATGAATCAAGCGGAAATGGACAGGTCCAGAGGAGAAATGGAACAATTACAGGAAAAGATTGAGCGCTCTCAGGGAGAGATATACCGACTTAAAGCTAAACTGGAAAATGCACTTTCGGAGAGAGAAAGTTTGCAAGAAGAATACGAACGAATTCAGTCACTTATCACACGATCGCAAATCGAAAAAGACAATGCTTTGGCTGACGCAGAAAAATCAAAGCAAGATTTGGATAGAATCCAGGCCACTTTAGGAAAGATGCAAATTCAATTCGAGAAAACTCAGGCAACGCTCGATAAGACACAAGTAGAGTGCGATCACTTGCAAGAAAAGTATGACAAAGTTTGTACTGAACTCAGGCGATTGCAGGCAGAAAAAGAAAGAGCATTGAGTGATGTCGAACACTTTCAAACGCAGCTCAATAGTTCTCAATCGCAATATCAAAAATTACAGAATGAACGCGAATCTGCTTTACTAGAAGTGGACAAATTAAGAGAAAAATTAGAGAGAGCTTCATCTCAAATGAGTCGCTACCAAAAGGATAGAGAGCTAGCTCTGCACGAAGCAGAATCAATGAAAGAGAGGGTTGATCTGTTGCAAAGTCAATTGAGTAAAGCAAATAAAGACAAAGAAAATCTACAAGAAGATTTAGAAGTAATGCGAGAGCGGTTTGATAAAGCTCAGAAACAAGCAGATAAATATCAAAATAGTTTTGAGCAAAAAGAGTCTGAAATTAGGCTTATTAGAGAAAAACTAGATAAATTACAGTTGCAATTGCAAAAGTCACAGGAGGACAAAGAAATAAATAGAGCAGAGCACGATTTACTTATGGAAAAAGTGGATCGCGCACAGGCCGAAGTGGTCAAACTTCAGGCTAAACTCGATCAAAATCAGACCGAAGCCGAGAGACTGTCAATAGAACTCGAAAAGGCTCAATCGATTGCCGCTAAGGCAAAGGAGGACCAGAAACGAGCGCAAGACGAGTTTGAAGGCTTGCAGGACATATATGCACGAACCAATTCTAAGCTTATTAAGAGCAAGGATTCAGAAGAAAAATTACGAACTGAACTGGAAAAGTGTTTGATGGATTTGGAGGTTTTGCGAGAGAAGAATGAGAAAACACAGAATGATTTTCGACGGTTACAGCAAGAAAAGGATAAATTACAAGCAGAATGCGATCGCGTAACGCTCGAATTAGATCGCATTCACACTCAAAGACAGTCGACAGTGAGTACTCACGAGAAGACACAGGAAGAGATACAACGATTACACATTGAATTAGAGAAAATGTACGAGAAAGCAGAAAAAGCTCAGGCCGACTATAGGAAGAGCCAGTCAGAGAAGGAGAGGTTCAGCGTGGAGAAAGAGTCACTTCAAGCTGAACTTGAAAAGTATAAGTCACAAGTGAACAAATTTCAAACTAGTCAGGAAAAATCTCAAATTGAATTCGAGAGGTTGCGTATTGATATGGAAAAAATTAAGGATAAGTACGAAAAGGCGAGGATTGATCTCGAAAAGAGTAACTCTGAGAAAGAAAGATTCTATGTGGATTTGCAACGGTTACAGTCAGAAATGGAAAGAATTAAAAGTGATAAGAGTGTAACGCAGCAGAGAGAACTACAGGCTGCCGAAATTCAGAAACTTTATAATGAGATCGAAAAGATTAGGGAAAAATACGAAGCCGCTAGAAATGAATTGAGTAGAATTCAAGAACTCAAACAGCAGCAGGAGCTCGATATTGAGGCGCTTCAGAGAGAGCTCGATGCCTCTAAGGCTAAAATCGAGAAAAATAAATCGTCGGAAGAGAAGCAAAAGCATGAAATCGAGAAAGCAATGATTGAATTCGAGAAAATACGCGACAAAATGGAAAGAAATCAAAACGACTTAACTAAAGCTCAGAAAGAAAGAGACGCTTTGGCTGTTGAGGTCAAGTCGTTGCAAACAGCTTTGAATCAGACCAAAGTGCAACTCGAGAATGCACTCAAAGGGCAACAGCAACAACAGCAACAGCCGAATGGGGATCAAGTTATTCAGAAGTATACCGCTGAAATCAATCGAATTAAACAGTTGTTGACTAAGTCAGAGACAGATTTACAAAAAACCTTGTCTGAAAATCAAAGGTTGCAAATGGAAGTCGAAAGCCTTAAACAAGACATTGTCGATGCAAACGCTTATATTTCTAAAGTGCAATCGGGTCAAAATGTGAGCAAAGTAGAAACGGACAAACTTAACAATGAAGTGAAAAAGTTACAAGAAAAATGCGATAAATGCCAAAATGAATTAAAAAATGTAATCAAAGAAAGAGATCAGTTACAAATTGAAGTACAAGAATTAGCAGCCGCTTATGAAAGTGCGAGAAAAACTGGCGAAACTCAACGCAGATCTAGCGTTGAATCGCACCAACAAATTATGGCACTTCAACAAGAACTACAAAAGATGGACCAACAATTGAAGAAAACTGAAGCTGAGAATAAAGAATTGCGTTCAAAACTTGAAAAGTCGTTGCAAGCTATCGCACAATTCCAGAAACAGCTAGAAAGCGGTAAAGTTGACTTCAATAAATTGACTGAAGAAAATAAACAACTCAAAGCACAAGCGATCGCTTCTGCTCAACAACAACAAAAGTCAGGTCCGGATAATGCCAAACTAGTAGAAGAAGTCAATCGATTGAGAGCAGAGCTTGAAAGACAACGCTCTGAGACCCAGAAGTGGATGCAAGAGGCGGAACAATTGCGTAAGCAATTGGATAGAGCACAGAATGAGATCAAAAATTTTTCTGTAGAAAGAGAAAGATTCCAGAATCAGCTCGAAAAGTTGGTAATTGAATTGGAACAGAAGGAGGTCAGTCTCGCCACTAATGCAGTTATTATCCCATCAAATGTTTTGCTCAATTCGTTATTCAAATGAATTATTTGTTTGATTTAATTAGTCATTCGATCGTTTATTGAGTAGAAATGTTCCTTCTACCCGGTTATCAATATGATTTGATCCAAACGTTCAAATTCCTGATCACGGAATGGTTCTCCTATTCATTTATTCTGTATTATTGATAATTTGAGTTATTTTTTCACTTAAGTAGTTCTACTATTATTCCTTCCAATTGTGTGACAAATTTTAATTTCAATCAAACCATTTTATACTTTTGACTAAGTTGTCCAAACCTTCAATTTTTGGTTCGTTCGGTTCTAGGAAGCAATTTGTTCATTAATTTTGATATGATTAGCATTAAATCGAATTGTATTACATTATTTACAAGTGAATTGACAAACTAATTAAAGCATTAAACTAATTAATGTAATTGATTTGATAGCATGACCTGCAAGCGTCTAAACAACAATTAGCTAAAGGCGCTCAACAGCAGACGGCTCAACAAACCGCTGAACTGACAGCTTTGCGCAAACAGTTAGACGAAAGAGCGAAGGCTCTGGACGAAACTGAAAAAAAATTGAAAAAACGACAGTCAGATCTGGATCAAATGGAAGTCCAATTGCAAAACGCACTAAAACAAGCTTCGGGTTCAGTTAGTGTGTCAAATGAAGCAATAGTCAATGATTTACGTAAAAAGTGTGAGGCTCTTGAAAAGGACAAAATTCAAATCATGAAAGAAATGCAAAAAACTAAAGAAGAATCCAGTAGTATTCAATCAGAATTGGAACGATTACTCAAAATAATGTCGACGTCCGAAGAAGAGAAATTTGCCTTAAATAAGCAAATACAAGAAATGCAAAAGTATGTCTTGTTTAACATAGTTATTATTTCTTAAATTAGACTTGTCCACTTAATTAACCCTAAAGTGATTTTTTCTTCATTCATACTTGTTTTAGACTCAATTTTAGTCCACTAAACGAGAAAATAGTGTGAAAAGTTAAAAGCCAATAATTAATTACTTGTGAATGTTATGCATACAGTCCTTTTCATGTTATATTTATGCGAATTAATCTTCAAAAATCTACTATGATTAAATCATCCTGCGTTAAAAGCATTGTAGGCTTTTCTAAATCGTTTAAGCTTAACAATAATTAACTTTGATCTGACCTCATTAGTCTGTTGTTTCTAATGGATCAGTTCACAAGAATTAGTCGACTAGTTATCAATGCTATAACAAATTGATTTTGTTTCGACTATTAACTAGTTTTGCGTTTAATTTTATCCAACAGCGCTCTAAGAGCGGCACAAAGTGGTGGTTCACGAAGGAATACGCAAAGTGCCCAAATGCTAGAGGAGGGCAAACCTCCAGTACGACCTGCACCTGGAAAACCAGGTACTACTGACCCTTCAAAGGCACAACAGCAACAACAGGTAAGTCAATATTATTTGACAAGTAAAATCTCAATCTTAAGTTAAACGACACCAAATTGGGAAGTAAATCAAACAGAAATTTGAATTAAAACCAAGCTGTCTCGTGTTCTGACGCTAAGAAAGTCAAAGAGTGGTCAGTTAGGATTAAACTTGTGCTCAGCCATATTATGCATCTGGACATTAGTCATTTATAAATAGAAAAGGAAGTAATGAATAAGCTAGTTTTGAGAATCGGATAAAAGAATGTAATAGAATCAGTTGTTTGCTTCAATATATCAATTATTATTTGAGAGCACCATAAATCATGAAAATACGTGTCATGACACAAAGTTAAATAGTGCCACGCATTGTGTTTATCGTGTCGTCCTTCTATGACTTGCTCTAACTGCTTTACTACCTATTGATCGGAATCTTATTAATGAAATGTGATCAATTTATTTCTATTAATAACTATATTGTTTAACACTTTAACTCAATAACTAATCCTATTTTCTATCTGTTTCTGTCTCTTTCTCTGACTGTCTCTTCGCTATAATCGTTGCGCTGACACTAAAACGCACGCATCAATTTGGAAATAAAACAAATGTGATTGATACTCAACTAATCCGGTGGAACAGCCGACAGGTCCCTCAAGTTTCTTCTCTAGCTTCTTCTAACTGCCATTGATGATTAGTTACTTGTTTTTCTAATGTTAATTACGTGGGAATGATGTTGTGTTGTTAATTTACTATTAAACAAAACTTTATTGTCAGATAATTCAAATGTGAGTTAAGTTTGTTAACTGTCATTTCTCGAACCAAATCAATTAAACCAATTATGGCAATAGGAGAGGACAGATAGCTTGCATTATTTGATGATCGTCAGGATCTGTTATGTTTGGATCAGATATTTATTAAGATAAAATCAGAAGATCAGATATTATTTATTGAGTCTACAATTATTGTGTCTTCAAGTTTAAAAAGCTTTTCAATTAAACAAAACCTGTGTATTTGATTCGCAAATCTTCTATAACCAAACAAGTTGATAGTTTTCGGCATCATTTTGGCTCTTAAGGGCTATCAAAAGACATAATTGTTTGCTGTGATTATGCTTTAACGGTGTTCAGTATAAATGACTACAATCTCCACTTTAATGGTTATGGCATTTATTTTTATTTATTCGGTGTTCTTTATTTTTGTTTTCTCTTTCATTTTCCACAACTCTTTGGTGCACACAATGCTACCGCTCGTGTCCTTCCCTATTATGTTATTATCCGCAAACCTATTCCCTCAATGGCTAAAACTGCAATTGCTCCAATATTCCTGCATTGCCAAATTTGATACGTCCTTCAATGCCTTCAAATTCCTTATTTGGTGCGATAAACCCTTCTAACAGGATATGACCATTCACTACCAAAATCAACGAATCGAAGAACTTGAAGAAGCGCTGAGGGAAAGTGTTCGTATAACTGCTGAAAGAGAGTATGAGGTGGCGGAAAAAGATTTGAAGATGAAAAGAGCTGAAGAACAAGTATGTCATTATAATGATCTGATTAGCTTATGACTAGTGTTAATGATGTGGGTTTGTTCTGCAAATTTGTAGGTTCTCAAATTGATCAATGATATAAAAGCAATGAGTAATTTAGCGAATGCCACATGCACTAACTGTCCGCAATTGAAAGTGCGTCTCGACAAAACTCAGAATAAATTAGAAAAATTATTAAATGAACGCAACCAGCAACTCAAGGAAATGTTTGATATGAAGTATGCCTAAACTTTGTTACCACCACTAATGATGTACAATTTTTTATTTCAACTCTTTAATGCTTTTTTTGTTTGAAGACTCGAAGCGTTATCGGCAGCAATAAGTGAAAAGGACGCGCATCTGGCTATACTGGAAATGTCAGGAATCAAAAATTGTCAAACTGCAGAAGAAGCGGAAAGACTGCGTTCTCAGAAGAAGATACTAGTGGAAAAACTGAAAACTGAGGTACCTATTTTTCTATGAAATCATACAAAACCATTCATTATTTATTTGCCCCTTTCAATCACTTTCTTCCATTATCTCTAACATTCACTCGTCATTCGAACTGTGAACTATCAGTAAACTTGTGATTAATTATTGATTTTTTCTTCTCTTAAAGAATGAAAGTCGAGTAAAACTTTTATGCGATACCAAAGAGGCTTTAGTTGAAATTGAGAGAACATCTCTTTCGGATAGCAAAGACAGAAAACTTAAAGAAGTAAATACATCATAACACATTCCTTACTATCTGATTAAATACGAATAACAGATTCAACATTTCTAATCCAATCTAGGATATCGAAGATGGTCTCAGATCTTTAACTACTTCATAATTGTTATTTCAAAGTTATGTTTGAAAAATAGTTTCTTGTTTTTTTATTGTTCACTGTTTCTCATAATTATATCCAGAAGTTATGTAAAAATTGTAAATTTTCTGTAAATTTCTGGAGAAAAATGGATTTCAAATTGTTTTAGTCAATCGAAAGTTGATTAGTCGCCGGTTAAATGTCTAAATCTTCACAATCTTCATAAACGTTCATACATAGAGCCTCGAGTCTATTGCCTGACTTTTTAGATTTAGTTAAATTGAAAATCAGTCCATTGAAGGCATCATTTTTTTATATAACTAAATATGTTGAGACTTAGGCATAATCTCTCGTTTTTATTAATGATTGGTGTGGTATCAAAATTATGTGCTTCTAATGTAATGTCGATAAACTAAAATCATTTTCCTCTCAAATAATCAGGACATGAATTGTCGCTTTTGATAGGCTATAAATTAGAAGATGTGACATATCTCTTAATCTGTTTTCTATGTAAATTATAAATAATGTAAAACTTAAGAAAAGTCTTTTGTTCCAATCATTTTGTTTAAGATTAACATTAGTTATAAAGTTGACAAAAATCAGAAATTCCTGCAATACTAATGAATACATAACATAATAATATTGTGATAAATATTTACTCAAAATATTTTTTAATTAATTCAATTAATGTTGTGCTATAATTATATACATATTGTTTAAAATTTTCTTTTTTCTAATTATGTTTTTCTGTTTTTTCTTAAGGAAGAAAAATAATCAATCGATTGATATGTTGTTACATAAAATGTGTTTAAAAAGTTTTGTTATTCGAAAGATAATTAGATTACAAAATGCCTTATGATTTGGTCACTGCCATTATATATTAATGAAAAAATCAACGAAAAAACACTTTAATTCGTTCCTAAATATTATTTAATGTCAATTTTGATAATACGAATTATCGCGGTTCTATCAATATTTATTAGATTTTATTTGAACTCTTCCAACAATACATAATAAAAGTTTTTAGTCAACGTTCAGTTTAAAAGTTATCATATAAACGTTCTAAAGCGTTGAACGACTCATGCCTTTAGTCATGATTAGTCTGAATTTTTGACCAGCATTCTAAGCTTTCAGGGCTAAATATTATTACTAAATGAATGAGAGCTCATACCTCAAGTAAATAATGGAAGAAAACAATTTTAATAAGGAATACTTCATCTAATACTAGTTAAAATGACATTTTGTCTTCTACAAAAAGTTCACAAATTATAATGGTTCTAAATAATGATCAAACAAAATTAGTTCAATTGACTCTCAATCGCAAAACCTAAGTAATACTTAAATCTATTGTTCGTATTCGGTGTACTTCTTAGAACTACCATAAACTTTATCGATCGGATATTTCATTTCATTCTTCTCAAACTTTTTGATTACAACTGAAGGCAAATCGACTCGACATCTGTCGGCCAATCGAACCAAATATATAAAGACGTCGCTTAACTCTTCCTCTAAAGCCCTCCTCTCTTTCTGAGACCAATCTTTAAGTCCAATCTCACACTCATTTTTCCACTGAAACAATTCAGCCAATTCTCCGACTTCTCCGACAAGTGCTAACAATATATTCCTTGGAGTGTGAAATTGGTTCCAATTGCGATCAGTTGTAAATTTGTCGTGAATTTGACGAATGTCTTCAAGAGTTGGAGAGGAACTAAATCTAAACGTCTTTGTTTCATTTGATGACTTAATGATGTCTAGGTTTTCAATACCATTTGATTTACCATTCATGCCATTACTGGCCAAATGCTTGTCTTCCCCTTCCGTCAAATTCTTCTGGCAATTACTGTCCATTTTAGACATTTTTATTGATTTTAGCCTTAATAAAAACGAGTTAATTAAATTAGAAGGTATTAGATTGACTACTGTTTAGGCGCCACTTTTATCATGTTTTCACGTCAATCGAAATGCTCAATAGATGTCGTTGTGAACCATTGAACTCTGCTCACTATTGAACCAACTATTGAACCAATCGTTAGAAGCCACCAAAATTAGTAAATCAAATACTAATTGAGATTTTCAGCAATCGCTAAATTCCATAAAAAGTTCTCGAGATTTGGAGCCAATTTTTTCTCTTTAAGCGCTTCCAAAGTAATCGGTTTAGTTCGACCTTCTTGTCCCTCATCTACGTCTGCCATTAGTTTCAAAGTTTTGATTAATTCATTTGTTTTGGCTGCAATTTCTTTGATCACATCCTTATCTGAATTACTGGAGATATCTGCCTGTCTTGTCATGAAAACAGCGATATCTTTATGTGTTTTAGTCATACAAAACACATCTTTGGAAGTATGAGAAACAGTGATCTCAACTGCAGCCAAATTAACATAAATATCATACAAATCATTTCTGTTCTCAATATCACTCTCAAGGAAACCTGCGATATAGTGGTTCAATGACTTGAGTTCTTCTATTTCCAATTGAGAACTCAATTCAATACAAGGATACAGTATTTGATTGTAATGGTTTCGATGCGAAACAAATGCCGGCAACGCTCGTATGAACTGTAGTAAAGTTTCCAACTTATGGTGATAAACAGCTATTCGCTTCTTAAGTATTAAAGCCGTGTAAATCAATATTACGTCTAAACCGAACATCTTGATAATTGCCTTAATCGGTGATTTTGATGCCATCATATGCATCTCATCGTAATCTTCATAATTGAATTTAGAATTAGTTTCTTCACTAACAAACGAGCCGTTTATCAGAACTGATAAATAATAAGACAATAATTGATTTATGTCCCCGGTTTTGTAATAAACTTGAGAAAATATTTTGATTAAAGCCTCATATTTTTCAGGATTAAAGTCTTTGGATATGATGGCTATAGAGAATTGTTTGACATCATTAAGTACTGAATTATTAGTAATTGTTTGACTCGTGTATATATAGATCCAAACATTTTGGTAGTGATAATAACGATATCGACAGTTTAAAACTATTGACAAAATTATTCAATTATTAATCACAAAGTCTTTGCATAACTTCTTGTGATAAGTTTATACTTACCCGAATTGCTATCAAAAGTGTCATCGATTAGAGCGCAATGTTTTTCAATATAAGAACGCAATATCTGACTAATTGAAGGATATGTCCATTTCATGAACAGATTGTTGTGTAACTGATTTTCTATTAAATGAACTGAAATCAACTGTTCAATTGGCTTAATTGAACGCATTTTGTCAGATCTTAAGCCTTTGTTTTGATTGAGTTAGAAGAGAAGGAAAAGAAGTGTTCACTCATGAGTTTGTTTTCTAAAGAGAAAATCAATAAATTTGGTTCATATTGAACCAGCAGATGGTGACATACAGACTAAATAACTGGAATGTTTTGAATCTCCGAAATGAAAACAAACTTAAACACTTGTTTGAACTTTTGCCAACTAATTACTTCAAGCTCTGATAATTTTTGTCCAAGTTGAAAAACTTTTTAGAGTTTCTCTTTTAGAACAAATTATAAGAAATTCTATTGAACTTACAACAAACTTCTCAATCATTATGAATACCAATTCAATACCAATACCAATTCAATACCAATACATCAGATTTACAGAGATTTGATTGCGTAAGGATTAGTTTAGAAATAGTCTCAACTTTTACTGAACAACTAAATTAAATGCATTTTGTCAGACCATTACGTATTGTTGATTATTGTTAATCAATTTATTAGTCAGTCATAATTTAAAAACGTGACAATCTTGGTGGTTAGATCTAACTGATCAGTCTGAAAATGTTTTGACAAAAAATTGATTTGATAGTTGGATGATCAAAGTTAATTTATTAAGACTAGTTCAGTAAAATGGTTATGTAAATACTGTAAAGTTACGTATTTGTCTTTTGATTGATTGTTGAACGCCAATTAATCATATATCCTATACAATTGAATGCGTAGTAACTCTTATTGTTGAACTTTGATATGTTATCATAAGTAGTTTTATCAAAATTGTTGAACGAGTGAATCTAGGTCTCCCAACAATCATTATAAACATATTATTGAAATTTATTTATTTTTCAGATAAAAAATGATTGCCTCATTGCAGTGCAAAAAACTTTTCTAATGACTTTTAATCCTTAAAAATGTCTTAATTATTGTATATTTGCGGTTCCTACTTTTTTCGACTATAGCTCATTCGTGTCTTCAGTTATGTCTGCAAATTTAGACGAGCTGTAAATAACTTTACTTTGAACCAGACTATAATTTGAATATAATCTTATCTACAGTTAAATGGTTTGATAGTTGCCACTAATTTATTTTTTGAATGTTTTATCTTATTCAATGAATAGACTATTGACATAACGTATTTTCCAAACATTTCTAAATAACTCATATTAAGTCATATTAATAACTCTGAGATCTAAATTTTTCCTAAAGCTAGCTACTCAGTTTGATATTTTTTACCTAAGCTTTGCTTAAAATTTGCAAATATTGGTCAATATTTAAACAGATTGTTCAGGTTAGAGGAAAATCCAAAAAGTTTAGAAACTCATAATGAGATGGATTTGAAACTCGCACATTTTGCCTCGTAGTAATCAATAGACTTATTCTAAAGACACTTTACTTTCTATAAGTTCAATATTTTAGGAAAAAGTTCTTTTTGTTTCTAAGAGCGAATCACTTCCTGAAACATGTTTATCAAAGCCTGAAACAAATAAGATATGGTAAAATAGCTGTGTTTGGGGCCATTTACGAAAGCCCTTCAGTCAAACTTTAAAACATATAATTCCAAATTTATTAGTATTTTTCAAACAAATGATTCAAATTTGAATTTTTAATAAACTTGCATAATTATGATTGAGTCCTTTTAGAAACCGAAACATTAAAACCCGTTTGAGCTCGTTTTTCTGTTTACTCTGTTGTTAAGAAGACGTTAGTTGTCTGAGCGAATGGCAACTAATAGGTAGTAGAAGTTGTAGTAGAGTTTATGGTCGACTGATAGAACGTGTCAAAAAATAGTGAGAACTAAAACTTAAGTTCCCTTAAAAATTAATTGCTAGATTCAGTTCAGTCAAACTTACTATCCGTTCACCGCTAGTCGACTCTTTGAATAAACTGATCATTATTTTTCGCTTAAATTTCATTTTAATTTTATGTCTCAAAAAACAAATCAATTCCTGGTATTAGAGTCTTAGAGAATTGATTGAACTCTTTTCACATTTACCTTTGACTCATTAGATCTGATTTTTTGAAAGCGGTAAAGATGTGTTGAGCTCTGATTTTCAACTTTTGTGGCTATTGTTTGATTTAGATAATCCCAAACTATTGTTGACATGAATTTTCGGTCTAATTCATATGATTTGGTTGTATGAAAGGACTATAACTTGAAGAACTGAATTTTGGCAGCGCTTCAGTTTTCAATGAGCACTAGTAATAAGATGTCTCGAATAATTATTCTATTTATCGTTATTTAGTGTATTTTCTGGAATCCTTAATCTGTTTCAGATTTACTTCACAAGTGAGCGTAAGCTTTAGTTTCTAAATGAGCTACGAATGAGTGAAAATATCGTATTTCAGAACTTAATCAGTTGGATCTAAACCTTAAGTAGGAAAGCACTGCTTTTTAGTTGAAATTTTGCGCTTTACTTTGTTCCATCAAAACTGTTATATTTTCACATTTATTCTCAAATTGAAGATCAAAAGAGCTGTGACTCTGACTTAAGGTTGACCTGAATGGGTATTTATGTTGCTATAAGTTTTGAAGAGGGGTTGAAGTTTTAAATTGTCAAACTAGCCATAGAAACTATGATCTACCAAAAGATAGGTTTTTATTTAAATAAAAACTCAATTTTGATCTCTTATACTAAGATGCGAATATACAGTCTGAAAGTAGAAGTTGTACTCAACTTTTATTGTCGAATACTTAAACGAAGTGATAAGAAAAGATAAATTGTTGCACCTTTTGGTGAGGTTTTAATATTGTTTGCACTTTCGAATGCATTAAATATGTCTGAAAAAGAATTATTTCTCAGTTCTAGGAAATGGATATTTCACAAAGAGTCAAAGCGACCCCATTGTCGCTTCTTTTATTTGGACAAACGAGGCGCCATTCCCTACATTGTCTTGTGTTGTTTGATGTAGGCAATTCACCTGAAAGTTAGAGAACCAGAGAGTCATAGACTGAGTAAGAAATCAGAAACACTTCATTAGTATTAGTACAGGTCCATTATGTTGGCTCAATTTTTCAAAGATAGCTACTTTTCTATACAAATATAAATGTGTGCTTCAATTAAATTGATTTTTAGAATTAGTCGATAAATTGACTCAGGTTTGCGATTGTCGACTGTAGTGGCTTTGTTTTGGTTCAGAGTTTACTTGCAACACTACTATCAGTATGTTCTTATTATCAATTCTCTCTCTCTCTCTCTCTCTCTCTCTCTTTGTCTCTCGCTCTCTTTATTTCTATCTCTAACAGTCTTAACTTTATTCTAGACTCTAAAGTACTTTTTGTTGTTTATTAATCTTACTATGCAATGTGTTCGTCTCTTTTCTCACTCGTCGGTGCGTTCAATATTACGAAAGAGATATGATTTTGATCTTTATTATTTTTTATGTAACACATGATCGTAATAATAAAAATAATTGTTCATTATTGGTCTTAATATAGTTATTGTCCTTATTATAGACAGTCAACTGGTTTTACTGTTTATAACGAAATAAAAAAAGAAAAAATTGAACACCGAATGAAACATTAATTTTTGAGTTGAGCAAAAACACTGCTTATGAGGACACTTAAAAGCACCTGCATTTCAGGTTTACTTGACAGCAGTTTTTTCTCTGAGATCTTTGGAAAGGGGAAGAAATGAAAAATAGCCAAACTTTTACTCTAGCAGTGATTCCAACCATTTTAAGGGGTCTGTGAGGAGAAGCGCTACACAATTATTACTTATCAGTTATCACAGCTTTTCTAGCTTTGATTCATGGTCTTTGATGACCAATGCAGTCATTTTTGAGGAATCCAAAGACTCGCGTTAAATCACGATCATTTTCAGTGGTGTATTATCTGGCAAACTGTTTATAGCTACTGATAATTTTGTTTCCTCTTTAAAAAAATTTCAACTGCTATTATATATGGGCATTGGTTTTAAAGCGCATTACAGTACAGTCACACCCATTCTCTCTAATTTTATATATAACTTATATTATATATATAAGTATAAACAGCCTCATTGTTGTTGTCGGTGGAATTTCCTTACTACTCCACAGCCCGTAATGTACAGTGCGTTTAAAGGCAGGCGATTCAGAATATCAATGCTTTTAGCGTAAGGTTCAGTTGAGTTCTTGACTGACGAGAGCGTACTGTACAGTATTGTGCATTTTCTTATTTGCTTGACTGCACTTTTAAGACGGAATGTTAAACCATTGCCTAAAGCCCCCCAATAGCAGAGAAGAAGGAAAACAACAACGACTTGATATGAAAAGCAGTCAAATGGCAATGAAGGGCAATGAAGGGCCGTCTGACCAAACCTTAGCAATAAATGCCAATACGGTATACATTATTACTGAAAGTCAGGATATAAGCCAAAAATCAATAAAAAGTGCGTCTAAATTAAGGGTAAAACTTCTCATTTTCAGAGCGCATACTTTCCTGACTCTTATTAATTTCTAGTGCTTTCAGCTCTCTTTCATCTTTTACTAAATGAGAAATTTTCACTTTTTTAATGAAAAGATTCTGCTTTTGCACTCATATTAGAGAGAGAGAGAGAGAGAGAGAGAGAGAGAGAGAGAGAGAGAGAGAAGTGCACTATTTGTGATGTATAGTGCACTCGCAGCTCAAAAATTGTCTCACACTCTTTCAGGTCTCTCTCCCTCTCTTCTATCCCTAACGTTGACTAGTCGTCTCTCTTCTCTCTTGATTTCTCTCACATACTATTCCTAACTTTCCCTCGATATTCTAGACTCTATACTTACAAAAATGTCTACTAGGGTTGCCATTTCTCATCGTTTCATTCTAGATTTTCCTTACTAAAATTCTTATGACTCGGACTAATGTTAAATCTTATACGTTGTTTCTTAATTATATTTGTATTTGGCCAAATTTTTCTAATATTCCTTATGCTTTCAATATGAAAATTTGTAAATATTTGACAATTATCAAATATTGACAAAATTTTGCTGTATTTTGAAAGAATCACTTTTAAAGACATTAAGTTTATGTTTAACCCAGGCAAGTATGATCAATATCTTAAGAATTTATTGGTGAAGGTCATCTTTGTGAAATTAGGCAGCAAAAAGAATAGTAATTAAGTAGATAATTGAAATGAAAACAGTTGAAATTAAAATTTATAAGTTGGTCGCCAACCCTACTGACTGTTCGCTAGCATTGTAGACTCTACTGTAGAACAATCCTCTACTGTTGTAGTAATGCCTTTCATGCTATAGTATTGCTATCATCTATTGGTGCCATTCATTCTATTTGCATTTTGGTGCCTCGAGGAGTCTTCGTCAGGAGTTCGACTGACTTGCAGGGAGTGGTTCTATAATCTCTAGCATTTCTAGTATGTAGTAAAAGCACTGGACTCTTGTTTAGAAAGTTCTTTCTAGTTTGATAGAAGAAGAAGTCAGCGAAAAGAGGATATGGCAATTGTGCAATGGATTTATTCTCCCTCTAATTTGGAAAATGCTGTCAAAGCACAGCTGCATTTTCCTCTATCACTAACATCACATCACATACACGTCTCTCTCTCTCTCTCTCTCTCTCTCTCTCTCTCTCTCTCTCTCTCCTCAAGCTCTTGCGTTCATTTATTTGCTATGCTTTGCATTTTTTACTTTGTTTTAATGCCTTTTTAGTTTGAAAAGAAAGTGAACCAGACTTTTATAATTCCCAAAACTTGAAAACTTCTTTTGTTTAAACCTAAAACAAAAGCCAACTAAAAAAGCAGAGCAGAGATTATTTGATAATGCTTTACTTTGTTTTAAAAGAAAAATAGACTTAATCTTACCAAATTTTTGTTCATTAATTATATACAGGTATTTGAGATTTGAAGATTTCACGCTGAAATATGCCACTATTTGATGGTTCTAATGATAATTAAAATTATTCTTTCTTTCGTGAAACTCTTTGCCTCAATGTAAAGTTCAAATCGACTTTGAGATCAAAACTTTTTGGTCTTTCCAACAAATTTATTATGAAAAATAATGAAATAGCTTAATAATAGCAAAAAACCCGAAACGTCATAAATATTACTGAATGTTTACTTCTCAGGTACTCGTATCTGAGGCATAACTATCTTTTCCAGATAAGTAATATACTCATATAAATGCTATTCGTAACAACAAATTGAGGTCTGATAATAAATAAACTTTTTCTTAGAGATAACACTTCTGAAAATGGTCTAAATCCTGCTTTCGACTCTCAAATCATTTTGATTATACTTCAGTAAAACATTCTGAATCAATAAAACTAGTTATGTAAGCAGATAACTATTGAAATTGAACCAGAGTTTTATAAAAATATTATAGTTTAAAAATAATTTGGCATTTTTCCATCTTATATAACAAGAATCCGTATATACATGTGCATTTTCTCTTCAATATGAAAGTTTCGGTAAATTATTTAATAACTTTGAACTTTTTTTTTAATATTTAATACGCTTATAATGACTACATTCCAGGCATGAAATAATTATAGAATCAACGAAATACCAAATTACTATTATAAAAGTATATTGAGGCAGATGCAAACTCTTACAGTTATATTAAACGTGGATTTTAACCGTTGAAACAAAAAGCAACTCTGATGTTTTAGAAGTAAAAGTTCTAAATAGGGTAAAAACTATATACACGGGGAATGTTCAATATAATGCCTAGTACTGACATACCCTTGAAATTTATTACAATTCGGTTCTGCTCTTCAAGTTTATTCTTAGAACATATAAAAATGATTCCCAATTGTCTAATGAATGTGAAAAGAAACATTATTGTAATATTGCAAAAGTAATTCTCAAACAAAGAAGTTGTTTATTTGAAGCATCTTTAAAATGCAGACAATCGTTCTTTACTTCGAAGGACACACTTAATAATTATGTGTCACAATTATTGTGTCACAAAGAGTGGGCTTCGAGTTTGAAAGTAAAATAGAAATTGAAGAAAAAACAAAAATAAAGTTTGCTTGCATTGAATGAACACATTATTTTGCTTGAAAAGTGTTCCCTAGTCTGAAAAAAAGAAAAGGCACACAAATTGCGTTGATCTACCGTTTCTGATTAATGCAATAACAGAATCAGATCCCTGTCTCATGCATGTGAACGCAATTTCGATCGATATGTTCTGCTTCTATGACCAAAACTTTGCTGCCATAACACAAAAGTGAACACTGCTCTAAATTTCATATACGCTCTATATTAAGAACTTTTTTATAAACTTAAATATAGTAAACATAAGACAGAACAGGAAGTAATGACAAACTTATTGTCAGAGAAAAAGTCGTACATATTTGTCAATAAACAATATATTTATTAATAAAAATCAAAAGTAACATTTGAAATGTTCGACTTGAATATTACATGGAATTATTTTTTCAAAATAATATTTAACATAACAATTAGTTCTAATATTTTCTCATCAGATAATTTACATTCATATGAATATTAATGATTTTTGAAAATTGTTGAGCATTAATGTGTTTTTGGAAATTTATATGATATACCGTAAAATATTGCGCAATATATTTCTTTTGTAGGTTATTCTTAAGATAACGCATAACTACAAGAGAAAACCCACACATAGTTGGCTGCCGTATAAACTTTTGGCTAAAAACTATTTTTTAGTCAAAATTCCGTTTTTATGGGTTGTTCATCACATCGTTTCGATTTGCAACGAGTTTTCCCTCAGAAAATAAGTTGTGCTAATTCTTAAAATGATTTACTGTATAATAATTCGGCTTTAATTTTCAACTTAATATTTGATATATAGCTTAAAAAACTAGCATTTTCACAAGCTTTATATGAGCACAAAAATGTTTGTTAACTTCGTAATCGCAACTTATTGAACATTTCAAACCAAAGTACTGGTGTTTCTTTGTATAAGAATAAATGTCACTGTAATCTATGAGTGATTCTGAACAACCCGTATTACCACTTTAAATAAATATCATTTAATTATCTTACTATTGGTAAAAGATTGAGCTTCTCGTACAGTATATTAAATAAATTGTATACAGAATCTAATGAATTGATACCTAAACTTCACTTAGTTGATGGTTAATTTGTTGTTTCTGCCAAAGTCCTAGATTAAGCACATTGAGGTTCGGCAATTGCATTATTTTCTCGAGACCAACAGTTGTTATAAGAGAGCATCCGTAGAGATCAATGTTAGTTAAATTGACTAAATGTTGTCCAATAGCGCACAATCCTTTGTCAGTAATTTTGTTGCACTGTCCTAAATTAAGAACTCTTAATCCACTTAATGCGCGCGAAATTTTGATCAGACCCTCATCAGTGATTCCGGAGCATGCATTCAAACTCAAACATTTGAGATGAACCAGTTTTTGGGATATATGTATTAATCCTTGATCGCCAATCTTATCACTACTAAAACTAACGTCAAGCACTTGCAGGTGTTTTGCTATGCCATCGCTCAAGTGCGCCAGTCCTGTATCCGTTATATTGTCACAACTTCTTAAGTTAATTTCACGTAAATTTGACATTATCGACAAATGCTTTAAACCAAAATCAGTAATACTAGAACAGAAGCTCAAGTTTATGCATTTAAGTTGATTTAGTTTTGATGATATATGCCTTAAGGCATCGTCGGTTATCTTTTGACAGTCTTGTAAGCCTAAAAATTCTAAACTCAACAAACCATCGGTGCCACTGGTTTCTGGTGTTGTGCCAGAAATATGGCCGATTCCGGTGTCAGATATGTGGCGACAACTTCTCAAATTCAAATATTTTAATTTTTTCAAGCCCCACGATAGCAATAGTAAGCCGTTGTTTGTGATATTTGAACAGCCACTCAAATCCAATAGTTCAAGAAATTTTAGATGTTCCGAAATCTTATCTAAGCTAATGTCTGTGATTGGTTTGCACATACTTAGATTCAGTTCTACCAAAGACACTACGTTTCGAGTCAAGGCATTTGTTAGCCAACAATCAGTCAAATTATAACACCCGGTCAGATTAAGACTTTCCAAATTTGGCACTCCGTTAATCACTTCACGTACTGATCGACGAATACTAAGCAACTGTAAAAAATGATAGAATACATTGAGAAAAAATTGACAATTCTTCTCCTTATCGGTTATTGTATATGTTTCTAAGAAAAATTTCTTCAATTATAGTGCAATATTTCTTTGCAAATATTATTATGTATTTGAAAAACCGTACAAAAACCAGTCAATATAGTCCTCGACTTTGATCTAAAATCTTTTTTCAGTTATGCTAACAATAAGTTTCAAACTCACGAACTGTTTTATATTGTGTACCAAAAGTTGCCTTTTAGGTGAAAATATATTAAACCTTTATTTAACTTATATTTTACACATATATATAAGCTAAATAAATTTATAAAGTATATGTACGTATAAGTATATATATATATGTACATACATACATATATATATATATACACACATATATATATATATATATATATATATATGTTTTAAGGTTGATATTGTTAAGAAATAAATGTTTGAATATGACTACGAATTGGAGACATGCTTTGATTGAAAGAAACAATGCATACCTCATAAACTCGTTATTGACTTATATGTTTTGAACGATTTCTTAGTGATAAGACTTTTGATATAATTTTTACGTGTTATCAAAACGAATATTGTATTGAATGAAATGTGGTATATATTGAGACTTATACATAACAATACAATTACATAACTTATACCTAATGAAAGAATATTAGATTATTTGCCATACCTGAATTCTTTTGATACCTCTTCTGACAAGACTACTAAATAGTGCGTTATGTAGAGTACACGAAACACTATCATGTGGACAGTGATCACAATTTCTTAAATGTATTTTTGCCTCAACTCCTTTCCAAACAGATTTATGATAACACGAGTCCCTCCAAGAAGAACAGACCTGAGCCACTCTTCCTTTGTCTCGGACATCAAGATAGCCAAATATAAGTGCCAATATTTCTGGATAGAGACACGATATGTGAGCAGTCGGTCTGTTGTGCCAAATGATAGCTGAGTTGAAGCGATTTCTTTTACTCATTTCATATATAAGTTAATTGTTATTATCATAAACAGCACCAAAACTGAGATCAAATAAGTCTATCACAAAACTAATGCCAAAACTTTGTTTTCCACGGAATTAACACTGATTTGGAGAGAACAGATCCAAAAAATGAACAGACATTTAACATGAAAAACATTGTTGAGCCCTAACTCACATTTGATATCACGCCTCTGTTCCGAAACATGCATCACATTCAATGATATTAAAGTTTAAGGTTTGCATTGAAACTTCTCTCAAACACAGGCAGTGCGAGAGAGTGAGTGTAGTCTAAACCCTGGAGGCAGTGTAATACTGAATAGTGTATACTTCAGTCCTCAATACTAGCTCTACGCTTATGAAATGTGTTTTGGTCTGTAGTGTAGTATTGGCAGCGATTCCAATGCGAAGTATCGCTAGTAAACTGCATGCGAGAGTGGAATCGGCCCTACAGTATGGCTCTGACTGACTGCCTTCAAGCGTCATAGTTTCAGACTAGCTATGGTTGGCTGAGTTCAATATGTATAGCTTATAGTCTCAAAACAGGCAATGGTTCGCTTATTCCGCTAATACCTCTACCACACGCACTCACATTCATATTCTGTTATATACCTTCAAAAACATCTATGTTTTCAAACTTTTTCAACGATAATACTTCCAAAATAAAAAGTTACGATCAAATTATCGGTCATTTAAATTAAAACACGAAAGGTTTGAAAAATCATCGATTTGATAGGAAAACTTGCTCAGCTTGCTAACTTATTCAGCTTACTACTCTCTACTTAAGATAGTTTATGGCTATTTTTCACATAAAAACTTGACAAAAATTCATTTCTTCTTCATTTCTGCCAATAATGATCTATATAAAAATGGTACATGAGAAACCTTATCTATCGATAATTTTGGTGTCCACAACAAAACGAAAAGAGCATTCAGGTCAATATAAGCAAATCTAGAATGCATTGCATCAAACTGCCTTGATTTCACCTTATTTTTGCTATTGCTTATTTAGGGTAATTTCAAATTTTATATTTCTCGAAGATATAATTACCAATTTTCAATAATATTTAGAAAAATTTCTTCAAATTTCAAGTTTTGTTATATTTAAATCAAAATAAGTATATATCGTGAACTTAAATTTATTTTGGTTTGTTTTATATTGGAATCCATTAGTGAATGCTAATTGTGTTTATAAGAAAAAGTTGAACATACCGTGTGTCTCTATGCAAGTGTTTGATGTATTAAAATAGATAAAACTTCATTTAAATTAAATATATCCCCATTTTTTACATAAATAATATAGATATTGAAAACAATATAACAATAGTTCTAATGGAAAATTCTGGACTCTAATAGGCAGACTAGTTCTTCCTAACTTCGCAACTGCTCTGCACTTGCATTCCCTCAATTTTTTTGAAATTCTAGTACAAAAGTCGATTTCAAACCTCTCTCTCTCTCTCTCTCTCTCTCTCTCTCTCTCTCTCTCTCTCTCTCTTCCCCGCACTCTATTTCTTTATTTCTATACTGTTTGAACGCTTCTTTAGTCTCTTTTGCCTGAACTGAATGTCCCTTTTATTCTCCTCAAAATGGTCTAACTTCAAGGATTACATTCATTCTAGTTTTGCACTCTTTACACTTGTCGCACACTTTGTTCTGATTTTAGGCTTTGGCATTAGATGCTCAATGTTATCTGAATATTTTCGAAATTCTTGCTTTATTTTTTAAATTTCTCTCAAATTTTTCCTAAGCTTAAAGTCATAATTTTTTCTATGTGTAACTTTCTTATCGATATAACTAAGGCAATAACTTTATGTAATGAGTGTTTTGCCTATCGAATTTTCTTATAACTTGACGCTAATACTATTATGTTTTAATACCATTCATTTCCGGCCTCAGTCTCAATTTTTACTAATTAAGAGGAAGTTAATTATTAATAAAGCTTTCGAAAATGTTGATCTTATGTTGAAAATGTCTAATTTTATAGCAATTACTATTGACTACAGTATCAACAAATTAAAACAAGCTTAACATTTAAAACTATCGATTTATGAGAAAAATGTCGATCGATAATCGAAAATCAAGTCAACTACGTACAGTCTCGACAGAATATGTTCCAACAGATAGTTTTATAGCCATTAAAAAATAATAATCAATGCTTTTATAAGTTCATTACTTGCAATTAAAAATACAGCCAAAAGCGATCTTTGAAACATCGCTTCAATTATTGAAAAGTTCAGATTTAATTATTAATTATATTGAAGTCGTTCTGTTCTACTCATTAAACTGAAAGATAGTTCTGTTTAGTGAAAATGAAACTTTTCAACAGAATAATAGAGATGCAGTTGGATTACTAGAGATTTAGAGAAGAAATAGTGGATAAGATAAACAAAGTTTTCATGTAGTTTTCAATGGTTTTGTGTGACCGTAAAATAAACAAAAAACAATTGTTTATTTTATCCAATGGATTATCAGTTTGATTTCATACTCTTTGACGATTCTTTTCGAAGTAATCGACGCACATATGATGCAGCTTTCAATGAACCAAACCATTATAAGATCATAGGAGGGTTTCTTCTCGTCGCTCAACTATTACAGTATTTCGATCTCTTACAAAATCCCAAAATCTTCAAAAATTCAAGTTTGGTATAAGTTTTTGAGGAATATCTGCATTTCTATTTAAAGAAAAATTTGTCTGATTATGGGTTTGGTTGAAATTTTGTAAACTTTTTAGTTAAGGATTAAATTTATAGATTTGATAGAATACGTGTGGATGAGTACAGCGATATAAAACTCGATGCCTTAACTTTAAGCCTGCTATCAATATAATCGTAATGGCTTTTCAAAAATCGAGTCTCTATTTTGATCATCTCTATCTATATGTTCTCTTAGGCGAATGGCAATTAATATTTTGCTCACAGAAAATGAATTTGAACCAAAATCAAAGCACAAAATAAACCATTATTTCGTTCGGAGCATAGCTTGCACATATTATAATTGGTGTAAGTAATTATTATTTTGATGATACCTGCATATCATACAAGTATTTTCATTAAAATCTAATTATAATTACCCAAATTAACACTAAACAAACGCTTATAACTATAGTCGAGTAATTTTTATTATTCAAGTCAATCCAAATTTCACGCAAAAACTCGATGCGATTGCTTTGAAGCTTAGATTCTCTTTAGTCAATTGCATAAGAAGTCAAAATCAGTTTAGTTTTAAATTTTTCAATGTAGAGACATAAGGATTTTAGTCTGGCTGGACTCTCAAATGAAGTTTATTGATTATTTCAGAGTCTAAATAAAGAAGAATTTGCCAACAAGTCAATTATTTTTAGTACTGTATGTCAATGTTGTGAGCTTACGATATTTCACTAATATTATTACAATTGTCATCCTTAATGCCCTTCAATTGTATTGAAAACAATTGTTTGCTGCAAATAGATGTAAGCCTTTTTTCGATCGATCGCACAATTATTGAATAGCGAATGCAAACTTGATTTCTAGTCACTAATAACTTTTAATCATTAATAACTTACTGTATTCTTACTTGTACTTCAGGTTTATTGCGTGCGAGATCCTATGCTAATCATTTCAATTGACTGACAAAAATTTATACGTCTTAAGCTTGAGCATGATTTAGAAAAATAGTAAAATGTCACATTCTTTCAAAAATTATTATCAATTCAATGATTTAAACTATAGGCTGACGTCGAACCAGGATTTTTTACACCTAAGATATTTGAAAACTTCACTTTAAGACAGCTTCATATTTCATATTTAATATGAAATTTTTTTGTGCAGTACCTCTACTGAAGCTCACATTGATTAAGTACACTATAAATTGCATGGTCAGCAATGTTTCAAATTTTTTATAGCACAAGATTATTTCGTGGAAAAATTGACGATTTTTCTGCCCGCATAACTAGTCTGATGAAGGAATATTTCACGTAACATAACCACAATTTTTTCATCAAACATTTGAAGAAACTAAGATTAATTTCATAGTTTGCTTTTTATTGAGGAGACAAAGAAGACGATATTTAGCTATGTCAGCTGTAGAACTACATTGAGAACAGCGGTTAAAACCACACGAAAGCTCATCATTAGACTATTCAAACTTCTCGTTATGGTTTGATATTTTATACCTTTTCCAATAAAAAAGCATTTAATGTCTGTTTTAGAGCTTATATTCGAGTTGTTTCTGAAACAGAACAATAAACAATTGCATTGATCAATCAAAATTGATTTTAGATCAAATTTTGATTCAATTTCCACTTTCCTACTCTTTCTATCAACAAAATCTATCTTCAAATTTATTTCGCTTTTCGTAATTAATTTGAATGACTGAATGATTTGAAGATAAACCAAATTTAAAAATAGAGTTAATATCTGTTGGTTGAGATGAAAATTGAAAATTAATATTCTTTATGAAAGAAGAAGAATTTATGAAATCTACCTGAATAGACACTATGATATCTTCTAAATGAACTCTTGTTTAGAAAGTCATTTGAGCGCAACATTACTTTTTATTCATATCACTTATGGAAATGCTTTTAAGCCACAAAGAGATGAAAGCAGACAAAAGAATTGCATTTACAGTAAGGTATGTGTGGTATAGGCATATCTATGTCAGCGAACTTCCCGAATAGCATCCTTTGCATACTAAACATACTAACTATCATAGTCAACATTATTATTATTATTATTATTATTATTATTATTACCGGTATTATTATTATTACTGCTTTTATTTATAGGTGTACTGCACATCATTAGCCGTGTGAATAGAGATTAAGATTTGCCCAACTAATTATTATTGCCTAATAAATTGTCTCTTAATAATATCTGCTTCTATGTCCAAACGTCTTAAGGGTATCTCTTGAAAAATCTCAATAAACATGTTTTTAATTGCTATAATAAAGTTTAAATTTTCAAACTTATCAAACATACTTTCATCAAAACTGTATTTTTTGTCACTGAGCCACTGAAAAGATCATTGGCTTAGAGTTTAACTGAGTAGTAGCTGTATAGTAATTATGATCATTTTTTAGCTCAACCAAATCAAAAGTCATTCAGTTTCAAATCAATATCTTTTATCAATTGGAACAGTTTTGTACTTTAGATTAAATGGTTTCGAGTTTATGGAAAAAATTTCAGACACAGCTTTTAAAGTTTGTAAAGTTTTGATTAGTTGCAAGTAATTTAAATTTAGAAAACAAGTCATTATTGAATCGTAGAAAATGAGTTCGAAAATTTTGTGTAATAACTCGATTCGAAACATGCTATCAGTTGAACGCCTAAAGCAATTCAACTGAACGATTTTCAATATAATTAGTGAAAAAATAGTTTGTTTTCTCTTACATCAAATTTCTCGTAGTTTATTCAAATTTTTAGAGTTCGTAACTTAAGTCATTCAACAATAGGATTTTAAATGATTTGAATAATTACTAAAATGTAGTGGAGTTAGTGATTGAAATAAACAGTGCTTCCCTCGTTTGTTGAGCCAACCAAGTGTTTCACGTTCAATTTTGAACATTTTTTCGTATCAATGAAGTAGTGCCCTCTATACTACTTGTAAAAATATGTTCAAATTGGCGACTAATTTGAAAAACTTTAGCGTCAAGCTTACATATAAATGAAGTATTCGAACGTTAACCTCATATTTTCAATCAGATATCGAAATGTATAAAATGGTTTAACTATAATATTGAAAGGAAACTGTTTACTTCCTAAAAAGGCATTGCAAAATATTGTAAGTAATCATAAGAATTGATTTGAAAAATGATAGCAACTTCAAGTATTTAAAATGTGCTTAATTTGATAGTGTCTTCATTTCAAGTTTAATATCATTAACAGTTTTATCAAACTTTTAGCTATTTGCGAAACTTTCAAACAATGCCATTGACGCAAATCTCAATTCATCTAAAGTAAAACTTATATTTAATGTTTATAAACTTCAGATCTTTTACAACTTGTCAGAGATTAAATTGATTTGATTGATCATAAATGAAAAATTTGATGCCAAACTTGCATTAATTCTCGAAAATTTAGCCTAAATTCATTTCAATAAACTTACTTAACCTGCAACTCGTCATCAAAATCCTTAATTTGTCAGACACCGTTCGAGATTAATATCATATCTTCAGATCTCTCGATTAATAGCAATTGAATGCTTAGCGAACAATTTCAAACAAAAAAGTTTTGTTGTATTTTTACAACTTTAGCATAATCTCTAAAATATATGCAATTTTATGCATCAAATTTATACCAAGATTTCTATCAAAAATCTTTAGTTATGACAACCAAAGCAAAGTTATTTGAATGGCAAAATTATCTCATATTTTGAGAATATTAACTAAAACTAATCTGGAACTGAATCACTTTTTAAAATGGAAGGTCAATATTGCGATCTAAAGTTCAGAAATACAGTTATTTTTTGTTGAAATTTGAATAAAAGCTTATACAAGTAAATTTCAATCTATATATGAATGTCATTTTGTCATTAAAATAATTTATTGTCAGTAATTTAGAAACACTGTAACTTTTAGCCCCTCTCTTGCATTACTGAAATCCCAACTTGTCATAAAATGAATAATGTTAAGCGATAATATTGTTGCAAACGCTTGTCATCATTTATTTTGATATTTTTACAATTTGTGCCAAGTTTTGTCTTCCTCTTTAAGTCTCTATCTCTATGTCTGTCTCTCTTCTTCTCTAACATCTCTGTTTAATTGATTGAGATTTTGAGTGCGGAAAGATTGGTCCGAATAGTAATATTTCATATTTGCTTCACTTCGACAAAATGCTGGTCTCTGGGCTTTTCACTCTGAAATATGTTTGAAAGCAAGTTGATCTGAACTTTATACTGTTTATAGTATAATGTAATGGAGAACTAATCCAATCAAAAACGGATCAAACAATTAGAAAGATATGAATTTATGATGTTTTGGTTGTGAGTCAATGAAAATATTTGGTGACGCTTTTTGGGTGTTGGCGAGTGTTTATGTGTGGCGTGAAATGGGCTCAAATGAAAAAAAAAGATCTATCTTTCTAGCGCTCTTTCATAAATGAATGATTGGTGTCAAAAATATTAGAATATATGATTAGAGCATCAATCGTCTTATGAGCACTACTATCTATGGATACCTTTTATGACACTTTTAAACTTGTTTTGAAATATAATCACTTTAAAAGTCAAAAATATATAGTATATCATTAAATAGAGTAAGTCTCAATTTTTTTTGCAGATAAGTTCACACTCCTGTAAATATTTGTGCTTTTGGCAAAATATCTGTGAGGTTTCGATAAAAACTTCTCCAAAAACGTTCATTCTAAGAAAAATAGCTCTTGTGGTAAATTATGCGAAACGATTAATAAAACGTTTTATAAGTGTTTTATGTCTAAAGGAGAGCCTAATAATTGAAGAGTACATAAATCTAATGAAACCTACGAAAAAATGTCGATACAATATTTTTTCAGAAAAAAGTTGAATGGGTGTGAAAATGCATCACTCTTTGCCTCACACAAAAATTAGAGGGTTCCTCATCACTTCGGCAACATTTAATGATAGTGTACTACTTCATCAATTTAGTAGATCGAAAAAGCCTTTTCAAAAGCAGCAAAACATCAGTACTGCATATCTGGTGCGATATGAATTTAATGGATGAAACCGATAGTTGTGTTGTGTGTGCCTGTAATGAAGCTTAAGGCCAAACAGAGAAAGAGCCGAAACCTTTTCAATGATAAAAGCAAAATAGCGGCGAGAGCACTAAGAAGTAAAAGGGAATGCGTGCTTCACTACCATAAAACATAGTAATGCACCACTATATGCACCATTAACAATACACTAAAGGTTCTTATTTGGCCAGAAGCTAACTTTTCACATAACTCCTCTCTTTTTCTCTTATTTCAACCAAACTATAACGTTTAGGTCTCTTTTCAATGCGATGCGTGTTTCAGTGTTGTGTGTGTGTTGTGTGAGTGTGTGTTTTGAACACAACACAACACATGTCACTTTTTTCTATTATATTTATTTACTAAATGGTTCATTTGTGAACTTAAAATACTCCTATAACAATCAGTGCCTTTATTATTAAAACGTTTAAAAGGCATACAGTTATCACATTTATTTTTAGTTCTATCCCTTTTATTATATTTGTTTATGCAATAAAAAAAGAACTATAAATGATAATACGCTAGCGTTTTATTGAAATGCTTGCTTATGCGTGCAATACACCAGAAGTATCTTAATTAATAGTGTCTCACATTTTCAATAATATTATCAATGAGAAGTTATAAGCACTAAATGGAGCGTTTATTCAATAACAATACTTACATATGGCTATACATACATTATACGATATAAACGTATAAATGTATGGCATTCAGTTATATAGACGTTTTACACAATCATAGCTAAAGCGCTCTCCAATGATCTTTTGCTATCTTTGAACAAGAGTTGCGCCATTGGTTGTTAGTGATAGATCCAGTTGTGCTGTTGTGCCTTTTCCTCTGTATCAGTGCTGCACAAATGCCATACAGACTATGCCATACAGACTCTTTCTCCCTATTCTAGATGTGAGTGCTGTACAAGTTATAGACGGCTAATAACTATCGTCACAGTGTTATGGGTTCGGGTCAAACAGAGTTGCCGTCAAATATCTTTTTGTGTGTTTCCGATCAAAAGGTGTAGAAAACTTTTCAAGTTAGGCCACTCTTTATGTTTAGGTCATGCTGTGATCCCGAAAGACTCCGACATTTGAGTTAGCCGTTCGGTCAGAATTTCTGGTTTTCAGCGTTTTTTCAGCATTTCAAACATTGATATTCTTGAAATTTATAGCACTTTTCCGCTTATAATCAGCAATAGCTGTGACAATAATGTTGTGATTCGGAGCATCGTTTTTATTATTGTTAAAGAAACACATCATTTGCTATTTGAGACCTGAAGTACTTGTGGAAATTGTGTACTCAGGGATTAAGTTGTAAATCAAATGAGCTGTTTCTCCGAGTGGTATCACTTATCTCAAAAACTTGTGTTTGTGGTTTTGAGCTGATTCTCTATTGCTTTTGTGATTGTGTTGCCATTAATACTAAGAAAGTTACGCAACAACACCGAAAAAGACTTGTTTGCTATGATTATTGTAAACTTAATGTGATGTGAACGCATGACAATAACTATCTATTTGCAATTTGATTCCATTAGTTTCTATCGAAATCTGACTGATTTGAATGAAAGCATGACAAAACGTTGACTTAATCGTCAAATACCTTAAATAAGTGACGTATGTGTGGCAAATAAGAGCATAACAGTTATTGCTAACTGACAAATAAGTAAATGATGGCTCTGAAACTGATTCGTGATTATTGTTTGATTTTGGGAATTTTACTTTGCTTTGTTAGATTCAGTGCAAGTTTCGGCAATTGGATGTAAGTATAAAACAATTTGATCAACAAAACTATGTCAAAAACTATGTCAACCATATAAAGGACTTGATTTTGAAACATTCTCTGCTAGTTTAGTAGCACTACCAAAAACAAATTATTTTAATTCTCTTACAGTTAAACATGCCATAACTTAAAAATTGAATTCATTACTTTCTTAATTAATTTTCACATTGAAACAATTCGTTTTGAGCTATTCATAAACAGAGCTAAGTTCATGATTAATGACTAACCACAGAAAGCAAATTACACGTTTGGCCAAATGTTTGTTTTCTTTAATCATTATTTGGTATTTACTGCATTCTAAATTTTCATAATTCAACCATATTTTGCTAGCTTTCCCGAAATCAGTTACCATTTCTATTATGTTTTCTTTACATAACAAATTTAACTGAATCGACCTCTTAACTAATGTGGTTATGATGGCTAAGACATGTATTAACCTTAAGGCTTTTTAGGCTGCAAACTTATAGCCACAGACAGAGCATGAGCTGCAGACCTAATCGTGATATTTTTTAATTCTTAATCTCTACTCTCAATCTTTCATTTAAAAACGATTCTTATGGCACTTAAATTATCGCTTTAAATTATAACTATGTTATCTTATTGTGATATAATAAACAATTTTTCATGACATACACGTTAAGTACTTATAAAGTTATGTTCTCAACATTAACTTCTGCTATAAATTTCGAAATTAAACGAACAGATTTTACAAAACTAACAATCGTAGCAACAGAATAATTAATGGCTCGTTCTGTTAAATTGTTACTAATGTTTTACAATCACATATATCAATAGTTCTTAAGTTGCTTTCATAAGAACACTTAGTGGTTAGGAGTTCGTACACATCCCAATCAAGATTAATTGTCTTAATATCCTGCTTCTATTATGACTCAACAGTCGGTCCTTAACTAATGTTAAATATATGTTTCATGTTTCTCACTTCACTACAATATCTCACGAGAAGTGGCTTAAATCAGAGTTTGTTGCATATTTTTTCAATCACAACCTATAGAAAAGTTTGCCTTTGAGTGGCTGTGATCAAAAGTGAGTATCTCGTCGAATTTAGATTAGTGTTGCCTAACTTGTAAATGGATCCATAGCATCATTGAGAGCAACCAACATAATGCGATAATATCATAATTCAAATGCCTTAGTCTCATGACTTTCCTCTAATGAGTTCTTTCGTGCGTAGAACTGCTAGTAATTTGCCTCGTATATGATTCAATTTGTTCCGCGATATCATATTAATTGCATTGATTTTAGTGTCGACAATCCATGACATTAGCAGCTATCGTCAATTTAAAAAGGTCTTAATGTAAAATCATTATCTCAATTCTTGCTATTTAGCACAACTGAAATGGTAATTATATCTTCAAGAAATCAGTTCAGATATTCTTGAATTGACTGTAAAAGTAGAGCCATTCTTCAAAGTCATGTTATTTTGTCTAACTTATTGTTGAGAGCCAGAGGCTCGCTATAAGACACAAGTGAAGCTATAGTAACTTCAATTCTTGCTAAACTTATTTATAACTTCGGCAATAATAATCCACATGATAGACATGAAGCCCAAGTTTTTACAGAATATAGTATTATTAACAGTTATTATTATTATGTTGTGTTATTCAAGTCCTTCATATTTAGCGGCACTTTACCTATAATTACAGGTAACGTGCAATTGAATGAGGCCTTTTCGATATTTTGCTCAATATTGATCACTATATTTCTTAGAAATTGTCAAATCATGTTAGCTTTTTTAGGATAATAAATAACCTGAAAAATATAAGAAGTGATAAATTGCAGAAAATTAATTTTATAAGTGAGAAAATGGAAGCCATACTAAAAATCAGTTCATAATAAATGATTGTGTGGGCAAAAAGAAAAGAGAAAAATCAAATCATTCTTATTTATGAAGTTAAAAATAATTAGTTGGCTCGTCTTTTTATGATTTAATAAAGTAAGCTTAGAATACAAGACTCTTATTTAATAGCTTGTACATAATGGGCAACTTTTTTAACACACTATTTCGGCCACAACTCTGTTATAAGCAATAACGAGCAAAACTTTTTTATCACTGGACCTCATGCTGGAAACCAAAACCTTTTAGTTGATGTACTTCTCGGCACTCCTGCATCTTCACAGAACTTTTGTACCACCTGCTGACTTATAGACATTCTATTCTGTATGGGACTCATGCAACTCATGCAACGACCATCACATTTACAAAAAGAAAGAAAAAAGTAGCCCTCTCTTCGTAAGCTTGAGCTACCAAATAATGCCAGAACATTTTTCACTGGGTCTCAACTTTTGTAAGAAAAAACCTGCAATCTATTAAGTTCAATGAGAATACGGCCGTTTCTCTGAAATGATTAATCAAATAAATTTGGTTTTATAAAAAATCGATTTCCTATCATTATTGCTATCTTTTATTATGTTTTATCTTTAACGGTCTGATGGACACGCTGAGCCTTTTGTATTCTGGCCGCTCTTCATTTTCTAACTTACTTGTCACATACTTAGACCTAAATTATCATAACAGGCTAATTGAGTTCAAAATTGTTCAGAATGTCAGCTTTTCGGGTATTTCGTCGACATTCTCAGGTCGGGTGGTCTTCGCTCGTCTCCCTTCTCTGGCAAAGAAAGCTTTCGTTTTGAATTTTTTGCGTCAATAAATTCGATACATATTTAAACTTACACTCCGTAGTCTTGTTGTGCAGACTTAAAGAAAACTTTCTGACTTCTGATTTTTTGCCGTGGAAGGTGTAGTCACCACTGGGGTGGGAAACACATCAATTAGGAAATGAAATGAACTTTAATACAGCTTTACGCCTACAATGAATACTAAGGACAGGTATATGAGGCTAAGTGCGAGCTCTAAATATTACGCTAAACGAAAACCTATGAATATGACTCTAATCTAAATTTATTCACCAAAATTTAATGTGTATTATTGAGTGATCATAATTTTAGGGCGATTTATATACCAACATGTTGTGGTATGAATTGTCATATTATGTTAATTCAGTTATTCATATATTACATCTTTCAACTGATACATCTTTGTATTTGGACTGTCAGCTAGGAGTAAACCACACCTATTTTCAAAATACACTCTTTATCCCATATGAATGTTTCATTGTCTGAATATTAATGACTGCACTTTGAATAGCTATTTTTCGAAAGCGCTTTCAGTTATGTTCAACCATATTATTAGGTTTTGTCAATATAGTTAATGCCAATTCAGTCACTATCGATATTTATTAAGTTTCCACTTAAACACTGGTTTTCTTGACTCAATTATCTCAAACACTATTTTTAAGAATGCTATGTTTATAAAGAATTATCTTTAATAGAAAATGACTTAATTTTGAGAACTATACTTTTAAAATAGTTTGACCCTCATTCGTATTCTATTCAACTTTAATGTGGGATGAATTATAATTATTGTTTACTATTCTTCAAACGCAAATCTAATATTTAGTTTGAGAGCTTCCACCGTCTATTATAGCACAAAAGTTAAAGCATTCATTCATGCATAACACCTGAAGACCTGAGAACATTGTCAAGTTATTCAGACTTTTATTCATGTTAATTAAGAAACTAAGTCTTGCAATAAATGCTATATTTTTCAACTTTTTGCGCCCGATATCGCCCTCCCCGTAAACAGAAACGCCTGACTCAATAACATCTTCGACACTATAATTAGTGTTTGACTTCATCTTAACATTGCTTTATTTTACTTTCGAGTTCACTTCATTTCAGACATGAATCAGAGGAATCTCAGAGCTATTTGTGTTGTTTTGGTTGCAAGTACACAAAAAACTCTCACACGAACATGTTTTTATTTGTTAAGTTGCTTTTTTGAATATATTTTCAAATAATGTATTGCCAAATACCGAAAGACTCTAATTTAAATATACACAAAGCAGCGCATTTGAGGCACTGGTTTCAGACTCGAGCGTACGTCTCATGTGGTGTCTCTTAATCTGGAATTAAGATCTTTGTGCGAAAAGAAATAAGCATTTCATCGCCTACATTATAAATAATATATTACTTGTGCCACTCTATTCACTGCTACCACTGTGTTGATGGCTTTACCGATAATAAGTTGCAACAAATAACAGTTAAACTTAACACTACTTTATGCAAAAAGTCATTTTCATCTTTTGCTCTCTTAATACAGATTATGAATAGAAGAATAAGACGAATCCCAATTCTCTATTCAATAAAAAAGACATTAAATTTGTTCTTCTGTCAGCGAATTTCAATCCAAATCAATAGTTAATTCCTCAGCTGTAAAGTTTTCAGTTCAAAAGCATTTTCACATTAGTCGATAATTTCGCTAAAAGAACATTTCAGATAAAAAAGTTTATTTGTGAGATAGTCTGATCAGAAAAGATCAAATGTCTGTCCGGGTGGTCAGATTCCAACGTTGCTGACACTGATTAAAAGTAGACTATACTTTGAAAAACCTCTTAATAAACTTTAGGTCAATTGCTTTTGAATTAACTGATTGATTGGATTTCTTGAATGAAAATCATATCTAACCTATTATTGCTATTTCTAAAATGATTTATTATAACAATAACAATAATCGTAATCATGACAATTTTTCAATAATTATTATAAGGAGAAAAGATTGAAATCTCACTCAATTAATTTTTATCCAATATTAGGAATTTAGGAATGCAAGGAATTGGTATTATGAATAATGGTCTTAATCCATCAGATCTATCTTCATACGAAACTTTAATGGGAGGGCCCGTATCTGAGATATTACCATCTGCTCCACAACCTCATCAACTCTATACACAAGATAAATTAAAAAAGCTGCCATGTTCTCAATTGAAAGGACTATCTAAAGGACAGACGCAATTATGTTATTTGTATCAAGATCACATCCCACATATCGGTCGTGGAGCGAGACTTGGTATTAGTGAGTGTCAGTGGCAGTTCAAGAATAGAAGATGGAACTGCTCAACCGTTGATGATTCAAGTGTTTTCGGACATGTACTTAATATTGGTAAGATGCCCTAACTACTCGTTTTAGTTCAATTATTTGCTGTTACCTTAAATATTTCGAGTCTGATAAACATATAACTCAATTGATTAAATCACTTCTATATACTCATGTCTTTAGTTGAAATAAATTTCATTACATTTTATACTAAATTTGTCTTTATCTGAGATTTTATTTTTAAGTGAACAAATTAGTAAAAACTTGAAAGTTTCCAACTGCAAATAAGCTGAATCACCTTAAAAATGAACTTTCAATGATTAGATTAGTGGTTGAACTGACGGCTGATCAAACAGAAATATCTATTACACTTATCAGCGTAACATCTTTATTTAAGTTTCTTTTATTTCTTATGCAAATTTTTTCGAATCAATATTGAGGTGAAGTTTTCTCTTGTTTCATCGTGCAAACATTCAATTCCTCTGCACATCAATAACTATTATATAATTATTTCTCTACTCTCATCATATCATTCAAATGTTAAAAAAAGATAAATCTGAAGCTAACGTAACCTTTTTTAGAAGAAAGAAAGCTTCTAAACTTAGAACTATGCTAAGTAAAAATAAAAAATGATCGAACTTCAATCACTGGAAACCATGTTTAATATAATTTCAAATTGATTTGTTTTCTGAACGTCTGATTGGTAAACATTAAATTCTAGTCAAGTGGGTTTACGATCTAATTTTTTGTATTGCATCTGTTGAGCATTATTCGTGCTCAAATTTTCAGTCTCGTATTCTAGCACGCAATCCAAAAAAATTATTATTTAAAAATAAAACTTCAGAGTTTAAGGAAAAAATTAATTAGAACTCATTTTATAATACAGTAATTAATTTCATTTGAATTTCGTTCTCAATTTCATTTGAAACTGATGTTAATCATTTATCAAAAGTCATTTCACTTCATGTCTCAAATTAGAAAACTTCAATTAATACTATTTTTATCGGTGCTCAAGAACGACGTACTTTTTCATAGTAAGTCTATCGAAGTTTTCAGTTTATAGTTTGAATTATATGTTAGGAAAAACCTATTTTCATTCAAATCAAGAATCAAATTATTTGCAGAATTAAATCTCCGAAAAACTTTTGCAATATCTGATAGAAAAAAGTTCGGGGAATTCATCAAAATTTGAAATTGGATTGGACACACTGAGTACTCTTTATCACTGAAACATTGTTTTCTATGCTGAACAAATTGAAAAAATGATTTTGGCCACTTCTGCTCAACGGATTCGCTGCAAACCAAAGCATAGCGAAAAAAGCAGAGTCTGCGAACAATTTGTCTAACTTTCATTTGAAACATTAAATAATAACTTATTGGGACTAAACTCGTAAGCCTTATGAATGGGTTTCAGATTAGGGGACAGTTTGGACTGACTCTTATTCTGTTTTAGGCATTTAATCATTAGACTAATACTCTGTTCCGCTATTATTTTTGGTCCACAATGTAAACGACATTCGATTACTCTTACAAATGGCTAGATTTAAGAAATATTCAATATAAGCCCTGTTTATGGTTCATTGATTTGTGTCTAACAAGCACTAAGGCTTCAATCATAGCATTAATGTATTGTTCAGATATGTTATGCTATTGAAGAGACAAATCCGTATCATTTCGTTTCCGACTGCCCTCTTATTCCCATTTCTCTCCTCTCAACAGCTGTACGAATATATCAATCACTATTGCATATAATGCATTTGTCAATAGCTTTACATTATGTTTCAAAAATATATACTAATATTTCTATTGTAGACAATCCAAATCCACATTAGATTTCGGATCATCTAATATGATAATAAATGCGCAAACTTGTGATTGATTCATTGTTCAAAGTTAATATTATATTCTAATCCAGAATGTTCTTACATACTTGTATTTTTGCTTGGTGTATATCTGGTACTTTAAGTTTTGAATTTTGTATATTTTACTTTAATCAAATCTATAGTAAATTGAGAATATGAATGCCTTAACGCGCTGAGCGAATACCTAATGCGAACTTTATATCCTTTTTCCTAACTCAGTATGAAATCTAATACAAGAAAATATAAAATATGTAACAAACTTGATGATCAGAGGGCAGATTCGATGTTGCGAAGACGAGCACAAACATCTCCAATCGCTATATTGTGACGAATTGTCTTTCAGTTTTTTTGTGAATTTTGCTTAAATTTTCTGAAAATTATAAAAATTCTTGTTTACTTTTGCATAAATTTTATACAAATGGTTGATATATTGACGAGCATTTGAAGCAAAAAGTATTTTGAGACGCTCACATTTTTTGCCATTAACTTATTGCTGAATAGCTTTTTTCAATGAATGGCTTTTGAAGTTGAGAAAAAATTCGGCTAATGTTGAGGGATATGAGTTTTGTGAGCTTTCCAGATGGAGTCTACACCTCATGAGGACACACTCTCTCGTGAAGTTTGATCAAAAGGGATTCAAACGCTAAAGTCAACACATTGTGAAGATGAATGAAAAAATCAGGATTGAAAACATGCGACACTCAAACAAAAATAAAACTTGTCCCACATTGTTATGCAAATTTCAATATTCCTCTTCAGCTATATTTCCAACGTTCAATATAAATTTAAATTTTTACTTTTAATTATACATTAGCTTGCGTGTAATTTAATAATTATAAAACTTAATTACTATTATTAAGAATATTGTTTGTTAGTCAGCTTGATTTACGATTACAGCATGTCTATAAAGAGAGCTTTTATAGTAAATATGTGTTCAATGTATATGCCTTAGACAAATGGAACTGGCTTTTCCAAATTTACAACCTCCTAAATCATTAAGTTTGTGATTTATAACATAAGGAGTTTATATACCTGTATAAATATTACGAGTCAATACATTTTTTCACAATAGGGATTTGCATAACATTTACTGTTGTTAGAAACAAGTCTTGTATGAGTGCATATGATTTGAATATAATTTTACTAAAAGCAAAGCTTATTATTTCTCGGTTTTCACTAGTCATTGCTATCCTTCAACTTATGAACAAAACATAATATTTTTCATATCAAATATTATATTGAATAAAATTGATTTGACATTTCTATGTGGAAGTTTTAACAAAATTGCTATCGTTTCAAGTTATGAAGACTTTTTTCAATCATGTCAATAATCTAAACTATATGTCAAGTGAAAAAATTGGATTTCAATCGGATAGCGACAACTTGAATGCTAGTGCCAGAAGTCACTAGCATTAGTCACACTCATTCATACAAATATTCAATTAATCTATATTTGTTGTATCGAATTTTCTTAAGCTCTGTATGAAATATTATAAATCACACAAACAGTTATTCTTACTATTTATTGAACCTGTTTTTAGATTGAACCCTAAATATGTTTATAGGAATAAAGCAATAGTCTCTATAGGTCTTGATCAATAGCAATATTTGTGCTGTAAAGCTTTAATGTTGGACTAACACAGAGAAACTCAGGTGTTGTGCTATATTAAAAAAGCTTGAATTACATTTTGTGCCCTGAATTCAATATTAGCTACAAATCGATTCTGTCTCGCTTTCACTGAAACTTCTGCCATAATTAAATATTTATAGAGTTTTACTAAATTGTATGTATGAAAGCTTTTTCAATGTCTGACAGTTTTTGACACGAGATTATGCATTTGTGATCACTACATCATATTATAGTTGTTTCATATTAAATGAAACTTTCGTAATGCAGAGCTTTCAATATTTTGATTAAGTTGAAACATCATTTATATTCTCAAAGCATCTAAGCATTAGCTAAAGTTTATCCAATCGTTTGATATTATTCTACTTGAAAGCTAACTACGATTACCAGTGAATGCTTGAGAACACCTTCTAATTAGCAATGTTATGATTGGATTGCTCCATTTTCTCACAAAAATACACAAAATGATGTCTAGCGATGTTTTTCTAAAGCCATAATTCATGATTAATGCCAAAAGACAGCCTCAAAAATGTGTTAAGAGTTGAATATTTGCTGGCAACTCAAAAAATTGAGCTTAAACTTACTTATTTGGTCTAACAATAAATACCTGTACCGATCACAATGACAACTCAACTAAGACTTGCGTTCACTTCTCACAGGATATAAACAAGAATTATCTCAAGACTAATTCCAAGAAAAACACAGTTAAAGGCTTTCAAATTGAACTGTCTCTCAAAGGAAACCTTTTTTCTTGTATTAAGATTTATATTTACTAGCATTATTTAATACTTATTTAACGACTTTAAAGTCCAATGATTTAAAACGTGTTTTATTCAAGCAGTAATTTCATGTTAGACTTCATTACAATAAATTAAATATTTGTCTGTAGTGGAGAAGTCGTTAGATTCCGATTATGTTCTACTTGTTCTACTAATCAAAACTTAATTCTGTTTGAAAAAATAAGTTATTTCACTCCACTATTAGGATGATTCACAGTTTTGTGACCCCAATGTCATAAAAATATTTATAGACAGTTCAAAGTTCAAGATAAAATGAAATGGCATTAAGTTCACACATAAAAGTTTTGATTTGAATGATTTGAAATGACTTGCTTTAAGTCAAAACATTTAATGTCTCATAAGTCGTACATGTTATTAATTTTTTGAGAGATAATTTCAAAATACTATAAAACGTATAAATATTTTTGGATAGAGAAAAAATCTCATCAAATTGTCAATACGAGTGGTGAGATGAAAACAGTGACATGTTTTATTACATACTGCTGGCAACATTTCAGTTTAATTGCAGTAATATAATTTGACTATCTTAAATCTCATAATGCTATCATTATATTGCTTTGATTGGTGGAGCGCAAACTTTGCCGCAGGACTTTCTGAAAAAAAACTATTCATCGGATTCGTTTCTGCTCTTTTTTTAGTGTATTTCTTGCCATTCAATTTCAGAAATGATAGGAATGTTAATAATAAACAACGAAATTGAAAATAACTCAACTAAGGATAAAATAGCCGTAAAAGTATTTCATTATAGCTCTTATACGATTTCGCGTTTAACACTATAGATATGCTTTTATACAACTTATTCATTAGAAGTCAAATTCGACTCAAATAAAAATCTTATCTCGGTTCTAATTCATACTAATGTATCGAAAGGTTTTGTAAATCACCAGAATATAGTTAATTCACTAAAATTTTACTCCAATTGATATGAGTTCAAAACAAGATCAAAGTGGAGCTACTTTTTTGCTCACTCCAAATCAAACAATTTATATACAATTCACGCATTTTCAGAGCCCAAACTTTATTGGAATTAGTATTTTTTTATAGTTCCACTATGACTTAAGATTTTTTTCCATCATCAAATTGTTATCTATTTTATTATTATTATAATAGCGAGTCGCGAAGCGGCGTTCGCACATGCAGTTTCAGCCGCTGGTGTTGTTCACGCGATTGCAAGAGCCTGTAGGGACGGACAGCTATCGCACTGTGGATGTAGTCGTGCCACTCGACCGAAAAATTTACACCGAGACTGGATTTGGGGCGGCTGTGGAGATAATATTGAATACGGCTATAGATTTGCTGAAAGTTTTATTGATGTAAAAGAAAGAGAGAATAACTACCCAAAAGGGTCTCGAGAGCAAGGAAGGAAACTGATGAATTTGCACAACAACGAAGCAGGAAGAAGGGTATGCTATATATGTTAGAATTTCTTGTACAATTTGTTAGAATTACACACTATAACATTAGTATTAGTATTATAACCACTAACTAAAATAGTATACATGAGCAGAATAGCAGTGAAAACCGCATCTAATAATAATACTCCTAATAATATGATAGGGAAGGAAAGCAGAGGGGCTGAGAAAAGGAGAATCTGTAAAAAGCTGACTGCAATTCGAGCGCTACTTCAATAACAAATTGCTTGTCAGCCAGTTTTCCAAAAGGCCATTTTCCCCCTATTGTAGCAGAGCATGCCTTATATATAGCCCTTATTTCGGTGTTTCGGTCAAAAGTAGCCCAATATATACTGTTTAGAGTGATATGAAAAGAGATTAGCAGTTTTGAACCCCACTTCAAGAACGTGGGTATCGGTTTGCGCCGCTATAGCTTTTATGGCTCGAAAAAATACTGTTTCAAATCAGAGGTGTATTAGCAGTAGTACAGCGTGTCAGCAAAGGAGAACAAAACTAAGGGCCAACCAAACCATTATTAGCTATGTTCTAACTCCTCTTCTACCAATTGTAGGCTTGCGACAAACAATTGACTACCATTGATGATGATAACCATCATTTCTTTAGTTCTTTCTGCCATACGCTCAATATATCATTTTCATAACTCTTGGAATTACTGGTCTGTTATAACATAAGTTATAAGTTATAGTATGACTGACAAATTCTTTGTCTGCGATAAAAGAATCAGAGAAGCATAAAACGGAGAGATATTCTTAAGCCCGCAATAAAATTGACACTTTAATCCTGATGTAGGGCAAAATGTGTCAAAGATAAGTGAAAATCTAATTTTTTTATTTCGCTTCTTAGCATTTTTTAGTCTTCAAAGCAATAATCATTCATTTGTTAAATTCATTTATTGCATCCGAATATTGTAATAATAAAATTCGCTAATCACTCAAACCATCCGTCAGTTTGAGTTGAGAAAATAAATTGACTTTCCCAAATAATTGATCGAATTCAATGCAAAGATGGAAAACTTGAAACGTTCAAATTGAATAAAAGTGAACGGCTATCAAATCGAATTATAGTTAACTTTATAAGCATTCAAAAGCATTATAGTATCGAACAAATTAGGCATTTAAACCAATCTCCTGGTAGTATTTAGAAGATGATACTGTATTAGACAAAAATACTCCCTATAGAGCTTTTTTGTACTTTCGGCTAACATCAAAGCTCTTAAGAAATAGCTATCGAAATGAAAGCACACTTTTTTGACTTTAGTCTTCCAAAAGTTATCCCTACATTACGTCTAAGGTTTGGATAAGAAATAACTTCTAATACCAGTCGAAATACTATCGGACACTAAGTAACACAATAATCATATTAATGTCACTCAATTGTTTCTGCACTATTCAGACTTTCGTTAACGACGACAAATCTTTTAATTCTTTCTACACGATTTTAACTCATACTTAATACTCATTAAATTTCTTCTCTCTTTTTACCATCAATCCGGAACTTTGGTTAGGCGGTTATACGTAAAACACGAGGTGAGTTTTGCATTTAAAATCACATTTTCACCTAATTGACAGTCTCTTACTCCTGGTTTGATATTCATTCAGTCACATGTAAATGTCACGGCGTGTCGGGCTCGTGCTCATTGGTCACCTGCTGGCAGCAACTTTCAAGTTTCCGAGAGGTAAATAATTGACTGACTCATCGTAGTCTGTAAATTGCTGCTTTCTATGAGATTTCGATTGTTTTCTCAGCAAAGAGAAAATCATCGACTTATTCAGATTTTTCTTTTGAAAATTTGAAAGGTTGGAGACTTTCTAAAAGACAAATACGACGGCGCGACTGAAGTTAAAATAAACAAAAGATCAAAATTACAAATAAGAAATCCTCGGTACACAAGACCGACATCCGAAGACTTACTCTATATGGAAGAGAGTCCTGATTATTGTATTAATAGCGATCAAACTGGTTCTTTTGGTACACAAGGCAGATCTTGCAATAAGACTTCTCCGGGAACTGATGGATGCAATTTGATGTGTTGTGGGCGAGGGTAAGGCTTTCAATCTATACTTGCATAACATAGGTCTAAATATTCATATTTTCCAAATAAATTCAACTTTGAACCAGCACTCTAACCAGCGATTTGATTCTGCTATAGCTTCTTGTGCATTTCAGATTATATTGCATTTAAGTTTAGAATAATTTTCCCTTATTTTCTGCATAATCTCTAACTAAATGATTTGATTTGAAAAATCTGTTATTGATTGAATAATGATAAAATCTTTGGTGGAGTCACTGCTGGTTACGGCTTTATTGGAAACAATGCAAATAAGTTTAACAAAGAGCGAGTTCATCCAACTTTCGAAATATTTTTCTAGATATAATACACATAAAACGGTCGTCAAAGAGCGGTGCAATTGTAAATTTCACTGGTGTTGTTATGTGGAGTGTAAAACATGCACCACTACTATGGATATACATACCTGCAAATGATAAATTATACAACAATTCTACAACTGATAGACCAATATTCAGACGTATCTCATCAGACAAAACAAGCGAACCATCATTTTTTACAGTACAAAAATCTTGAAGAAAAAATTCATAATCTTTTCAAAAATCTCATTTCGTGTACAGTATATGGAAGCTCTGAAATAGTTTAGTAAAGCTTTTCCAACTTTTTTTTATACTATTCTTCATTGTCTATCTCTTTCTTTCATAGTCTAATTATATAAATATATTTCCCTTTGGATAATATGCGCGCATTAAAAATGTTTAATTTAACATCTGTTACACAATGGCAATGAATTAAAAATGCAAATTATCAGTTTGTGGATTATATGATAAGACACCACAACACAGTAATGATGGTTTCAGACACTGATTTATGCTTTAAACGTGATAATTGTGTCTACCAATGTGTGTGTATTCACTCAAGACTTGTAGTTAGAAAAATGATTTCAATCGAAGAATAAATTTTTATCAAACATTTTGTAAAATAATTTTTCTCCTTCTCATTAAATATAATGACTTATTCCTCATTATCCTCTTTCTGTAGTCTAATCACAGATTAATGACTTAGTGGTGAAACTTATCGTAACTGTTTTATAAAAAGATATGACTTATACTTATGACTTACATCTATTGTATATTACAATTAGTGTCTTAATTATAGATTTTAATAATAACAATTATCATATAATTCTAATGTATCGTAACATTCGATGTCAACTATTCCTATTCATGTTTTCTTATGATTTATTTTGCCTATTTTGTCGCTATTCACACTTTTGATCAATTTTTTGTAACTAATTTTCTTAAAGAAAAATAAAGTAAAAAGTTCTTCAATTACGAAAATTTTCCTTTATTCTTCTATTCAAACTCGTGAGGATTTAACGGACTAGTAACTAATCAGATTATAGTTTTTCTTCGATTAGATATCAACGTGTCTTCATCTCTATGTTTGCATAAACAATTTGAGCATTGGTTATGCAAACTATTTATACAATCAAAACCTATTCCGCATAGCTTTGAGTCATTAAATTGGAAAATCTGAACAATCTTTCAAGATCTTAGTTTGAAGATGAATAACATCATAAACTAATTATGTGTATTTTAGCTGCGGACTTGGTTTAAGAAGAGTTCTCGCCGCAAGATGCATGTTCTATGAACTTATTGAGAGTGAACCCATTATAATGACTGGTAGAGCAAACCCATTAGAGTCAACTTGAAGAGCATTTATTGCATTCATAAGATTGACTGAATGGCTTCACTTCTTTTGAAACCATGTTTGCGTATGTTATGCAAAATTCTCATTTTGCTATTAAGCAAAATATTGAAGAGTCAAAAATAATTTGAACGCATAATGCATTCCTTTCATATGCTATTCCTTTAGAATAAACAATCGATTTTTTAAAGTTTAAAAACTTTTACCTTTGAGTAAAATGATGTCTGATTACAAGTGCGACACAGTGTGGTTCATAAAACTATCACTAAAGCTAATCTTATTTCCCTCGGTCTAATCACAATTTTAACAAAACTCAATTTTTCCGCCATTTATCTAAACACTCGAAAGTTTTCATGTGGTTTGGGACCTTTCCATATGATTTGACTCAAATAATAAACTTATCAAAAGTTTGTTTAGCACTTAAACAAACAAATTCTTACTTTTGAACATAAAAAGATCAGCTCATTTAGTCTATTGAGTGGCAATTCCTTACAGTTATTGTTCTAAATCTATTTGTTTGATTAAGTGTTTTAATAAAGTCTAGTTTCAAATTTTGCAATCAATGCATCGTCAAGACATCTGACTAAAACTACAAGAAACTAAGCATTCAGGGTATAGGCTAGTTTCTTAAGTATTCAAATTTAGAAAATTCTAAATCATTTGTATTCGTCAGTCGATGTTTCAGATAAATGAGGACATGGATAGAACAGCGGTTTATGTGGAAGCTTAATCTAAAGTAATTATTTGAGGTGAGCAAATAAGCAAATAAAAAATAGTGATCTGGACCAAATGTTTGCACTCGACTTTACAAAAAGAGTCTCGTCCAACAGCGCACAATTTCATAGAGGATCATCGAGATGGTTCCATTTTATTCCACTTCCTACTAAAAGTTTGATTTTGACTTAATCTTGCTATCACAGTCAGAATCAAGCTAACGCAAGTCTATTAGGTCATTTGTCATCCTTCAGTAATGATTAAGGTCAATTTTGGTCACTTTCTTCAGATTTTCAGATTATCGAAATCGAAAAAATTAGAAAAACCCATCTTTAAAGTGAACCAAAGCTTTAATATGTGATGATTTGCTAAATTCTAATGACCTCGTAAGGATAGAAGTAAAACTGAAAGTATGAGATTGAGTGAAGTGATGCGTTGTCTCGTTCAGCTCTTGTTATGAAGACGAGTGGAGAAATGTTTAATTACGTTTTGTACGACGTCTGCAGCACGTGTTCGGATTACTATTTTCTATTTGTTTACTTTATTAGCTCAGATAATGACTCAAAATGATGGAGTTTGTACGTAAGACGCAATTCTAGCTTGTGTGCTAAAGTCAATCAACAAACCGATGTCTTCCCGAATTAAATCGATTTAAATGATTAGGTGCTGGAGTTTTTAAATTTAGCGCAGTTTACAATTAGTGACCAACAAGGGAGGAGTCATTACTTGTCAGACATTTTGATTCGGAGTTGAGAAAAGCCGCGTTTTCGTCATTTATCAAAACTTAATGCAATCTTTTCTACACATAGACCAATTAGTTGCTATCAAATTTTTACTTAAGTTAAATTAATTACTAAATTTAAGTATAAGCAAACCTTTTCTTCGTAATTCAAATATAAAGAACTAATCAATTAAATGAGTAATTGCTTTTTTTGCATTTATGTTTAAATATATTTTCATTTTTTGACATGTTTACTATTTTTAAATTTTTTCCTTCAAAATAGTGATCAGAATATGGACGAACTGAAGTCTGAATCAGTATTTAAGTTGAGGATAGTCAATGTCGACTATTATTTAAGTGAACCAATCATCGGATTCGATGATAATTACTCGCAATTCAGAGAAAGTTCGATATGTAAAGTGCCGATTATTAGGATTTTTGGGACAACTCCTACAGGTTTGCATTAATTAACTGAATAACTTTTGTTTTAATGTCTAATAATCGCTTAATGTTTAGGGTCGAAGGCATGTCTTCACGTTCATGGTGTCTATCCCTATCTCAATATACCATTGGATGAATATTCTGGTTTTGGAACAAGTAAAAGCACTTATTTTAAGAAATTAGTCAACGAATTGGAAGCAAATCTGATGCCATCGAGGATTCAGACAAGGAATAAAACAAATGCGTTGAGCGATCAGCAAATCTATTGTGTTGAAGAAATTGAAGCCATGTATGAAAATATAACCAATTAAAGTCTCAATTGTTGAATAATTGTTGAGATTTATCTATAATCTATTTTTCTCTAATGTTTAGTCCATTCTATGGTTATCACACGAATTGCTATAAGTTTTTGAGGATTTATTTTTACAATCCATCAGTCGTTAAGAAGTAAGATATTATTTTTGAGCTATTTGAGGATTAAAAATGATTAAAATATTAAAAAATTTTCTATTTTTGCAAATTGTATATTTATTGATTTGAAATGTTGCTTAAGATTTAATTGATTTAACCTTCTACATTTGCGCAAATATTGCATTTGTTCAATTTGAAAAGGAACTAATCATAATTTTCATAATTTGACTATTTATAGAGCAAGTGAAATACTAATTTCTGGTGCAATAATGGATCGCGTGATACAGCCATACGAGTCACACATTCCGTATATTCTTCAGGTATTATTGAACTAAAAAATATTTGTTTCTCATGCTATGTAAACTAAATCGATTTTTTTCCAGTTTTTCATAAACAATAACTTGCATGGAATGAACTTCATTGAAGTGAAGAAGATTCACTTTCGTAAAACTAACGAGCAAATCGATAATTTAAACTATTTGAATGTTGATCCAATTAGTTCTTGTGAAATTGAGTGTGATGTAAGTTTTGAGGACATTATTAATAGAGAACTTCTCTCGGAAAATGAGCGAAATCCTGGTTTAGAAGCGATTTGGGCTGAACAAATGAATAGATGCAAAAATTCGCAGGAATTATTGAACTTGAATGGCGTTCCATCACAAGAACGACCAAATATTCCTTTAGCTGAGTCTGAAGCATATCATTTTGATCGGCTGTATCAAGGCTTGTCAGCTCTTAGTGTCGAACAAGATATTCCAAATTCAAACTCATCGCAATTGTCACTTACTTCAGATTCATCTCAAATAGATTTCGCAAAAATGATAGTCCAATGCATTAAAGATAATAAGGATTCAGATGATGACAGCGATTGTTCTATTAATAATGAAATGAGTCAAAGGCTTGAAGACGTCATAATTGGTTCTCAAAAGGCTCGAACTAATACACTAAATAGTTCTAAAAGCATTAATTTAGAATCTACTAACAATAGTTCGACTGAAGATGAAGACTCCGACTCTACTATTATTGATGAAATCGAATTCGGTGCAAATGAAGTGACAGAACCTGTGTGTAGTTATGTCGATGTCGGAACACAAACCAGTGGTTTGGAAGATTCGATCGACTCTTTGTGGGGTTCTGTCAGTTCGAACGATAGAGATGAGCAAGAGGTTGAAGAAGTTCTCTGTGATTGTGAATCGGACGAATGTTGCGACCAGTGCTGTGATCAGAGGTCAGATCAATGCGAATGCGATTGCGAGAAATGTGAGTACGAAAGGTCATCAAGTTATAAGAGAATTCCTCAAATTGATGGTGCGTTCGATGAAGAGAGCTCTGATTTCAGTGCTGATAGCAAAGACAACAGCGATGACAAGAATTTTGAAGTTGGTGAGAAAAAGATGGCGAAGAAAGCGGATCGCAAACGAACACGAAAGTCAAAGCGTTTGATTGGGGCTAAAAAGAAGAGATCATTTACAAACAGAGGTTCAGGTAATTCTGATATAGAGTTTCCAAACGGTTCAAACTCGTTCAAAGTCTCAAAAAAGAAACGGCCGAATACAGAAGTAGACAGTTCACCATCATTTTCGACCACATCATTAGATCAAAACGATAGTGCTTTTGAGCAAAGTAATAGCAGAAAACTTAATAGTGGTGGACTTGCATCTAAATTTTGAATCATTCAAATGGAAAGAGAAGAAGCGGTTCGCCTATTCATATACCATTATCCGAATCAGAAGCTTCTGATAAGTCTGAACATGAGTCTAGTCTTGATTTCTTAAATATAGCTGATTATTCATATTCTAATTCACTCGTAAAGACAAATTCTAGAAGGTCATTAAGAGCTAAACGAAAATTTAGTGTCGATGGGTCTGAGAGATCGTCGACCCCTTATTTTTCCAATGAATCAGATGATGAAATAGCTCCAAATACAAGACCCGGACCGAAGTCAAGCAAATCCAGAGCTGTTCCGAAATCTGGTCCTAAACCGAATAAAGCCTCCCCAAAGTCCAGTAAAATCTTTAGTTCTTCAAAACCTGGTCCGAAGATAAGCAAATCATCGAATTCAAGATCCGAATCTAAGTCTAGCAAAGTAAATGTTTCAAAATCTGGTCCAAAATCACATGAAACTAGAAATTCGATTTCGTTTGGAGGTGATTTATGTAGTGATAACGCAATAATAAGACTTCGAAGAAGTACTGCCAAAAATGTCGGCTATGGTGATAATGAGGAAAGAATTTCGGCGAGTTTATCATTTTCGCCGGCCGTGAAGACAGACTCTACTAATTCTGAGACCAAAGCAACACAAAAGCGTAAATCAAGTAAAGAATATTTAAATTATTTAATTAGAAATTTTCTAAAACTAGCAAATTAATTTCAGAGCTCAATTCACCGGTTTGTTCATATAATTCATCACCAAATAAGAAGAATCGAGCAAAATGCAAAACTGACTTTTGTTTATCAAACGAATACAAACCAGAGCTTAGTCGGAAGACAATTAACAACAATTGTGTTCTAATTGATACTAGTTACTACAACGAAGAAGACATCGACTCCATCGGCAACGAGCAGCTTGATATCAGAAGGATGTCAAGGCATGCATCATCTAAGTTTCTTTCTGAATACATAAAAAATATAAATTACTGGTCTACAGAAAAGGCTCAAATCTCGATTGATTTAGCGAACGGTTTACTAACTGATCATGGAAAGAAGACCTCGACAAGAAGTAAGGCAGCTTTGAAACAGCTTTGCACATCGCCACTACAGAATGATAACACTACAGAAAAAGAAGCAAAAACGCTAAAGTCCAATTCCAGAAACAAATCGAGTGAACTTGAGCGCCTTATCACTTATGCTTCATATCTTACTGGGGAACCATTAGGACGAAGAAATGCTCAAATTAGCAGAAATGAAGCGAATACCATTTCATCTAAACCACTAGCTAGAAAATCATTACCTAAACGCCTGTCTTATTCTGTCAAATCTAAGGGCAATCATAAGAAAACTACTAAACCAAGAAAAGGTCCCAAAGTGGAGAGAGGAGTGACTAGTTCTACGCTTTTTACAACAACAAGTGTTCCATTCTATGAATCAGATATTCGTGTTGTCACTCAATTGACCGGTTATAAGAAAAGGCAATTTCTTGAATCTTTGTGCGAAAATTTTGAGCTCAAAACTGAAAAACTCAAAGATTTCTATCTTATGAATTATAAGAATGTTTCTCCACTTGTATTCGATAATGTCTATCATAATGACTATAGCAAGTATTTGAGTGATGAAGAAAATGAGTTTGCACAAGATATCATCAGTACTACGAGAAAGGTTGTAGATGACATCGTCTCTGTTTCGCAATGTGTTGACTCTCTTTTATCTGGTGTCGAGCAAGAACTTGATCTAAAACCAACGATTGATACGCGAGAAGATTCTCTTGAGAAAAATAATATAAATGAGGATCATTGGGACTATGGACACTATGCGGACGAACAGCAGTGTCAGGGTCCGCAAGAAATTGATCTCAAAGATAAGAGTGATGTAGGATTGGATCAGGGATATGTTGGCGCTTCGAGTAAACGAATTACTGCAGCAAATGAAGAGAAAGGCGATGCAACCACTAACGACGATCACAATCAAAATAATTTTGAAAAATATCGTGGGTCCGAGTCTAGAAATACGGAGTCTGGCTGTAATGTGAACTCTCATGAAGGCGAACGTGATTATGAAGATAGCCATAATTCAAATGATTGTGTGAATAATGAACAAAATAATGACAATAATAGTGGAACTGGAAAGAATAGTGAAAATAAAGGTAATAGCTATAGAGATCATGAAAGCAAGAACGAGGCAGGGTATGATCAACAAAATTGTGGGCAAGAAGTTGATATGAATTGTGATTTTTATGATGTCGGAATACAAGCAGCGCCTGAAGAGTTTTTCACATCGAATGCTCATTCGGGTCAACACTCTAATGAGGAACATCCGACACAAAGTTCTCCTGTCTGTCAAGATCAAGCAAATGGTTCGCAAATGGAATACGAAGAAGATGATCAAAGCAATAGTTCATCATCTAATTCTGCACACCACAAGAACATTCCTCTAAATTTGTCAAATATCGATATCACTGATGTGGCAGTGCGTCGGAACAGTAATGAACAAGGCTTTAAAATGCAGACGACTTATGGTAATGAAACATTTGCCTATAATGTGAATACAAGTCCTGAACAGCCATACCTACAAAACCGAAATATACAAACAGTTCCGACTGCTATTGTTTCTCCAATAATATCAGCTATTGAGACACAGAGTCACTATACAGAACAAGAGAATTGGTCGCAAGACATAGAGATGAATGAATTGGGGTATGACATGCTTAATATTGACACAGATGAAAATACAACAAATTCTCAGCAAGAAAGCGAATTTGATGTGAGTGTGCCATACTACTCTTCGAATCAAAACATACCTCAATTCGATGGCATTTTCGATGACGACTCATTTCAATCAGAAGGCAATCAATTCAATATTAATTGTAAATCTGATAACAATATCGAACATTTGAGTCAAGGATCAAGAAGTGAAGAAATGTCGGTTACAAGTAGTGGCCAACAGGAGATTTCAACCGATTTAGTCAGTGTTAGAGGGGATAGAGTCGAGGCGTCGCTCTGGAATCGTCAGAATGAAAAATCGAACGGTATTATAGGTTAATTAATGGAGTCGTTGTTAATATTCCTCAATCAATTCCAGAAGCGCTTTTGCTACAGTTTGGTCGCGAAGTAGTCGCTTTGGACAAGTTGAAGACACCCTTAGAAAATGATCGGCAAAATGATAAGCAAGTGTTCAATAAGGAGGACTTCAAATTGTTTTACAAGACTTGTTTTAGTGGAGTAGAAAAGTTCAATTATCTTCAGTCACTTTGTAGAAAGTTTAGTGTTACTATTGATCGCTTGAATTCTGATAATTTAAGTGATTCAACTTCAAAAAGCTTTACTCTAAATCAACTTCAAACTTCTGTTTCATCTTTTTCTATTGATTATCCATTAAAAAATAAAAATATTTGCACTGAAAATGATTCAAATACTTCTCTGTTATCGATAAACAACACTTCATTTGAGAACGAAGTGCCGCAAACTAGTTGTGATTTGAACGATAGCTCAAACTCCGGAATATATAGTTTTTATTTGAATGAAACGCCTTCAGTGACTCTATCGCAGTCAAGTCCGATATCAATAGAAAGTCGAAACAGATCTATTGATGATATATCGAGTTTCAACTCATACAAGCATCACAGCACTCCATTAGGCAATAAGAAATGCAAGCCTTTATCTGACTTGTTGGATAAAAATGCTGTTCAATTAAGTGGCCAAACACAAGAAACATCACAACGAAGACGAAATAGTTTTGAGAAATTAAAATTTGATGATTCGATGACTCCCAGAGATGATCCTAATACTACTAGGGATATACCAAAACAATCATACGACTCGATCATCGATGGCCCCACACCTTCAAATGCGTATGGTTTCGTGATGAGTAGTGCGAGCGCTTCGAATAGCACACCAGATGATAGTTCGGCAGAGTATGAATACCAATACTTGACAACAATGAGTATTGAGGTTCACGTATCAACTCGTGCTAATTTAAATCCTGATCCGGATTTTGATAACATCGAAGTTATATTTTATAGCATAAGCAACGACTATCCTCCTGATTCTGGAATACCGAAATTGGTAACCGGTTTAATTGCAGTTGAGACTGATTTACAACCTTTCAGATGTACGGGTTGTTCACCCGCTGTTAGCAGTAAGAGAAAGCTTATAGCGCGATCCGGTTATAGCCCTAAAGACGTAAAGATTGAATACGCAAACGACGAATTTATTTTGTTAATGAAATTCGTTGATATTGTTAAGCAATGGGATCCCGATATTATAGTTGGCTATCAAATCGATACGCTCTCTTGGGGTTATATTCTTCAACGCGCAAATGTCTTAAATATGGACATTATGACTCCATTATCACGTATTAATGATGAAAATTATAGTCGAAACTTTGAGAGTTCTGCTAATAGTTCATGTCATTTGAGCGGTAGAATATCTATGAATTTATGGCATATTATGAGACGGGAAGTCACTATTAGAACGTATAGCTATGAGAATGTTCACTATCATGTCCTACATGAACGTATTCCACATTATGATTTTCGAACGCTAACTAAATGGTATAGCGATCCGAACAGTCATTTGAATCGTAGACGAGTTATGGAACACTATGTGACTCGTGTCAGGGGATCTTTAAGAATATTAGACAAATTGGATTTTATTACTAGAAATAGTGAATTAGCGCGACTTTTTGGCATTCAGTTTTCAGAAGTATTCAATCGCGGCTCGCAGTTTAGGGTCGAGTCAATTATGTTGAGGCTCTCTAAGCAATTAAATTTCACTGCCGTTTCTCCCAATCCGAGACAAGTCGCTAGCATGAAGGCTCCAGAGTCTTTACCATTGATTTTGGAACCAGAATCAAAGTACTATACCGATCCAGTGGCAGTCCTTGACTTTCAAAGTTTATACCCTTCAATGATGATCGCTTATAATTATTGTTATTCGACGTGCCTTGGACGAGTCGACAATTTAATCAAGTAATTATTCACATCAAGTCCAGACTTTTGTACTATAAGCTAATTATGTTTGGCTTTTTGCAGTCCGAGCAATAACTTTGAGTTTGGTTGTGTTAACTTGGAAATAAAAAAGAATCTATTGCTCAAATATCAGAATGATATTCATTTTTCACCGAATGGTGTCGTTTTTTGAAAGATTACATAAGAAAAGGAGTTTTGCCGAAGTAAGTGATAGCGATTAGATTTGTTTCAAGGCATTGAATAAAAATTATGCATGTAAAAATTGACAGGATGCTAGAGGAAATTCTCAATACTAGAATTATGGTTAAAAATGCAATCAAAGCCAACAATAAGAAGAAAAATCCAAATAAAGCTCTTCACAGAAAGTTAGACGCGCGACAACTTGGGCTCAAATTAATAGCAAATGTGACTTATGGCTACACTAGCGCTAATTTTTCAGGTCGGATGCCTTGCGTTGAAGTCGCTGACGCTATCGTTAGTAAAGGAAGAGAAACACTCGAAAGAACTATTGATTTAATACAAAGTGAGCCGAAATGGAACGCAAAAGTTATTTATGGCGATACAGACAGTGTATTTGTTCTGTTTCCGGGATGTTCGAAAGAGGAAGCCTTCAAAAGGGGTCAAGAAATAGCCGAAGCGGTGACCGCTGTCAATCCAAAACCAGTTAAATTGAAATTCGAAAAAGTTTACTTACCGTGTGTTTTACAAACTAAGAAGCGATATGTTGGTTTCATGTATGAATCACTCGAGCAAACGACACCTATTTTTGATGCAAAAGGTATCGAAACTGTGCGACGAGACACGTGTCCAGCAGTAGCTAAAATGTTGGAAAAGTCATTAAGAATCTTATTCACAACTAATGATGTGAATGGGGTCAAAATGTATTTATTGAGACAGTTTCAGAAAATACTTGATGGACGCGTCAGTCTTTTGAATGACTTTATATTCGCACGAGAATATAGGGGTAAAGATAATTACAGTAAGAAAACACATGTGCCTTCTATGCGAATCGCAAAAAGACGTTTAGCTAATGATGTAAGAAGTGAGCCTAAAATAGACGAGCGCGTGCCGTATGTGGTAGTCTGTGGTCCACCAAATCAACCAATATTCAGACTAGTCAGAGAGCCGTTGGAACTAATAAGAGATCCGTCTTTGAGATTAAACTCTGTTTATTACATCGAACGCGTCATTGTTCCTTCTCTGAATCGTATCTTTCAGTTAATAGGTTGCGATGTGATGAAATGGTACAAAGAGATGCCACGAAAGACTACTTATAATCGCTATCAATATCTTTTGGGTCAAGAATCCAAAGCACGGACGATACCACAATTTTTTAATACCAGTAGTTGTGTTGTTTGTGACGCTAACTCTAAGGGAAAAGATTTGTGCGACAGTTGCAGTGAAACACCTCAGGAATCAGTTATAAGTATTTTAGATAAGATGAGAGACCTTCAGAAAAAGTACAGCGCGATACTTCAAGTCTGTAAGAGCTGTAATGGAAGTAATGATAACAACCACGATTGCATTTCAGTTGATTGTCCCAATTTGTATCGATTTCATCAAACCAAATTGGACCACATGAATGTCAATTATTTGAATAATATTTTGAAAAGATTCTGAAACTAATAATTTTATTTTGTGTTTTATAAATGCGGTTTATTTTGTATATTCTTAACCTACCCTAAAGACCGCTTTCATTACATTGCATCCACTCTTTTGAACTTAAAATAGATTCATTTAAGATTTTTCCTCTATAAAAATCATCAAATACTAGTAAATGGCATCAGTTAAAGGCTAAGGTACAAGAATACATTCTAATCAACATTTATTTTTGAATATTTGATATAGAACCACATGAAACCATGTTTTTATCAATATGAATCGAGTTTAAAGTATAATTATTGATAAAAACAAAACAAGCATAATCTAATTATTCATAATTTTAGAAATTTAACTATTTGCAATGAATTCTGAAAATTTTGTTTTTAAATTATAATTGAATGCTTCTGGAATAACTCATATTTCAATTCTTTTATACCTTACGAGGTACACCGAAGTTTGAGGCCACAGATTCAAACCGTTCTTCATACATCTTGAAAAGTTTGTCTTAAGTTATCAGTATCCCGCATAATTTGTTGTTTATGAGCGCTGACTTGTCCGTAATCAGTTATTCAAAGCGTTTATAGTAAATGCAAAAGCTTTATTCGTATAAATATGATTTTGAACCCGATTATGGAGAAGTGAATGCCTATAAGAAATAAGTTATACGGTATATATTCAAGTTGTACTCGAGATATGCCTTTGAAGAAGAATGGAATCGATCCATGTCCTCACTTGAAAATACTCCTCGTTAGATATAAAATATTTAAACTTTTAGTTATATTGTATCAACTTTTGTTAAGAGTTCAAATTGAATGATAAAACAGTAATAATTTAAAAGTCAATCATTAAAAAGCTATTCAACTTTTTAAGTAATTTGCAAGACTATTGAACTTAGAATTAAATTTTTTGTAACGAATATAAATTTATATGAATCACTGTTGCTTCTGTGTTAATCTTTGATATATTTATTATACGAATCGAAAGAATAAATTAAGAATTGAATGAAACTAGAATGCTATTATTTAGTTTGAATTACCCATGATTCTGCGAAGCTTAAATATCATTAAATTCATATTGATTTGGAGAATAAAAAACCTGAAGAAATGCTTTCAACTAAACGGTACTGAACTTTTGCTCCATTTAGTCTCTCGAAGTCTACATAACGACAGGGCTCATATACAGTTCAAGTCAATTAAGTAAATCGTATTAGTATTCTGAAGGACTAACGACTAGTTAGTCGTCTTGTTATTGATTCCTTACCTTATAATGTTAATGTTTTGATTAATAAAAATGTTTGTTGCCTTAGAAACAGTTGGTTTAATATCCAAAATAGCATAAAATGCATCGCATCATAAAATAGCTAAACATTAATCACTCATAAATAAAATCTGAAAAATAAATTCTTCAAAGATGATGGAAAAAGTGATATTAGCGCCCAGTGATGACGACGATCTATATTCGGGATACAATGAGTTTCATCCGGCCTTAGATACGAGGGTTTGTTTTAAGAGAATTGGTAGAAAACGCAGTTTTGATAAACTTGAAGAATATTTTTCAGAACTTGCAAGTAGATGAAGGCTTCCAACAGGCAGTGCTTAAGAGCAGTTATGGCAGAAGAGGTGTCAACACTGGTTATAAAACCTCAGGTCCTTCTAGAATGGGAACTGCAGGTTATAGGCGGTCTTCAATCACATCTTCGAGCGTCCGAAGGACTTCTAATTCAAATCTGTTGCAACCGCCGTCGACTGCTAGACCGATGACTGCTGTCAGAGGTGTCGGCTATACATCACAAGGCAATCGGGGATCAGCCGTGTTTGACCCCTTAAATCAGGCGAAATCCATTATTTCTACACTGCAGACAAAAGACGAAACAACACCAGAAGCAAAGATCAAACAATTGGAAAAGAAAATAAACGATTTGCTTGAAGAAAGTTGTTTAGCAGCCTCCAGAAAAGAATTCAATTTAGCGCTTGAGAAGGCTAAAGAAGCAGTTTCCAAAGAAAGATCATTAAATAGGATGAAAGATCAATCAGGACTGGCAGAAACTATAGCGCCAAACACTGACCTCACTTTCTCAGTTCTGTTCAATTTGGCCATTCAGTATACAAATGCTGAAATGTATTCCGAAGCTATCAATGCGTATCAGTCTATCATCAAAAACCGGTCATTTACTAACACAGGTTAGAAATAATGTACAGAAATAAAGCTTAGTTTTATCATCTATTTGAACGATTGAATGCAAATCAATAAAACTTTAATTGACAGGACGCCTGAAATTGAATATTGGCAACATTCACTACAAACAAGGAAATTACCCAAAAGCCATCAAATTTTTCCGAATGGCTTTGGATCAGATACCAAATCTTCAGAAAGAACTTCGGTAATTGTGTGTTCATTCCAGTTGATGCGTGAAATTTAGCACATCAACAATGAATCGTTTGACTGATTGTAAACATTACACTTCACTCAACATTAAGGACTGAGCACTTTTATTGAATTTTGCTTTTTATTCCAATTGAATAATGATATGCTCTGTCAATAGGTTTATCTCTAGAGCTTTATTTATTAGAATTAGCTCTTTTGATTGAAAATCAATTGAACTTTTTATTTTGAAATTCTTGTACATTTAGATTGGGTAAAACTTACAATTTTGAGGTCTACAGATAAGTGAAAATTTGCAATTTTTTTCATTTTAGTTTGAAAATTATGCATAACATCGGACTCGCATTTGTCAAAATGAATCAATACGCGGATGCAATCACTTCGTTCGAGTATATAATGTCAGAAAAGATTGATAGCATTACAGCATTGCACCTAATTGTATGCAATTATGCGTTGGGCGACAAAGAAAAGATGAAACAATGCTTTGTAAAACTTTTGGAGGTTAATAATGAAGACTTGTTTGAAGATAAATATGCATTAAATGGTGAGTACGATGACGATGCTATCAATAATTTATTGTTGGAAGCCATCAAAAATGATCAGTTAAGGAAATACGAGAAAGAAAGACGACGAGACTCGGAATGGTGCATACTAACGGGTGCTAAACTCATTTCGCCAGTTATTGGCGACACTTTCAGTCAGGGCTATGAGTGGTGCGTCGAACAAATCAGAAATTCCAGTTATTCTGATTTAGCTAATGATCTCGAGATCAATAAGGCAGTTAAACATCTGAGAAAAAGAGAGTTTAATGAAGCAATCGTTACTTTGAAATCATTTGAGAAGAAAGACAGCAAGGCTGCCAGTACTGCAGCCACTAATCTATCATTTCTTTATTTACTACAAAATGATTTATCTTTGGCTGAAAAGTACGCTGATGACGCTATTAATGCTAATCGTTATAACGCGGGAGCTCTAGTCAACAAAGGCAACTGTTACTTCAAGCAAAATGACTTCGAGAAAGCCAAAGAGTATTATAAGGAAGCCGTTTCTAATGAGTCTGGATGTTTAGAAGCTATCTACAACTTGGGTTTGGCCTATAAAAAGCTTGGCCAATATGAAGATGCCCTCGACTTTCTGTTCAAACTGCATGTATTAACTAAAAATCATCCACATGTTCTCTATCAAATCGCTAACATGTAATTATTTGACACTTTATCTTATCGCTTCGTATCAAAACTTAGAACTTAGTTTTAAATCTGTGCTTCTATGTTTCCAGATATGAACTGCTTGGTAATAGAGATCAAGCTATGGATTTCTATCAGCAATTGTTAAACTTCGTTCCATCTGATCCTTTACTGCTTACAAAGCTAAGTGATATGGCAGATGCAGAAAATGATAAACAGCAGGCATTTAGTTACCTCACAGATGTCAGTGTTTCTCTCGATAACTAGTTGACTGATTTTCATAACAATTAAGCTAATCTCTAGCCTAAGCATTAACTAATTGAATTTCAAATTGATTTTTTTCAGAGTTACCGCTACTTTCCTTCTCATATCCCAACAATTGAACGATTGGCCGCTTACTATATTGAGAACAAAATCTATGAGAAAGCAGTCAAATATCTAGAGCGTGCGGCACAAGTTCAGTAAGTCTTTGATCAAATACTGAAAAAAAACTTGAAATTTACTATTTATTCAATTCAAACTAAAGACCAAGTCAGATTAAATGGCTTTTGATGATAGCTGCGTGTCATAGACGTAGTGGCAATTATCAGAATGCGTTCAATTGCTATAAATCAATACACAACAAGTTTCCTGAAAATATCGAATGCCTTAAGTTTTTGGTTCGAATCTGCTCAGACTTAGGACTCAAAGAAACGCTCGAATATACAGAAAAGTTGAAAAAATTAGAAAAGAATAAGGAAATGAAAGAACAGAGAGGAGCAAGTAGTATCTCTCGCAGTACGAGCAGAGCCTCCACTCGAAGATCAGCTGCGAGTTCTAGAGAGGGATCTGCGAGTAGTAGTAGTAGTGGTTATCTCACATCTGCCAGTCCTAGAAGTACTGCTTCGAAGAAGAATGTGAAGAAAGTTGACACTGATATAAATCGTAATATTATCGATATGTCTGTTTACGAAGACTTAGGCGTTAACAATGAGAGACCGACCACTTCTTGGAAGCGCAACAATAATAAAGATGACGACGATTTCGCTAATGATGAAATCGATGATATTTTACCCGAATAGGGATCTTTTTATTTTCACCTCAACTTATCTTTTATTGATCTAATGTTGAATTGTTTACAGATATTTTATTTATATATTCAATTAATTGAAAGTTAATAACTGAAGGTTTTAGAAAGTTTGAAAATGTTCGTCAGACCGCTTTCTCAAATAAAAATCTTGACTAATCTTGAATCAATTGATTCCATCAACTAATCAATAGTTTTCATGTCAAATTCACTAACTCGATCGAAATCAAAGTGAAAGTGAGTAATATCTGTTTAATTAATTTAATGGTAAAAATTGAAGCAAAAGAAAAAAACTAACAACTGTGGTGATTGTTAAATAATTGAATTTTTTGAGCAGATTTTAAATGAAAATTCGTTTTATTTAAAGCTAAGAAAAATAGAAAAATGACATGAATTTAGTTAATTACTGAAATAGTAGTAATTTATCCTTAATAATTGTCTTTGCACCATTTTCACCATCAATAATTCCCTGTTTTAGCTTTAGATATATGTCTAACATAAGGTTTTGTCCAACAATTAACGGATCATTAGTTTCTTTGGCAAGTTTCAATGTTTCACTTGCTTTATCTAATTCTCCTCTAAGAGTATAAGCAAGAGATAAGTTATACAAAAGTACAGATTTGGCTGAATTTGGAAACCAACTAGGATTAGAAGAATCCGTTTCTGTACTATTGTTCGATTGGTTTGAAATCATTTCTGGGGTGAAGTGACCGATGGCTTCACTAATTTGGTCCAACCAAACGAGTGCTTCTCCAACGTAGAGATGAGCCAAAACTTTCTGGTAACCAGTCGGTGATAGTTTGAGGGCGTCGTGAGCGTACCTTATGGCCAACGAATAGTCTAATAGTGTTAGATTGACATAAGCCAGAGCTAAAAGTATCGATATCTTCAAGCGATTCAGTTCTGCGTCGATCGGAGGATTCGATGGAAGAAAATTGCGTTCATCCGGTGAATTAATTAAACTCAAAGCGTTATTAAGACACGATCGCGCAAAACGGAGAGTTTCTGAATCTTCGGGGACTGATTTAATACAATTATTAAGTATTAGTTTACGATGAGATCCTTCACCGATGCGTTCTGAAACAATGTCATGCTTTCTACGAACTAAATCGTAATCTAGTCTATTATTTGGATTCTTATTTCTGTATTTTTCGATACAACATTCTGCTAAGCGTAACCAAATTTGAGGATTTTTTCGATAAAATGGTGTCAAATTGTATAATATGTCAAAAGAACTTTTATGATTACCAGTAAATAAATGGAAAACTGCAAAATTATAAAGCATTTCAGGACTGGCTGATTTTAGAGTTTTAGTCATTAGAAAAACTGCTGTATTTTTCTTCCCTAAACCATAGTTAATAAGCGCCTCATTATTAACAGATATAGGATTCCCAGAATCGACACACGTTTGAAAAACTTTCATTGCTTTTCGATAATTATTTCTCTGAAATTCGAGATAGGACCTAAGCATCGGTTCGCCACCAATTGATTTGAGCTCCCTTTTGGCTGCTTTTGTTGAACCCATATGTAGATAACATTTTGCTTTCAATTGTTGTAAATTATTAGGTGTTGAACTCGGGTCACACTTTTCGCTTATGATCTGCAACAACGGCAACGCTTTCATTGGATCTTTTCGTTTCTCTAAATATAATACAACCAAAAGAAGATACAATTTTATGGCCAACTTCTCTTCGATATAGCCAAACATAGATTCATTGCTAAACTCATTTATTCTCTGTTCGAGTAAATCAATCGCTTCATCGAATCTATGCTGATATTTAGCCAAAACCAAAGCTCTGTTGTAGTCGATCAAAACCTGTTGATCGAGGTCTAAGTCTTCAGATGTGATCAGACCTGACAGAAGACTTTCAACATTGGAGTCGATCCCAAATTGAGTGATGAGTCGGTTGTGTTGAACGGCTTTATTGGTGCCCAAAGTGTCCAATAGCTGCAAAACGATGGAATAGTTTCCATTTTCATACTCATTCTGCGCCTGAATCGCTATTTCTCTGTCCTTATTGTTTTCAATGTCTTTAATTATTTGTTGCGAACACGAAGACAACGAACTATTGGTTCGGTTATTATTTTCTGTCATTAGATTTGTTTCGCTTGAATTAATTTGTTGCTCGTTTGACTGCGTTTCCATTGATTCCGGCAATTTTTCCAATTCTTATTATCTTCTCTTTTCTTCAGATGATTTTCTGCTGATATTTTGTCAAAAACACAATTTATTCACTGATTCAATTGAATCTCAAATTTTTTTGACCAGTTTTGATTTTGACATCGCTTAGAAGTACATTAATTACGACCTATACGTCAAAGTAGTTTCAAATTGACAAAAATCATCATATGATTAATGCAAATCAACTTTAAATCAAATAAATCATTATTTTGTAAAATTTGATAAATGTTTTCAAAATATAATAAAGCAATTAATTTATTAATGGTTAGTAGTTTAGTTCATATTTCAATGGATTTGAAATATTTTCGTTAAAACTGTAATAATTCAAACGTAATTTGTTTATGGAATGACATCAAAAAACGTGTTTTCCTTTTAAAACGTAATTCTCACTGAACTAATCGAATAACAAATTTAATTAAAAACAAGTGAATAATAAAGAATTAGTAAATAAATTAATTGAACAAAAGCGAAAAGGAGATGCGAATAGAAAAGTGTTATTTTTGTTCGTCCCCGATATATGCGGGTCACGGCATTCAATTTGTCAGAAATGACTGCAAAGTATTTAACACCACTTAATATTTTATTCAATTCAATCAATTATTAATCTTTTACTAATCGAACAGATATTTCGTTTTTGTCGATCAAAATGTCACAAACAATTTAAACATAAATGTAACCCAAGACGTAAGCGATGGACAAAAGCCTTCCGTAAAGCACATGGAAAAGAGTTGACAATCGACTCGACATTTGAGTTTGAAAAGAGACGAAACGTTCCAATTAAATACGATAGAAAACTATGGAATGATACCATTGAGGCCATGAAGAGGATTGATATGATTAAACAAAAGAGAGAATCTAATTATTTGATGCAAAGACTCAGAAAAGGAACTGTTTTTGAGAGAGAAAGAGATCGTAAAGAAGTGAAGAGAGATATGGCTCTGATTAAGTCTCCGGCAGCCGGACTTCGGCAAAAGAATAAGTCTAAAGTTGTTGTAATGCGAGAAACTGATCACAACGAAGATGAAGAATCAGACGAAGATCGAGAAATGGCTGAATCGTCCGAAGAAGAGGCAATGATCGAGAATAACTAATAGTTTTACTAAGTCTTTATTTTCTTTTACTGTAACGAATTAAATCAATTTTTCATTCAACATATGTTTAATCTTAATGTCGTTTCCATCAATAAAGGATTGATCAGTAATACTATTATAAATTTGAAAAACGAATTTAAACTACTATTTTTATCTGTTTGTCTATATTTTAATTTTTTAATCGATCCAAATGTTTCGACCCATGTCAATTGGTATTGAGTCAGAAGACTTGGGTTTCATCGAGGAATGTGGTGTAACATTATAAATGAAGCTCAACAATACTTGATGAGTTTGAGTTAAGATCAAGCTTTATTAATATGACCAAAACTGAGCTCAAAACAAACGTGATTTGTAACAGTGCTACATCACATTTTATAGTAAAGTTGACTGTTCGAAAACTAATCAAACCTTGGAGAGCGACAAATTCTCACAAAAAGACACCAAACGTTTAATCATACAATACTCAGAATAAGTTTTAGCATCGATTACTCCCCGAGATCGCATAAAGAATGTCCGTCAACGAACGCAACAGTCTTCGAACTTGTTTCGTGATAATATTTTTAGTGTTTTGAATCCTTGACCTTTAGCCCCTTTTAATGACAAATTATTGTCCACTCTTTTAATAATCTGATATGTAGTACCTTTATCGATATTCATTGATTTAAAGTGATTAAAAAATGATTTGCCTTTTTCTCTATTTGCTTTATAGAAAGCGCCAATTATTTCTTGACGCTTAACTTTATTTAATCGATCCATATTTTATTTGAAAGATAATCTCAAAGAATAAAGATATACAAAGGACTAGCAGAATCTAAACTACAGTTTGACTCATGATTTTTTTAATTAGAGAACAAATAACAGCGTTTTGAATAGTTTTACTCATTCCTATTAATTAGTGTTCAAACGTCAGAAAGGTTCATAGTTTGGATACTCAGTGGACTTCAACCTATCAAAACTATCGAGATATGTGTAAGGAACTACACCTTTTTGCGCTAGTAACTAATATTTCGTTTGGAACATTACAGAAGTAAGGTGTTAAGTTTCTCAAGAAGAAACCCCAAATTCCGTTGACTGGTGGTCCTAAAAGAGCCCAAGCTGAAACCCATATCAATCGGTAGATCTCACTGAGTACTACATTGGTCTCACTTTGTGGAGAATCTTCTCATAGACGCCCACAGACTGCCTATTAATACATACCCTAAATATAACTTAAAGAACTTCACTATAAGAATCACCAAAAATTCATGATTTCGCTGTTTGGGCTGTCCATAAATATTATAATAGGGTCTCCACAGAGTAAAACAACTGTTCAGTACTTTAATTTTTTCTATTAGATGTCTTCAGTATATCTAGGGGACTAAAGAGAGATCCAACTATTCTAAACTTTGAGTCTTTTATGAATAAAACCCTCAAAAGTTTTATTACCAGTTTAAATAATTGAAAAAATTATTTTAATAAAAAAATTTAAAATTTTGTTCAAATGAATGGCAATTATTTTAATCCTCTCATTATCATTTAATTATCTTTCATCCAAATAAAGATTTAATTTTTTCTATTAAAATATATTTTCAATCATTTAAGCTGGTAATAAAACTTTTAAAGGTTTACCCATAAAAGCCTAAAAGTTTAGAATAGTTGGACCTCTCTTGAATCCTCCAGACATAGTGACGACACCCAATAGAAAAGAAAATTAAAGACTACTCGTGTCGAAGCAGTGGGCTTACACCTTGAAGGTTTGAGCTATTGTTAAAAACCTTTAACCTTGTTACTGTAAAGTAGTTTTTATTATAAAGTGATATTAGATTAACTAATAATGGATAGTATATTAGTAGAAGGAGGTATCGCCTTAAATGGTGAAATAAATATTAGTGGAGCTAAAAATGCAGCTTTGCCAATTATGAGCGCTAGTTTATTAACTGGAGACAGTTTGATTTTGGAAAATATACCAAAATTATCTGATGTTGATACTATGATTACTTTATTACAAGAGCATGGTGTCGATGTAATTGCTGGAAGTACTAATTTGGTGTCGTTAACTGCGCGCCATATATGTAATTTTTGCACACCTGATAATATTTTTAGTAAAATGCGTGCGTCTATTTGGGTTTTAGGACCATTATTGTCACGTTTTGGTAAAGCCAAATTATCATTACCAGGAGGTTGTGCAATAGGAGCAAGGAAGATAGATCTACATCTTAATGTGTTGGAAGCTCTTGGGGCTAAAATTCTGGTAAAAAATGGTTACATTATAGCCAGCGCTAATAAAAGATTGAGTGGTGCAGTGTTTTATTTTAATAAAGTCTCTGTTGGAGCTACAATAAATGCTATTATGGCTGCTACTTTGGCAACTGGAAAAACTTCTCTTTATAATTGTGCTAAAGAGCCTGAAATTGTTGATTTGTGCGAATGCTTAATAAAAATGGGAGCTAAAATTGATGGCGTGGGCACTAGTACGATTAACGTTATTGGAGTTGATCAATTATATGGGGCTAAATATAGAATTATTCCAGATCGTATTGAGGCTGGTACATATATGATAGCTGCTGCGATTACTAAAGGAAATCTAAAGTTAAATAATGTCATCCCTACGGACCTTGATCCTTTGACATCGAAGTTACAATCTTCAGGAGTTATAGTGAAATATGGTAGTAATAGTATAAGTGTTAGTGTCAACGTTAATATTAAAGCTACAAATGTACAAACCAATCCTTATCCAGGATTTTCGACTGATTTCCAGGCTCAATTTATGAGTTTGATGACTATTGCTGATGGTGTATCAATTATCACCGAAAATATTTTTGAAAATCGTTATAAGCATGTATCGGAACTTATTAAAATGGGAGCCAATATTAACATTAAAGGAAAACATGCTATAGTGAAAGGAGTGAAGCAGTTAAGAGCAGCAGAGGTAGTGGCAAGTGATCTTAGAGCTTCTGTATCTTTAGTGTTAGCAGGATTAGCAGCAGAAGGTGTCACTAAAGTTAATAAAATATATCATTTAGATAGAGGTTATGAGCTTTTAGCTGAAAAACTCCAGAAATGTGGAGCTAGAATTAAAAGAATTAGCAATTAAATAATTAAGAATGGTTTATAGTCAAGTATAATTTAAATGCTAGCGTTCTTTTAAAAATGACATTATTGTAAGACATCTATTTTATTTGATTTACTTTATTTATTTAAAAAAATTAATTAATCAACTTTGTAGTTTTAAATTTTGGTACAAAGATTTTGATATAAGCTAATAAGCTAAGTTTCTTAATGGTTATAGGAGCATGAGTTTAGTTGACTTTTAAATATTCTTAAAAATACTTAGTTATATATGTATTAATAAGTATATTAATGTTAGATTATTACAGGGTTAGGCTAAATCTTGAAGGATTTAAAAATGCTGCCTCTATTACGTGTTATGTTACATAAAATTTTTATGTTTATAAACACATACAACATTCCGATTTTGTTTACTATTATAATTCGACTATTTCATATTACACCGTAATGACTGCCTTAACAATAGAACAGCGCACATTTTTAGTACTTAATTATCACAAAAATAATAATATGATTGGCCACCATATTCCCCAGGCCTTAACATATGTGATTTTTTTCTATGGGGACATATTAAAGACCGAATATATCAAACTCCTATTTCCACCATAGAAGAGCTTAAAAAACGCATTCAAGATGAAATTATAAACATTTCAAAAGAAACATTAAAATCAGTAATCGACAGCTTTTATAAACGGCTTCAGTACGTGATTGTATCGAATGGTACTCAATTTGAAAGTCTAATAAATTAAATCGGAAATACTGTACTTTATAATAAAACCAAAATTTTGTTTCTATAATCAATAGTTAAAATTTTATTAAATTTTTAAATCCTTCAAGACTTTTGCCCAACCCTGTATCTTGCAATTCGAATTTTTTTTATAAAATATACTTTATAAGGCTCTCAATATTTTTTTCATAATTACATTTATCACATACGCTAGATTTGTCTGTCAAAATTTTATAGGCGTTGAGTATCTTAAAAGGTTAGAATAAAGTATTTTTATATTTATGTAAAGCAATTGAGGTGAGGTTTTATGAATACTATCATCAAGACTCAAAAGGATATTGTTGAAACTCCGAATAATTGAATCGATTCAGGTAGATCATCTCATAGTTTTTTATCGAGATTATTTCGTTCCTTACTCAGTGATTAGTTACAAGTTTTCACTTCTTGCTACTATCAATTAAGCAAATAAATTTCAAAGGTTATCTTGTATCAGGAGTGTGGGAAAGTGTAGATAGTGAGCTGAAGTGAAACTTTAATAAAGTGATTGCTTCCATTCTACTTCATAACGTTTAGTGCTATTGTTAATATCTTCACTCTCCTTGTTCTAATTTTAATTAATTTTCTCTCATATCAGCATATTGTTCCCAAATAAAAACAAAATAGAATGATCATTCTATTTTACAATTGAAATAAAAAATTTGTTATTATTGTACTTGAAGTCCCCAGCTGTTCTTGTGTTTTTGATGCGTTTGGTTCATTTCAATCTTCTTCAATCTTTTAATTCTCTCGTTTGTCCACTCGAAAAACAATGTCGGCTTTATTGATAATTGTCGAACACTCTGAGGAGATAGAAATTGTGGTGACTGCGGACACTTTGCGAAGAGCAGGGGTATAAGTTTAATCATATTCATTTCGATTTAAATTACCTGATAATTGTTTCATTCGCTGTTGTCTAGATTAGTGTGACCATCGCTGGTTTATCTGGTGCACAACCAGTGAAATGTAGATGTGATGTTGTGATAGTGCCAGACTGTGCATTGTCTGATGTGAAAGGTGAATTTGATGTTGTAGTTTTGCCGGGTGGACTAATTGCTTCCGATACTCTGGCTAAGGTAAGGAAATCGAGGGTTATTTGTCGAAAATTACTTAAAATTATACTGCAATCTCAGAGTGCAGAAGTTGGGGAAATTTTGCGTCATCAAGAGCAGAGTGGTAAATGGACGGCGGCTATTTGTGCGGCGCCATTAGCGTTTAAGAATAACTCCGTCTTTTTGGGCAAGAAAATCACGTCGCATCCTTCCAAAAGTTCTGAGTTCAAAGATAGTTATGAATATTTAGAAGAGAGAGTGGTGGTGGATGGAAAATTGATCACAAGTCGCGGTCCTGGAACTGCCTTTGAGTTTGCATTCACTATTGTGGAAAAATTGCTTGGCAAGGAAAAAGCCAGTGAATTGAGTGCTGCGATGCTTCTCAGGTGAATTTTTTCAGATTGTGTTTGTCTATAATTGATTTAGTCATAATTGGTTTGTGATAGAATAAGAATATACAGTTAACTTGTTATATAATTGATTAATTATGAATTACAACCAAATTAATGCATGATAGATATCACGACGTACAATTGAAATATACAGTAGTAAATATAGTAATGCCTAAATAAACTTTACTAAAAAGGCTAATAAAAACATGATATTACTTCAGTCAAGAAGTCTTTGCGAGACGATATCTTATCATATATATTACTTCCATGATTTTTAGTGATAGCTTTATAACGATTAGTAAAAGCATGGCTTCTGCAGGTTAATCCTAGATTAAGGGACCTTCGAGGTAAAAAAAACTTCCCACCCCAAGTGTGATACATCAATCAACTCAAGACGTCAACCTGAGTTGATCGATGCCCCACTCGACCACCTCCGACCCGAACGTGACCAGTTCTGGACAGCTCCCGATAACTTTGGCCAGCTACCGATAATTCTGGCCAAGTCCAGACGATGATGATGAGTGGCATATCACCATCTTCGGGACTTAGCCAGAGTTATCGGCAGTTGGCCAGAACTGGTCAGGTTCGGTTCGGAGTTGGTCGAGTGGGGCATCGATCAACTCAGGTTGGCGTCCTGAGTCGATTGATATATCACACTTGGGACGGGAAGTCACTTACCTCGAAAGTCCTTTGGTCTAGGATCACCCCAATTCATCTAAAATAAACTTTATTAAAAGAGAAATTTACTTGTAAATTGACTTACTGTAACATAACGAAAATTAAAAATGAGAAAATTATGTCTAAGACTTGACATTGTTATTAACATTTTAACTACGCAAAAGAATCTATTAAGTCTTAATGTTTTCACTAATAAATACAATCGTCTTTTATTTTCAAATTGTTGAGGGAATGAAAACAATATTTTACTGAATTTCTTAATATAATAGTTACCACCTACTTCTCGTGACACCACCCACACAATATATATATCGTTGGATTCAGTATTGAAAGTTACATTTATATATATATACGCGCGCGGGGTAGGGGTGTAGCTGGAAAAAATGTTCTCTTTGATGTAATTGAATAATAAAGTTTTAACGCTTCCACATCGCTTTTCGCGATTTGGGCAGTTTTATATGGGTTGCTCTCGCCTACCCGAGTCAAGAAAGCCGTGATCACTCAATCAGTAGTCTAATCCCGGCTTATAAGGATCAGGATAGACCCTGACGACATCGCTCAGGAACCGTTTTAATTGGTGACCATAGCTACCAAGAGGCTTTAAAAACCTATCCCGGTAGCCAAATTCACCAAGATATCGGTCTAGAGCTTCGTCGTCATCGAAGAACATCACGATTTCCTTGACCGACCTCCACTGCCGCTTCACAATATTTGTGTGCACCTTGCGGTTAGAGGGCAACACAAAATACTCCTTGTTGCAAACGCTGTGGTGCGCAGAGAAGTCTAAACTTTTACATTCAGAATATACGCGAGCCGAATCCGTCACAATGACAGATTGAGGCAATACGTATTTCTGGATGAGGGGCCACAAAGTGGGAAGGTACGGCGTAACACGCGCACCACGAAACCCATCTTGGTTTCACGGCAAATACCACCAAAGAGCCAAATTGACTCGGAAGCCAAGTGTCGTCCTCGGTGGTATTTCCGCTCATCAAGATGGGTTTCATCGATTTCTACAAAAAGGTTTAGGCCGCCAATTAGCTGTTGATCATTGGCAACCACGATCTCACATACCTGACGGCACGAAGTATACCAATCCGCCCCAGGATGGTTAGTAAAACCGCAAAAATTGAGTGGCGTCACAGACCGGAAAGTGGTGGACCCAACATGCCGTGATCCGGAGAGCCGTGACGAAGCTGAGGTGTGCGTATTCAAACCACGTGTTTTCAAGAGGCGAAACACGTACACCACATGATGGACAACGCCAACGAAACCACAGCTTGCGACCGAGGTCGCGGCTTCTGCTCATCACAGTTCCGCATGGACACTTGACCTCATGGGGTATAAGGCCATTATCCATGCAGAACCTTATAGCAGCTTCGTTTTTAGGAATGGCAGTTGTAAAATCAAAAAGAGCAAAATTCTCAAATGAAGTTACCATAAATTTGAATGTGTGAGGAATGGTAAAAAGCGAATTTGAAATAGCTAGAAATGGTATAAACTTACCTAACCTAACCAACCAAACTCAGTCAATAAAAGGTTAAAGGTTACCTGAAGGGTCAAGTGCTCAAGTGTAGTACTAAGATTGATTTGAGGAGTAAAATAATAACAAATTTTTAGGGGTAAGGTCAGAGGTCATGCTACTGGGTCAAGTGGGGTATCGCTTTACTCTGCTCATCGAGCTGAATCCAACGATAGTATATATCGGGTGGGTAGAGTCACAGGAAGTGAGTGGTGCCCAAAAACTATAATCGAACCGTGAAATTCAGTTTTTACATGATTTGTTTTGTCAGAATTTGTTATCCTATTTCATGGAATACAATTATGTTTCCAAGCTATCTATTTAAAGTATGATGGTTTTAGGACAATTATTTAATAGTAGTATTGAATTTCATTTTTTATAATAAAATAACGGTTTTAGGATAAAAAGTACTTAATCTTCTAAGTTGTATTTATCCCAGAACTGCTTCTAAATATCCCATAAATCTCTATCTCATTATAATTCCATTTTTTATAAGAATTATAGTGATTAATCTTTGAAAATAATGATTTTATTATCTGAATATGTTATAAGGCCGGGTTTATTACTAATTTTTTCATAATTTCAATAAGGAATATTAAAATTACTGAAATCGTACTACTCGTAGTACTCGTACGCCCCAGCTCCGCCATATATATATATATACACCTATGAACAACCAGAAGTTCCGTCGGAAAATCGCTATAACTTTTGATTGGTTTGATCGATTTAAATAATTTTTACACCAAATTAACAAAGAATAAATGTAGTTTCTTAAAATGTAATGTAAATGTGATTTAATTTTTTCAAACCACTATAGCTTTTTTATCTTTCTGATTATTCGAATTTCCTTCAAATCATAGAAATTACATTTATTCTTCATTAATATGGTGAAAAAATTTTGAAAATCGGATTACAAAGTCAAAAGTTATAAAGATTTTGCGAGTCAACGTGGCAAGTGATTTGCAACAGAAATTATGTTGACTCGCAAAATCTTTATAACTTTTGACTTTGTAATCCGATTTTCAAAATTTTTTCACTATATTAATGAAGAATAAATGTAATTTCTATGATTTGAAGGAAATTTGAATAATCAGAAAGATAAAAAAGCTATAGTGGTTTTAAAAAACTAAATAATATTTACATTACATTTTAAGAAACTACATTTATTCTTGGTTAATTTGGTGTAAAAATTATTTAAATCGATCAAACCAATCAAAAGTTATAGCGATTTTCCGACGGAACTTTCTGGTTGTCCATAGGTGTATATATATTACTCATAATTGATACGATAGTGATGGATTGTGTTTATATTCATATACTAAAAACTGCAATTGCATCCTAGGATTAATGGAAATACATAAACGAGGAAAACGTTCTGTTACGAGTAGTAACTGTTCCGTTCAGTGAGAAACAAAACTATAAATTAAGTTTAGAAGATTCGAATGCGGTCAATTCTCAACACAAAGTGAAAGGCGGTGATTGATCCTTTTAATGATCATTTGATTTGTATTTTTTGAATTAATATACTGTGTGAACCTTAATCATCGACAACAACAATTACATTGTCATTTATTACTTGAAATTTAACAATACACAATATTGTACTTTAGTGCTTATCAATGGCAAATTTTGATTTTACTTTTGCATGAAAATCTTTAAAAAATTGAATCGCTATGAAAAACTTGTGTGTTACACAAGGGATTAACACCATATTTTTTAGAATTTGGATTTATAGTATTTGGTATTTTGCGTGGAATATCCTCTGAAGTGAACACTGCAAAGCAGAAATCGTCGATCGTTGCAGCGTATTTGCATTTTATAATGTAAGAGTTGGTAATGTTGTATATTACAAATTTTCTATTTTTTGATGCATAATAAAACGCAGTCTTATCTCCGATCAATGTTTTTATCATTGATAAAATTTCATCATCATCAAATCGCGATAATTTACATTCATCTCCTCGTATATAGGAAGGGCTATCGGTGAAAACTATATTTTTCTTCATATCATATATCATCTCTTTCATTTGAGCGGTGATTTCGCCGTCAAAAGTGTTTATGAATTCAGTATAATGGTTTAACGGAGATTTTGATGGTTCAATAACATCTTCGATTGTAATATGATTTACAAATATTATAAAACCATTACTGGGATAAAACATACAGAAAAATTTGGAGTTTTTCCAATTAATTACTTGGATATCACGCAATGGAAATAATATTTGAGTGTCACACTCCCAAATTCCAGTGCCATCAATATTTGGTAAATTTTCTAAAATATAATCGCTTATTAATAGATTTGATGTGTGATTAATAAAAGCCTTTTTTATAATTTCCACTAGACCTGTTCATCGGACTCGGGTCGGATTCGTTCGGATCGGATTTGAGCTAAAATCTCGGGTTCGTTCGGGTCGTACAGGGTGTCGTAAAATGTCGGATCGGGTCGGATTGGACAAGTCGGCCCGAAATTTATTTCAAAGTGTATTATATTTGAAGAATACAACTCCGAAAAATATGTTTGAGATAGTATCATATTATGGTAGCAGATAAACCTTTAGCAATGAAGCTTGCATTTAAAGATATTTTATTGGTAGGATGTCTCTCATAATATGAATTCAGTCCAAGAACATGTTATTAATGAATGTAATGGAGTAAATTCAATAAATGAATTGTTTGAAAACTTTAAAGCTTTGGAGAAAGTGGCTTAACAGTCAGGATTTCAAAATCAAATAGATATTACATTGAAAAATATGACAGAAGTGAGACGATATTCATGATATGATCAACTGAATTTGATTAAAATTAATAACTAGAAGATGAGGTCTTTGTCTATTGAAAACAACAAACTATATGATATTCTCAGAAAGATTAATGAAATATTATTGAATATTCTAAAAAACAAAAGATTTATCATATTGTGTCCATTTGTTATGAATGTAATGCAGACCACAACTAACTAAATCAATAAACTGATTAGGCTTTACCTCTTTAACAATTTTAATTCTCGTTCGGGTCGGGTCGGGCCAGCCTTCTTCAGCTTTCGGGTCGGATCAGGTCGTACAAACGAACACAAAATGTCGGTCGGGTCGGGCCGGGAGTTTTGGGCCCGATGTACAGGTCTAGTGTTGATATTCAAAAGGTGTTATTCTGAAGTATACCCACATGCGCTAATATTCAAGTTTTGTATTGTAAACAAACTCACTACTTATTAAATACGAAGGTTAAAAGTATTCTCCCTAAGATACAAAAATTTCTTCTGAACAGTTCAATTAAGCAAATTACACTTAATAAGGCACCAATAATATTTGATATTCAATAAATTTTAACTATAAGTTCAATACCTAATACCCCATTAAATAAATTTATACAATTTAGTATTCATATGAATTTTTATTCTGAACCAATATATTAATATTTAAGGTTTAATGAGAATAGCAAACGTTTAATAAATGTGCAATTTACTAACTTTATTCCGACTATAATTGTGATGTCTAATTATTTACAGTAACAATGCAAATATTCATTATGAATATGACTAAATAATTCAAATTTTATTCTAAGGTTCAGTCTGAGTGTCTGCTAATTGTTTATTGGCAGGAATTTGAATGCCCAATCGATTCAAAGTCCACCTGAAATATTTGGGAATTATATGCGAGTCAATAACCAAATCATTTTTACCCAGATATTTAGGAAGTATTATACTTTTGTGGTGAATCATTAGAGGCACATATGAATTGCCCCTAACATGAAGTTCATCACAAATATTTGATGGAAGCGGTTCGTAGTTGCCTTTAAAGCTTAATTTAGTTGGGTCTAAAGACATCGGTGTTCCTAATATATGTTTGACTCTTGCAGAATAGCGGACGTCACCTAAAATAATGATAAAATTAAGGTAATATTAGCTGAAAATGATCTGCGATCAGCATATTTTAAAAGAAATATCAGTTCAACAAAAGCGCGTAATCTGATAAATAAAATGAAATATTTTGGAAGTAAAGAATTGATACCGAGTACAAAAGATGCCTTGTCAGCCAAATAGCATGGAATAAAATGCCATTTTGTTGAAGTTGTCGACAGCTCAACCAGAGCTGTGCTCAACGCCTTGTTTAACTCAAGAGTTCTCGTTTCGCTTAAAACTGTCTTAGCAATCATTCCATCGGCGTCTGGTCGTTGTCTTCTTCTCATACTATTAGTCAATTTATCCGAACCAATAACAATAGATTCCTTATGATCACCGAACTCATCGATTTCTACTAACTTGATACCAACTCTCTCCCTAAGAAAAGGCGCATTAATTACTGGCCAGCCTTTAGTAATGCACCAAAACTTCATATAAGGAATTTCCATCGGTTTTGATCGACTGATAGACTTAAGAACTTTTTTCTCGGTCGAATCATTAGTAACTAATAAAATAATTCCAGACATAAACCTATCAATAGATTTGACACATTTGAGTCGTTTGACTTGAAGTAACTGCGATAATGGTTCTAATGACTCAGTGATGCAATACTTGGGAGAACCAGAATATACTCCAAGAAGTAAATGAGAGTTTTTATTAGTTATATTAACTTCTGGTCTATGAATTCCGACACCCCATGGCTTACAAATTGCTATTAGGTTTCCATCGTTGTAAACGATATTATTGCTTAACATTTGGACGAATTGATGCATTGAACTCCATTCGTAAAGGCTGTGATATGGATGAATTTTGTCGTATTCCGCTCTTTTCTTTTTAGACCATAAATTATTTACAGCTAAATTACGAATTGTTTGGTTCCTATTCTTTAAACCATTGCTTAAGTTTAGATATTTTGGTGACACAAATATTGACAAATTTGCTAATAATCTCATTTCAATCAATAGTTATTTTTTCATTCAAATGAAATCTGTTTAGTGTTAAATTTATTTATTCAATTACTTTCAAATAAAACTTTATAAGTCTAATTCGACTTGAGTTCACGTGCTTTTACTTAAAATACATTAATGACTTAAACTTTTGAACACTTAATACGTATAAGTAAAAATAGATTTTGTCTATTTTATATCAAACAAAATGATCGATTTCGATTTCATGTTTAAAATATTTGTGATCGAATCCATTCAAAGTTTGTATTTGGGCAATAGATTTCGGATTTTATTGGTATTTTAATCGAAAAGCGTAATAATTAATAAAATGAATGATTAAATGTGTCTAACGTCATTTATGGATGTTATCAATAACAACAAAATGTTATTATTATGAAATCACAACTCCTTTTAAATCCATTTTCATTGAAACTGAATATTTTTAATCTACTATTTACTAATCAATATATCATTCAAATGTTTATCTAATTGTATAAAAAATGTTTAAATCAAAGCAATGGTTTGGTGGTTGGAATTCCAAACCAAAAAATCCTCACTCTTTGGAACAGTTGAAGTAAGAAATCGTTATTTGATGTTAATTTGAACAAATAGATAAACAGCAGATTAATGATTATTTTGAAAACAGATATCTCTACAATGTTATGTCAAAGAACCAAACAGTTATCGAACAAAATAAGACATTATTAGTCGAAACGTTGAGATCAATCGCAGAGATTTTGATTTGGGGCGACCAAAATGACAGCACTGTCTTTGAGTACGAATAAATAAAAGATATTCCTGATTATTTTCTAACATCTATAAATTGTTTCTATTTATAGCTTCTTTCTTGAGAAGAATATGTTATCATTTTTCTAAAAATAATGAAACAGAAGTGCGGAAGTTATGTTTGCGTACAATTACTACAAACTCTTAATATTTTATTTGAAAATATTAGAAATGAAACATCTCTTTGTATGTCATTAATTATTTATATTTTACTCACTATCTCTGTACCCAATTAATCTGTTTTTGTTTATTCAATATATTAATAGATTATTTGTTATCTAATAATCACGTAAACTCAATAATCGTGCATAAGTTTGATTTTTCTGATGAAGAAGTGATGGCTTATTATATATCATTTTTGAAGACGTTATCATTAAAGCTCAATCCGCATACAATTCATTTCTTTTTCAACGAGCATACAAATGATTTTCCATTGTATACCGAAGCGATTAAGTTTTTCAATCACAACGAAAAAATGGTGCGAATCGCTGTTCGAACTCTAACGTTAAATGTTTTTAGAGGTTAGTTTCATAATTGTTTAACACTAATTTGAGGTTCTTATAAATTCAATTCTATTTAAAGTTGAGAGAAAACGATGTTGAAGTTCATTCGCGACTGTACGGCTGCTCCTTATTTTTCAAACCTTGTTTGGTTTATTGGCAATCATGTTATTGATATCGATAACTGTTTAGTCAATAGTAAAATGGAGTAAGTTTTGGAATTATCGAACAATTGATGTGAACTGACTGTTAACTTTTATGTCAATTTCAGCGGACAACAAGTTCTTATACGACTTGACGATTTAGTGGCCGAACATTTGGATCATTTGCATTACTTGAATGATATTCTTCTGTTATGTATCGATGATTTGAATTACGTATTGAGTGATCATCTTCTGAATAGACTGTTAATACCTTTGTACATGTTTTCCCTAATCTGTGCCACACCTTCGGACCCGTCCACAATAAATAGGCCACGTATTTCACAGACCGTATCACTATTCTTACTCTCACAAGTATTTTTAATTATCTCTTATAAGCCATTACTAGTAAAATTAGTTGATATTCTGCTAAAAAGCAATAAGACCATTTTCGAATTGCCTGAATTCGTTGCTCCAAATGAAACACTAGAGGAATCATTGATTCAAGCCGTAAAAGCACAAAATAGTGATGAAAATGAATCGGAAAATAATGAATTTTCTATGAATAGTGTTGATGACAATAATCTATCTGAACAAATAATAGAGAATAGTGATCGACCGCAACAGACATCAATTAATACAGAATCAAATAGTGTTGAGATAGCAATGGATACAACATCGTTGACTGATGAAGAGAAAGCAAAAGTAACTTTGAGTCGCTCGATAGCCAAAGCAAATCTAACTGAAAACAAGCCATTTTTGGAGGCAATACTAAGCGCTTTAGATTGTGACAATCAAACGGATGATCGATTACCTCTTTTTTCTCTGTGTCTCTTGTATGCGGTTATCCATAATTCAGGTATTGAACTATTTTATACAAAAAAGGAAGTCCTAAATCATTGGCTATTAATAATTCAAAGATTACTTTTCCTTCTTTTTATTTCTAGAAGTAAATGAAGATAAGTTAAAAGATGTTGTATCTCATGATCTAAGTGCGAGTGCAATGTCTAGTCAAACACTTCATAATGAACTAATTAATATACTCATTGAAATAATGAGGAAATGTTGCCAATATAGTTAGTCTTCACTATTTATTATTAAAACTATTGTATCGATTAACTAATTAACGTTTGTTTTCCTCTTATATAGACAGTAGGATTCGTTTAATTACACTCGAAATGAGTATTTTATTATTTAAGCGATTAGTTATAAAAGATGGAAAAAGTATTTTATCTGATCATCATTTAGCAGTTTTAGAACAGGCCAAGGAAGAAGCAATTTTAATATTGCGTAACTTTTTCAAAAGTGAAGAAGAGATGCTATTTTTAGACATGTTCGAAGACGAACATCAAGAGATGCAGAGAAGACAGCTCAATGTGGAGTATCTGATGATGGACTCAAATCTGTTGCTTCCACCGAATCAATTAACACCATTAATGATGACTGGCATCGAGTTCAATAGAAGACTTCCTTGTGCTGACGTTGAAAGAACTCGATATGTATGATATTCAGATCAATTCATTTTTCAGTGTCAGAAATATTTCTAATAATAGTAACCTTTCAGGCAATTCAAGTATTCTTTTTGCTGAGAAATTTGTCTTTATGTTTGAGAGACGAAAAGGAATCGCAATTACCACTAACTAATTATGATTCTTGCATTAAAGTCGAACAACTTCTTGATTTAAGTGAGTCTTATTGTTTCTGAATGGCTTGAGCTGACAACAATGCGACTTCTAAGAGAGTGCGCTTATCCGATTATTAATTAAAATAATGTTTTATAGTGTGACTAAATCGATTGATAACAAATGTAAAGGCTTTAGCTCTGATGATATGATCTCTTACACATAATTGTTTTAGCTCACAGTTATTTTTGGTTAGGTTTCGGTTTGTGTTAATTTTACTATAAGCGGTTTTTAAGATGCACGCTATTTTGTGCTCAACTCAAAACATTATTGATCTCGTGCAAAAATGAAATCATAAATAGTAGACTGTGGCCTAATGTTCATTAAAAAATTCGTGATCAATCGATTCACACTTCAGACACTGTTTAATTGAAAATATTTTTAAAAAATGGCACTCATTAGAAGCGCTATTGTTTGCTTCAGACATTGAGAAAATATGGACTTGGATTTCAGAATGAATTTAAAAATAACTCTTTTTCTAATTCAGATAATAGTGATTTAATAGCCTGTACTATTATAATCAAAGATCAGCCAAAGTTTCGCCGTTTTATGGTTATAGATTCACAACAACTAGTTTTGATCGAGCCCGACACTAAACGTTTGGGTTGGGGGGTCGCTAAGTTTGTCGCGTGGCTTCAAGATGTTGAAGTGACTGCAGATAAGGATGATTCGCGTTCACTGCATCTAAATATCAGACAATGCGCACAAAATAGTGTTCGACGGGTTTTACTTAATGCTAAGTTCGTGTTTGATGATCATATTAGGTGTTTGGCTGCTAAACAGAGGCTAACAAAGGGTCGCATAAAAGCCAGACAGAGAAAGATGCATCAGATCGCTAGACTTATAGAGTTGTCAACTTTACCAGAAATTCAATCGACTTCTAGGTCTTCATCAGTTACTTCAAATCGGGACATTCCTCGAAGTCATTCGCAACACGAAGGACTTACAAAACGCCATCTACACAAACCCTTATGTCGCGGACCTGCTATTCCCGGGTCTGCTGTCGCGGAACTAAAGCATTCACTACAACGCCGTCGATCGGTTTCTTCATCATCACCTGGCGGTACAAATAGTAGGGATACTTCTCCAAAACCTAATGCTACGGAATTGACAGAAGAAATGATCCCACTAGAAGATATGAGCCCTAAATCGAGTCGTAGAAGAAATAGATCAAAATCGGAGAATAGATCCAATAAAACATTAGTCACTCGAGACAAATGTGATAGAGTTTAGAAGAAATGAAATTATTATAAAATTAATTATTTTTATTATTAAGAAATTCATGAATTTATTTGAAAATTATTGTTCTAAATAAAATAGATTTTTGAATTACGAGAAAGAGTATCACTATTTTTAAGAAATGCTTTTCTCTCGAAATTCAGTGCACACAATATATATTCAATAAATAGCAACACTGTATGAATCAAGTTTTGCGAATACTATTAAAAATGATTGTAATATAAAGATGACATACATTTAGTTTATTCAGTCTAATCATTCATTATTATTGACTCTCAAAGATAATAACTTAACGCTTTTCATCACTTTAATAATTTGATGCTAAAAATTTTTGGTCACGAAAACCGTTTTAAACTGCATTTTGGCTATTATTATAATGATAGGGAAAGTTCAGTACTGTATTGGGAAACGTATTTCAGGCAAAAATTTGTTCTAAATATATCACTAAAATCTGAAGTTCAGAAAATATATGTTCAGTAATTTTATAGAAGAGTCGACTTAACGAACCAAAAGCTGAGGATTTAAAGAATAATCCATCAAATTGTAAAATAATTATTGACAACTTTTGATGCATCATATACTGAAAGTTATTGATAATGAAAGATATTGTACAAAATATGTATAATTTGCTATCTCTTATATCAACTTTTAAAAGTTGAACAAATGTTCAAGACTCTAAAAAAAGATTGCTATCGAAGCATTTGGCGTTCAGATTCTTTAAGTGTGTTGTAGGAGTTGCTCAATATTGCTTTGAAAAGTTTGCATAATAAAAAAATGGTCGGTATTTCCTTTTGTAAGCAACATTTGATAAAAAACTTATTTGAACAGAAAATATGCGGAATAAGAAGCAAAGAATTGAATATTATTTTAGTTATATTATCTTATAAACTGTAATTTAAGTTGAATTTTAGAAAAGTTGCTGATCTCCGCTAACTTGTACGTTGAGCATTGAAACCAAATTATGCCTTAAGGGTTTTACTGCGAACAATAGTTGTATAGATGACACGATTCAGTGCGAGAGAATGTTTTGTTTAAACATTGCCACTAGTGGTTGGAATACAGATGTTTTCTAACTAGTCTTCAGTTTGTTTCAATGTTTAGTCATTGAAAGCTCACAATTTCACATAATTAGCTCAAATAGAAATTTTCGTTATTCGACGAAAATCGATAAAAGTCAAGGCTTTAAATTTGGGCAGAAATCCTTTATTTTAGGTAAACTTTATTGACGAAAAGTGGACTAGTCGTGAATTTTGCGAGAACATTAGACTGAACAATGAATGATTCGAACACGACTTTGTATAGTATAGGATCAAAAGTTTTCTATGACAATAAAGTTTGTTCAAATCAATCAAATAGAAAGAAAGCCAATTAAAACTACTTCAAGAAGAGATTGTGTAGAAGTAATGGTTATTCAAGATTTTCTAAGCCGAATGAATCGGTAGGTAGTCTGAGATCTAGTGTGTATTCGGCGATGAGATAAAAGAACAAAAAATGGCGAGTGCAGGTCATACCAGAGATATACGATATGTGAATACATACGGCCTATTGATAAGGTCGTAAGTTAGCATTACATTTGCCAAATGATCGAACATTCAGTTTTTCATTGAGTTTTGCTCAGCAAACATAGAGTGGCGTCAAATACCACAAAAACTGTACTAGAGATTAAAAACAGCGATATACAGCTTTATATACGGCTTTCTGTTGATTCACTTGAAGGGCAGGAAGTTTTTTGAATAATAGCCTGAATGGTCCAATCGAATAGTATGAAATGCAGCAGAAATATAGCAAAAGTATGTGCAATATGTAGTTCAATCTGAAGCCACAAACGAGCTCTCAGTGATTGAAGTCAAAATCCCTGCTGCTGTTGACAACATATCATATATAAACTGATGATTGCGCCCAAACTTCTTGAAATAAGGTGATCAGAAAAGGGACACCAATTTCTATTTCTGGGTCTGTAAGTAAGAAAGAAAAAGTTCTTCATCTAAAAGTATAGATGAGATGTCGTCTGTCATACAAGGCATCGATGATGAAGAGGTGGTTCAAAAATACATAACGAATTAGTTGGTCTAATTTTTTTCCGCTTGATTCACACTATATGATCATGAAATGTGCACAAATGCGACTGAGCGGTTTTGTGAGTGAGATGTTAAGCCTGTTGACCAAAGTTGGCCATCAAATGAATAGTAGAGTTAGCCAAATGGAATATACTTGATATGTAAATCTATAAGGGATTAGAGAGTAAGCTTAGTACCAGCACTTGCATCAATATGACTTACTATGCATAGGCATAGGAGAGATGCATGACTAACATCCAACATAAATACACCGCAGATGTTCCTACTATTCTCGTTAAATATTAAATACGAGACTATTTGCCATTTTTTATCCTAATAACAAAAATAATGCAAACCAACAAAAAATATTTGCAATAATAAATAACACTATTTGAATAATTTGATAAATTCAAGCCTATTGTATGTTAGGCTGTTATGAAAATTGCATTAATGGTAGCATTTATGTTAGCTCAGATTGAGCTTATGCTTCATTTAATTTAATAGTTTGGGGACTTTTAGATAATTAATAGAGAACTAGTTTAATGTCTATAAATTCTTTGATTATTGTGTAAAATCGAGTCTACTATTAGTTAATTTGTGTTGAAAGAGATGCGAAAAAGAATAGGGAAGTGTAGAGAAAATGCCGAGTATGTATTCACTAATGACTTTGTTGTCTGAGAGATCGTTTGTCTCTTTATATGATCGTAAATGATGCATGAAAAGAATGGTATTATGTGATAAACATAATCGAATATATCGTAGTTGGAGAGCACTCCTAAGAACTCAATATCAAACTTGAATCAAGCATTTCTCGATGAATATTGCATGAAAGAACTCGATTAAATTTGTGGTACATTTTTGCCAATTGACAGATGCGAACAGCAGTTACCATCAGAACCATTCTCACTGAGGCTTTAGCTTTGCTCTTAAGAGTCAGTAACAAATGGTGACACACTTTTAAGGGTCTAACCATAGATTCGAGTGAGTGAGTGAGTGAGTGAGTGAGTGAGTGAGAGAGAGAGAGAGAGAGAGAGAGAGAGAGATAATTAATGGTAATTCGTTGACTGCAATTATAAGTCATAGTGATTCGATTTGAGTCGGCAAAGTAAATGCCAGTTGTGACGACAATTAAATGAGACCAAAAAAGATATATATAATAAGATTCATGGCTTTTACATAGTGAGACATGAAAGCACTAAATCGACTCAATCGACTTCCACTTGCAAGTTGGCTATGCCTGCAATTACAAAAACTTTGAGATCTCGTGCTGATGTTGAAATAATGATCAGATCATTACTGGTAACTGAGCTTCAACTGTGTCTGTACGAACTGGAAAACTTTTGTCATAATAGCATGCGGTGAAGAGAGTAGAAAAGCTCGTCAATGGTTAAACTTGTGTTTCCCATCACAGACACTGATGTATTATACATGGATATAATTCAGGCTAACTTAAACTCCAAGTCTGTTACCATTGAGTCAGTCTTTTCTGATACAACTATTGAAGAACAAAATTTCATTTTTCCATCCATTGTACACATCATTCCTAAGTATATCTGAACTGAAGCCTTAACTCAGAAAGAAGTGATTCAGAAAAAATGAATTTATGTTTTTTTCGCTATACTGAAGGAAGAGATTTTCAATAAATAATAATATTAGTTGTTTAATAGATTCGGAGAGTTTGGACTCATAACCCTATTGGCCATATATATATATGTTTTTATCTATGAAGCCTTTTTAGAAGATTAAGGAATTTTTGTATGTTTTGTAAAGCACTACTACTAATAAAGCCTTAATGTCTAATAACTTTTATGCCAAATGATAGCGGACATAAACAATAATATTTATTGCCGGGTCAAAGTTGCAATTCGTTGCTCTATTCACATGTTAAGAGAAGTGAAGTGCACTTTATTGAGTATACTTCTAAGTGTGTAGCGAAAAAATATATATCTTGTATATAAAAAGAATATATCTAGAAATATAGTAGTGATGGGCTATTGCCCAATCAAGTTGAGTACTCATCATTTCTAATATTACTGTCACGGATAAGTTTTGTCTAAATTAGTTACTGCACTTCAAATATATTTAGTACCACTATTCTAGTTATTCACTCTCTCTCTCTCTCTCTCTCTCTCTCTCTCTCTTTCTTTTCTTATACTCCCCTTACTATCTTATGCACTAAATGATGAAAAGCGACACTATATGCGAACGAATGTGACATTTATGTTGACTTCAATTGATGGTGCCATCATTCATAGTAGAGACAAGTCTCGCATCATTTCTCTCTTTCTAATATTTTTCTGTTTACAGTTTCAATTACCGAATGCCTGTTCTTTCGTGAAAATATTACTTTAAAAAACTGGTACTTTTAATGCTGATGAAGCTGTACTTTGAATAAAGTCACAAATTCCTATTTTCAACAGTTTTCAAGTCTATATTTTGTTACAAATGCCAAATATATTGATTTTATTTTTAGCTCCAATAATAGGACTTCACCAAAAGTTGTTCAATATTTTCGGAGCACACTTTGTTAATAATTTTGTTGAAGTCTTATACGAACATCAATTTTTAAGAATTTACAAATGTAAATTAGGCTTATGATAAAATAACTATTGATAACTTATTATTCTGGTATTTGATTTTGTGAATCAGAACTTGATATTGTCAGAATTCTTGTGACTATAAGCCTAATTAACTTTTTAAATCTGAATTTTCAATTTTCAATTTTGTTATATGATTCACTTTTTTCATAAAACCTAATTTAAAATTGATTGAATAGCTGAGGCACTTGTTGAACAAATGAATAAAAAGCTTTTCAATTTAATTGAGATTCCGTAACCTAACAATTGATTGGCCAATATCTGACAAAAATGATGGCACAATAAGTATAAAAAGAAAAATTATGATAACTGTAATAATATAGAAAGGTCGCTATGAGTTTATCATGATTACACTGTTATAACCGGAAGAAAAATTCGATATTTGTTTTGTCTTATCCACTAATCCAAAAAAATTAATTCCATTTAGCTTGAAGAGCCAAGGGATTATTATACCAGTTCGCATTCAGTAATAGTATTCTTTTTTTTTATATTCAATATAAATCTACTTATAAGAAATGCAGCGCTTATCTAATACTTAAAACTAATACCAACCTTAATCAAAATCAATTACAATAAAAGTTGCAAAAATTCAATTGAAACTTTTAAATGACTTAAGGAGATGAGAGAAACTTAAGTAAAGCTCTCCTAAAAAGCAGGCACTTGTGGACCACCAGAAACATTGCATTGAAGCGATAATGTTTTGAAGACACGAATAGAGTGACTAATACTGGAGATATCGGACACTAAGTCACTTTTATCCTGGAATTATGAGCTTTGCTAATATTTATTGGGAGGTTAATAAGAAATGGCTTGTCTTTTGTGCTTATAATTCAAACAGAAATAAACAATAAATGAATCATTAGTTGAGTTGCTTGAAACTGATTCATTTTGATAAATCATGTTTCTCGTCAACGATACAATTAAATATTGGTTAATCATGAAAGTTTCATAAGCAAAATTAATCTTCCTAATGCATCGTTTCAATTCTAGTATAGATTTATGCAAAATGATTAATAGTCTCGAAATGACACGTACTCTCAAATAGCTTGAATAAAACATGTTTAGTAAAACTATTTTGATGCTTAGACCTTTCAAATAGATTTAAAAAGTAAATTAACAAAACAATTTATAATTGGCATTTGTGAGAAGCGAGAAGTGCATAAGCATTTCAATATGTTTAATATGATTTCTGCTCTTATCGCATAACTACATCGAAGTAATGTCAGTCAAAATGAATTTTGTAAAGAGAGTTGTTATAACGTTTAGAGAGCTATCAACTAAGGTATGCGATCTATGGAAAGATATAAATTGTAAGTTAGTTTCAAAACAACATTCGTGCTTAATAGCAAATATTTTGCTTTTATGAAAACTAAGTATGTTTTTACTTCTCTCTATATTATTGCTTATTCTGTTGCGATAAGTATTCATCTATGGAAACGTTTTAATCTAACAACCGTTGCTGCTATCATTCTCAGATTATGACTATCAAACTCAAGTTTTCATCCCATTAAACAGAGACTAATGGAAACGATATGATTTTATTTTCTTAAAGTCTGAATATTAAATTTGAAGTCACATCTTATGTACACTTGCTGAGGAAAAATGTTGTACATGTATCTTCATTTGATACTTTCCATTTGAAATCTCTATATTTTGCACTTGTTTCAAACCAAAATGTCAATAACGAATAAATGAGAGAAGCGATAAAGCATACGAGCAAATCATTATAATTTATAATCAATTACAACTATTTTCAAACCTTGCGAAACGAACCCTTTGCTGCAAAAATTTCAGTTATCTCAGTGAATGATTAATTCATGAAAAAGTAAATATTAAAAATAATTTGATGATTTTCTTTAGTCATGCTTCTGCATCAATTTGTAATAGATAGTGATTTCATACAAAAAGTATTCAACCTCTTAGAGTACTCATGAGATCCAATTTAGGAAAAATTATTTTCATCAGCTATTTCAAAAAATTACCATTGATTTAATTATTTGCTAGCCAAAACATACTACTTTTGAACATCTTTTCGAAAATAAGATTGAATTAAAAATTGTTGAACCACTTTCAAATGAATTGAATCAAAAGAAAGAGAAAACTTGATTTAAAACATACTGTTTTTAGCTTTGACAAAGTTTATAAGTTTTGACTTGAGTATTTAATTTAAAAATATATTTTGAGTAACTTTTTCTGTTGAGCTAATCTTATTTATAAGAAATTCAACTGTCATAGAGAAAAATGGATTTTTATAATACACTTAGAGGAAGTGCACAGAAAACAAAACTATTTGTCTTTTTAAATCACAATCAAAAAGAAAGGAATCGTCAAATGGTTAATGTCAAATCAAGGATTGGGAACAATGAAAAACTGAAGGATTTCGATATAATAAATATTGTTTTACAACATCTCTTTTGCCATATATAAGTTTATATATTATTGCCACAAATAGTAGTGCTTCTTATGCTTTATTCGTTTTATAAATTGATCCAAAGCGGACGAATCCATGACTTTTCTGAACTCTACTCTTATAGCGCTCTAACAAATTGGTTTCTCTTCTTTTACTTCATATTTATTTATGAAAACTGAGCCTTTTTTTATACTAACTTATTTGTACAACAAAACAAGAAAAAGTCAGAGCAGTTTCAATCGATTGTTGTAAGTTTTTCTTCTTGAGGAAACATATGGAAGAAGTGGAAAAATATGCTATACTTAAGTTATCTACTTGTCATCATAAGCGGCGTCTAAATGACATAAAAAGTAAAGAAAAGCAGTCAGAAAGTACTGGTCATAAGCTGGCAAAAGGATAGTCTGGCTATTCGTCATTTGAATTACAGCTATCATATAACAGATCAGAAATTTGACTTATCATAAAAAGGCAATAATTAGGATTTGTGCCAACAAATAAATAACAACAATGAAAAGCTGACCATTTCCGACAACTGTTATTTACGCTGAGAGTTTAGCTAAGATTAAATATTTTGCAAACTTGACATAAATTTGATAGAATATCGTGTTTATAAAATTACTTAATAAAACATGAGTTATGAAAAATTTGAGCTTCGAGTTTACTTTGAAGATTGCTTCTGAAGTGCTCTAAAGTTAACTATCTCGAGAGCCAAATGGCTAATAATATTGCAGATGCTATTCGACAAATAGACTCACTTTTATCTAAACGACAATTTGATGTCGAAGTTTTTCAGTGAAAAATATGAGAAAGTAGTAAAACATTTTAGAGTTAAGTGAAAAAGTAGTTTAGCACTAAATCTTTTGGAGTGAAGCAAGTTCTTTAAACTTGTCTTTTGTTTGCCATTCTTAGGCTTCCATTTTTGACACATTATTTTCATTCCAAAGTATACACAAATGGTTTATATTTTCTAAGATGGTATTGAAATAAGACGAACCAACTCGTGAAGAATTTTAAAGAGGAAGAACACCAACAAGTGATGAGATTGAGAGGAGTCTTAATCAGATCGGGCTGAAAATTGCAGATATTTTCAGAATAGGTTTAAGAGTCTCGAGAACAATAACTGCCTTTAAGTAAAATATCAAACATATGCGACAACGAGATATAGTTTAAGGCACAGGAAAGAAGAGGACATAATGCTTAATACTTGCTGATGAAGTTCTGTATTTGAGTGTTGTTTGAATGTTGACTGAGTGCCAGACTCTACTCTATACGTGATTTCCTCATCTCATGCATCTCTGCTTATAAACAAAAGAGTCACTTGTTTTCACAAATGGCAGAGGAGTTCCACACACTTTCCCATGGAATTAGCCTTTTTTGGCCAAACATTGAAAAAGTTGTGCAGTTGTGAAGCCATAAAACAAGCCTTATATATACATAGCATTAGTTTGATATCATTAAAGCCAAAGCCAAGCAAATACTGGTCTCTCTTCTCTCTCTCTCTCTCTCTCTCTCTCTCTCTCTCTCGCTCTCCCTCCCTCCTCTGCTCTCTCTGCTCCCTTTGCTCTCTTGTTTAGTCCTTCACTTTCTAGACTGAATGAAACATTTCAAACCTAAACCAAAATTTGTTGAATGGTCGCAACGAAATGGTTAAACCAAGAGCTCGCATATAATACCCTGAGGTGCTGTCCAATACTTGATTAAAGTTAGAATGAAAGAAAAACAAAGATACGGACAATAACATTGCATAATATTGACTTTAGTGTGACTGGTTTCGATTCATTGCAAAAGGTAATACATTTTCTGTGTTTTGACTCTTTTCTATACCTCTCTCCTAATATGTCTATTTTGATACTATATCCTCAATAAATGGAAAGTTTTGTCGCAGCAGTTGCAGCAATGAAGCAAAACTCACATCCATAGCATGATCACATGAATAGAATAAGATAATAAGAAGAAAAGTTGCGACATATAAAACTTAAGTGCATTTGAGGCTAATTTTCGAGACTGTATCGTATAACAAATCAGCGAAGGCTAATGTGCACTACAGATACTGAACTACTAGTTTAAGGATGTATTGAGAGTATAATGCATTTTCATCTCAATTCAGCTAATTTTCTCATTTGAAAGAAGTGCACGAATTAAGTATAACTTATTTCACTGTAGAGTTTGTGATGCATTTCCCTATTCACTTAATCCTCTGTTTTAATGCTGTGAAAGCTATACAACTCTATGAGTGAAGAGCATCTTTGCCTCTTATGTTAAATAATTTAGTGTCAGTTGTGAAGAGTCTCATCTTTTTATTATGAAAATACCGCGCGTTAAGCCTTTGATTCAGTGACTTTTGCGGTACTGCAGCGGTTAATGCCTCTCATGAATAATTATTCAGTCAATGGCATAATAGGCAATACATGTATTTCATGACTTATGCTGATTATTAGCTCAAATTAGATGAACAGAACTTAGGGCTAAGAGAAGAAGGGATTGAGAAAAGAGGAAAAGAATGAGAGTCGAAGAAGCAAATGAATCGAAATCCTGTTTTTCCAAATGTTAATCATAATAGAAATGATAAGCAGTACTGAATGATACAGAGACATTAAAACTTGATTACTATCTTCTTTTGAATTCTAGGATCATGTGAACGCTGTCCGTGAACTTCCCAAACCAACGAATCGACAATACACGAGCAACTTTTTCCTGACCCAACAGATTCAATATAACAATACAGATGTTATATTGCATGCAAGACATCGGTTCAGGCAATGGTTGATGGCGTGCATTACATAACATCGCATGATATTTCTGACCCAACGCTGAAAAAGTCAAAATCATGGTTTTAGGTGCCATTAAATACCGTATTATTTTGCGCACGAGTTTTTTGTGACTTGTATTTATATATATATTAGGGGGTGTATGAGGCGAAGGAGGACTAACTATGAAAATCCTGATCAAGAAAAATAGAAAACTTTTTAGGGATAGTCCTGTTCATGAATTTTCATTTTAATCGCACTCACATTTACTATTCGAACATAAGGTAAAAGTGAAAGTTGCTCAGAAACAAACCAACGGTTTGGGCAATAAATATGTTTTTCATGATCACTCTATGAATACTTACTTATTATTGGTTTGCTAATTGTACTCATGAAGGCTATAATGGATATGAGGGCTATTTCTTAAATAATTTCAATTTTAAATAGTTTGGTTTTGAATGCGTGCCGAATAGTTAGGATTCTTGAATCACGATATGAAGAATTTTTAATTAATCGCATCAAATAAAGCGCAAAAAGGGATTTGGCTCACCATTTATTATTTGACAGTAAAGTTCAAATAATGTCACGTTAATTAAAGTGGAGGCAAACTAATCTAAATGAACTCATGTGTTCTCATTCGTAATCATTTTCGATAACAATTCTATGACTTAATCGCTGAAGGGCTCCGATCCATGCGCTCTATGATTAAACTTAACCGAATTATTATAATAATTGTGATTAAAAATAATTGAAGTAAACTCAATATTTTCTTCTAACCAATTCAATGTTTTATTAGAGATACAAAAGAATTGAGTTGTGATTAGGTTTGAACCTAATTGGGTTTATAAGGTTTAGTGCCACTAACGATATTGTATGCTTGAAACTAAATATAAAGTGATTTCATCAAACATATCAACTAAAGAAAGATTGTGTGTGAAAAATGGCAAAAGTTAACTTTTTCTATAATGATCATTCATGCTCTAGAACTGGATCCAAATTTAATCTATAATTGATGTAATTCCACAAACCAGTCGATCAAATAAGCTTAAATGATTTTTAGTGACAAAAACTAACTATTGATTAATGATCACTATTATGTTATGCCTTTCAACTGATCCCTAATCCAAAGCTATTATTGAAAAAATTGTAAAACATTTCCAGAAATCAACATGTTATTATTTTTCGTAACAAAAGTTATTCAAAATTAGAAGTAACACAAATGCAACAATCAAATTATCAACAAGTTATAACTAATTTCTTCATTCGTAAGCTCTATCAATTCAATCAATACTTTGTGTAATCAGAGCATAACTATTGAGTAAAATTAATCACTATTAAGTTGAACCTAATTTTGGCTCAAGTTTTAGGAATAATTGCTTATGAGAATGAACCGAAAATATTGTGAACATTCGTTTCAGTAAATAATAATTCAAACTCTATTGAAAGCTTTGTGTTATCAAAAGTTGGTTTCGGTACTGGAATTAGACCTGAAAACTTGTTAAAATTTGATAGTTTATACTGATCTTGAGCTATATTTTCATCGATTCTTGTTGCCGTAATTTCGTATATAATGTAATTAAGAAAAAAATTATGATTTATTCAATGGATGAAAAACATCTAATAGAGTATTTTGCGGAAATGCTGTTAGTTATATGGAATATTATATGAGATTTTCTGATCAATTGTTTGATAAAAAGCAATTAAATATGAAAACTGAAGGATTCAAACGAAACATAATAACCATTGTTGTAACAGTATTGCGGAATCAGATAAACAAAAGAGACAATACACTCAATAAATCCTTTTGATACTACTGTTGTATTGTTTAAACCACTGATGATATAAATGTTTTTCAATTGAATGTGATGATGTATTACATACTGTAAATGAATACTATATTATGAATTGAGTTTTCAAATAAGAATATTATTCAAGTTCAGCACATGTAAGGAATCTTTAGTGACCCACACCTACAGGAAGTGAACACATATTTTCTCATTTAAAAGTGCAAAATCTTAACAAATCAAATTAATATAATTCAATCATTTTGAAAGGCTTGAGAAGCTTATTATTTCAGATTTAATTGTTTAGAGAGTTTGAAATTAAATAGAGGCTAATCAAGTCGTACAATCGAGATTAAGACAGGAAAAGTTTCACAAGTGCACAAACTTATCAGATCTCTTTAATTGTTCGGTGAGTCAGTTTCTGACCACTACGAGTGAATGCATTTTAATTGAGTTTAATAGTTTTAATTGCATTAAGACAAATTAAATAAAACTATATTTGTCTATTTAACTAGATATGAATTGACAAACACTGTCATTATTGTAATTATGAGTGAGAATAGTGTGAGTTTCAATGCAAGTATGACAGTGGTTCAAATTGAGCTAAAAGTACTTTTATTAAATTATCTATATTTAGAAACTACTTAGCATTTCATTACATTCCAGTTTCTAACAAATAGCCTATTTCGTCATAATTGTCATGTTCCACTATATTTTCTCAAAAGTTTTGCACTTAGATCTGAACTATTCTCTTTTTTAAAATGTTTAAAGTCAGATTGAAATTGGTTTATTTTGAAATATTGAACGAAAATTCATAAAAAAAATTTGATGACAATAACTAAGAAATTCTTATATTTTTAGTAGAACACACAGTACTGTACCTCCAGTCAAACTAAAGTATTATTTTAAACAAATGATCCTATCAAATTAATTAATTATCTGAACACAATTTGAATATTTTATAAAATGCCATAAATTGTGAAAATTTGGACGCTTGAAGGCGTTACAATTTATGGCTAGACTATTTCTATGAGAATATTTATACGATGTTAACAACAGCTCGAAGTAAAGCTGTGCTCAACACACATTTATATCGATTCAAAACAATTTCAAATGCTTAGTAATAAAGACAAATTAGAAGCATTGAGCGGAAAATCAGCTTTATTTAATTTGAGAAATAGCAAAAGACTCAGTAGTTCAAGTCTGTATCAGTGCTGAAAATAGCAAATCATTTATTCAGGTTTGCAGAACAAATCAGAAATCATTAAAATCCAAAGTTAGCGATGAAAAGACCGAATCGAAATGTGATTGAATTAATGATTTGTGTGATTTTGAACTTTAGTATAATCTTTCGGATGTCTCTCAAATAGGATGTCTTGAAGGTTAGACTTTAGTTGGTTTAGCTGTTATCTCATTAAATGATATGATTATTGGCACTTTATTTGAAGCTTTTAAAACTGAAGCCGAGTTAAAGATATGAAGACCAAACCAATATGAAATACGATCAAAACCAGAAAATATCAAATAAAATCCTTCAAATTAGTAAACAAGTCATAGAGCCAGAGTGATATCGAGAAGGAATATGATAGAAATGAAATTAGGAAATGAGAAAGAAATCAGCGAACAAGTCAGTGATGGAATGCCTGATTTTTAATGTCAAAGCCATTAGAGTTTAAAATCAAAATGTTTATTAGTTAAAACCTTTTCTGATCAATTTTAGAAACCTAGAGATATAAGAAATTGAAGTCATATTCCCTAAACTAACGATCAATAAATATAGAAAAATAATAAGACTAATAAAAATTTGATACTTAACAGTGAATTATTGCTATAAACGTAGAATAAGTGAAGACATTGAAACCAATAAAAGTAACGTATAGCAAACTGAATTGAATGAGGCTGGCAAATCGTTTATATTAAGTTAATATACATTGGTTCCTTAAAAGTTTTTCAAAGCCATATAAATGATGAGATGGAGAGGAGAGATCTCGACGAAGAGAAAGTAGGGAGAGAGGGATCTCGTAAATCATAATTTGCTCGAAGGAAATTGTTGTGTTGGGGGAGAGCTCACTACGTGTACTATTAGTGGCAATATTACTGTTAAAGTAAAAGTCATGGCAATAGAATCGGCAGTTCAGAACAAAATTAGTTTTCAAATAAAAGATTGGAAAAAAGCACGATTTAATGATCAGCTATAAAGAGCAGTGAATATACTGCTAGAAAGTCACTCAAACTGAACCTACAAATTGGCACAAGTCAGAGAGAGAGAGAGAGACTTTTCGATTGAAGGTTTTCATTGAATTAATTTGTTAACTAGTTTTGCCCGATCTATATATTAGGAATGCATTTGTATAAATGAGATCCAAATCAGAGCAAAACCAGATCAGAGTAGAAAGAAGTTCAATAAAAATAACAAGACTTCAGTTCAGCCAAATCAATGGGTTATGCGATTCATTTCAGTATTCATTTACATCTTCCTTTTCTAACTCATGTATACTCTTTTACTCTCTTCTATTGCAATGAAAGAGCTTTAGGCGATAATGAAATGAAGGCAGACTTGCGCGAAATGAGATCATATCAGTTTGTGTGCAAAACCAACTAATTAGTGTTACTCTACTGTTAGTCGTGAAAAATGAGCACAACTACAGGCATAACACTAAAAGTTTGGATTGACTATCTGAAAAGTTTGCTAAAACTTAAATTGTTTTTTGCGATAATATCATTGATTTGGAATTGGCTGTCGTTCTCTTTGTGTCTAAACTTAAAGTTTAACTTTTATCGTGTCTAACTTTCAGATATAATGAGGCAACACGTCAAATGCAATTTTGCTAATCATATCACATTACTAGTTAGAGAATAGCGCCTGAATTACACTTTTTGCCTACTCCTTTAATATTTTATCTCAAGTATAATAACTTTCCTCCAGAAGCAATCTATTCTTTGATCAAAATTAAGCAGAATTTGCAAATACAACAAATGCTGTTCGATTGCATGCAGTCATAACAAGAAATGACTATAGAAATGAATATCAGTTGGAATGGTGTGCATAATATTATTATTGGAATATAAGCTAGAAAAGGCTTTAGTATAATAGAGAGCTATTCGACTAAAGCAGACGCAATAAGTGTTAACTCATTTATTTCGTACTGTCGCTTCTCTTATCGCTTGTCGCTTCAATTTTTGAATGCCGCATACTATACAATGATTAGCTCTAACATGCCATAACTTTTGTTTCACTTATTTGTATGGTTCCTGCGAACAGTTAAATCGAGCCAAACTTAATTAATAGAGTGAATAAATAGATAAGATGTACACTAAAAACAAAGTAACACAACCATTGAAACGATTCATTTTTTAGAAAATGTACAAATGCTGCTCTGCTTTTCTTCTCCATTCCATTTAAATGCAGACAAGCAGTCATTTAAAATCAAATACAAGTACAAATGTAGGAAAAGTAGGGAAAGGATCGATTTCAATGCTATTAACTCTCGAGTCAGACTTGTTATAATAGTGAAATCCCCCAATTATTATGCTTTTGCCAATATATAAGTTGTTTTGCTGATGGAAATTGCAATTGACTAAGTCGGGCATAGCTTTAATTTCCTGCAAAAAATAAAAGTGAATCACCACAGCTTTTCTCCTCTGCTTAGAGATAGAGACAGGAGAGTGAAGGGACTGAAGAAGGAAAAATCCAAAACCGAATTACTTAATGTATAGGCAGATAAAGTGAATTGAGATGAATGCATGAGTTGTATCAATCGAATATTGCGTTTCATACTTATGTGGATATTTAGGAATTTTTTTATTATATGTATTTTGTTCGCTATGTAAACAAGATTATAACCATTTTTTATATTTGTTTATATCCTCAATATTTTTCTACTGTTGACTGAAGTCAAATCAAAATCAATATGAAAAATATGACAAAATTAAGAGGTCGATATTTTAATGCATATTAGGTCTAAAGCTCGTGTTTCTCATTCAAATATTGCAATCATTTTTCGCAACAGTGCTTCTGAACAATGGGATAAATTGCGGAACAAAATTTGATTTGATTTCTTAACATAGGAGTGGACAGAGAAGTAAAGTTGTCTCGAACTTAGTTCAAACTTAGCATTACTTCAATGACTTGCTTTAGAGCTGAAACGCAATCGAACAGAAAAACCAAGACTTACGTAATATGTATTATGTGTTATTGCTTTTCAATATTGACCAAAATCATGACTTACTATAATTATTGGATATTTATTTAACAGATGTATCGAAAGTTTTTCAATTAAACGTTAGCTCAAATGACAAACTTTATTGACATATAAGGGCAGCGATTGAGTGAAAAGAAATATAAGTGGTTTTTAAACAAAGATATGTGTGTGTGTGTGTGTGTGTGATGAAGAATAGACTTTTAAAATAGCGAATTATCGCTTGCGTGCGTAGTATTAGTGTTTGAAAATTATTAGTTTTGGCTAAACACAAACTTAGTATTCCTATTATTTTATGGTTTTTAGCGAAGTGACTGTTTTGCGGCTTTTAAGCTGTTGTGTTAGCGGCAAAGTTTTTTATACATACAATCGCATGTTTCGAGCGTGACGACAAACACCAAATTGAAACTTATTGGCGATTTAAAGGTTGCGTGAAAGTAACACATTACAAAATACTATAAACGAATACTTCAGAGCAAAAGGTCGAAAGTTTGAAGTGTTTGAAATTTTGGCTGTCAAAGTTGCAGTCTCTCTCTCTCTCTCTCTCTCTCTCTCTCTCTCTCTCTCTCTCTCTCTCTCTCTCTCTCTCTCTCTCTCTCTCTACATATTCTCTCGTGATATTCACTGTTTGTAAGGCGGTCAACACATTAAAGTCAATTTATTTTATGCAAATAATTATCAAGTATTTAAGGCTTTTTATTTTTAGAACTCGTATGAGGTGCAGGTCTTCTTGATTAAAAAGTTACTGCATGTTAAGATCAAAGATGCAAAGTCAAGATTAGACTTTATTAGTGGTCTTACCTTTTCTCTCACAATTGCTTCACGTTTTTGTGTAGTTTCTAATATCTTCTAAACATAATATGCAATTAATTAGAGGCCTATCAAGAGCCAGCAAACATTAAATAAGTTTTATTATGATTTTGCAATTTTAAGATCTTCAACATTTATTTCCAACTCTCATGAGGAAAATTTGTTTGCCGTTCAAAACCAACGATAGAGATCTTCAACAATTATTTTCATTGAAACGCTTTAATGCATTTTTTAAAAGAAAAATAATATCAGTAAAATGTGTTTGATAGGAACATTTCAAGTTATACTCGTTTATATAAGGAGAGGAGTCAGATTTGTCGAGCCAATGCAGAGCAAACAGCACAACAGTAAAAGCCCGTTCTAACGAACTTGTGCTCACAGTCTTGACAAAAATCAATCTACTACTAAATAAATGGTAACGATAAAGCTCAGTTCAGTTCTAACGCAATGGGATCTTAATTTGTTTAGAAATTCATTATAAATGGGTTTGACTGTAGTAAAAGTGTAATAATGGCATAACTTATAAATTCTTATGTAATGTTAATGTTCGGAAATGATTGTCTCTATATAAGGCTAACTTTCTAGGCGATTTCTAAATCACAATGACAGACATATCGGTGCAATCTTAACAACTTGGATGAGGCACTGTTATTATTCCGTACTTCTACTAACATTAATTTTACTAAATGGAGTGATGTTTATATTTCTTTGAATTGGTATTCCTTAGCGTTTGTGGCGTTAAGGCAAAAGTTCATCAAACAGCCTATGAGTTGTGTACTTTATGCTTAATCATAATAAACCTGTCAAAAGAGATTCTCCTCTTATATATTATTATGGGATTTAGCCATTATTTCTCCTTTATCTTATCACAGACTCAAACATCAGACGCATTACGTGAAAAGTGAGTTCGCATTTTCCAACTCCTTATTTCGAGACTTCATTTCTTATGGATTCTACTTATCCTTTAAAACCACTGTCATTGACAGAGAGAGAGAGAGAGAGAGAGAGAGAGAGAGAGAGAGAGAGAGAGAGAGAGAGAGAGAGACAGTCAGACTAACACAACTTATATTATAGTCCCATTGAAAGAGAGTCAATATGAAAAAAATTCATCTTGAAAATTCCTCCCCAAGTCATCGATCATCACTTTACTGATTATGTCTGAATTTGTATCATACCAACCATGTTTTGGTCGTGTGAAATGCACAATTTTTTACTTCTTTACACTTTCTCTGTATATGTAGGTTATCATCATTTTCGATGAAGCAAAAGATTAGTTTACAGTTCATAGGGGGTTATGTATTGCCCGCAATTTAACATCACTTTTCGTACTAGTTTTCTGGTGAATCTGATGAGACCCAAGAGATTAATAAAAATGAGATTATGTCGAGATCAAAACAAAAAAAAGTGAATCAAAAGATCAGAAAAAAAATAATAATACAAGATTTTGAACATTCTTACACGAAATCTAAATATATTAGTATTGAAGCGGACGTAAATGGCAGAAAACATTGTTGGGAACTGATAATTGATGCATAAAAATTTGACTGAAAACTATCTCATTTATTACAGCAAAACTTTAGCCGCATTATTATATGTCATATAATAATCAAGTATTGCACTGAATGGCAGTAAACACCTGCTGCGTCTCCGATTCGAGTTATTCGAGTTGAAAACTAATTTAGTTTTTTTGAAAAGATTTTTGCATATCTTCCTATTATCACAAAGAAAACTAAAAGTCTTGTCTGTTTAAGTTAGTTATAAATTCAAAACTCGTATGACTTATTATGCTGTGGAGCATCAGTTTTAAACAATAAAAATGCTAAAATCTGTATCGACTATAATGGAAACAATGAAAACCTAAGCTTTTATAATAGATTATGGATGGAATGCATAATAGATATCAATAAGAATATGACTTAAAGTATCGTTTGAGTGGCACATAAGTTAGCTGAGTGCATGAATAGAAAGTTAGCCAAAGCTATTCACTTCTTGTCAAACGAAGACAAGTAAAATCGGGTTAAGAGGAAAATTACGAGCAGTGATATTCATAGCACTTCAATGTATGAGATTACTCAAAGTGTTAGCAGTCTATATATTGTGTATGTGGCGAATATCCGAAACGATTGACTACCGAATCCATTTTTGCATATATTATACCTTTTTGTAACAAAAAAGGCTTCCATAAAAAAATATTCTCTGCAAAATTTCTGATTCCAAGGCTGTGAGCCGTGAAAGATAAATGAGATCACACTGTAAGGCACAGGATATGAAGAGAAACTAAACGATACATACGCATAAAATACTGCGATATCACGTAGTTTTCAAATTTTGCATATCTTTCATTCAAAGTAACTCATATTATTCATGAATCGTATTGTTTATGATATGCTAACTCATATAAAGTATATAAGTAACTAAACTTAAACACAATTCATATGCAGCCAATAACAATATAAGTGCCTTTATTTGATAATCCAGTTCGAAATTACGAAATCGGGATTCAATTGAATTGAAAATCGTACAGAATGAGAGATGATGCTTTGTAACTCGTCGTGCGATGTGACTCTTATTGCTAAATAAGCCATACCTGACTCACTGAAATAGCCTGTAGAAGTTGCCCATAATCTTTTTATGCCTTCCGGGCTCACAATCATTGAGCATTGAATGCGTGCAAAATCAGTTGATTACAGCCTGAAACAGATCTCATAAATTTGTATTGTAGAAATGACCACTTTATTGTCGGCGTGACCGCACGTTCAAACCACATCCTGCTTTTGTCTAATATGATTCTGAACTATGTTTTGTTATAGCAAATTCGATTCATTCATATTAGATAAATATAATGACTTTATATATATTACAGTCAATTATGTCTAGAAATTAGTTCCATTTCGAGCAAAAGGATATATTAGATAAATACATAACTCAACTAATTTTCATAATTCATGTGGATATGACATTATGGTCGGGTATAGTTTGGCAAAACTTGATTATATTTATTATCGCAAATTTATGTGTCTTCTCCTTAATAAGTATTATTCCTTGAGATTATGTCATTTTCAGGCTTATACTAATATTAGCTCACAATATAATTTCTGTCTCTTCTCTGCAAATTGAATAACAGTCAGAATTAGTTGTAAGTCAGAAGAAGTAGATCTCCATATAATGAAAACTTAGGCTAATTTGATTGAAGAGTAGAATAAAGTAGAAGTTTGATAGACTGGGAGAAGTTGGTTAAAAGTCATGTCACGACTGAAGCGTATGATCAAAATGTAAACATAGTGTTTCTAAAATATTACAATAGAAACAAAATCAATAAATAACATTGTATGATAAAAAGTATAGTTTACATAATATAAACAATGAGAAAAAATATTCTGAACTCATACTGAGAATACATAATAATTACTGAATATAATGACATAACTTACTGCTATACAAATTTGTAATACATTACATAAATGTATAATAACTGAATCTGAGTTATGCGATATATTATTCATGGAAATAGAAGAGCTTTTCTTCTCAAAACTCTTTAGAGGTTAAGGTTTTAGACGTAGTGCTAAATTATTTTTTGTGCTTCTTTCATAAACCTCTAATGATAACTGTAGTGAATCACACTTTAAATAATGGTTTTAAAATGTGAAGTCAACAATTTTAGGCAAGCTTTTTCATCATTATTCTCATTCTTAGCCATAAGAACCTTTAGAATATAAATTAAATTTACAAACTGAATAACTCTGATGGAAATATATGCCATATTAAGGACAAACAAGTAATGAAAAGCATCATATTCTAAAAATATATTTTCAAGTACCACATTTTAAATCCTTGTAAAATATGAGACTTCTTATGAGAATCGCTTTTCGAGTTAAGGTTATTAATAATTTATGAATTGAATGCAGTCAATACTTATTGTCCAGTACTCTTATGATCAATTCACATATGTATTATTGCATTAAACATTAGCATTGGTTAGTCGTATGAAATTACTTTACAAATAAGTTACTTTAATTTCACATCAGATTTGAAATTAGTTAACTTTTTTATAATTGCAAAATCCAGTATTTGAGGCACTGAGAAATGCTCAACTATTGTTAAGTCCGCTGTTTATTGACCGAATCGCATAAGTTAAGTATGAAATATTTCATGAAACATAATTTTAACTTTACAGTCAATTTTCAAGTTCAATCGTTTTGAATTTAATTAAGATAAATATGAAAGCGTCTGGACTATGAATTATTGAAACTATTTATACAGTTCACTATTTATGGCAAATGACGATTTAAAGCACAATAGCTTAGAAGCAATTTGTCTCTTCTCTTGCATTCAGTTGATTCTGTCTTCAGTTAATTGTCAATAACTTATCGTAACTAAAGTTATAATTTTGAACTTATAATTTCGAATAATTTTGAACAAACTTTTGACCAAATACTTGAAAATAAACGTTATACACTGAGAAAGATGAGTAAATATTAATTTATTATATTAAATATATTGAATAAATGAATTGAAAAGCTAGTTGTGGCATCTCATCTAATTGTTTAATCAGTAAGAAATGGAAGAAGCTTTAACTTTCCTAATATCTAATGCTCGTTTGAGATGATAAAAATAAATAAAGAGATAAACCTAATGTGTATTTGGGTGCGACCAACCAATTGTGATCACAAACTCCTATTGAACAATACATCACAAGCAGAATGAATGCAATTTTAAGCAAATAATAAAACATAAAATCAAGTTTCCACCGCTTCTCTATATTTACACTTCAGCTTAAAGTTGGAAAATACAAGAAATGGGTTTTTATAGCATAATCTGGTGTCATCTTTTCAGATCAAGACCAGCAATTTAAATATAATAATACCTGTATGGGAGGTTTCGGAGCCCACACACAAACGCAATATAAAAATATTATTCATGTTATGCATGTCATAGACCTTGAATAGAGTTAAGTTTAATGTGAGCTACAATTGGAAAGACTCCTAAACTGAGATTCCAGCATTTTTTCAGAAACTGTGCTGTTTCAATGCCTAAACTTATTTGATAAATGGAGAGAAATATATTGAATGTACACACGGTATACATTCATTTACAGCTAAAAATGTAATGGCATAAACATGTTGCGAAAAATGTTTCACTCAGGTCCTAGTCAGTCCAACATTTAACGAAATTTATACAATAATGACCTCATTGAACAACTTTTTCATCTTGGAATTAACTTAATTAAGCAATTAAGTCATACTTGAGTTCAGATCCAGAAAGTATGATAAGTTGAAAATGGCTTAATTAGTTTTTTATGGCGTTTAATTTATGTAATTCGAGTTTAGTTATTTAAAAATCTAGAATTTGACGCCTAATATCTGAAATGCCTTTTTGAACAAAATTACCTAACATTTTGCCTCGAACAGTGTTAGTTTTACTGGCAATTTGGGTCTAAACAGAGCCTCCTTTTCCCATCGCACTGCTGGTGGCTTCGCATTTGTCATAAGTTGGTTAAGTAAGTGGTGTATTAAAGTGTTTCCATTACACCATAAACGAAACCACCTTTTGTTATCGCTTTTTTGGGTAATGTACTGCTCCAGGAAATAGCAAACCAAAAAACAATATTTGAAAAGAATCCGTAGAGCAATCATAATTAAAAGACACGCTATAAAAATAACAGTTGTCTGACAGAAGGGACTATACATTTGAAAGAACTAATAAATTACTCATTTGGGTATCGTTTCTAAAAATTGAAAGCTATAGCTACGAAATATACCATCCGTAAAGAGTTGTCATACAATATTTATGCCTCTCAGCTGTTATTTCTCTTTTTTTTTTTTGCAAATGTGTTATTTCTAAATGTGTTAATCTATTCAGTTACACATTTAGGTTTCAGTTTAAATGTATTCTTGTAATAACATGTCAATTACGAGAATATTATATTTAGTTAGTCAGTTCAAGTAGTTCCACCGCTTCCAATGGGTTTAACGAACATCAAGCAATCTATTTGATCAAAAATAGACTCTACTAAATTTCATTCATTTAATTGTCGGCCTATAGAGCTGTTAACAAATTAATTTAATTTCAGATTATTCTATAGAGATGTATAAAATAATTAACTTGAAACTTATTACCGAATAATAATCAAATAATCTGTTGACAAATGGCATTCTAAAAAGAAATGCCCTAATTACTATAGTTTGATAGTAACTGGTGTAGATTACTTTAGTTTTAAAGTTTAATTTTCCAAATAATTGCAAACTCATTATTAGAAGAGTGTTATATTTATATTTTCAAAGGGCTTATAGCTCTACTTCTGCTTATGCTTATAGTGGCTTAACTTTGGATTTTAGATATTCCCCTTTATTTATATGATTTAACTTAATTAAATTTGTTGCCGTCTTTAATCATTTTATACCATTTTGTTCATGAGTTTGACGCGAAACTCTTGTTGTGTTGTGTTATGTTGTGCTTAAGCTGCAAAGCAATTTCGAGAAATTAGCATAAGTCCTAAATGCTTTTGATTCTCTTATATAACCTCAAGCCTTATGTGTCAAAAAATGAAAACTAGACAAAATATGAAATAACTTTGAATTTTAATGTGAAACTTTCAGCTTTTTGGGTACAACACTATCGGATAAGTTATTATCTAATGCTCTTAGACTTTTAGGTTTAGGAGAAGTATTTTTTATAAAAAAAAATGTGCTGCTAAGTATTATAGGAGATTCTGCTTTCACTTTAATTAAATGCATCAATCCTGAAAACTTAATTAGCAGAGCAAAGACAAGTTTGTTGTGTGTTTTTTCAGAGACGCGATTCAGTGCCGAGTGTTCGAGACAGCTTTCAATTGACAACATGCAAGTTTTGCAGACTTTGAATGTGAAATGGTTTGTGCACAAAAATATAAATACATAGAGTGAGTATACCCTCAAGTTTTCGTGTCGCTCTTTCTCCCAATATCAATGAAATAGGTTCTTATCACTAAATTTTCCTAAAGGCAGCTACTCTTTAGTGATATGAAATATAAATCTATATTGTATTTTTGACAGTTGTGAACGCCAAGTACATTAACTTGTAAACGAATGAAAGTTTGCCAATTTTTTTCTTTCATTCTCTCCCTCTCCTCACTCGCCTTCTGTACTGTTTTGATCACAAAAGTTTCATTAGTTACATAATATATGAAACTAATGAGAGCAATATCTAGATTAAGATAAAACGACTCTCACTTTCGACGACACACTTAGTTTTCATGATCAATACAATGGTAATATAGCGAACAGCTTTGGACTAAGAAATGCTAAAATTTGATAAATACATTGTTTTGTAAGCAAAAGGAAAGCGAATTCAGATTAAAAATTCATAGTTATTTTGAATTTGTTCTGAGGGAAAAGAACATGAATCAATCTGTTCATTATGACAGTACACAAGCCTGACTGAGTTAGACAGAAAAAGACTAAATTTTCAATCTAATCCACAATATATGACTAGAAAGTTGACTTGACTGCAAAAGTTACATAAGTGAAGCATTAGTGGGTGAGGTGTTAGTAATACACGCATAAGAGTTTCAAATGGAGAATCTGATTGAGAACAGTGAATGCCTCAGTTTGTGTTCATTATAAAGCAGATGCAACAAAGAAAGTGCACAGAGACTAATGTTAGGCAACATGGAAGAAGAGCTAAGTTCGGAGTCGATAAAGCGCTTGCACTGCAAATAATTTATCTGCAACAATAAATGGTTTCACTTTTTGACAGCATCACAACATGAAACTTATGAATAATAGACTAATGTTAAAGACGATGCTATTAGTAATTGGAAATCAAAGAGAAGCCTAATAGCAAAAGTGCATTATAAATGCTCTAATACCATCAGACTATGTGTTTGGCCTTAAGATTTGCAGCTCAGCAAAAGAATCGGATATTTCACAAGTGAGAGAGAGGCGAAAAATTCTCACTAAACTCTTAATGTATATTAAAACAAGTGAAATATATTGCCTAAGCTTAAAACGTTTAAAATATATTGTATAGATAATGAAATGCGACGCGCGGCTAATTTATGCAGCCTTTAAGCCGAAAAATTCAGCGAAGGAACGGATATTAGGCATAGTTTTAACTATAGATTCTTTTCAACTAAAGAAAATTGTTATTCATCAGCGTTTTAGCAATTCTATTGGATACTTAAATTATTAATCTTGATTTTCATCTGAATTGATGCGCTAAACAACCAAGGAAGACAAGCTTTTGCTTCGCATAATTCAGCACTTTTTAACTGCTAGCAACTGAACCCAATTTTATTAAATTAAAGCAAAAACTAAAGTAAACCTGAATTAATTTAGGATTTTCGATAGAAATCAGAGTGGAAAAATTGAAACATTTCAGTTTTATCTTGAATCTAAGAAATCATAATATCCTATTAGAAACGATGTAATTAAAAACGTTGAGTCTCATTAGCCTTCATTGCTTACAAGATATGAAAAGCTTCCGTATTATTGTCTCTTAAATTAATTGGGAGTGTTATTAGTGTATTAATTTTCAATATAAAAAATTGTCTTTGTTAAAGTAGTGTTTCATTAAAATTTGATAGCACATGAATAATTAACGTAACTATGGGTTAAACCTATCAAAACTTTTTTAGAGCTAATATACTTCATGTCCTCAACTTTGGAAACGATAACTATGAAAAATCAATAATTTGCTCACGAGGTTGACTTATCGAGTAAAACACTATAATTAATATTGTTTAAAATTAATAATAGCAATTCACTGCTAAAGTAATCTAAACAGAAAATTGCGTGCGTTCAAAATATTTATAAAGATTTATTCTTCTTTTCTATATTTAATAATTTATTTGTCATATTGAGACTTTTGCGAGAGAAACAAGTGAAGTAACCATTTCAGTAAAGCCAACAGAAATAACTTAAAAATAGCATGTATTACATTGTTTCTCAAAATGCTTCCAGTAAATAAGCCTTTCAAAGGTTGCAATACGAGAGAGGATCTATTTTCAATCAAACTGCAAATAAATTGCTCGAAAGGATAAGTTCGGACCAGGGTTGTAACTAGAAATACAGGCTCTTTGATCAGCAGTAGTAAAAGTTTAAGTTCGAGTTTATTATAACAGAAAGTAATAAAAACTAACAAAGTCTCAATTTTGTGACTTTTCAAATGGATGCCTTTGCTCTAACGTGATAATTAAAAAGTAGAAAATAAATCTGGCGTTTGAAAACTATGTGCAAATTGTATTACGAACTTTAGTGGTAGTATTTTCTCATTTAATCGTTATTTATCGCATTTATCAACTCATAAATATGATACTTTCATCGACGCAATTGTTTATTTCTAAACAGCTGTATTTATGTGCATATTACATATTTTAATTGAGTGATAAAATCAATATTTATGAGTCACAAAATAAAACACTTATTTGATTATCAAAACAATTTCATACTTCTATCAGTTTCAACAGACAATTCAAATGTTCTAAATGAGACAACTTCTGGAGATGATCATTTGTTCAACTCAGAGTTTAATTTAATAGAATTGGAAAACTAGTGATCTTATAAAAAAATGGGAAATGAAAAGATTTTTTGGTGTAGGAAAAAATTTGATGATACTCCTAATACTTATCTCGATCCTATTTCCAATCCTGTTCCTGATCGCAGTTTTTTGCAAAACGATTCTCGTCACAAAACTTATATTCTTCAACTGTCCAACTGTTATAACTAGTTGACTGAAGTGACCGACAGTCGCTGATTCCTTTTAGATCAATTCAGTGGAGTGTGAAATCCATTATACATTATATAGCCTTCAAAGTTGGTATCGATATGAGTGCCTCATTCTTGAACGTAATCCTCAAAAGGCTCGTATAAAAAACAGTTGGCCCACAAAATAGCAATAGATTTGAATTATACAATAAACAAATAAAAACACTATCGTATTCTTATAGGTTTCAGATTAGGAACTTATTATCCGGAAATAGAAATAAATCGTTTTAAAACATTTGAAAACATATAATCTCTACTCGAATTTAGTGCTTAGGCTTAGCCGTAATAGATATTGAATTGTTTGTCTACCCCATTTTATGACTCGTTTCGTATCTCCAAAATTTATCTCTTATTTATTCCATTGATGCTATAATTCTAGTTATAATTCATTTGTCAGAGTAATTGATTGGTCTGACAAATAAACTATAAAATGATGACAAAAATTTGTGAGTCAGCCCAAAGTTTAGTGAATGGCTATATATTTATTGAGTAATTATACTATCAGGAAAGAAGACCAAGTATGATACGGATTTTAATGGTATCATTTCATATCTAATATCTGTACAGATAAGTTTAGGCATAATTTTCAACTGAGTTTTGGGTGATTCTGGTGTAGCATTCTTTTTGTTGTTAGTCACAAATAAAGGCAACAAAAATAGATTTTTAGGCTGAAAACTTTTCTTCCACCCTATCATTTGCCTCGAGGTGTGAAAAGAAAATTTAATTTTCTCTGCGAATTACAGGGCGGGGGACGAATCAGAGTTATGCACATTTTGTTTATTATATTCAGTTTTTCTACTATGGACTTGGCCACAGGAATCTCAGCTTAAATTGCATGCATTGACGGATGAATGCATTCTTGACTTTCTACTGAAAATAATATGCCTAATAATAAATATAAAGAGTTTCTCTCATAGTATTGATCACAAGCAAAGCAAAGCAAAGGAAGTCAGTGTTGGCTCCAGGTTTTGCTTCTTATTATAAAAACTTATAACATAACTAATGTTTGTTTCACGTTTTCAATATAGCTTACAATACAATACTTATTATTCTTGTTAACAAACTTTGCCTCAAAACATTCAATATTTATGTCTTATTTGCATCTCTTTTCTGCGCAATTAATGCGTTAGGTTTCAGATATATTTGTTTACTACTTCTGTTGGCATTAACTTCTTATGCAAATGAGACTCCTATTGAATGAATTGTCAGTCGAATTATCCTGACATTAATTCTGCTCAAACTGATCAATTCAGTAGTGGTTGCTTTCAGACTTAGTGACAAGATTTTACTGATAAAATTCAATACAATCGTAAAGCAAGAAGAAAGCCATTCCTGGTCTAACACTAAACTGATTAGCAGCAGATGTTTCAATTGAACGACAAATTTCTAGGAATATTCTCTTTTTAGCACTTATCTCATTTGATTACTTATTCACTTGAATGACATTTAATATGAAACTTTTCAAACTGGTCCTATAATTAGGTCCTATAATTAGATCCGAAGCAAACAAATGTCAAAACAAAGTCAATAATATTTACACTAAAAAGTTTGGAGAAAAGTTTCAAAATAAAATAATAAGTTAATCATAGATTCTGCGAGTGATGTTTTGCCAGAAAAGTTGTGCTCTGACTATTCAAAACAATGTTAGGATGAAAATGGAGACACAACGATTCTTCACCAGAAGATTACATTACATCTGATTTGATAACAAAGAAAAGTCTTTGTAGAAAGCAAAATGTGGCTCAATTAGCTTTACAGGTCACTTAACTAATATATATGATGAGGATTGGTTTGAGAGAACTAAGAATATCAGTGTTGGTAACTTTGGCTATGAGCGCACAAATGAGAAGTAGGACTCGCATTCTGTTTCCGGTGGCCCTTTTTCTTCCACTATGATTAGAGGCAGAGCAGCGCTTCAAAGCTGCCATTCTATACATTGATAGTTACGCCACTCAGACGTTTGGTCATTGTTCATGGAACTAATTATGTCGAGTCGTTTCCTTCCTAAATAAAAGACAATTCATCCACATTTTTGATGGTACACAACGTTACGTCAATTGCTAGCTTCACAATAAATTGAACACAATTACTAAAAATTAGAAACAAAAACAAAGTATATTTGATTCTTGTCTCCTCTATCTTCTCACGACTACAGAGCAGAAGAGATTAATAGTATTGGCTTCAAAACTAGAGTATCATTTGTTAGACTGTTTTAAATGGTTCATGTTTAATTGATAAGTATTGCTCTCATAAGGATTAGCCTAAACAAACTTATGTTTAGTAGTTGAAAGTTGAGAAACAGCAAAAATATGAAATGCAACTGTAATTTAACATATGTCCACTAATGAAAAACAAATCGCATCTATTTGTTTGGCCTTATCTTAAGTAATTTTGAAAGTTTTTTTGATCACTTAAGTGAGTTTTGAGCTTCTGGCTTCCAGAACATTCCAGTGTTTGTCTGAATGACTTCTCTGACTTTTTGCTTGCCATAAAAGGTGACATTTATGGCCTACAGATGCATAGTTAACATGTGGCTCCAACAATATTTAGCTTTGAGTTGAGCCTCATGTGTGTCTCACCACTTGGCATATTAGTAGCCGATGTCAATTTTTATGGGCTTTTTTACTTAAAAATAAGTTCCCATTGGAATCAACATTAAAATACTATTGGTTTCTACAAACTTAAAAAATGTGGTACAAACTCAAGGCTAATATATCACTATGAAATTGGTTTTACTTTTATAGCAGTAAACATATCTCTGGTATTGGTAGAGCCCGGACTATAAAACATTAAAACATTTAGAGTGAGCAATCGACTAAAGCGTGGGCGCGATTCTTAATCAACCAAAAGTAGCAAAAGTTATGCCATTTGCTTGATTTAATATCATAAATACCCCATACCTTGTGAATTAATCTAGCTGAATTCCCACGAGAAGTCTCATATTTCACGCCTATTTTATTGACTCCCAAATAAATATGAATATACCCCGAGTGAGAGATGGTTTCTCTTCATTAGTGCCACCATTTCATTTGAAAGAGTATTTCTTGCTCTCTGTTTAATTTTGTCAATTTAGTCTGCAATTTGGGCAATGAATAGTGTAGATGAGATTGTTCTGGTATTATTGAATTAAGAACGCCTTTACATCGAAAAGACAACCCTTTTCATTAGCTGAGCCAAAGCAAACTAATACTAATGATAGAATAGTACAATGCTTTCTATGCGTCATTCGACGCTATAAGTACAACGTTACAAATAAGACTAAATGCATTTATATAACTCCTAACTTAATTCGTTTTCCATATATCTTAATAATTAGTCTGAAGGGTATTTCAGAGCTTTTTGCAAAGTACAAAACTAAGTTGAGCTAACTTTTTATTTTGTTATTTTCTCGTTAGCTTTTTATCAATGCCAGTAATTATTATTTATTACACGTTAGAAAATCATTCAATTATCAAATTAGATTAGTTTGAACTTTTTAGGAACCATTTTTGGAAGTTCAACTACTTGACGAGTCTCTGATTGTAAGATTTAAACTCTGATATTGATGGGATAGCAAGTATTTTATTTCATTCGTATAATCCTCCCAAAGGAATAAGATTCACATCAAGAGAAATAAGTTTGATTGAAAAATGTTTGCTTCATTTGCTTCAACAATATTTTCAAATCCAAATTAAATCTTCGTTGCCAGCGAGATATGAGGAAGAAAGTTGACTTTATGTGCAAATATTATTATAAGTTATGCTCTTTCGCACTCTCTGTGTATTTCTCTATACAGTTAAGCAGAATTTACATCAAATTCCTTCGCAAGGGATTAAAAAAGAAATAAACGTTTCAAGATTATGGCATCAGAATAAGCTGTTACGTAATTTATAATGTGTTTTATATCTGTTTAATAAACTACAAACACATGAGATATTTTTCGTCAATTCGTTCAATATTTCTCTTGAAATTTATATTCTTTTCATTTCATACAAGTGTTTCGTTAGATAAATAAACAATAAATATGTACTAAATGCAAAAACAAGTTTCAAATACAAAATGCTTCTGTCAACATCAATTCATTTAGCAATTTATTGAGACTCTAACTCTTATAATACTAGCATAATATGAACCAATTACGTCTGAGATGAGACTCAAGTCTGAGAACAACCTAATCATCAGAAACTAGTTTTCGATTAAAAGTGAAGAATCAGTTAATGGACTAATGAATAATTTGAAAAGTTAATGCTTCAAATTTGAAAATTAAAATATGAAAGAAAAATTTGGACCAATTTGATCGATTATCTTTGCTGGCAAGTTAACAAACTGAAAGATGTCAAAATGAACCAAATATATAATTCTATTGAATATGTTTGAATCGCTATAAAACATAGTTAAGTATTCATCAAAACCCACAAATTTATTTCGTTCTCAAAACTTATTTATGCATAAACATTTTTTTAAATAACTGAACAAGACATGTCTTCATCAGTTAAGAAGTAAGACTTGTATCAAGCGTTACGAAAGGCTAACAATATGTTTTGAATATTGTTAGATATGCTACTCTTTGACATATATTGTAATCGATTTGATGAACATATGCTGATTTATAACTCTTTATTTCAGGTCATCAAACACCGATTAAAAATTGGGTCTTAACATGCAACAAATAAGTTCGGATAACTTTTTCAAAGTAAACTAAGTGAGGATTTTCTGAAAATTAATTTAAATTCTAGACTTAGAAACTTGAAAAATTGTGAATTTTGAATTTATAATCAGTTTAAATTATTTTTAACCAATGTTTTACGACAGAGCAGCTCTGATGGTAAAAGTGAGATCTGGTCATTAAATAATTGTGCGCCGACCACTATTGTGGGCGATATTTAAGTTTTCCTGTTTTGAAAAGATGTAAATTTTCTTTTTAATAAATTAAGGATTAAGGTTAGGGTAAAAAATATGAATCCTTGACCTGTAATAAGACCTATCATAAAGCAGTATAATTTATTGTGCTTTAAATTTTAAAAATTTTCTTCAGTTTATGGCAATAACTGGTTATCGCACATTATTTTAAATGAATTATTCATCAGGAGAGTTTGAAATTTATTTGATAAGTCGTCATATTTTTGAATTGAGTTTTTGATGAAATATTTGTGAAAAGACGTAACGATTATATTTGAAATATTTTTCGATGTGATATATAATGTATAAATATGTGAAAAGTGGATCAGTAATAGTGGAAAAACGGTCTCATAATTCACTGTTGGAGACTAGAGAAAAGAATGATTGGCTTGAAATCAATTTATCTTATAAGTTATATAACCAGTTGAAATCTCATATGAATTGACTTAAGGGTATTATTTATAATTCACTTGACAATTACATCGTATCAAAATGCCTGATCTTATTCTCGAATGTGGAGTTTTTGGCACAAGTTTAAGCCCTATTATACGGAGATCTGACTAGAAGTATCTGAGCAGCAGTATCTGAGTAGCAGTATCTGAGCAGAGCGTTTTCTGTTCTGATGCATCAAATGGAAAAAATAGTTGAGTTTTGTCTACGTTGATGTCATTTTAGTTTTTGGTTCGTTTCCTGCATAACTGTGGAATCCCCTCATCCCAAAAATATGCAACGCTTTGCGCTTTTGTCCTTAACTAATAACATCGAAACCATGACTTTCTACATATAATCGTAATCCTACTTATTTCCTTGCCATAAATGAAGGGATCTCTAGAAATTTATTGCATTTTCTGGTCGGGTCTGACTCATACTGTACTCATCCACACATCAAAGCATTCGGTCTGAGGTTTTTGCGATTTAAGATGAGCTAAACTATTGCGAGCAAATAATTCTGTTCACTAGAGAGAGAAAATCTAAACTCATTTAATTTCGCTTATGCCACATAACAAATTGACACATTTATTACCGTTTGATGTTCACAATTGGTAAGACTTGAGCCAATTTTTCTCTCTTTTTAATACTTTCTACTTAACTAGAAGTCGGTTTCAATTCCATAATTTATTACATTTGTTTTGTTACAATAAGTCGACTTAACTCTAATGCATGAAAAAGTTTTTGTGTGGATGAAAGTACTTATAAAATGATATAAATCTAGTTAAACACACTCTACCTAAAAGTTGAGTTTGAAGTATAAATGAGAAGATGGAAAGGATGCAGAAAGAAATAGTGAACAACCACAATATTAGGCACACTTCGACAACGGATGTCCATTATTTAGTGTCAATAAAACGTTGATGTGCTTTATGTGCTTTTAGGCATTTGGAATGATTCGCATAGGCCTTTAGTAGTAGGTCTCATATTCCAATGTTTACTTGTCTTTTTAGCAGAAAATCAGAGAATGAGATAACAGTAACACAAACAGATGTCTTTAAGACATACTATTAGTGAATGTAAATCATTTTACGGGACATTGTCAATGAGATAAGTAAGGCACAGCCACTGGTAACCTATAATATTTAGCAATTTTGAGGATTGACTAATGGCCTTAACAGTGAAATTGATCGTGAACTTCAAATATTCATAATAATGAAAGGGGTTATGAATTGGTAGAAGGAAACAGATATGTTGCGCTCATATCGCCTGCAAAACTTGAAACGGAACTTTTGAGACCGTGGAGTCCAACGGCCTGTTACTAATTGAAACTAACTATAACTTTACTAACTTTGAATATACGTTTCGGTTCAATGAGTGCTGACTCGAACGTACACATGAGTTCATGAAAGGATGCATGAAAAACATTGTCATTTTTTCACTTATAATTTTATGACTCGAAGATATATTTTCCTACGCTTTTGATAAGCAATTTTTTCTCATCATTTGTTGAGCAAACATAAAAAACAAATGAGGGTCTGTTCTACAAATAAGAGCTAACTTTATGGCCACATAAACAGTAGAAATGAATATTTTTGAAATTAATGTTTAAAAATAAATTCATTTGAAAAGTGGAACGACTTTTATTTAACTTGAATTAATGTAATTATTGCTATATATATAACAATGAGAACTAGAAAAAAGCTAATATTCATTTGGTCTATAAAAACTAACATCAAAATTATAATACTTTATATAACTTATTCAGAGCGACAAAAGTGGGACATGTGTTATGCGGTGTAGTCTTAACACTATTTCTGATTCATGAACTTTTCTAACAATGATATTCCTTTTGACAACTGAAGACCAGTATAGAATTGCAATAATACGCCAAAATTTTCATAATGGACCCAATGCCACAACTGGTGCACACGTTTAACAAGATTGATTCAAAAATTAGCCGAAAATCTCTTCAATTAGATGATTGACGCGGAATAACGATATTTTTAACGCCTGTTTAAACATGGATTCATGTCCAGTCAGCGATAAGAATAATTGAGAGCGTAGTCTTTAAAGAGAGGAAGTTTTCTTATACACTTCTATAGATGTTCACGATTTACTGCTTCTCTATTATTAAGTGTATAAATGTGCTAATATTCTCAGATATACCGATTCAGCCGCAACTAAACACTACTACAACTGCCAGTTGAAGAAAAGTTTAGTGTAAACTACAATAGTTTATAAGATTCAGCACATCACACATTATATGCTCATAATAAAGAATAGGGAACTCTCTTGTAAACTCGACCAATTGTGAAAAATTTCAAAAATAGAGAGTGAGAGCTGAATATATTTGAGTGAAAGAACAGCTTCACAATGGTCCCCAAGTTCTAGATCATATTCTGGCTCGCGATTTAAGAATTTGAAATGAACTTCTTTTGCAGTTTAAGCTTCTTATGTGTTGGTCTGTCATACGGAATATAAGCTTTGGTACATATAAGAGAAATACATATGACATCTGGCTCTCATGTCACTACATATTAATAAATGCAGACTAGTATTGAAGTATAGAATTTAGAGAATAGCGGATAGAGTGGTGAATAAATTCGAAAGGAAATGAAGCGCAAACACCATTGCCATAGCTGCCAACATGGTATCGATGGTGAGGAAGAGGCAAATATTGGAGGCTATATCAATGGTATTAGTCAGCAATCACTTGTAATTCGTGAGATGTGTCATTAAGATAGACAGACCCCTATTTCAATCACGAAGAAATGTATGCAAATTGTTAGCACTATATCAATGAGTGACTGACATTCAATACACAGAATGTGTCGCTTAGTTCAATGCCGATTAAAATGCTTAAAATATTGTGGTTTTAGCCTACTATTCAGATTGAGATCAACCCATTATATTAGTAGTGATACAATTTATTTTTGGGATATGTCTATGTTTGAGGTGGAAAGTATTGAGTGTATGAGACAAAAGAGGCCCACAAAACCCGAGTCTACAAAATTGACAGTATAAGCCCTATTATGGTTTAGAACCCAATACTTTAAACATAACACGACAATAAGTTTTCTTGTGGACAATAGAGAACGAAAAATGGAAGGGAGAGAACCGATGGATTCAAACGGATTCGCCTGCAATTCATATAATTTGTGCATTCTTTGCACTACACCTCTCACTCACATTTTGGTCATTGTGTACACAATAACTACAACTGAGGCAAAAGCAAAAGCAAAAGCAATATATAAATTAAAGTTTGTAACTTAAAACCATAAAACTTGAACAATAGTTGTGTATTAGTTTTCAGTATTAAATCTTTGTAAACGCAATTTGTATGTAATTCCCAGTTCACAGATTGAAAAAGTCGTTACACCCCTTAAGGGTGTTCTGGACCTTAACGATAGTTCAAAAACAAATTTTATAACTTTTAACAAACAAAATAAATGTTGGGTTAAGACATGTAATGGTTTTGCTTTGATAATAAAATTCCTTTTGATTATCTGTAGACTATTGTTATGTTTGAAGGCAAAAGCATTTCTCGAGTTCACATCACTTGCCATCTCTTCCCAAATGCTTTGCGTCTATAAACCATAAGACAAGCATTTTTGATGAATCAAAGTTCGTTTAGTTAACGTCTTACCTCACAATCACAACAGTTGTTATTAACTTAAAAGACCAAAACCCAAAATGCGTCGCTTATGACTATTGTAAATGCTTTCAATAAATATGAAAATTTGTTTTGAAGTACCGCTCGTTGAGGTTTCCTTTTCATCTAAAACTTTTCACTAATTTATTGTTTTCTCCTTCAAAAACATTGTTCAATCACGTGATCACATTTTTGTGAACAAGATTAATGATAAACTTTTCAATAAACTTATTATTTGTTTACTTAATTTTTTTTGTTGCCCCGATTCGTACATTCAAATAAATTGTGTTAACTTTTACCTCAACAAACAATAAATAAACAGTTAATGAGAAAAAGTTGTAACTTCATTTTCATGCAGTCACTCATTCATTAACTTTCCATTAATTTTAAAAATTGACAAATCGACACAAATCAACGAAAAATAAGTTCAATCAGAGTTTTAATGACTTAATTCGTTAATAATGATAATATTTGTGTCAAATTGAATAATCATTAAAACTAATAAACAAGTCATCAAATAATTGATGACTTAGTGATTAATGTAGTGATAAAATGACTACCTTTTGTATTAATAAATTCAATCGATTAAAGGCTTGGCTCTTATTTTGGTTCCGAGAGAAAAAAATAATGACAAACTTTTTCTCCAAGCAGATAATTAAGTAATGATTTTGGGTAAAAAAGTTTGAGAAATAGGTTTTTAGAATCAATTTCATGTAATTTTAATGATATGCTAAAGCTTTATTTAGAAAACTACACGATTTATAATTTTATTTTTTAGTACACTATTAATGTTCGTAAAGCTTACGCCAAACTAAACGTTGAAAAAACTTGAATATCGACTCTGAATCTTATCTAATGATAGAATGCTTATAAAACTTATAATTTACTCAACATTAATAAAAAGGATTTCAAAATGGCATTAAATTTATAGCTATTCAACTCAATAATTAAAGTTGAATTCGTTTATTAATTCAATTGAACAAGATTCTATATGAAATTTTAATTTGACTTATACTTTGTGAATAACTTTTGTAAGATTATTTCTTAAATCTAAATAGTAGAAGGAAAGTCATTGAACTAATGCTAAATCACTTTATCTTAAACACTTAGTCATTCATTTAATTGCCTTGAATTTTGCACACTTTTGCCCTCGCGCTTCAAACTTGAGACACAAATCCAAATAAATGATCGGCAAATTTTGTTAAAATTTTGTTAAACTTGTCGACCACTTTTTAAATTTTGGAAACTTAACGTCTCTGCAACAGTTTCTCAGATTTGCATTCGACCTTACAGTTGTTTGATCTATTTTTTAGCTCGATATATAACGAATATATATATGTAATGAATTACATACATTATGATTAACTAGCTGTCCATTTTGGGAAAGCGATCACAATCGCAGTATTTCAGGAAATACCGGCCATGCAATCGAAGCAAAATGTTTGGCTATTCTTTTGTCCATCAGATATAAATTGATTGGTTACGTGAATATAAGTCAATAAGTCGTGATTGTCTTCATCTTTAGATAAATATATGTTATGTGTTTTTATTTATTTTTATCCTCAACCCCTTTAGCGATAACAGAGAGAACTCTTTTATTATAATATGTCGAACAGCCTCTCAATTGTTTATAATCCAAGTATTTCCCAAATATGAATTTTGTTGGACTGAATTCGATCCCTTATAATCTCCAAATACAACATAATGTAAATCTGTGTTTTCTTTCTGTATATTTGCCTCTTTTCAAATTATGCCTCGGCTTCCACTCAATCCGTTTATGCGCTATCCTTTGAATAAATTATTAAATTTAAACTGATCTGGTTAATACCGAGAAATATATTATTTGATTAGTATATCACTGCTAATGAATTTGGGTTCTAACTAAAAATTTGATTGGAAACAATTCAAATATTAAATCAACTATAAGTAAATGAATTGAACCAAATAATAGTTTAACAATTAAAGCAATATACCTGTATTCAAATCTAAATCAATTACAAGTAACTTAATGGCAACGGCATCGATAAAGTAAGGATGAACTTAAGATGATTCAACTTTTGATTGATTTGCATAACTTATAGTTGGTCACAGATTAGTAATGAAAGAGTAATTTTGTTCAAAAAACGTTGTGCAAGGCTTACATATCTCTGAACTTGAAGTATGTTTTTAGGAGTATCTCCAATGCTGACAAACTGTATACTGAAGCGACTCTAATCGGGTAATTAAGTTTGAGAAAAATGATAGACATTTTAATATTTTTACAATAAGTCATTTCAGAAGTACTGAACTTACTGAGGAAACAAGTGACATAACTAACAAAACCAATTGGAGATATTGAAAAATAATGTAAATTTAATTTAAAAAAATTTGACACGAAGTTCGTGTATAATTACAAAACCAGATCAATATATCTAAACAAAACAACGACTTTATTGATTGAATTGCACGGTGTTCAATGTGAATCATAGCATTTATTAACTTGGAAAAAGTCCATTTATTATCTTACATAATTCAATATAATTACCTATAGCTATGGCTCTAAAGATAAATAAGATCTGATTACTTGAGTTATTTGTGGCTTTGAGTGCTGTAAATTGTTAAAAAAGATTAAAATCAATTTAAAATTAAATGCCATTTAAAAGTTATTTTTCAGAGAATAGACTTACAGAAAGTAAATTATGTCTGGACAGAACAGGTGGAAAACTTCTTTTCAGAATTTAGGTTCAGGTTCAGTTTGATTCCTGGTTTAGATAAAATCGTTTCAAAGCCAACAAACTATAACTTAATTTTGTAACAAATCTTTTAAAGTCTGCTTTTGAGAAAAACATAATATATTAGCCATTAATGTGAGCGAAGTTCAGGAAATCCATCAGAAAAATGTTCAGATTCGTGATTAGTTGATGGAATAGTTGGGAGAAAATATGCTTCCGAAATGCGGATCAGAAATTTTTTTCACTGATAGACTTATTATAAACTGAGAGCCATTTAAGAAAAAACTTTAGATCAGAGGCACTTAGATTTTTTTCTAACACGCCCACCACTGATACTAAATTAGATGATATGTTGTAATAATACATTTTACCACTTTGTCTAAACGAAACATCTTCACTAACTGTTGGTTACTATCATTTTTTATAACGCTTCTGATGGTTAAGTCGGCGAAGAAGAAATTTTTCTACGTTCGAACCTGTCGGGGGCTAATTAAGTTAATAATCAACATCCAAGCCATAAATTAAGTTAATATAATATAAAAAAATTGAACGTTTTTCGCTACATATAGATTTATATTCAGTCAGACATAGAGGGGAGAGAGAGAGAGTCAAGAATCGATTGAGAAATTTTTACCATCAAACTTTTTATATCATTTGATAGTGCAATCAATGTAAGGAATTATAAATCTTATTTGCGAACAAAAAATAATAGATTAAATAAGTCAAGACGAAGAATTGGCGGAACCAATAAATTGAAAAAAGAGACTAAGAGACTGACTCCTGCTGTGTGTGTTTTTTAAAGGAAAAGTCTGGATCAGTAAAAATTTGGTTTCATTTTGTCCTATTGATTGTTGGTTGTGCTAGAAAAACACGATTTTGACCTCACGCGGTGACATTATAAACTGCGAACACTTGTTTGCAACTTATAAAACACAATATGCCTGTCCAACCTAAATCTTAAGATCAATTCAATGTCATTTGAGGCTGAAGATAAAAAAGAATACCTTTTGGTATGATAGAGAGGGGGAAGAAGCGATTTTAATGCCGGTACCAGTATTTCAGTTGGGAATCAGTCTCTCAACTGAATTACTTGATGCACATTTGTATCTGACATACCAATGATTGTATAAGGCATGTAATTTATAATGTGAAAGACAAGTTGAAAGAAGCTACTTATTGCTGGCCCATTGCAAGCTATAGTCGAGCCATAGATGGGCTGCTTTTTTGATTGTTTGCTAATGTTTGCCCGTCACTCATAAGTCCATACATTAAAATTGCACTCAATTTTTTGAATCATATGTTAGGCTCTGATGGCATCATTCTGTTTGGCTTATTTAATGCTACATTTTATAGTTTTGCTCTTTGCCATTAACTTGACTCGCTTTCTGCTAGTCTGAGATGAGGAGAATTAAATATTTGTTTGCTTTCAAATTATGCGCCCATAATCGCTAATGCAGATTATTCTCAACCGTATAAATACTTAACTAATTGTAGAATCGGTTTAGTTCTTCTTTTTAATAATTTAAATCGTTATTAGGTCAGTAACTTTGATATCTAACTATTTTTAGGGTTACATGTTTAATTATTTAAGTTTAAAATAGGATTCAATTTAATTAATTTAAATTGAAAACTCTAACCATAAGTTTTCGCCATCAACTTGAGCACAGTTTGTACAACTCCAGTTTGATTTCACAAATTTATTTGATTCTTTTAGTTCAAACCAAAATAACCGATTACATCGATCAGAAATGATTTCAAAAAGTGAACAATAGCAAAATATTTTTAAGTGATCAACTTAACGCATAAATTTAATGATTATGTTACATTTAATTGATAAGTTTGAGATTTATCCGTTTGACCAATAAATTAGATTAAGATTTGTCTGTTCGCTGTAGATGCCCGAACATTTTCAAAATAGATTACACGTGTGCCTCATTTATTTTATTTGAATCGAAAATATCTAATGGTTCAAACAATTAATTAATTTCTTCATTAAATACATACCATTCATTAATATATTCTATCATTAGTTTTTTGTTTAATTTAATTACTGGTTTGCATGACATTGAATACAATCTACATTTATGAATAATTTCCTCGTATGTCAACTCTTTCTAAAGTTTATTAGTAATAATAATTTATTACAAAATATACAATAAGTTTAATGTTTGATAAACGCATTAAAAAGCTCTTGAAAGGAAGGATTTTCAGTCTGTATTTAAGTTGAGTTTATTTTAAGATCTATTATCGGTTATATTTGACTTTAGAGTGAAACCATTGGAATGAATAATGCAACTGTTCAGACGATTATATTGTGAACATGATTATATTGTTAGGAAAAAAGTTAGAGAAAAACACCTGCATTTCTCACTCTAAACCCAAACCATCGCAAACAAACCCATAAAACTTCGCAAACTCTTCCTCTAAATTAATTATTTTATTTATAATTCCTTTTAGAAGCTATTCTTCTTGTTCTTAAACCATTGTCTCAGAGCTCAATTATTTATGACTATTGGCTAATAAGTGTGAGTCAAATTTGCATTTTTTAGATATAATTTGCAACGCATTTTGTTCAATAAAGCAATAAAGTTTGACTACATTTGATTCATGGCTCAAAGTTATATTTCCTTTTGCTGAAAAAGTTGACTTCTCTAACATTTTTCAAAGTTTCTGAAAACTACGAAATATCTATCATAAAAAATTTGACATAAAAAATGATGACTTAAGTGTCTATTCGGCCAATAATTAAAGCAATAAAACAAAAAAACTGTGAAAATGATGTGATTATTTTAGCAGATCATCCTTCAAACACTCTTTTGGTTGAGTTTATTGATCTTATGAAAAGCAAAAAAGGTCTGACGACAAAACGCACGCCAACTCAAAGCTAGACCTAACACACACTGATATATAATAGAGAAAAGCGATTTTGCCTTCAAATGATTAATGTTAGGCACAGTTGCGAAAAAAGGCTAAAATGAGATATTTTCGCTGAAAGATGACTGGATTGGAGAAGGGCCTGAAAACAATGCTCTTATAAATCTGGCTTAATAACAGCTTCCGATCGAGTTGATGAAGTCCGTGCACCTCTTCAATGATGTTGAGCAGTGAAACAAATATATCTACTCTTTTCTCTTATTTTCAGTTAGTAGAGATCGTTGAGAATGATAGCCAAACCTGGACCTAAAATAGTTGAGATGGCATTAGCTGTAATTTAATACCTAAATTAATGACATTAGCTCAAGCAAAAAGGGATAATGAGATTTCTCTAATTTTGACTCCAATATGATTGTCGCCCATACATCGCATCTCTCAGTAAATTATATGAATACAAATGTGAACTGAATATGGGATACGTATTAATGAAAAATACTATCAAATGATAGTTACAGAAACTTATACACAACTGATAAAAGTGTAGTATAAACCTAACCATTAAGTCAACAGTAATCAAGAATCTGCGACCCACGCCCAACACGTAATGAAAGCCACTATCCGTAACGTATTATATTCTGAATGCAAGAGTGTTTTCCTTAACTTCAAACTCGTCTGTTTAAATCATCTCCAATATAATGCAAATGACTACCAAATCACTTATAAGTCTAACATTTTGCAGACAATGATGTTTGCATAATGTATACACTAATAAAATAGAAGTATCTTATTTGAGATTTTAAGCAAGACTCAATTGAATTTCGTATTCAATTGAGCCATAAATCGTCGATTTTTCCTCAAGCATTTCCAGTTATTTGCTTTTTTTTATTTCATTGATACTCTAATACTATTTAAAGTTATTTATAGAGTTTATGTATTGTCAGCTCTCGGCAACAAATTCTTAAGAAACCCAACACTAGAGTTACAAATGATATGTGAAATAAGTGCGGTTTATGTGCTCTATAAAGCTCTACATTTATAGCTTTGGCGCTACCAATTAAAAAAAGCGATAATTAATATAATATTGGAGACACATTTTTAACTACTTTTTTATTGCGTTAATACAAACAGTCACTTCTATAATGTCTAATTTAGGTACACATGATAAGAAAGCTTGTATAAATATTATGAATAGATTTAATCATTGCTCAAAATTGAGGATTAGAACTTAAACCTAAACTCCCAAAATTATTCAGTACTTCAGTCTGACTCACCCTCTAAGCAAAGAGTCATTCAGCTTATGTTAATTTTGTATTAACTCTATTCTGAATGATAGTTCAACCCTCAAAATGATTTAATACAACAAACAATTCTATATTCACTGTAAATTATTTGAAAATTTGCATTCATTTTGGGAAATATGAATTATGTATTTATGGATCGATACAAGAATAAAGCAATAAATAATTAAAATTAAGAAAACATTTCACTCTTAAACCTGTTAAGACTTGAGCACTTTAGATACGTTAGCTTGAGTAGTCTGTAATGCAAAGGGCTTACGGAATAGTAGCTTCCATTGAACAAAGTTTATGCTAAAGATTTTTGCGATACAATACAGTATATAGAGTATTATATTGTCATGCAATAAGTCAATCAGGTTTTATGTATATTATCTTCAGTTAAGCTCAACCAAAAATAGACATTTTAGATATGAGCCTATGATTCAAGCACTTGATATGAGTTAAGACATTCTATTGAATAATAAAATTCTTGGCCATTATCTTTATGTGGTAACATGACTATAATGCATCTCAACTCATCCTTTATCCTTAAGTATCTCTTTTCCATATAATGATAATACAGTTCTCTAATGCATGAGAGCAAAGAAGAAAAACAAGTGTAAAATAATACGAAGAAATTTCAGTGAAAAAGCACAGTTTCAATTTGTATTATATTTATTATCGGATAATTTTTGTTGAGATAGTTCTCCCATAATCGAGGTATGAATGCGAGGCGTGTTCACAGCATTCATCAAAAAATCTTTAATAATAGATTGCTTTTTGAACGCATTAAACTTCTTCAGTAAAATCTGGATAAAAAGTAATGTATTATTCACTTTGAAAAGTATTATAAAAAACAGTATTCAGTAAACGATTTTTTAAGATGCAATCAGATATAAAGCACAACAGTTTGAGAAAGAGTTTGGTTTAACATTTCTCACGTTTAGCACCTCCTTTGCCTCCTTTCAATTTGGCTATGAATCTGGCTGCGGATCTGGCTATGAATCATTAACGCATAGTTTCCTATTTACAAGTTATAGAGAACAGTACAAACGACGAACAGGAAACAAGTAAATGCTTCGCAACACAAAATAACAGCCATAAGACTATGTAGAAATAGTATATTCTAGTAAGTTATAGTCTGTGGTACCTCTTTTTAGCAGCGGAATCCTTGTAATAAAAGTATAAGCATTACGAATGTCATTTTACTCTCACTATTGTTCTGACTAATCACTGCCCCAAAGCCAGTCTTTCTTTTGGCTAATGCGGAATATACGTTCTGTATATTTATCTGCCATTTAGGGACTTGTTTTTTAATGTTTATTCGATGCGGCCTTACGCGAATGAGGTTATTATAGAAACTCATTTTGTTATCTTCCCTTTTCCCAGGCTTGCTATCATCCAAATTCAATTCTAGAAAAGTAGACTTCAGTCCAACAAGTCTTATGCGTTGTCTGCCAAACAGTGACGAAAACATGCACTCAGACAGTTTTATTGTCATTCGATCTCAGATATTATGAAAATTGTATCTCAACTTAAGTTCGAACATTTTATTGGCATTCTTAGCATATCTTTATTTTTTTCTGTTGGGATCAAAGTTCATCTGATTGGAGCTAATTATAAAATCTAAAGTTTTTCGTAAGCTTTCAGATAAACTTGGATTCGGCTAATTTGCCGATAATTCAAGCGTAGGCCTCAATGTTAACTATGTAAGAGGTGCCAAACTATTAGAGAAGGAAATGAATCTGGTATTCATTTTTTCACTGCGGGAGTTCAAGACCGAGGTGTGAGAAGACTAGTTTGGGATGAGTTTGCTACGAGTTTTGGGGTGAGAGGAGTGAACAACGAGTGAGTCCTGAGAGACGAATATGAATGTATTGCAATCGCAAACAATCTTAATAATGCTAACACTGTTAGACCTAAAATATGTGCACTAAAGACAGACATGAGTAACAATAAAGCAAATGATAACAAGTCCTCGCACGCAAACTAACCACAAATACTTTTTGTGCAGTGATATAAACGAATTGGTAGTTAACTGCGAGGTACCATATGAGCACTTAGCACTACATATAAATACATACATTGGTTGGCAAACACATATGAAACTTATAATTGACATCTATTAAACACTGCCAGAAACGAAAGTCTGCTTCAAGCTGTAAGACTGAGTACTGTTTTACATTTTGATAGCATTTGCATTCCATTTGTGATTGTAGTCAATGTGATTGTAGTCAATTCTGTGTATTTATAGCCAAATATAGAGGGATGACCCAAATCCTAATGCAATTACAATCCCAATCGGTGGCATCAAATTATCGCCGATACAACTGAAAACTTCTTAAGGTAGTTATTAAAATACCCCTACTTCTTACCGATCGTTCAAATGCTAATTGTCACCACCTTTTAAACCATTTTTACAATCGACTTCTCAACCTCACAAGTTTTAAGAGTTCAAACTATTACCAGCTATCAATCATTTAGCACTTTTTCGGAGAGACTACTCCTTTCTAAATATATAAATGAGTGCGTAAAATGGAAAACAAATGGTGTCCAAAATTTATGATTTAATATTTCTTGTCGGAGTTCAGTGAGATTTAAAGCGGAGGGAGAGCGAAGAGCAGCAAATTATAAGCTAAATGGAAAGAGAGTGTCAAATAAATTAGCAATCAATGCATTAGTGTTATATAGACTACTATTTGCAGACCTACTATTTTAAGCGTATTACTAAGCTGTAAACCAACCAAAAAATCATACTTTAGATATATTATGATGACTTTTCGCTCGCAATTTAAGTGTTAAAAAAGTTAGCAAAAAGTATGTTATGTTGAGCAAAAATGATTTAACTATAATTTATTCACTAAACTTGTAATATAAATTGATGGAAAAAAACACTCCTAAAAACGTTCATTTTTGTTCACTTCGTATCAGTTGTACATGAACAATGAAAGAAAAAAAGAGTGTCTCATGAGATAAGTTAAACATATGGAATAGCTCTGCAAAAAAAAAAGAAAAGCAAATCCATTCCAAATGTTAGTCAAATGTGTCGACTTCTCGAGCCATTAGAATATATGGCATTCAAATTAACTGATGATTGAACGACTTTAACGACATTAAAGTCCAATCGTTGGATTGGAAAAACTTTTCTCACTCATTATCTAATGTTTGCTGGCTTTGAATCCTTTTAGAGCTAAGCTGTGATCGAACAAAGGTTTTGACTTTTGATTAGGGACGGGAAGAATGCTCTAAAAAGTTAAAGATGCAGAAGACGTGTTCTTCCATTTGAAACCTCTTTAGCTAACATGTACAGTTACAAGAGGTCCCAATATAAATAAAGACAAATGAACATAAAAGACTTCATCCAATGCGCCACATCAATACGTTAGACCACAAAAGAAGACAGAGACAAAGGCTCAAAGAAGGAAAGAGTAGATAAAAAATGTGAAGACTTATGCGTTAAGGTGCAAACACTTGGGAATTTAGAGGGCCTTATCAATCCAATAAATGAAGACGACTTCATACCAAAAATCACACTTCTTTAACGACTTTGTCCCTAGAATTGAGCCCAGAATCTAAACTTTCCTAATCTATACTTTTCTAATTTGATTTTTAGGTTGAAAGTGACCGAAAGTTGAACGCTTTGTAAGAATCAAATTTGTTATAATATGTTATGACTAACTTTACTGATAGAATGATTGAATGACAACGAAAACTAATGATAAACCTATAAGTCATTTAGAATGGAGAGCACTAACAAGAAGAGAGAGAGAGAGAGAGAGAGAGTTAGGAATAGTTATATAATTTATAAATTAGTAAAAGTTAATATACGAACAAGAATAAGCTTTTGATGTAAGGCACATGAAAAAATAATAAGTCATTCTTCCACAAAAAAACAATTATGATCGACAAAATCCAACCATCAATCATAGTTTATGAAGATAGTAGTTATTGGAGAATTTTTTTAGTGCACACCAGACAGCTTCTGATTATTATAAGAAGCGCACAAAAACACATAAAAAATAAGTCTAAATGCGATTAGTGACAGCTCTAAGACAATCATCTGATGCAATAGTAAAATAGTTATGGCTTAATAAAAATGGAAAGAAAAACAATGCTTCAAATAGTTGAGAAGGGATCAGTGTTTCATAGTGGTGGCAACAATATAAAAGAGCAAAAAGAAAATACTATCTCATTGTTGGCATTTAGCAATGTTAGCTATATTGGGTTAGCTATGTTGGCACAGCTGCCCAACACAACGCTACTTAAGTGCATCCAAATGCCAATACTATTACTGCTATAGCTTATTAAACCTTTAGACCGGTTTCCTTTTCCATTCCTTCAAACCTAACCAAACTTCTCTTTTATTAGCTATTATTGTTCAAAATTAAAAAGTAAATATGCTTTCGTCCGTCAAATATGAGAAGCCTTTCCTACTTAAGTGTTTTCTAACACAATACTTGAACAATATTTGCGCCATATCTCTATTTTTAGTACATTGTTATACTCAAAGCAAACTAATTCAATAATTTATAAGCCTTTTCTTCTTTTTGTTTCTTTAATCGTTGTTATTATAAATTTATTTGTAAAAAACGTTTAGGGGTTTGAAAGAATTGAATAATTAATTATAATCTGTTATACTATAATTGAAGGTTTAGGCTTTTCAAGCTAGCAATAAATCAAGAAAATCGTGTACCAACTAAAAATATTGTGAACTTTCTTCTTTTAATTTCATGTAATTACTTAAGCGAGACTTCGAAGACAAAGCAAAAAAATGACAAATAGCTTCATAAACAGACACAGCGTCTTGCATGGAATTACTCTTAGCTTTTAAAGAAGTCTTTAAACTTTTTACGTTTTAGTGAGCAACACATTTTCGCAGTGAATAAATAGCACTTCTGTTTTGTTTCTACTTCTTATGCTAACTAATTGTTAATTTGAGAACTAAGGCCCACATCTCAGTGTAGACCAACATCAAACTTTGGTTACAGTGTGCCAAGTCTTAAGACAATTTTTGCCAACTTTTAACTTATTTTTCGCACATTTATCAATTTTTGATTTGAAAAGTTTCATAAACAAGATAAGTAACCTAACCTAACTGATCAATTATGTTAATAACATGTTATTACAAAAAATCAAATTCAAGGATACTTTAAAACGTGCCATAGAATTAATAATTGACACTTGAATTTAATTTTAAAAAGAAATAATCTTTTGAAAGTCAGATGAAAGGATTGAAGTGTTTAATAATTGTCTGGTTTCTGTTTCGACAAACGAGTTATAATATCAGAAGGAATATAGTCTGTCATTATTTATAAGGAAACTGACAAATAAAGTCTCCCATAGCACGAGGACCTGACCTAACTTGAAATTGATAAATACTTCCTAACAGTTATTGGTTATAACAATCATATTTATTTGTTTTCGAAGCCTTCCACCGATTGCACTAAACCTTTATTTCAAGTTTGAAACCTCTAAATCTATTCAAATGTTGATCCCAATTTGAAACTAGTTTCAAAGACATATCTTCAAATTTAAGCTTGACTGAAGCAAATAATTAATATACAGCTAATTATTTAAAATTGAATCAATCAAAAGTTGCCAATTGTTAGTAATTCAATATTCATAAGTAATTTCAAATACATACTAATGAGTGAAGAAAAAAGTGTTTCAAAATCAATTTCAATGACTATTTGGAATAATTTACTTGTTATAAAAATCAAATTGGACCCCTTTCTCAATCTTAATGCTATTCATGACATCTATAATTACGAGAGCATATTTTAAACAAAAACTACTGTATGTTAATTACTAGAAAGTTATGAATATGTATGAGCAAACGATACGATTTCATTCACAGCTTTTAATCTAATCAAATAATTCAAAAATACAAATAACACTGTTTCAAAGCTCTACTAATCAGCTCAAAAAAATGTTCAGCTATATAAGATTTTGAAATTGAGGAGAAGCTGAATGTCAATTGAAAATCAAATTTGAATGAATCATGAAATGAAACGATTTTTCTCTCTGTAGTTATCTGTTTAACGCGACTCGAATTTAATTAAATATATGGAGAAACATCTCTTTAAGAGAGACAAGAATAAAGCCCACAATAGTTTGCCTGAATGAAAGTGATTATATATTTGGTAATCAGAATGCATACCACATATAAGATGATAATCGCAGGCAGACTGTTAGTGGCATTCCCTACAACTTAAACTTAAATATGACTATTACCAAAATTAGCTTAAATTATGCTATAAATGATGCTCAAATTGACATTTCATAATTAATAAAATGAATCTTACATAAAAACACTTCACGAGTAAAGGATAAAAGCATTCTTCAGCTCAGTTATGCTATTGAGCTGATCGCTCGTGGGCTTAATTTTCGAACCTTTAGAAATAGTATCTTATAATTCGATCGCTTTTTACAGATGAGTTGCAGATTAGACACAATTTATAGTAAATATCAAGACAAGTGATATACGAGAAAAATCAAAATTTCAAAAACATTATCAATCCTGAGTCTGACAAGTTGTTAGACAACTATTTCAGTCATATATTTTAAGTGCAAAATAAGCTCACTTTTCGTTCAAATATATTGTTTGAAAAAGTCGTTTCGATTACGATTTGAATGTGAAATAAAAGAGAAAATTAAAATAAAATAAATATCATTTAGAGTGTATAATGAGTTGTCGTCTGAATTGTTGAGAATTGTGGTCCATTAGTCAATTTGTGCGTTGAATTGACTCTCAGGGATGTCTTACTGAAAGTATAATGTAGTTGACGACAAAAAGTATCATTATATCCAACTATCTATTTCTGTTCAGGCAAATAATTCGTAAGCCATTACTGTGACGGTAGACTGATTTCAGTCCATGTAATTTGCATTCCACAGCACTTCCTCCTAACGAACAGTTTTAATCTTTTTTAGTGTTTTTTTTTCTTTCTTTAATAAACTAAACAGTTTGCGCGCACTGCAGGCCTCAGTCGCTGCTTCATTTCAGTCACTGTTTCATTTGAGTTCTTTTCAGTCCCCAACAAATCAAACCCAATCCTGCGATTATGCAATTAAATCGAATCATTAGTTACAAAAGTCGATTTATATTATGCATCGATGGCTCCAAATGCAAATCCCTTTTCTGAGTCTGGGTTTATTCAAAATTGTTGATAGGCTGCAAGTTTGCTATTTACTTAAGTCCATCACAACAGTCGGAAATATTTGCATTAGATATAGACAAACACAGAGAAAGACTTATCCCATTTTAGCCTCAATTTGATACAATTGATATATCCCTTAACTGATGCCATTATAAATTAAGCGCTCGAAGCTTTGAAACATTGAACTTTAATATTTATAATACTCTATTTTAATGTTATCCCTAAGAAAAATTTGTATTGAATTGCCAACAATTATGCCTTTCTATGCAAATGATTAGCCGTTAGGGAAAACAATAACAATACCAGTAAAAACTTTAGATACTCTAAAACCCAGTTTAACTTTGATTTTAAGTCGAGAGACACTTTGTTTTGAAAGCAGCTCGATCAGGAAGAAGGTTGGTGTCATACATGTTGCGTAAGTGAAGAGAATATGAGTTATTAAAAATATGCAGTTTTCATGGAATAAAATGCCTGAGAGAAAACGTTCACTCATGCATCCAAACAGTACCATTAGCACGAAAGCAGTTATTATACTGCTTTCTCTAACTTCTATACTACTTACTATACTATCTCATTGCAAATATTCAGCTCAAACTTTTTTAATGTACTTCTAATCAAACACTAAAATGGCTCTAAATCAAATAATTCATTGAATCGAGCTTAAGGTTGAAAAAACGAGACACGAAAATGACGACATGCATCATCTCTCTGTTAATGAACCGTAGTTTTTAAGCTGTAAAACTTACAAATAAATTGATAAGACAAACAAATTTTGAAAAAATATTTACAACTATACGATAATCACTTTTTTCTCTAAGTCTTCTTCACGTCATTTATTTTGATTAAATGAAACAAATAAAATAACAATAGATTGAGATTCGATTGAATTGCGCAATCAAATGTGATAAGAAGTAAAAATAATTAATTATTTATATAATAATACAGTCTTAAAGTTATAATTTGAAAATTATACAGAAAAACAAGTGCAAAATCATAGAAGTAGTAAAAAATAGTTTCGGTTTGAACGAGAAAAGTAGGAGAGAAGAAGAAGAAGGAGAAGAAGAAGGAGAAGAAGAAGGAGAAGAAGAAGGAGAGAGAAAAACTATATAAATATAATCGTTGGAGCGTATATGATAACATAATGGTTAACGCTAACATTGGTTTCTATTATTCTTAGACTCCATGTATATATACTATGATTTTTTAGTAAATTATTACACACGCAGCTGCACAATCAAGCAATGCATTAGGCTATCAGATACTACTACTAGTAGTAGTCTTAATAATAATAATAATAATACTAACTTTAATGCCCTTCTTCTCTTGCAAATTAAATGCTAAAAAATTATTCTTCTCTACAAAACAGGAAATCAATTTTACACTAAAATAGCTTTTGCTAAGAAATAAAGATGGTTTTTGTATAATCTCTTATCATTTCTAAGTAACTATAATCATAATCAGAATTTATCTTTTTCTTTTCGTACCATCATTAAATCTTTGAGAACTTCGCAACAGTAACTGAAAAATAGTTCAATTATAAGCAAAACTTGAAAACTGAAAATATTCGCCGAAACAATACTTGATTGAAGCTGTGCGTCATTTTTCAAAAGCAACAATTTTTTAATTGCTCAAAGGGAAGCAACTTTACTGTTAACTAATTGTAGGCTATTTTATGTATTTATACATCGGTTTGAATTTGAATAAAAAAAGATTTTATCGAAAAAGTTGTCCGTCTTTTTTGATAAATGTTTAAGTTGAAGATCACAGTATAAAATAACTAGTAATACAAAAGAGAAGTCATTGCCTCAGACACTCATTCATAATAATAATGGTATTGATGTATTGATACAGTAGTATCCAATTTTCAGATCACATCCTTTAGCACGTCTTGTCGTTGAGTGTTACCAATTGTGTTTAATGTTGTCAACTTCAATATCACATAAATGCCGTTTCGAATGAAGACAATACACAATAAATAATTAATATTTACACTGAATTTTCAAAATAAAAAATGTTTTTCTCTATATTACACAAACTCTAATTTAGAGTAAAAGTCAAAATAAAAGTTATTTCAAAATGAATAGTAATTTTGATCTAAACAGCTTTCATGTTGTTGACAGCTCTTTTAAATTCGAGCGAAGCCCTCACATCGGGACAATTCATAGGCTTGAGTTGTCCCCTTCCCGGTGGCATCGCATATCTCAGTTTCTCCCAAAATCTTCGGTCTCCCCAATGGATAATAGGAACCGAACGTAAACACATTTTAGTGTCTGAGTCGAGTTCACTTAAATTATTTTTATCCAACAAAACAACAACTAGTTTATGATTTTTATTACACTGAGTCTCTTGATGTGCAGCTTTCAGTTCAAAGCGACACCACTCAGACTTCAAGAAGTGTTCAGAAAGTAATAATATAGTTCGATGACTGCATTCAATGGCCTCTGTTATGGCTTCGGCCACATATCCAGACATTGGCAGATCTCGATATCGAAGGCACAGTCGGTAGGGCGGGTGACCACACTCTAGTTCTGGCGCTAATATTTGCGCTATAAATGCCTCATCTTTTTTACAATAAGACACGAAAGCGTCGAATAGTTTCTCAGTTTCAGGCGTATAACGAGATCTATGGAAGAGTCGGACTCCATATTTACTATACATCCAGACTTTAAGTTCTTTGCGATAGACACAAAGTAATATAATCAAAAGGATCACAATGATTGTGAAACAAAGCAACGATACAATCAATAGCAGATAATCGCGCACTAATGCGTTTGGCAAAAATGACACTATTTTGGGCGCATCTCTCGATTCTATTATTAATGAATTATTACTATTAGCACATGACGACGAGTTGAATTCCCAGATATAAGTTCCCACTAAACTTGAGTTGTAAATACAGCGAATTTCATTAGAGTCCTGCACCGAATTGCCGAACACTCTGAGCCAGTCTTGGAATTCGTCCATAAATTGGCATTTACACGACCAGGGATTGTTTGAAAGATAGAGTGCAGTTATTTTACTATTATGATTGAAATTCCAGGTCTGAAATTCTACAATTGAGTTATACTCCAAATGCAATATTTGCAACGATTTCAAGTGAATAAAAGTATTGTTTTGTATGTTTTCAATACGGTTGTGGTGCAGATGTAATTCTTTTAAGTATTGAAGAGAATCGAACTCAAAACCATGCAATACAGATAACTGATTGTATTCGAGATGAAGAACTTCGAGATAAGCCAAGCCATTGAAGGTACGGTTACTGATGTTATGTATATTACTATTGTTTAGGTAAAGTATTTTCATATTTTTGCGTCCAATGAACGTATGACTAGTTAGTGTATAGATATCGTTGCCGTCTAAATAAAGTGCTGTCACATCCATTGGTATTCGTGATGGAATGCTATTATAAGCTCTGGCAGAACAGTCGACAACATTAGTATTCCATGTCTGGTCGTAATAACACGTACAGTTCTCCGGACACATCATCTCACAGTCACACGCGTCAAAATCACAACAATGACATAAAGCAAAACAATGCGACTTATATTTGCACAAGAAGTTCGATGAATTAGCTTTAGTCAGTGGCACCAACTGATTGTTACGCGTGAATGGCAACTGACACATCACTTGCTCCAGGTCTACAATTCGTGGGTATTGTCTTGTGCTCGTGTCCAAATTATTTATACGTTGCAACCATTCCATAGTGCAATCACAGTAATACGGATTGGATGAGACGTAAAATTCTGGCGACTGTTTGTTGATTGTGATCGCTTTTAGCCGAAACGCATTTATGTCCAAACTCTGTAATGAGTTATTTGTCAAATCGACAAAACTGATATTATGTTTGGCCATAAATGAGAATTGGTGAATCACACGAATCTTATTATTACTTAAGTTGATTCTTTCGATTCTGTTAGGAATCGCTGCCGCATTTATCTCTTTTATTTGATTGTAACTGACGTCAAACTCCTTTAGTTGTAGAGCACTTTCTAATTCGAAGTAATTTCCCAGTATCTCGATTTCGTTCTTATGGATATCCAGGGTGATTAGCGATCGGGGAATCAGTGCGTAGTCAAACCACGTTATCCTATTATTCGACACATTCAGGTAATGCAGATTATTTAGATTCATAAACAGGCCATTGATATCAGTTAGTAAATTGTTTTCTAAACTTATTGATCTTAAAGTTGGCGCATCATCAAACATTCCGTGATCCAGATTATGGATACGATTAGCCGACAGATCCATTACTCGCAGCGAAGGCAACTCTTTGAGAGTACCTCTGGTTAAGTTTGCGATTTCATTACCTGAAAGGCTGAGTACATTTAGATGTTGTAAACCAGGAAACGATGCGTTTTTGATATTTTTAATTCCATTGTCATTCAGATATAATGTTTTTAGTGATCGTAGACTTGATATAGCCTTAGGAACTTCTGACAGAAGGTTACCATTAAGAAACAGATCCTGTAAATTACTGCAATTCTTGAAAGCGCTGTCATCAACACGTGAGATCTCATTCTCAGCTATTGATAGTTCACTTAACACATATAAACCATTGAGTGTGAAGGCGTTCAAACTCTTTAGGCGATTTCCTTTTAATATAAGAGTGTGAAGATTGTAAAGCGATGCAAATGAATTGTCGGCAATTTGATCGATTTCATTGTTGTTTAGATAAAGTATTTGTAGGCTATACTGATTCTGAAATGTTGATCCATTTACTAGTTTCAGTCTATTATAGCTCAGATTTAGGACAACCACACGAATTAGATCTGCGAACGTTTCAGCGAATATCCATTCGGAAGAGATATGATTGTGACTCAAGTCAAGTATTAATAGTTTTGAGAGACCACTGAAAAGACCCGGAGGTATCATCGATAGAGAATTGTTCTGCAGATGTAATTCTTTCAATTCTTCAGATTCACGAAAAGTTCTGGAAGGTATAGTCATAAGAAGATTGTTTGATAAATCAATTATATGCAGTTTTGCCAGTGCTGAAAAAGACAGTTCCGCTATCTCTGTAATCCTATTATTTTGTAAATACAATGCCTGCAAGTTCTTCAGTGACGCGACACCAGTTTCTGATAAAAATGAGATGTGATTAAATGATAGGTCGAGTCGTTGTAGTTCTTGTAGACACAATTGTCCGGTGGCCGGATCGATGAGTCCAAAGCTTCCAAAGCCACTCAAACGGTTATGCGTTAGATTGAGAGCTTTTAAGCTGGTTAGAGGACAGAAGAGGTCCTGAGGCAGTTGTGCCATATAATTAAAGCCCAAATCAAGCATTTCCAAATGTTTCAAATTTATTAATGATTCGTGGGTGAGGTCTAGCGAATAACTTCCCCAATCGTTATTATGCGTACGAACTGTTAAGTTCCTCAATTGCTGTAAACCCATTAACGCTCGACCACTCAATTGAAATAATTTGCAATTCTCGATGTGCAGCGATTTAAGAAATCTCAGGTGTGATAGAGAACCGTTTTCTAGTCGTGATTGAAATCGCGAGTCATCACAGATCACTGATAGACTAATTGTGTGCTCAGCCTGTATTAGACTAAAGTTAAGGCCCGATGGATTGATTGTCCTTAAACTGCACTTAAGTGATACATCAAAATTACTGATTGAGACGTGATTCCACGTGCAATCTCCAGGCGCTACATATTGGGCACCATTGCTAACACTTATTATGGCTAATGATGAGCTCAATAGGAACCAAATGATGATTGTTCGTGAATTTCGATGATAATTGGCACAATTATCCATTTTTGTCGATCTACTTCTAGACCTGTTTATTAGTCGATCATTAATAACAGATTTAAGTAAATAAGTCGCACACACTTTATTAGTTGACATCTTATTTGAAGTGAAACGATCTATTCATTGAATGCTCCGACAACTTATTAAGTAGTCTTTCAGATGATTTAACGTTTGCGTTCACTTGAGGTACTGTCTCCAAGTACTGTCAACTTTAATTAATGCCAACTCTAACAACTCTATCTCATCCTGACTTCAAAAGTTTCTTACGCACTTTGTCATGAAAACCATGATCCAAATCACAAGCATATCCTTTCTTTAATTGTATGTATCTGTGAATGAGAAGAGAAAAAAACTGTTAAAGAGAGAAAGAGACAATTGCCAGCTTTGAAAATGTCTTATGCATCAAAGTATAATTAGAATGGGGCACAAATCAATGCAAACTAATACAACTCCACTTAAACGAATCATATAACAAATTCTTCAAAAGACCAAAACTGAAAGTGTTTTAGAAACGGAAAGAACAAATTAATTATTCTTTAGGCTTACAGGACTAGAACTTAAATACAGATTTGACGAACAAATCGGTGTGACATAAGTGTCGCAATAGGCTTTAGAGAATTATCTCGTTTTTGGCATATTAAGGAGTATGATAGTTGTGGAAGAATACTTTATGGGTTCGTTACTTCCATAAGACACTGAGAGGCATAATGAAGGAATTCCAGAGCAGTGAAGCGTTTGGTTGCACCGCACTAACAGTGACAAAAAATCAATTTATTATGTTGTCAGCACTGAAACAGATCAGCCAACCTATCAAACAAACTTTTAGCTGCAAAAAACTAAAAGCAAGAATCGAAAGCAAATCTGATCGTACTGTTTCAATCTAATACTCTCTTGTATATCATTTGACATGGCTTTTAGAGAAAAGGTTTAAAAGGTTTAGTACCAATAGGAATACGAATACTCTATGCAGTGACAGGACGTACACAACGTGCACAACGAGCAGATATAACTCGAAGTTAACCATCCATAGGGTATTAGGTATGCTATGAATCACTTTTTAAATGATTGCCATTACATTCTTACGGATAAATCGGTTCTCTTTTTCTCATTTTGGGTGTGTTCATAATAATTGCCATCAATTTGAAAAATTGGAGAATAGGGGCTAAATCATAAAATTCTTTACAAGTACTAAATGTAAGTTTGTCTCAATGACAATAAATTATTAATGAGTTCGTTCACGTTCTAAAACAGTTATAACTATTGCTGTGATTTTGAAGCGCTTCCCTCCCATTTGATCAAACTTTTCTCAACTAAGTTCAACACATATCACATGTATTGAAAGTTTAAATAATAAATTTGTTTATGATTTTAATAAAACTATTTTGAATAAAAGTTCATTTAAATATGAATTATTAATGAAGATAAGAAAATAGTTGACCCGCACTGCAACTTATTAGAATAGAAGTTAAAAATGCCAGTCTGAATCATGGTTCAGCACATGATCAAAAAATAAAAGAAAACAACATTTTTCAAGGCTTTCATACTTCAGCTTTCAAAGCACTGGACCTGAAGCAAAAAATTGATTTTAATATTTATTTTTCAATTAGGATTTTCTGCTGACAATAAATTTTTCACTAAAATACAAGTGAATTAAAGGAAGAAAAATAAAAGTCGAATAAAAGTTGATTAAAATTGTAAAAAATTGGAAAAATGTACATAAAAAGAGCTGCTTTATGCGGAAGGACATTAACTTAGAAAAGAAAAGGCACATCCTTTCTAGCCCTGTATTGTAAAAAACACGTTCTGAGAACTGCTCAAACTCTAGCTTATGGTACTGTTTGGCAGTTTGTTTTTTGCTTTACTGGTTCTCTTACATCATCCCTTAGAAAGCTTTTTGGCTTCAAGCAAAAGAACATTCAAGATTTCTGACTGGTTTCCTCTTTGTGTATGTGACTGAACGTCAGCAATGGATGGCAATGACAAATGCTTATTCTGCTCCTACTTTCAACATATCTGAACAGTTGTCGCAAAAGCGACTATAAAATATCGAAATGTAAGATATTTGCCAATATTGAAGCACTGAGAACACAATTGGGTTCACAAGCATTCGCTCCATTCGTTTTGTTGCAACTGATGGCATAAAAACTATGCGTTTAAAGCGTATAAGTTATCATCAATAAATCTAAGCGATTATCGCCAAAATTTCGTTTTCATAAAAGTGCGAAATATCAGTTTTAGCTGTAAAATGCTTTTGTTAGGAAAAGCGAATCAGATCTGGAATAATAGCTTCGCAACTGTGACAAAATTCAATGCACTTCAGGGGCTAAAGCAAACCATTTCAGATCAATATATTGAGAGGTGAATAAGGGACACGTTTAATCAATTAAAATTATAGATGCCATGAGTTGGCGAAACAGTCGCGTTAGAGCTGTATCGGCTTTTCTGTGGGAATGAATAAACTAGACAAACACTTAAATATATCAGAGCTTCAGAATAATGCATCAATGAATCATTGCTCTAGTGATACTTTTCAAAACAGAGAGCTTTTACATAACCCAACATTCACTCGCAGCTTTGCATTTTCTGTCGCCTGTAATTTCGATACTGAATAACGACTATAGTTTCGTTATCCAATATATCAACTGCTTAAATGAGAGATAGAAAATCAAAGGGGATGCAAGTGATCGAAAAATGGCAACATTTCAGATTCAATACTCTTTCAGTTGATGGATTGGGTCGGAGTTTAGGCTAATACAACAAGCTGAATATCTGAAAAATCAGTTGCTAGCGTTCGGACACAACTGAGAAGAGACTGAGTTATTAGTTGTACTTGTTATTTAGAGATGGAGAGAAGAGAGAAGATTAAAGTGTTGGCTGTATTTGAGGATGGGATGAGTTAGTAAGTTAAGTACGAGTATGAGAATGAGTTGATGGTTGCGCTGGTTTTGATCCTATTTTTTGCATTATCGCTTCCAGTCTTTTCCAAATCGCCTTTTAAATAGCGATAGCTTTAAGCGAATAACTTGTCTGTCAAGATTATCAAATAACTTATCCCTTATATAATATATAACTTATACTTCTATTGACTTTCTCTCTTTATCAGTTCTGTTATACATACGGCTTCTCAAAGACTAATACTATCTGAAAATCTCGCTCAATAAGTGAAGGTGTTTTTTGCTGGTCTACCACATAGAAAATTGCTATTCTAAAGGCCGGTACTATGTTGTCATATAAATACATTGAACGTCAATATAAAGAAGAAGTAGACCAAAATGTAGACCAAAATAAATATTACTATTAATACGCTATTATTCTGGATGATCAATGAAAAAACAAAACTCAACTATTTTCGCTCATTAATCACTTCCAGAAAGTGATCTAATGTTACGATTATTTGCCCAAATCATCGATTTGTAGAGCATTTTAGTCATCATTACTGGTATTACTGAAGCTTTTTGTGCGTGTATTGTTGTTATTAGCAAAAGTTTTTCTGTATTTCAAACAATAGTCAGTTTATATTAATTTAGATCAACATTTCTAATGGTAATATATAATCAAATCAATTTAGAGATACTTCTGATAATAGTATTGGTTGAAATTTGTAAAAATATCAATATATTTAATGGTAGCAGTCAAGCTAAAAGTCGACACAAAAATATTTTCTCAGCAATTTAACCTGACCTCAGTTGAGCCGTTGGTGTTGAGGTGAGTGGTCTATGCACAGAGCTTCAGACTCATTATATACATTGGTTTTTAGTTTGAAAATATGTCTCACATGTGAATGAGTTTGAAATGAATCGATAGGAAAAATCTCAATAATCAATCAAATATCATATTGCAGAGAAAGAGAAAACTTGTGTGAAAAATACATTATTATTTATAAACTAAATGATAAGTTTAATTGCACTTGTTTTACAGTATAATAAACAAACTCCAAGTTACAAACTCTCAAAAATAATCGATATATCAATTTTGTAATGGATTTTATTTGTACGCTTCAGAATTTTTTAGTTCATCAAACTTTTATTACAAAAGTACACAAATAGTTATAGGAATGGAGATAAGAGTTTTTCCCATAAGCATCTATGTGAGAATAGCTAGCTTCTTCATATAAGTAGGTTAAACTCTATTTTATTTTATTTTATTTTATTTTACAATCGATATACAGTCTAAATTATGCTGATTTTAGAGTTAAATATTATTCTGAAAATTTTCTTTAAAAACTTTATTATTGATATTGTCTTTATTATTATTATTATTATTATTATTGGAGTGGCAAAATATGGTACTTTATTGAGAATATTTTTATTGAGAACTCAATCCATCAAATTGAAAACAAATATTTCAAGGATTTTAATTTTTTAAAAGTCTTGACACTCATTCATGGATCACGAAATCAAATAGAAATATTAAATTAATAATGTATAATACAATAAGCTTAACAAAAAAAAGTTTATCCCTGACATGAAAATGCCATCAAATCAATTACTAGAGTGGGTAACTTATGAAAAAATTTGAATCACAAGACTATTCAATTTCTATATCACTATTTGATTAGTATTTCTCAATATTTGTACTGATCATAGTCTCGAATAATGATAATTACAAGTACTGAACAACGCCTTGGATTGACTTAAAAGAAAAAAGGAAACTGAAACTTCACTCTTCATACTTTTGCACTTTAATGCATTGATCCTTTGTTTATACAATTAATCATTGAACTAATATTGATTTTGAAGCCTCTCATAGGAGATGTTTGTACTTTGATTTGAAAATTAGCCTCAAACTAGAGACCAAAAGTGAGAGAGAAGTGAGAGAGAAGTTAGTTAAACAAAAAGCTCGACTGCAACAGCCTAACTATAATAACCGAACTATAATAATAAATTTATGTTTTAAATATTAAATATATTAAATGTTGATAAAAATCCGACAACAAATTGTTTAAATAAATAATTTAAGCATAAAATTAATCGTTTTTATACTTTTGGCAGATTAATAATTAATCATTTTTGTTAATAATATGCTTTTTGTTTGATAAGTAGAATCGCTGTTAAGTAGAATCGCTGTTAAGCAAAATGGCAGTTAAGAAAGATTGAAAGTTGCTTTGTTCACAATTTACTTGGAAACTACTGTCTGCGTAATAACTTATTAATTTCTTATATATTAATAATATCCGCGTCATACGTAACAATATGAAAAACATGTTTTTCCCTAATAATAAGGTGGTGTCTTTGGTACCGAAATGCCAAATACCTGGTGGCAGGTTCACGGCTCAGATAATTCATGTGTAATTTGCAGCAAATAATTGTCGGAAAAGTAGTTTCAGATTGAAAATAAAGATTGTCTTAATTTGCTTGTTTAATAGCTTTTTGAGTTTATAATTAAAGAAGTAGAAGAACGGGGACTAGAAGGACCAGAAAAGTTGAATTAATTGCTACTAATGTTAATAATAGTAAAACTAATGGGTTTAAAATAGTAATTAGAAAAGAAAAACGATACACTTTCTATTGAGACAATTAGTTTAATAACTAATTGCAGTTTTTCACTAAACTTATCCCACTGTTTGACAGCCAAAAAGGATTACAACAAGAACTTAATTGAAACAGTGCTTCATTCAAAAATAACTTATAAGTGAAAGTACACAATAAAACAGAGATAAAACATAATTGTCTTTACACAAGATATTTACACAAATGTTTCATATAAAGGAAGTGATGCTTTTTGGCTCAGTTGCCAATTAATTTCGAGCCATAGCTTGTGATGTGACCCAAACTAAAGTTAAAATATAGCCTGTTTTCGAGTTAGATAGCAGGATATACTAACGCACGAGTTAGTCTATCGTAAATAAATACAAATAAATTAGCATTTCAATTACCAGAATGATTGCAATTGCAATTCATTTTTTCTATCGATTAAATGATCACCAAACAGTACTAAATTATATGATCAAATGTTTTCCAAATAGTCCAATACAATAAAATATACATTGCTATCAATTTGACAGCGAAAGGGTGGCACTTCTATTCCGTGCATTTATTTTCCCAAATGAAAAATGTCTTTCTTTTAGCAACACTTTTAGAAGTTCTACTTTTATTTACATGTTTTGCCTATTTTCTCATTCATTCTGCATAGCATTATTATAAAAACTCATAGAAACAGAGAGAGAGAGAGAGAGAGAGAGAGAGAGAGAGAGAGAGAGAAAAGTTGGCTCTATTGTCAAGTAAGGAAATATAGAATCTTAGATAATATTGAATGAAAAAAGTAGTAGATCTTTCTCAAAAGATGTACGGGTGGCCAAAAATATTCTCACAGAATATGAATCTGAAATTTTTGGTTTCATTCTAACAAAGGCGCGATTGAATTTTCAATCAAATTACACACATATATCAAGCATTGATAAAAAAAGTTCAATTTTTAGCACAAACTCAGAAGTTATCTGAGCAATAGGATAAAAAATAAGTTTCTAACATTGGAGAGAGAAAATGAGTTATAAGACACTTGGCATTCAATAAAACGATATAAACTACAGAGTGAGAGAGAGAGAGAGAGAACGTAAAAAGTATTGATAGAACATATTGTGATACACCTTTGTAAGTACCCCACCCTTGAGAACTTTTAATCTTTTTATAATACCACCCACGATATATTTTTATATCATACCAAAAAATTTGTTTGCCCTCAATCTCAATACCATAACACAGAGCAGTGAAAACCGTGCATTTTCTGTGGATTTCACTTCATTTGATGACACAATAGAATCGATGAGAAAAGCGCGGCCACAAATCACACTTTTTTCTTATGTAACTTCTATTTCGTTTGTGTTTGCGAACAATAGTGTGAAATGAAGAAACAGACAAAAGAGAAATGCCGCTAATAATAAATTATCAAACTCATTGGTTGCTAATTCTTCGCCAACTTGTCTTCAAAACTATGTGCAAGATCCTATGCAATACGTTTCGGTGGAAAATATCTAAATTGATTTATGCTAACTTATTGTGTATTTCTAGGAAAAATAATTATTTTGTCAATAAGATGTTTGATGAGATAGACCTCACATTTGCATTGAAAGTATTAACTATGAGATCATAGATTTTATAAAACAAGAAATTTGAAACAAAAAGGCATATTCCTCATCAAATTGAAGGGTGTCTTTGGAAAATGATAAAACTTGTTGATCAACTCTCTCAGCAGAATAGGTTGCGAACTTAGATTTCTGCTACTCAAGAGCCTTTCATCAAAATTCATGAGACAGAGTTTCAAAAGCAAAAGATTGAAAAAGAATAATACACTCGACTATACGATATAAACTTCTTGTACTCCCAGTGTATGACGATTTCTGTAGTGCTTATAAATATGAATAGAAAAATATATGCCTTCAATGTGATATTCAGCCAACAATCTGTTAATTCTTTGAAGCTTAGAGAAAAAGATCTATGAGAAAAATGTGTGCTGTCGCGCTCTTAAAATCTTTGTCTACTATGAATATTCTATGATTTAGAGCAAAATAACTCAAAGTAACTGAAAGTAACTGAAAGTAACAATAAGTAATTTTGTTTAGTAACAAACCAGAGAGCATAAGAAGAAACTATAAGAAGAAAGAGCGGCATATATTGCAAAATCAAATGTTTCAAATAAAGGGTAATAGGATACGCTAAGTTGGGGAATGAATAAATAAGTAAAAGAAGTGGTTGGTAGTTGGACAATCCGTATCCCTTACTATAGAACAGTCGGTCACAATTGATAATAAGCTTTAGTTTACTTTACCTTTATTCTTCTATTTACTTCCTTCACTTGGTTTCACTCAGTTTTCATGACGTATTTTCAAAGCTTAAACTTTTTTCAAATCTTCTAAGACTTATATTGCGGGACAAGACTTATTATTCCGGGGACTGTCTTTCACGCATATCCTCACAGACGACGGGTGGTCATCAAATGTAAAGCTATAAAAAAGGAAGAAAAAAGCGAATAAGAAAATAGAAAATAAATAAAATGCTAAAAAATTGTAAATATCGTAGACTGAGATTCAGTGAAACATCAAACGCTATAAACGCCTACTCTCTAAACAAGTTAATACTATACCCTATCTAAGAGATTATTTTCTGATATGAACAAGTTTAAAGATTAAGAATAAGAAGCAGCGGAGGTAGTAGTGTATTAAGTTTGTCGGTAAAATAGAATGATTTTTTATATTTATATATTTAATATATGCTTCAATACACATGATAGCATGACTTGATAGACTCAGTGCTGTTGAGGGTAAAGTCAAGCCTTGTGTCTGATATAAATCATTTAGTATCTCAAATAAACACATACCGAATAGTTAAACACATAAACACAGAAAACACTGCTACTCCTAATCACGTTTAAGTACATTACCACTGATTGTCTGGTACTTCTTTCGTGCCAATTCTCTTATCAAAATGTTGCAAAAAGGGCAGAGCACTCATTGCTTTATTGGCAGATTTGAACAAATTATAGTAATGTGTGTATTGAGTCACTTATCTAAACACTGATGTGATGCTAATTAAGCAGCTAATCACACCTCAAAATAGTTGACAGCAATGCCATTATTTTTGTTATTCTATGGCATCGCTAAAATGACAAACAGATAATGACTATCTTTTAATCATAATTCGTCTTTTACTGTCACGTCGACTCATTGTAAAAAAAGGTCTGAAATATTTTCGCACATTTTCATGATCAACTGACAGAAAAGTTAATTTGAAAATATATTTGACTGATTTGCTCATTGGAGTATTGGTCACTATAGCGTTCTCTCAATAAAATAAGAAAACTTTTCACTCAAGACAACTAGTAGTGCATAGAAATAGTGAACTAAAATAAAATATAAAAAATAGTAGATCGTTCCCGAACTTCTTCAATACTCTATCAGTTCCGCTTGCATGAGATTTAAGGGGGACTACGTTCTGATGAAGGGCAGCACTACTTAAGGTATAGTATTGGAATCTAAGAATGAAGAGACTGAGACTGGGTCTGATCTAACCCAGAGTCAAACATAAGGATATTGTCTATAAATAAAAAGTGTTCACATTAGTTCAAGTAAGTGATAATTCTAATACCATCGAAAGCACTGAATATATTGATGCCAAATGCAATGTTAGAGAACCACTGGCAAGAAAAACACATTCAAATCTAAATCTAAATTAAGAGCCTGGTAGAGCATTAACTGTTAAGAGGGCTATTTGTTATGAAAGTCAACTGGTGGTGAGCTAGAGGTACATCATATGGAGGGGAGAGAGTGAGAGCGAGAGCCAGAGCAGAGAGAGAGAGAGAGAGAGAGAGAGAGGGGTCATAGAAGAATGCTTACGAGAGGTGAGAGATGAAAATGAATCAAGACGTTAGTTAATATTATGTAACACAAAAGAAGTCCTTGGCTTTTGAGATAATACATTTTAGTGAAAGCGAAAAATGGATAGAAGAGAAAACTGGATGAATATTAGCCTCGATTCCAGTTTTGCATCTGAAGTGCATTGGCCTTAGCCTTAAACTTGCGAGTTGCGAATTGCAATCGCTGCCACTACTCAATGAATGCTATGATGAGACCTTTTAAAAGCTTATTACTTATTTAGATGATTAAAAAGTTTCCTTTTTTTATATATAAGGAAATGCTAGCCATCAAATGTTACTTTCTTGAGGGCTGAAAAATAATCTATTTTAATAAAAGCCTAACTAAAACATCAATATCTATAGTGAGTTGGCTTTTAAGGTAGCAATAATACTATGATTTTACTAAATTACTGTTTAGAGAGAAGTGTACACGTAATTGATAAATGCGTAAAAGCAATTCCACAGAAAAAGGCTAAGCTTAACATGACTTGAACACTTCTGCGGCCGAGCCAACACCAGAAACTGAAATCATCACTTGAATACAAAATAACTAAAACAGTATATATTTTATAAGCTCTAAGTTTATAAACCCAAACCCAGTATACAACCAGCCCTGGCTTTTATATATTTTATGAAATTTCTACCAACAAAACTTTTAACGCAATAGGAGTTCATATGTATTGAGGGTTACTTTTGCCAGCAGCACACATTAGGGTCGCTTTCATTTCATATTCCGTGTAAAAACAAATGCGTTTATATATCATAGTATTAACATAACCACAAGAGAAACATTACAGTAACTCTATTTTCAATCTGATTTAAGATTCAGTTACAAACTGGAGTAAGAGTCAGACTTTGCGAGTGTGCAACGCATGCAATGTATGTGAGAGTCAGTCTGAAAGAAACGTACAAAAGTTATGAGAGAGAGAGAGAGAGAGAGAGAGTCTGGCAGACTTTGAATAAGAGACCAAAAATGAAGAGAATCCGTGCCACGATCTCAGGTAAACGCATCAAACTTTAGCTATAACTTAGTTATAGTTTAATAATATAAGCGCTAGATAGACCATTGAAGGTACGATGTTATGAGTGTCACGTCCAACTCAAATCGGTTTGACTCGTGACCAAGAATTAAGTGTTTTTCTTGATTTTTGTTTTCGATCTCGCGGCAGGCGTTCTATTGAGTTAAGTTTTTGGATCCAACACTTTTGGTATCTTATCTGTTTGATTGCAGTCTGATGTCGAATACAGAGATGCCTGAAGGGCACTAAACCAATATCTCATAATATTGTCGACTATTATTAGAGATGGAAAAAGAAGATGGAATTTCTCTTTTTGATTAAATCCAATCAAGTTTATGCTGTTTGCGGACTAGAATTGGTCGAAAATTAATCTTTTTTTCTCCTCTGTTGTTTCTCTATTAATCTATTATTAACACGAGTCTAAACTTCCTTATGAGCTAAGTTTAGAAAATCTAATTTAAAAACGAATATGAAAATAATTGAAAATTTTCTAGTCATCCAACAACACAGTAAAGTGACGTCTATATAAAACTTTACCTATTTTCTCATATTGAATTACCGCAATTTTCACAATTGCAAAGAGATTATTTGCACAAGTTTTAATTATTAACATAGCCCTTAATTAGAAGTGAACCAAAACCCTTCTGGCCAATCACTACAATTGATACTCTTACAAACAGCATATAGAGTGAAAAAAAACACTCAACACTAGGCACTAATGGTAATAATAATGAAATGGTGAAAAAAGCAAATTCTAACTATCATAGCCTCCACTTATTAAAATCGCGTCCTTCCTATCAAATGCACTTTTCAAGCATTTCAAGTTGATTATTATTTTAAGGATATAATTTAATGAAATAATTTTGTGACATGACATACACGCAAAGTCAGTCATTATCTATTCTTTTTTTAATGTATAAATTAATATTTCGCTACAAATACAGTGCATAATACACACAAACCTTATGCGTAATATTCGCTATATTCAACAATAAACATTAAGCGCTGGTCTCGCCCGTCACCATTCATTCAACATTCCTTACAATTTTTCCGGGATCAGCAAAATATGTATTCAGAAAGATTGCAAAATAGTAAAAAAATAAAACGTTTTTCTCTCAATTTAGTTTCTCTATTTCCCCTCTTCTGCTGTAACAAAGTGTAGGAATATTACAGACATTAGTCGTCTCTACCCATCTGATGACTGAAAGATAGAAAATTTTGATCCTGTATCGCAATGGCTCGTACATTATTGTTATGATAGTGACTTGTCAGTAACAGCCCATTGGCATTGGTACATTTTATGTGTTCACCTATTGTCGAGAAATATACTCTAGTATTATATAAGTTAGGAACTATAGTATCACATTGACAATTCACAACAACGCCAGTCCGAACAATAGTTAGTAATGCCTTTTTCTCTCGATCTCCTGCTATTTTTTAAAGTGATTCCAATGCCTGCATTTAAAGTACTTCTAACTTGTATAAGTTGTCCCTTTTGGCAAAGTATCGCAACAATAGATATATACCATATATAATATAAAAGCGCTGCAGATAATGTCTGAATATAAAATACAGTGTCGTTATATCGATGACAATTTATACTGTCACTCCTTTCTATCGTTTTATTTTTTGCTTATTTCGCAGTTTTCAATCGCAGTCTCGATCCAATTTAGACTAAACTAGTTTATTGTTTTAATAATATTTTTACTTAGATGATTAAGGTGTTTGTTTGAGTTCAGTTTTAAGACAATTTATCATTTAGACGTTTGAACAGTGGACCGCTATATGTTTTGTTGATCATTATTGCATGCAATATACCCAATAATTGAGTGTATAATATGGAAAAGTTGAAGATTGGCTGCCAGTCTATGTCAAGACTCAGTGAATAAAAAATATGTACAAAAGAAAATCCGCGTTTCTTTCTCCTGCATTGTATCATAGGAATAAACCTTTTCTTTTGATGTGTTTTTAACAAAAATCGCAGCTCAAAGTTGAATACTTTCGTTTTAGATACACAAAACACAACAAACACAACACAATAGCAGAAATGAATATTTTCTGAATATTTTCTTCTGCTTTATTCTTACACTCCCCACAAGTTTTCAGTTCCTCTCAAAACAAAATACAAGACCAGAGAGAGAGAGAGAGAGAGAGAGAGAGAGAGAGAGTCTTGAAGAGAGAGCCCCGCTTAGAGGCAATAGAAAATCATAAAAAGTTTTTTGCTTATAAGCCTATGAACATAAGAGGCTGAGAGCATTTGCACATCAGAACAGAATTGAATTTCGGCGTGAATGTGAAAAAGTTTACTAAAAAAGTTAAAGATGGAAAAACTTCAATATGGTATAAATGTCTCGAGTGACTTGTACTACGATTGCTGCCATTGATAACACAAAATGGAACTCATCATTATCTATAATATTCACAGAAAAAAATTTCAGTGCCTTTTATTTTCATTTTTTTAAAGCAACTTCTTATATACATTAGTTTCGCTATGATAATTACCATTGAAAGAAAGCTCTCTCGAAGACCTATTCAATGGAATGGCTTCATATATAGCCCGAGGTTATTCAGAGATGAGAGCCATTGTATTGCGATTGCTTGAGCACGATTTCCTACTATAAAGCTATTATGTAAGAGTTGTTGGAGCCGGCATGAGCCTTAAGGCCAAAAATTACAGCATTTGCCCCCTTTCTTAACTTTTGGCCATTTTATACTTCTTTGCATTTTCTCTAATATCACTCTAACAAACTCACTAAAGCTTCGAGTTGATGGTATTAGGAGTAGAAAAAACTAGATTTTTCTAAGAAATGTAATTATTGCATGCAATTTGATTAAGAGGCACAACTAAATGATAATTTAATAGATATACTCGATTTTTCGCATAATACATAATCAGACGTTTACATGTAACATAAATAAATAATCAAATTTTTTCAAGATTCTCATGTCTTCAATGGTAGATATATTTATTGTTGTAACTTTGGAGCCTTAAGCAATCTTACTTTTCGGAGAGTGTCATACATTCTCCTAAAATTGATGACTGTCTCGGGGGGTCAGTGCGAACAGCGTCACAACTCAGAAGAAAGGAGACGAGAGGGCAAAACATTTTCCAACGTTAGAACACTAATCATTTCGATAGTAATACTGAAGAACGTGAAACAAAAAATTAAAGGGTGTCATTCTCTTGAGAGAAACACTGGCGAAAAGAGCTTAACTGCAAATTCGTGTTTATTGCGACAAATTGGTTCAAACACATAGAAAGCTTATAAATACACAGAAAGCTTACATCAAGTTTTTTTCTACCAATAGCTACCGAAACAAAACAACAACTGAATAATAAGAAATAAGACAAACTAACAATCAAAAGACAGCATCAAAAATAAGCCAAATCTTTATGTGCACTGTTTGTTGTGTGCCATAAAATTCATGCGCATTTTTCGCTCTCTCTCTTCATCCTTAATGCTAACGGAATCATGAAGAGTAGCATCTCTTGAGACACTATCTGTACCAAATCGAGATTTATGTCTTAATGACCCAAACTTATTGCAATCGTCAGTAAAAGATGAAAATAGAAAATAGCATAATATGGTTTTGCGATACCGCCTTGCGATTAACCATTTATGATATGAAAATAGTGGCAATTCATTGCTTATATTACTAAGAATATAATGGATTCATGTTTTTATAACCCAATCCTGTCCCTATTTATACAGAATTATTCGTTGTAAAACTGATGTAAAATACAACATGGTTATTATTATATCATAGCTTTTACTATGTTATACTAATGCTATAACTTCTTATAAACTATGGGCAGAGAAAACAATAATTATATCCTCAGATATACAATTGTGTTTCTTTAGGTCAGTATTAGGCGTTTACTCTGTATTTAGTCACGTTGTTCCACAAATGTAGCCATAGATAGCCAATTATATCCGAATTATATCCGAATTATGACTTCAATATAACGATATAAGAAGATAGAAAAAGGGAAAAACTCTAATTCATTTCAGTTTTATGATGAAGGATAAAATAGTACAGAGATGTAATCTTATAAATTCATAAAAAAATGCTGTATTGCCCCTATTTTTCTTATCAAAAATCAGGCTCACTTACTATAGCTATGAAAATAAGTTTAATAACATACTAGCTTTGTACTAAAACCTACATATTTTCTTTACAAAATGCATCAATGTAAAATCAAAACCCAAGTAAAAGGAAGTTGGTATTGATTGTTATGCATATTTTAAGTAACTCTAACCGCTTAATGAAATGAGCCATTTCTGGCATTTCTCTTATATATTTGAGTTTAGTTGGCTTTTGAACTAAGAGTTTGTTATAAGTAATACCAATATATGCTATTCGCCCGCTGTTTTGGATGGACAAAACAATTTGATCCACAATAAATGCTCGTAAAAGTGTATGTGCTTACATAAGGAGAAACATTGCGGGCAATAAATGCGGATATTGAGGCGATAGGCATTAAGACAGTAAGAAAAAAGCCAAGCATTAAACAGAAAGTATATAACGGGATAACACTTTCATGGTATACGTAATACCTTCTCTTCCTCTTTTTCACCAAAGATATATTGAGGGAGAGGATGTCATGTATTTTATTTCCTAAAAACTATTTCTCCTGCATAACTACTTCATCCAACAGAAAGTCTGGAGATCAACATTTAAGGCCACTTCAAACTTTCTCAGATACAGGCTAACCAAAAATACGACTCTTTTGTTAAATATGAAACACTATTTCTACTTCTCATCAAAAGAAAATATGATTTCTCTCTACGCATAATATAGAGACTACTTTTGACAAATATGTCAATATTTCATAGGAGAAAAAAATTGTTATATTTCTAATTTTCTCCAATGCAAACATGAAATAAAAGTTTGTTTTAGTCGTAAAAAAACTTCATTAATACTTTTTTATTTATTTTTTGTCTCATGGAAATTTGCTTGAAAATTATTATAATAAAAAAACTGAATAAGTTATTGGTTTATAAATTTTTAATTATAATTCAATTTGTTTTCGCTTTAATATATTGCTCGTGAAAAGAAATGGTAAAATGAAAAATGTGTTCGAGTCATGCAATTGAGTCTGAATTGACGAGCAATGGCTGAGAAACAAACTATTGTACCTTTAAACTTATCTAAAATTAGATGATCAGATCTAGCCGCAAAAGTTTCTCTCAATTTTGCTGATTATACACTGCGCCCATTGTTTCCAACATAAAAACTTTTTTTGATTTCATTTCTCTTACTTTTTCTCACAGACACACAATTTTTTAAGGGAAAAAACAGACTCTAATAGGAAGCGTGTAAAGAAAGATCTAAAAACTAAACATAAAACTGGATCAAATGCATTAGAAAATAGCCAAAGTTCTGAATGGAGAATAAAACTAAAAGCGATATTATCTGTATGTGAAAGGATTAGAGTTTTTCTCTTTTTATCTAACTCTGACACAAATACACTTTATTGTGTTTTAGTGGACCCCACGTTCAGCTCTCTTACAGTCACAGAGATGGCTAAAAGATCGTTTTCAAAACATAAATTACTTCATTGAATTGCCGAAGGCTAGACCTAAATCTTCACTGAAACCGATTCAATAATGATGATCAAATTAAAGGAATTTGACTCTCTTTCCTCTAATTTATGATTGCTATTACGTTGAGTTACATATTGACAGAATATTAGGCAATATTATGAAAGACTGCGTGCAAAACGTCTCAAATTGTTTCAATATATTTAGTGTCCATAAAGTATTTCTCTTTCACTAAGTCTCTCATGCAATATATTTAATATACTTCTATAAGTTTTATAGTTTTGATGGAAATTTTGCCTTCAGGGCAAACACATAATACATGATACACGCACTGAGAATTACAGTGTTGTTCAATTCGGAGTTAATGCGTTTTTAACAAACCCGACCGAACGCAAAGGTCATAACTGGCACTTTTACTTCACAAGTCAAAAAAGTTAGTCCGACGACAAGCGAATCCGCTAAAAAACTACTCCACCCAATCAACATTTTTATATATGATATAAGACAGAGGGAGAGAAAAAATAATAAATTTATAACTCTCTTGTGGCTGCAATATTGGGTACGAAATAAACAAGAATAGAGAGCTCATTCAACCAGACGACAAATTGCTAAGCGTTTTGGTGTCCGTATCAACATATCAACCAAAGGTGACATCCAAAGTGCTAGCAAAATAGTCAGCCACAACAATATAGTCTAACCATTCATATGAATATCGATATGAATCGAAGCAAACACTAAAGTATAAGGAAGAAGAACTGAATTAAGCTTTTTGTTGATTGAGTCAAACCTATCTTTCGTGATGCGGTTGACACTACTTGGCAGCTAAGGCTAAATTGCAAGGCATTTGCAGCCAAAGCCAATATGACATTTTGGTTGAGACAATTAATTATAATTCGTTTCACGTACTGTTCAGATGCATATATGATAAGGGGATGAAAAGCAGTAAAAAATGTGCACAAATATTAAGGGAATATTTTGCGCGTGACTTTTATGAGGAAAGCAGTACATGTTATATATATAGATATAAAAAATAAAACTTTTGATTCACTAAAACTTACTTAAAAATTGAATCATGCATTGCTTACTAAATAGGGATCAAGTAGAGTGTTAGTACCACTACCACTAGTACTGTATGATAAAGCCATTGCCGTCAGCGCCAATTTTCATATCTTCAAATATTGTCACACCAATCAAACATTTGCAAGTCTACGTTAAACCTCTTTAAAATATAAGCCTTAAATCTAAAAGCTTTGAGATGTTAACTTATTTGCCAGAAAAAATATAACGTTTTTTAATGCTTGAAAACTAGATACTAATTTTTTAAACTGTTCATACAGTTAGTGTCTGGTTATTATGCTAAAAAAGCTGTTGTTTTATTATTATTATTAACTTATAAATATTATTATAGTTACGCCCATTTAAATTGTCAAAGATAGTAGTTTTGTGAGCATTTAAGAAAAAAATTAACATATATTAGCATTTTAAGTAATGCTCACCTCTATTTTTGTTAAGCTTTTTTTCTAAGCTTTTCCTAAGCTTTTTTACAGACAAATAGCCTAAAGCATTATTGGCATTTCTAGCATTTAAACTATCATTCGACTGTCCAATTAATAGGGTCAATATTGATCAGTCCAGTGCTATAATGATAGAAAACATAGAATGATTAAGAGAATTGTAGTGTTTTTTGGGTGTAATCTTAGCTAAACTACTATTTTCTGTAGTGATTCACGAGATGCAGTAAACAACAAGAAGAAGAAAAGCCATTATCCCAAACGAGAAAAGAAGAGAAGATACAAATATATTAGATATATTAACTTATAGTATACACGACTAAATGTGGCAACTCTAGTATCCTAAAGGGCTATTTTATGCTTGTTTTCTAGCAAAAAGGCTTACTTAGCAGATACGTTAAGATATTAGTGGTGCGCAAATTGGCCAAATACTTATTATTATACACCAGTCTATCTGTGTGTACATTATTCTAAGCTATGCTCTCTTCACGACTTAGACACCAAAGCGCACCAACAGACCCGACACGTATTGCCTGCAAGGATAATTCCAAATGCGGGTCAAATTAGCGGTCAGTCGACTTATCCTTTTCTCCTCAACTAATATAACAAATGCTGTGCTTTTGTTGTTAGGATAAGATATGAACGCATAAGGAATGCAATAATAGGATAAAAGGCATCGATGATAATGTCGACTCATTTCTGGCATTTCTGGCTCTCCAATACTTAAGACTTTTAGGGATAGGTCAGGGATTGAAATAAACATTTTGTCAATCACTTGATAAAAATATTTTCCCACAATAAATAAGTCACTGAATAAATAGACGTGAATCAAAAATTCATGATCTGTTGCTAATTGAAAACAGCTATTGACTTATTCTCTACAACTAATAGTAATTAAATAATTTAATGCATTACGGAATGACCTCAATATGGAACATAGGTATAAAAAAATTATATATATATATATACATATATAGGTACATAAAAACATTGATCAGTCAATCAAAAAGAAATAAAAACAAACATTTCTATTCTAATTTGGTTTGTGATGGGATGGAAACTTGACAAAATTGTCAGTAACATGTCACGGTAAGAAAGCTAATAAATGAATAATGAAAAGATGATTTAGGAATAATAGCTAATTGAGGCGATCACTTTGGGTAATAACTTAAGAGACAAACAAAGCTGTAGTTTTTTGTGTTTGACTGTCATAGAAGTATTATTATGATCAGTGATGCGATTTATTCTTCAGAGTAGTAGTAGTAGTAGTAGCGGTGGTTGTTAATATAACGTTAAAGTAATCAAGATATCCAGCCTTTTTATATTGATTAGAAGGCAATATAATCTTACTCTTCACTAACCTTACATATAAAAGCATTCGCTTCATAGATTTCTACCCATAATTACAGCATCAAAATTGCACTAACTCTTGAAAAAATTGCGCTTAAAGGCTCTACAATTGTATATAGTGTTATATAACTTTTTGCCAATACATAACTGAAAGCAAAGTGAGTCAGATATTGATTATAAAGTGTTGTAGGGAGAAAAGCACTGTTAGAGTATTGCAGTGTTTTGTCATGTTCTCTAACTTCTTGTGTAACTTCTCTAACATGCACACCATATATTGCTTTAGACGAGAAACAAACGTTGAAAAGCGCACAGTGAGAGTAGAAGATAGCAAGAAAAAATATCTGAGAATGGTATCTGGTATTGGTAGAATTGAAGGCGTTTGAGGATGGAGTTTGTTACTCTGTTTTCTCATGAAAAGTAACGCTAATGATACCCATAGGAGCACAACAAAAAATGGTGACACTCTTTCTTTTCAAAACATCAGCTCACATTCACTCATTTAATGCTTTTACTTGCTATAACTTTGCCATTTGATGACAAAAAGGCATCAAAACTAATTGGCTTAAAAAAACTTCCTCTGATTCCTGTAGTTCTAGTTATTGTTGTTTTCGATATTACATATCAGTTATCAAGATATCAATTGGAGAGTCAGGAATTTTTCCTAGCAAAAAAAACTACTTCATTACTAGTAGTACTTTAAGTGAAAAGTAGTGGTCGACACATAACAATTGGTATTAAGGTATAAGTTATAACTTGGTTACAATGGATAACATAGTTTAGTTGGTGCGTGATCTGAAATTACATTTTTCGTCTGTCTGTCTCTCTCTCTCTCTCTCTCTCTCTCTCTCTCTCTCTCTCTCACAATGCGCACAACTAAACGATGAATTCATATATGACAACATTTCCGCAATTATTGATCTAATATAATACAGTTTAATGTTGGAGATTGTCCACACATTGAACACAGAGCTTGTAATATACACTACAATTCTTTTTTGGCACAGCTAAGGCAGAGAAAAGGCAGTTAAAGCCCTGAGTGTAGAATTAAATTGTGGCTCATATGCCGCACCCATTAATAGATTGCTGCCTATTTAACCGCTCAGTTATTATCATGGATTTAATTTCTTAATGTTTACACTTTAGATGTCATTAGAAAGGATGAGCATAAATCAGGACCTTATATAAAACTAATAACAATTAATACCTCTGATAGACGTGACACATTTTTCTGGAAAATTACATTCTTTCACAGCCCAACAGTTAAACACTTGGCCTAAACTTCTGCTTCTAATATAGCGAGAGGATTAGCCTAGAATCTACTTTTTACGCTATCTTCCTAACTTTACTATCGGAAGACTTGGCCATTATTATAACTCGAATTGATGCCTTTTCAACGTTTTCGAGATGAAGAACTCTATTGTGATGCTTATATAAAAGAAATGGGAGTTTTCCCAAACCCTAAATAGCTTTGCAAGAGAGTGGTTCGCTTTTTTACAAATGAAGTCAGAAATGTTATGAATTTGATCGTATGAGTAACTTTTGAACCATTTTCATACAGTTAGCAGAATATTATATAACTTTGAGTCTGTGAGTTATTATTAACCACAGCTTTATTATAATATATAATACGTCAGATTCGGTAACTCTCAAGTAAAATATGCGATACATTAGCAATAATTGTTGTATGAATACGTAATTTTGTCGATAATGACTTTAACTCTAGTTATAAAACTAACGTTTTTTCAACATATATGGCTATCAGTGAGAGATAGCGACTGTTCAAGTTGTGGTTAGTTCGAAAACTATGCCTACGCCTAATATATTAACAAAACATTCCTGAAGTGTGTTCCTCAATCCCCTACTTTGGTGGTCAATCAGAGACCAAATGCCTGTTTTCGACTAAAAGCATTAAAAGTTTTTGCAGTTCTAAAACGTTTTTACAGCAGACAAACTGTTAAGAGTAAAAGCAAAGACCCTCTTCCTATCTATCTGACTATTCCCAAACATTTTCTGCTCTCAAATTGCACGTCTTAAAAGCGGATCTTTTCAGTCGAATCAGTTTGAAAGGGGATTTTCAAATTTGCTTCTATTCAATATTTATGGGTTTGGGAGAGAGATAAAAACAAATGGTAAGGATATTTAATTTACAATAGATGCCAAATGTCTGTCATTTCTGTCATCGCAAATTTACAGTACAGACGACAAAAGCAGAGATACCATTAAATTAGTTATTGTTTATTTGCATATCAAATAAAACGTGACTTTGTCTTTAAAGTTAAAACAGTAAGAAATTGGGAACAACTGAGCAACTGGTCTAAAGGAGGAATAGAAAAGATTACAAATTTTTTAGCCGAGTGGTGAAGAGGCGGAGAATTAGAATTGGAAACGAATATATTTCTGCTAAACAGCAGAGAAAAGAGCTGCTCAATTATTAGTTAGCTTTAGTTTCCATAACTTGAAATTGCAAAACGGGGTCTCTTTGATGCTGGTCCGGTATTGCGAGTGTAACTCATCTCTAGAAAACTTAGCGTATAATAACTTGTCCCTTAGTATTAAGCTTTTCAAATCAAATAAGGCGAGAGAAAAGGGGAGTCGAATTCTTGTGGCTTAAACATCGTTACTAAAGCCATGACCATATTCACGAAATATGCATTGGTTACGGCTCTAATGAATAGACAGCAATATATTTTGAGTGCCGAACCCAATGCATGAACGGCTATCCCATCCTTATATCCCTTATACCCCCATCCCTTCCAGCCCTCATCAAGACCTGGACATGAGAACCAGTCTTGTGCTTATGGCATAGATATCACTAATGCCTTTGATTTTCAATATATTCTTTTATTGCTTATTCTTAAACTTATTTTTTCAGTTAGTCTGCATATCACGTTTACACGTTATCGTTAGTCTGCATTTGAATATAAGTATCATAAGAGTGCATAATATGATGATTCTGAGGAAGAAAATAAATGTTTGGTCCTTACACGCCTACACTATGCTAAGAATTCCCGGCCCTCAAGCTAACAAACTCTGTGACACTATATATCACCTAAGCATATGCGGTGAGAGAGAGAGAGAGAGAGAGAGAGAGAGAGAGAGAGAGAGAGAGAATTACATTATGTAAGTTATCCGATGAGCAAATAATTATGTTGAATAATGTGCAGGTGCTATACCTGATCGTATTAGTAATCAAATCTGTTATAAGAGTTAACCTGACTAAGACCGTGATCTCAATGAAGAAGAAGAAGTTAATTCTGGTCGCATTATATAAATAGGATTTTGGCAATTACTCGCTTCTCAGAATAAAGAATGCTCATGTCGATAGCGTGGGAAAATCCGCAAAAAGATGCTTCACTTTTCTTATAACATCCCTTACACTGACCATACCATACATTAATTTCTTTTTCATCATTACAAATAAGAAACTTTAGTCTATTAGGAGAGATGGCTTTCGCGCCCCTTCGCCTCAGGCCAGTTGTGTAGTGTATTTGCCATTTAAATGTTGTAATAGAACATGTAGTGGTGGGTGGAGGCAGTTGTGGGGGTATTATAGCGATACCAAAATATTAGCCCTAACTTACACTTTTTGGGTTAAGCAAAACGTTAAGTTATTATAATAAAAGTTCAGCTCAAATATCACTGTAGCGCAAAAATTACATCACCTCTAATACTGGGAATCAATTTTTTAGGTCTCAGTTTTGTTTCCAAAACCTTTTTCAAAAATAAAGTAAAGCCCATTGGCTTGAGGCTCAAACGTGACTATCTATAGTGATAACGTCCGTAACTAATTGCAATTGCATTATAAGCACAATAACAAAATTCATAATGACTTTGCCGATGCATTTTAGTGCATATGAGTTTCAGCTCGCATTCTATGATCACTAAACCTAACAAAAGAAATATCGTTTGTCTGGCAATCACTACGTTAAGAGATGGAATCCTCTTTTAATGGCAAACAACAAATAATTATTGCGGTATGCGATCCAACTGAGAAAGCATAGTATCAGACAATAGACATACTATTATCGACTTTACTATAGAAGTGAAGGTTTTGTCATTTGTATTGTGAGTTCAATTTGATAGTGTCTAATGAAAAAGTGTGGTAGATATGAAATCATTTACAATTATGGAGTTGTGGTCTAAACAATGAACACCGAAACACACAAGGAGACTTCAAGTGATATACTTGTGAGAAAAAACACTATTGACTAACGCAATCGCACGCCAACAACACTACAAAACTACAAAAACTCACACATACCTAACTTCTAATCGAATAGCTTTCACTCATCAATAAACTAATACTCATTTAACTCGTAGTCTAACTTACACTACCTTTACTTGACTTTAACATAAAACTAATGCCTTTTCTTCTTTTGAGATAATCTGATATTTTTACTCTAATCTAACAGAAATATATATTTACTGTCAGAAAATGCGAGACTTGTTTTGCGAATGTTTCGCAATACTCTAAACTAATATATCTCCAGCTCAATCAATGTGTGGTCTTTTTCAGACTCATATATTGAGTCAAAAACTGTAATACATTTACATAAGAAGACGGCATCACTTTGTTTTTTGAAACTTTCAAAAAACGAGGAACAAGTAGAAGAAGAAGCAGATGAACAAGAAGAAAATGACATAAATTACTATTATTTGAAAAAGACTTATATATCTCGATAAGAAGTTTGACAGAACTTATAAATTAATATATATTTGAATTTTAAAACAGACACGAATCGGTCAAATCCTTACCTTTTTATTAGTAAACTATTTTTTGTTGTCGATAACAGAACCAAAAATAACTTCTTATTTATCGCTTAAAAAGTTTTTACTCAATAATCAAAACCAATGAAAATCCGTTTAAACACAATTAAGTCGACGACACACTCAGTAATATTGAAAATAATCCCAAAAAACGTAAACACCAATTGTGGCCTCAATTGTATTAACAATTATGAAAACAATTTATATTCACTTATAGTTGATTAAACTTTTTGATGGTTTGCATAGAAATAGTTAATCAAAAAATTGGTTTTGTGTTGGGCACGAAACAAAAATGAGATAAACTAATAAAACCATGAATAGAGTTATACTTTACTATCAAGTTCACTGTATATTCATCAAAACAATTATAAGTTATTGAAGACTTAAAGTTGGATATGATAGTCAAAGTTATGATAGTTTTAAACACAACTTAAATAAAGAGGGAACAAGTGTTTGATAGCGTTATTCTCTCACGAAGTCTTCACTCGGACTGAAGTTCAAACAACTCATACGAGTTCTACACACAAACTGACGATACGAGAGCTACCCATAACTACATTCCTCGATGGCTTACAGTTTTGACGGCATTGGATTTGTTAGCGGCATCTGTTAGAAGAATTTAGCTTAACAACTAATATTTACCACCGGATTAGAAAACTCAACGCAATGAATGCCAGAGCAAAAAGTTGTGTTGTGTTAGACTTGTTATGTTGTGTGAGTTGTGTGTGAGCTCTGTGTCAGACCAGAGAATATATTGTTGGGGAAAGTGAGCAGATAACCTATAAATATCTGTAAAGCACAATAAGTCTACGAACAAAGTGATGGGCAAAGGGAAGAGCACGGTCTGAAAGAAGGTTAATCCTCAGATTCAACCATAGAAAGGGTCAGTCCAGATGTGAACAGCAGGGGATAGGAAACATAGATTGGTATTACTTGTGTAAAACGTGGCTTGAATTGAGCAAAATTAATGCTCGAGCTCTAGCTATTGCTCTGAGCTGCGACTATTAGATTTTTAGAGTAACATTACTTAAAAGTTTTAGTGCCCAAATGTTTAAAGTAAAAGTTAGTAAAAGCCCAAATGCTCTGAGGAGATGACACTTATACACATCAAACACAAAGCATTAGCATTCGTTGAGCACATTGATCGCAAATATTGCTATAATAAACTTAATTACTTTATGACTTCTTTTTCAAGAGAAGGCATTGATAAAATGAATGGGTTGTACTATACGACGCACCAATATTACAATCAAACTGTTTATTTACTGCTTTTGGTCCTTGTATCTCACTCTTAATCTTAAAGTGCTTTTGGTCAGACCTATCTCTGACTTATCTTTTTTCAAATTGGGAATATTTGCCAAAAAGAGGTAATAATTTGATATTTATATTTAGGCTTCGGGCACAACCAAATATAGCTTCTGTCAGCTGCGAGAAAGTTGTGTGACTGCGTGAGCAAATTTTCTAATTCGATAATTACACGACACAGACCAATTTGTGCATTAATACAATAACTTACAATAGAATTTAACGAATATTGACGTCAATTTTACTTTTATGCTACTATTTCTCTAGGAGTTTGTAGGCAAAGACTGTCATTTGTAATTCAATCAATAGCATAATAGATGTATTGAAATCCGTCTGATGTTCTCTGCATTTTTATTATCTCGAGCGCATATTTTCCATAATAGTGTCACATTCATTGAACAACAATGTGAGACGATTCTCATACAGAGAAACAAAATAATAAGAAAATAGAAAAGGAAAAATGAATTTCTTTACATTTGTCGTTGCATTAGAGTAGACATAATATTATATTCTATGTATTTATATTGTATAACCCATAGAGAGTTATCGTGAGCTAGCATTCAGACTGAACGTAACTGTGACTGACTGGTTGAGAAAACGCACAGCGACTGCTTTTCAATTATAAGATTGCAGGTAAGAAGAAGTGAGACAGTTAGAAAAAGAAAGAAGACGAGTGTAGTAAAAATCTATTTGCTGTTGTTTGTAGTATAACATATGATTAAAATGTCTATGCATCGAATATGTGCACATAGAGGTATATAAAGTTTGGCGCATAAATAGACAGCATGAGTAGAAATTATCCCTCATGAAAAAGAAGGAATAACTTATAATTGACAATCTGTAGATAGGATAAAATACACAAATTTCGAACTGAGACGATCATTACTTCGCTCTGTCCCTATTATTTTTGTTGAGCAAACAAATGATCACGTATTGACGTCATCCTGCATTTGCCGGTAAAATCATTTTGATTATACCGTACATTCTTAACAAATAGGACTCACATATGAGAACAGAAAACATTATATTTATAGAAACAATTTCTAACATATGAAATACTGTTTAAATTATGGTGTAAGTTATTAGAGTTTCACAAAAGTCAGCGAAAATAGCTTTTGAATATGATTCAAATATATTTACGACGAGAAATGTTTTACATTTAAAAACGTTGTATTGTTTACAATTCATAATGAAATTTTGTCAAAACTCTAAAAATTCTTATAAATAATTCAAAAATAGCTTTAATAGTATTACTTTAGAAATGCAAAGACAGGCATTTTTCATATACCAAACGGATAATAAATTCTGAAATTGTAATTACATGCAAATGAATGGTAAAGAAGAAATAAAAAGATACATAAGAGTCAAAACATATATTCAGAGCAATTTCAGTTCTTTTTTATTCCAATGAATAGTTTTTATCCTAAAAACGTGAACGACTTGTAATAAGTATGTGCTGTATATCTACAAGAAAAATATGGTTAACCTTTTCATGTAATATTTTATTTTCAACTGAAAAACAACTTTTCGTAGTATACATTCATTTTTGAATGGTTTACTAAAAGTCATGACATAATTCAGTTTTTGCTTTAGGGATAAAATATTTAATCCTTTTGCAGTGAAAGTTCACATCGATTACTAGCTATGAACCAATTTTGGATAATTTACAAAAAAGATTTTATTCTGCTAAATAACTTGAGGGCAGATGGTGACCAGGAAAAAGGTAGCTTTACAATGGTTATATTAGTTATAATCTATATTTTGTTTGGGATGATTACTTTCTAGTTTAATACGTATGGCCATGTATTTGCAATTATCTATTGTTCATTGTATAAAAGCAATACAGCATTCCTTCAATTTTATTTACAAAACTCAATTACGGGCACTGCTCTTCTTCTATTTAAGAAAAACTAACTTCAAAACTATCATAAAGTGATGCACTCAAGACTTACGTATAGAATAAGTGCTTATAAAAAGAATCGCTTAGAACAATCTGAGTAGAAATGATGCCTTAGCTTATATTTAAATGCTGTTTTAGAACATTGATGTAATTATTTTTTGGAGGGATGATATATGCTACAGGACTAAAAAATAGCTTTCTCTTACTTTTCATTTTGTATTCTTTCTGAAAAGCTATTGTCAAAAAGATGAAATGCTTCACATTTTTTGCTTTAAAGCATTAAAAACAACTAGCGATGCATTGGCGCATATTATGCAGCTCTTGTGCCTGGGCTCCTGTCAGGCTTAATGGGAATTAAAAGTTTGCATAAGTTACCTGCTCTGCCATCCATTACTCGACCATTAATATTATTACATTAAATAACTCATATCAAGTCTGCTTAAGTGCTATACGTGGCACTAAATGCCAAGTCCGTGTCATTTCACAAACTATATCTGATATATTCTCAATTCAATATTAGATAATTTTTTTCTACCATATTTACTAGGATTAGTAATTGTGATTCACTTTTCAAGGTGTGTCTATTAATTTTTTGTGTAAAAGCCTTAGAAACACCAAATCTTTTTTAGAAATGCTTTACTAATTGAATTAGAAAGTTTTTATTTTATCACAATTTTGACGTCTACCACATGTATCTCTCAAAGCAATGTTCTCATGAGCGTGTGATGAGTGAGACAGAGATGAAGGGATGCCACACCTGCACACGTTCAATGAGTTTTAGTGGCATTTCAGACAAGTCTGCTGGTGATTACGGCTCAATGCATTACATTTAGGACCAAATCAGCTAAAATAACAAGTGTTTGGAGAGAGAAAAAGTTGGAGTAATAAAAAGGTTGTGTAATAATGAAAAGTCAGAAGTAGAGAAAGAAGAAGTAGAGAAGAGAATGAGTTTAGTGTAGAGTGGATTAGGCGTTGCTCATTCCTGTAACTCAGAGCAGAACCTGTGTGAAAGGTGTGTGCATTAGATTTTTGTTAAGTGTTGTTGTGGACAAATAAGTTGTTGAGGCATCTTAGCCTAGCTTTTAGAGCAAATTTAATACCGAATGGCATTTATTTTGGTAAGAGTGGCGGTTCATTAGAAGCGTTATATGTAAAGCTTATAAAGATTTGGTTTATTTGATCGACCCATTTGTAAGAATGGTCTGGATAGGTCACTCGCATTCATATAATGCCCCTCTTTGCTCTATCCAAAAAAATCAAATTGTGCTCGGAATGAGGAGTACGTTTAATGTTCATATGTTAACGATAATAAAACCAACGCCCAAATATCAAATATAAAGAGTATTTCTCATTAATCAAGTGATAAGGTTTAATATTTCACTTTAATAAAGCAAATCACGCAGGAATTAAAGCTATAAAGAATCATTAGGTTTTTCAGTGCTGAGAAATCATATTTATTTTAGTGTCACTATTATATAACTGTTTCTCTGTTGTAGACAAATTTTTGGTTAACAGACGTACACAATTAGAAATAAAGTTAAACTAATATAACAATAGAATGATATAAAATACATTGACTCCTGAGTTGCTCTCGTCAAACGATTATAGCAATAACCGCTTGAGAGATAATTAGAGAAATGCAATAATAGTAATTATATGCACGCTATGTTTGTATTGTACTCGAACTCATGCGTTAACCCTATCACACAATCAGCACTATAAATCAAATCTTAAATTATTATTTTTATGTCTCTAATGCTTTCTTATTGCTAAAATATTGTCAATTATTTATATAATTTGTTTATATTCAATATAACTGTTTAAGAGTTAAGTAAATTCACAATTTAATTGAAGATTGCTTTAAAGCTTAAATACAGTAAGGCTTTAATTACAGTGAATGTGCACAAACTTAATTGCATTAGTTTTCTTACTTAAGTCATTTGAACTGACGCAGCAAGGATTACAATACGAGTACACTTTCAAGCTTAACTATTAACTAAAGTCTTCCAAAGTGTATACTTATTGTATTAGCAAAATATTTAGGACTGTTTGCTAGAAGAAGCATGTTTACCATTTCTGATGTTTCATCAAAAGCACAATAACGTAGTTGAAGAAAAACAGATTCAATTTCTTACTTTTCTTTCTCTCTCCTGGCTTTTAAGCTCAATAAAGGAAGTTAACTGAAGACGAGCAATAATGCCATACGATTTTCATAGAATTTCTTTTGCATTTCTCTCTCTCTTTCTCTTTCTAATACTGTAATAATAGGAAGACTTCTAAACTGCAGTTAAGCAGATAGAAAGGCAGAAGTCTTTTGTACTCTACCGAACAACAAAGTTTTCGCTGCACCCGTCCATCGGCAGGACCTAAACTTTTAGGAGAAAAAAGATGCGCCACAAATATAAAAATGCAACTGTATTCTTATCTTAGTGAATGAAAATTTTCTTCAATAAGGATATGGGCTATGGGTGGCTAACTCGAAGCGATGGGTGGCACTAAACAGCATGACCTCCGAAAACAAGCCTGAGAATTATGCCTTCGGTTTAAAATATCTGTCGATAAAAAACGTCCAAATATATCGTAATTGCAGACAATAGCATGTACTCTCGCAAGGAGATGATACACAACTCATATTATCTCATAATATCCATCCTTCCAGGTGTCTCTTCGATAAATCACGAACGCATCTATTAGGGCCCTCTGTCCTATGCTCTGCCTCATATATGTCACGCTTTATTATGTTTTTGAGAGTAGAAGAATAAGCATCTGGCTAAGCTATTTATGCATTAGTGCTCTTCTAACATTTTTTGGCCTCTAGTATTTCTGTCTGTCTGCCTACAAATAATATTAAAAGTTAGAAGTAATCAAATTTCTATATAACATTATAAGCCAATTGTTATTTGAAATTTATAGAAGTATCAGATGGAAATACATTTAATGCTACATAAAACAGAACTTAATCCAAAACTTTGGAGCTATAAAAATAAACTGACATTTGAGGCAATTTATTTCTGTAAATTACACTGAGCACTGAAATAAGAGAAAGAGTGATAATAATTCTGAATGCGTTTCATTGAAATGCTATTCTAGTTCTCAATACCCAAAAATATATTGAGTACAAATTCGTTGATTAGCCGACAGCGCATAATAACATATAGTTTAGTGAAGAAAAATAAAACATTCAAAAATGTTTAGCTTCGGGCCATTTCAAGCATATCATGAATTATCCAAAGTGCACGCATCGACGATACTGTTCAACGAAAAAACGTATTGTCCACGTATTCGGAGGCCCTCAACAAAAAAATATTAAACAGAAATCCCAATAAACACGAGTACACGATAGGCTATATTCGTTTATAAGGTTATTTAAGCTTATTTTGCTTTTACTTGTTTGGCCCCTTAGGAGGTTAAGAGAAGCAAATTTATTCTAAGAGCAGATGCATAGATATATGAATCGACGGACTGAAAAAAACGTAGTGAATGGTCGACTTGAACAACGATCAGAGAGTATGATAAGGAGCGTGAAACCAAATCGCTCGCAAGTAAGATGAGATTAGTTGAGAACTCGAACCACTTTCTTTCTCTTTTTGCCCATCCAACTCAATATACCAAAACTCATAGAATGTGTACTAATATTAGACCCGTTTCTTATTATTATTATTATTATTATGAAAACTCAAACAAATATCTCATGCATTATATCCGGCCATGGAACAAATGCTAACCAAAAGCCATACAAAACCTAAACGCCATACATATCGTAGGATAGGTTTAATCAAGAATCCCCTCATTGGTTCAGACATTCCATATGTCAATATCGTAGTCTTCTCCGGAAAGAAGTCAAATTTTAGTATTGAATGCAGAGTTGACTCACTTTAATAAAACTTATTGATTGACAAGAGAGGGACATATTAACAAATTTTCATATTTACTCAAATAAGTGTAACGTCAATACAAGTTTGTTGTCATTGCAAATATAGGAGTTTTTCATAACAAAAAATCAATTTCAAATGCATTGAATGCAAAAAAATATTTGCTAAATAAAGTCAAATAAAAAGTAGTATCTTTAAAAATTGAGTTCTACTATTTTATAACTTAATCATTAGTAAGTTATCTAAGACTAAATATTTCTTATTTGATCAATTAAGATAAGTATTGGAAAGAAGTTATGGCAAACTGCAATTCAGATCAGTCATTAAGAATGACTGCAAAACTTTTTCAGTATCTCAGCTCTATTTTTAACATATGCCAAAAAATGGTTATCAAAATCATTTACACATAAAAAAGTAAAAATAATGCTGAAAATAAAATTTATCGATCAGGTTATAAGATAGAAGTTTGAAATAAAACTGTAGTTTGGATTGCAGTAAAGAATCTCTAGAAAGGATTTTATTTGTTAGATCAAAAAAGTGGAGAGTAAAAACCGAATAAATATTTAAAGTGTCTCTTTTTAATGCTGCCTGGAATTTGAGCCATTGAAAAGCTAGTCATAAAGATTGTGGTGGCCTTGTGTCAAGTCTTTATTGTTGTCCAGTGGGCCAACTGCACGGTAACGTGTTTCTTATGTGTTCTATTATCGTATATATTGTGGTCTTTTTGCAACCAAACTATGATGAAAGACCTGTCAGAAAAACATTCGCAAATTTATTCGAGTCATCGAGTAAAATATTCTTCACAGAAACTCGTCTACGATTTTAATTCTAATTTTCATTGATTCAGATCTACCAATGCATAAACGAAAATATTTTATAATTCGTTCATAAGTATATGTTTGCTGACACACTTTGGCTCTATTTAGAATAATTTGGTTTATGGACTTTGAATTGAGATTTTCTCAAAAGTTTCATCAAATAAAAGTCGTGCAAAGTTTACATTAATGCCTAACAGCAATCCTGAAACGTCAAAAGCGTTTAGCAAATAAACTTTTTTATTCATGAAACTATTGAAATTTTGATTGGTTATATCAACATTTTTTTATGAGATTTGAGTGAAAAGTATAGAAATTGATAAATTTTGTTTTAGGTTAAAGAGAAAAATAGTGTTCATGATTTTATTAATAACTTGAATATCATATATCTGTCAAAGCGCTTCACTTTTGAACTAATGATAATTTGAATATTTTGTAAGTTGTTTCTAGACTTAATTTAGTACTGATTAAGTATTATCCATAAAGTATAAATATTTAGCAAGTGATCTAACCTGTATTTTTAATAATTCTAATCTGCTTTCCACTAAATCTCAAGTCTTAGCAATTAGTTATTATTCAAAGGCTTTCAAAATATCAACATTTTTAAAGATTATGGCGAGTTCACAATTGTGACCAGAATTTATTGAATTTTATATAGTTTTAAGGTTTGACGTTGTTATTTAATGGAAACAATTATTAATAAGACATGAGTTGGACTTAAGGTTCACTATAAATGGTAGAAAAACAGGATCGCTATAATAAATTTGAAAGAGCGTGATATGAAAATATTTCCTGTTTCAATCTCTTAATAAAATTTGTTGGTTCATAATTTCAAATTTTATTTTCACATATGTTTGCCGGGCATACCCAACCAGACAAGTTAGACAAATATTAACTTTTAAGGTAATCCAAGTGTCATTTGAAGACATTTTTGGTAAAGATTAGTTTTTCTATAGGCTTATAAATGAAAGTTCTATCGTTATCAGTAAATACTTCCAAATGAGGTAAAGAGCTAAACTATTATACAGCTAGTACTCATTCTTTTTAAACGTTTTTACTCTTCATTCAAATTATTAGTACGTAATCTCTTTTAAACAACATTTTAAACAACTTTTATTTTCAAATTATATAAACTTATTTTCCTAAACAATCAATTGTTGACAAAACTTTAGACTATTTAGAAAATTTGATTGCACTTTAAACGGTCTGATAGTTGTCTAAACTAATTTAAAAATTTCTACATTAAAGAGTAGTCGTGCTCTGGTTTATGTGAACCAATTGAAAACAATGATTTCAGTTTACACTAAACATAACACATTTAGGACAAAGAATAGATATTTAAAAAGTCATAAAACTTTCAATTTACTCGAAAATTTTGATTAAGTTGATAACGAGTTGAATCATTTTGAAATTTCACTTTATAACTGATAATTTTTTGGACTAAACTCAAACAAATTAATTCAGAACTAGTCAAACCGTCACTAAAGAGTTAAAAAATTGATTTTCTGCAAAAAAAATTTAGCAGCAAACAGATAAGTTTGATTTAAATTGAATCAAAAGCTAAGATATCTGAAATTATGTGCAAAGATAAGAGACTTGAAATTTTTGAATGTCTGCTTACATTCACCAATTAGGTGGTAATAAAAAGAGAAAGGTTTAACAATTCTTGTTTTCTGGAAAGACTTGAGAGATTTATTCAATTTTACAAAATTTGCACATCTTTTCATTTGATTATAGATAGGATTTAAAAATGCGTTTAAAGATAATTTATTGGATTTTCTAATAGAAAAAATAGTGCTTATAATTAAAATACTATATGAGTGTAAAAAATATAAAATAGCATATTAAAGTCTAACATATTGTTTCAATTAAAGTCTATATAAACTTTAGCGCTCAGCGCATAACACTTTCAGATTTGTTTAATGGAAAGAAAATGAATTCCCCGTCTAATAATGATTATAACAAAAATTAAATGTTAGCCGCATTAATACCAGTTAGAGAAGGAGTTACTGCAGTAGTAACTAATCTTTATTAAGTTAGAAAAGCATAGGTTTAGTTGAGAAGCATTTTGCACATGACAGCACTTTCTGTTTTGTTTGGAATCCTTTCTATGGTTTGAAGGCTATTATTGTGTGAGACATGCAATGATTGTGCTAAAAGCTAATACCAGAATTAAGTTTGATGGCAACTACTATTTAAGTTTTACCTTTGGTTTTATTGAGTTAATGCAAGTAAAAGGCGGTAGAGATGACATTTTGTAAATAAGAAGCCGCATATTTAAATAGGATGCGGTTCTCTAGTTCTCCCTTTCTTAGAATAAGCAAATTTTCTTCTTTTCTCTCCTCGACAAATGATAAACTGGTGAATAAGAAACCTATTTTCTTTCTCTTACAAATCTTTTTTTTCTCTTCTCGAAGGATAAATGATTTTATTCAGAGATAGTAACCATGGTTTGTATGTGTTGTTTTAATAACTTTTATGCAAATCAATCTCAGAAAATAAACCTTCTCTTAACTAATGTTCTTACCACCAAAGAATAAATAAATACCTCTGAATAATTTAATCTTTTCTCATACTATTTTCTTCTTCCTTTTTAATAATAATATTTCAACTCTTTCGTTTAATTATAATCAGTATTTTGCGAGCAGGTTTAGCTGCTATTTCACAGATTTTATCAGTACAAGTATGAGTTAAACTCTCTCTCTCTCTCTCTCTCTCTAATATTTAATGCTATGCTTTTTAGTAGTTGGGGGAGTTAAACCATCTAAATTTGAATCTTACTTTAAAATAACTGTTCAATGAGAGCATTAATAGCTATTTATGCAATTAGCAGGTTGCTTTCCTAATTTTTTAAATACCGGATATACCAAATGATTAAGCAGTGAAATTTTATAAATACACTTAAATGAGATACAACATTAATTACTTAAATTAAATAAATGTCGAAAATTGATCCTAAAAATTGAAGACTAGTTCTCTGGTATTCAAGTATTGGATTACTCGTCACTTCCTTTGGCAACAACTGAAGGAATTTCATTAGCAGATAGCAATTATGACTTCAAACAAGAGCGGATCACATCAATTAAAACCAAAGGCTTGAAGAAAAACAGACAAAATTTGAGAACAAGCCATTGATTGTGGTTGAGGTTAACCCTAACTCAGCAGATAAGACTTGTTGTTCGGCATCGTCTGTAATTTAAAACCCAGAAAATCGTTTCTAAATCAGTATTTTAGGGTTCAGTTTGCGAACAATAATTTGGAAAAGTGTAGATTGAGGCGAAGCACAAATTTGTCATTAGTTAAAGTAAAATAAGGTTTTGCTTGTGGTTCTCATTGCGTAATAAATACATTAACCAAATACATGAAATACTCATACGATTTGTCTGAAACAATCGTTTGAATAAATATTATGTATTGTATGCATAGCTCTCCATTACTCTATATTAATATTACTCCGAATTATTTATTAAGTCCATTAGCACCAGATCTACAGATCATATGTTACGCAATTCGATTCACAAATTATATTATTTCTAAGTTTTATTTAATGCATTAACAAAAACGTTTTTGTCAATTAAAATAATATAACGAAAGCAATAATAGGAACACATTAGGCATATCTTTGGTAACAATGCGTTTATACCAAATATATGACACTATTAATAGTGAATGAATGCGCTCAGTTGCTGCCGACCACTGGAAAACTTATTTATGACCTAACGTGTCAGGTCTGTGCCCTCTCAACCTAACTAAATACTTATCTAGTACTAGAAAATACGAATCATTTGGATAAAACCTGCAGTAATTAGCGATGTACCAGAGCGAAAGCAATTGGCTTTATATTTGGCTTTAGAATAGGCGCTCATCAAAAATTAGATAAATGATCAAACATTGATGTTTAATTCGTGTTATTCAATAACTAGATGTAGTCTGTGACATGAATGCTGGAAGAGGGCTGTGTGGGTGTTCTCTTTACATTACGGGCAAAATAAATGATTTCTGACAAAATTCAAGTGCTTTCTAATGATGACCCCATACACGACCATCTGTTATATAATTACTTCAAATTCTTACTTTTGGCTCAAACCTTTGGCTCAAACTTTTCGATCGTTTATCTGCGAAATTGAATAGTCATGTAATGAAGTTTTGCTGGTGATATAAATGGATGTATTAAAGATAAAACTGAACAACAGTTGCATTAAGCTTTTATTCAAATTGATGGCTGCGCTCAAAACTATTTTATGCTTCTTTCTTACTCTCTTGGGTTTAGTTTTATGGAAAAAGTGTATAATTTTTATTTGGAGAATCAATACAATTTTGTATAACTTATCTTCTAAAACATTGTGTTATCACTGTTTCTTATTATTACGACTTATCACGAATCCTATTCTAAACCAGAAATAACAATCAAAATACTTCAATAAAAGTTATCACCAATAAGAATGTTTGGCGTAAGAGTTCGTTTTTGCAAAACTATAATAATTATTTTTATTTCGTTTTTATGTTTTGTTCACTTATTTTTAGTCTAATTATTGATTTTTCAATAAAATTTCTTTCTATTTAATTAATTGGATAAAAGAAATTGAGCCAATATATGATATACTTTCACATTAACAATAATGCATTAACTTTAAAAGTATACAGATTTCAATCAATAAATTGCCCAAATTTTTGATGTCATTCCTATACATAAACTTTTCTACTAATAAGGAGCCAACAAATAAGTCTAAATAAACTCATAGATTGAGTCAAAGGGAGCAAATACAGGTTTCAATTATTGTAGTTAAGAGTACGTAAGCTTAAGGATTTTGAATGATTAACCTAAGTATGAACGTAGTGCTACTAACAAAAACTTAAAAATTGTTGCGACCTATAAGCGCGTCTGTTATTTAGTTTAGGGGAAAAATCAGAGGCACATAAATATTAATTTTATAGAATTTTATTTGCAGCATCAGATTATTGTTACCAATCAATGCAGTACTATTTCAAACTGAATGAACTGCTTTCGGGGGGAGTTCATGTGTATCTTTACATGAACTACATAAACCCCCTATAGCCCTGCGCGTTCCAAAAGCACTACATAATCTCAACTATTGTGGTAAAACCAATACAAACAACGATGGCTAAAGCTTGAATTCTTACCAAATAATATTGAAAATATGCCTCTATTCTGACAAAAGAACTTATAATAAAATTTGAAAGAATGAAGTTTTGTTTACTTAGTCGTTTCTATGAGTTTTGTAAGTTTTGAGCAAAGGTAATAGTTACAAGTTTAATACTCCTTCATGATAACTACTCTTCCATCTATTGATCGCTAAAGCAAACACATCAATTTCAAGCTTAACTTGATTAACATGACAGTTCAACCGTACTATAATTGATGATTAATTGAACTAAAAACTATTTTCAATTTTTCAATCTGATTCAACTAAACTAATGAAGTATGAATTGATTCAAAGCATGAATCAGAGGGTTATCGTAAGCTTTATCTATGAGATAATGTCATGCATTACATTGAAAATTATAATTTTCAATAATATTTCAAAGAATACAAGCCTTATCTCAAACTCATCGTAAATGAAAAAGTTTTGACTTTGACTCAAAATTTATTAAAGATTTTCAAGTTGAATGTGAATAACACTTTTAAACTTGAATCTAAATTTCTTACAGACAGGAGATTTTGGTTTTGAAGAATCTTTACCAACCAATTGATATATAGAAGCTAATAGTGACAAATTTTATTGAATAATTATCTAAAGAGACTTACTTTTATGAAGTGATAATCACTTTTGCATGTAAAACATATGTTTGATGAAGAAAGAGCTCAAATTTTCGTTGATTACATCAAAGTTGAAAGTAATTATTTGAAAATCTTTCTTTCTTTAGAACATAAGTTCATTTGCTCGTGAATTAGTTTGTCAGTTATTAGGTAAACAAAAATTATAAAATAAACTGTTTATTTAAGGCTAATGTCCAACAGATAGTTGTTGTAAAACACAAACTATGACAGATGTTTCTGAATAATCAGAATAGTTTTGAGGTTCTCAGAACTGTTAGAGCATCAGTTTTCAGTTTATTCTTCATATACTTTTCCGCGATGAGTGATGTAAAGAGTGGTGCTAAAAGTCCGCAATCCATAATCATAAAATTTTACTATCAGACCATTAGGAAAAAGATGGCCAAAAGTCAATACGTCCACAAGTTTATATGAGAGTTGAACGTAAAAGCTATAAACCAACAAAACTATTGCAGCCGTATTTGCTTTAAGTCGTTTTGATTACGAGCGATTGGTTGGCGAGGCACACATTTATTTCATGTCTCATTTGCAATATAAAACTTGAGACAAATTATCAATTTTCTCTTTTAATCTCATAAATCATTTACAACTTATGCTGAATAACACATCTTTAGAAGAAATATAATGAAAAAATGGCATTTCATTCAAACACATTTATATAAAAAAATTAAAACTTATTCTCTGTTGCGCTCAAATATTACAGAATAATAAAACCTTTTATAATGAAAACATACATCAAATACTTGATGACTCGTTTGAATGATTATCAATAAAGTTAATAATGGAATGCTTTTAAAATAATAGATCAATTTGAAAGTTTGTACAAATTAAGCTCAACATTTGTTTAGGTTTTGTCAATATCTCCGAGACTCAGATGAAGAGCTCCGATAGCATTGGTCAATATTCTCACATGTCTTCTGTCTCTGATTCCGCATTTATTTATGATATCGACTTCTCTTAACTTTGAAACTCTATATAAATTTTCGAATCCACTATTGATCAGACATCTTTCATACATCGGTAAACCAAGAGATATGAGCCATAGGTGCAAATTCTCATAATTAGCCAAATCGATGATTGGACCAATACATGAGTCGCCCAAATAGTCATTTGGAATACCACGTCTTCCTTTCTCTTCAAGTGATCTCATTCTTAGATTGTCGAGTACTTCAGCGACTTCATAGGTGTCTCTCTGTAGTTCATCTGTATATCTTTGGATTAATGCTGGAGGAATACCACAAAAACCAGCCTATCATCAGAAATATAGTTAAATATTGTTTGAATAAAAACTCTGTTTGCAACTCTTACACTGTCAGAATATGGCTCTCCTGTTAAGTCAATGTTTTCTGACTTTAGTTTTATAGCTATGGCTTCGAGTAAAGTTTTGGATACTATTTTTGTTGGTGTATCTGATGATGAATTGTTGGCTAAGGAGACGAGACTACTATGAGATGTAAATGAGGAGAATTTGCGAGAGCTTGAAATCAGTTTTTTCAATCTTCTTTTACTCCTCAATGTGTCGATGGGTAGATTTGTATTATCATTATTACAATTGGCTGTGTTTGTGCGCAAATCCATAACACTCTGAGAGCCTGTCATACCTCGAGACAGCTCTGAGTGATTTTTATCCTTCATATAGACGGGCTTCAGATCTAATTTACTCAACAAATTCCTATCTAATGACTTATCACGAATTCCGAATTGAAGGCTATTTCGATTCTTATTAAACTTATTGATTGTCGAATTATTTGATTTAGTCTTCTGTGAAGTATCTGAAATAATCGAAATTGCAATCAGTTAAACATAATTATCTCAAACAATTATTATCATTAAACTATCTATTATTTTACGCATTTGTTTAATTATTGTAATTTGATTTATTCAAATCAAACCTTCCGATTATGAAAAGGAAGTCGGATTAGAAACAAGAGTTCATGTTTGGTGTCAATTATTTTTATTTTGCGAAAAGTTATAAAAAAAAGATCTAATCATAATTCAGAGCTCATAAAAGATAATGCAATGCATCACTGGCTTGGTATGGATATTGACCCTAGGTTTTAGACACACTCATTTGCAAATTTCATTTAATTTCATTATTTTATGTATATATAAGCTTTGGTTAGTCTCAAATTTGATAACTCGATGCACTAGTAATCGACTTATTTAGAAATTAGGCCTTTAGTTCGTGATAGATGTACACTTTGATTACTGTTATTATTATAGTAACGGCAGTCCAACCCTTGAAAAATGAATTCTAGATAGCCCTCAGCTAAATACTGCTTTGAAAAGCACATCACAGAGTATTAAATCATACAAACAATTGTTATTGAGATATGAGTTCAACTCATTCTATCATTTATCAATTTTGAGAAGGATTACTTCAATAGTTTGTTATTCCCTGTAGAGTAAAAGTATGCAATTCATAGCAGATTCATATTGGTTTCAATAAATCACAGCAAAAATTGTTGATTTACAAACTCATTCTGTTGTTCTGTATGTTTTCCAAAAAGTGTTCAGTTCAAACACTATCAATGGTCCATAATTCAATTGTTTTAGTACAAGAAGTGACCCCAAACTGCTTATCTCATCGATCAGAACTGAAAAAATGATTCCAAAAAATTGATTGACGATTCGCCTAAACTTGGAGTACTTACGAAACTCATTCAAATTGTTTGAGATTGAATGAACTTTAGCACTAAATGTGTAAGAATTTTGGGTGACGATTTTCACTGAACGATCGTTTTCTTAAAGCTTTCATTGAATGAGTAGTTATAATATGAGGTGAGGGCAGCAAAAACAACGATCAATCATCAGTAAAAAAGGATAGAGGACACAGAATATTCTGAAAGAGCTGATCTGAATTGAATTTTTTCTCTGTTGCATTAACCTAATTTCAATATGATATGACTAAAGAGTTTTGATGTGAAGCTATAATCTAATATAATTCGGTAATTTTAGTTTTAGTATTAAAAGCAATAAATTTGATATCTAATAAAGGAAAAGGCTTGAAAAACATGATATTGCGAAAATCACTCTATTAATAAACTTTAATTAGAATAAATTTGGAGTTATTTTTAAATTTGGATTACTTTAATTTGCAATCTAAGTTTTCTTTATTTGTAATCATTAACAACAATTATCTTTACTTCATTTTTTCGTAATTAAAATTAATTAATAAAATACACGCCTCAAAGTTTGAGTTGCATTCAAATTAAAAATTAATTATTTAAAAAGTAATCAGTGCCATGCTTTCAATTGAATAGTTTATTGGAAACGTAGCTCAAACCAATTTGTCAATACGTCCTCCAAGTTTATTCATTCAATTCAATGATATAAATAACTAAAACTGTTACCATTAAATAAGATAAAAAAATGGTCTACTCTAAAAAAAATGTAACCTAAAATTTGTAGTTTAGGATATTTGAAATTTGTTTGGCTATTATTTGAAGGAAATGTCGCAAATTTAAAGTGAGAATTACTGTAAAGAAATGACATAATGCCATTTGTAATATAATGATCGACACTTCAATTATCAAATTCGTGTTATTTATGATGCGTGTCATAAGAATTAAGTTATTGTAACAACCATTAGCATAGTATATCATACAAGATATTACATCTAAACATGAACTCATTTTCTAAGGCAATTGTTAGATTAAACTTCGGTTTTGCACATAAGCCTCAAACAGTAATTTACAAATGCATTGAACATATTTTTCAAATTACGTTAACTTCAAATCAATTATAAATTAGTCGCATGGAGTCTAACAAAAGCAATAATTGAAAAAACTAACAAATAAGTTGAAGAAAGAAGTTTTTAATGTAAGTTTTTGCTTACCTAAAGTTGAGTTTTGTTCATGCGTTAATACAATTATTTGATCATTATTTTCATATATGGTTTGCTCGTTACTGTCACAACTATTTTCTTTCCTATAATTTTGATTGCTATCAAAATATTTCTTAGCATCAGATTCACTATTTTTTCCTCTAAAATCACTCATTTTAGAGAAATGCGAGATTTGATCGTAATTTTCATCCAGACTAGTAGTGCTCATGCTTTCAAGCTTTGAGATGAGTTCCGAAAAGTCGGTCGACAACTCGATCGCGGGTGTTGTAGGCGCAGAATGTGTTACCATTTCTGTTGTCTTAGGCAAAAAATATATCTGACTAGAAGTTTGGGATTTAATTGAGGTCTTATTAAGTTTAGAGATATAATCACGTATTATATGTGCCGCATTTAGCAAAACATGTTCAACACTGGGATCACTAATCCCTATTTCATTAAGTCTGTCCTTATTTACTATCTCAGCAAATGATTTCAGATCATTATATCCGTTCATCCGTAGTATGTTTAAATATCTTTGATCACTCAAACCAATTACTTTCATTACATCACTTAAGTTGAACGTGCCATTACTTTCGTTTAATCGTGACAACAATATGTTATAAATCGATGACTCCTTTTCGTCCTCATTGTTGTTATTGTTAGACTGAGATTGAATTTCCTTTTCAACGGTCGATAGATTGAATGCATTTAATTTATAAGGCTTTCTTTTCTCGTTGCATTTAATCTCTTCGACATTAACAAACTTGAAATGACCAATCTTTCCATTAGCCATTCCAATCCATGTTCCGCTATCCTCCTTTGCTATTATGGATATAATATCCCCTCTCTTAATGTGAAATTAGAAAAAAACGGAAAAATTATTTTCTAAAAAACAGGTTTCATTTGGCGAATTTGTTGATCCCTCGAAGCAATTTAATCGTCATTAGTGAGAAATATATAACTATTGTGTTGGTTACTACAAGAATAGAAATACCTTGAATGCAAGCGCATCCTTATAGTATGGACATGGAGTACAGTCAGTAATTGCTTTGGCATGGCTTATAAATGGGCCTCTAAACACTGAAGACGCAAAACTATTCATATCATCTCCTGTACAGATTGAACTTCTATTGCTATCCGTAGACAATGAACTCGTTTGTATACCTAAAAGTCACATCGATAACAATCGTAATAATAGTCTAAGAAATCAGTTTATTCAACAATAATATCTTATTATTCTCTCCAGACTATTATCACAACCAAAGGTAATGAAGAAAGAGTTTGAGCTTGAAATGCTTACTTGATCCGCATCCGGAATCCTCAATGCTCTCAAAACTAGAACAGTGTCTGAGCGTTACACCAGATGCATCGATAGTGTCATGTAATGGTGTGATGCTGTCCATTGTATTGATATTAATCTTACTACAAGTTGTCAAACAAGAGTCATCAATACTAATGTTTGTCAATTGATCATCTAGAGAAGTGTGAGTTGATGAGAATCTTCTCTTAACATTTCTATATAAGCCTTTGGTGCGCGAAACCAATGCTCTCGAACCCAAATTTGTAGTTGAAGTTCCATCTGAACGACCGTGACTTTGAGACCGCTGCGCAAAATTAACTCAAAGTTAACTAACACGAACATATAGGAAAATAATAGACAAAACCGCAAATATTTTACTCACTGCCAGGCGTTTCAATCTATCTAAGACTACATTTCTCAGCCTTTTGTCAGTAACTGTGTGCCGTCGGGAATTCCTGGAACAAACACTCTTTCTATCAGCTAATATTGAAGCTTTTCCTGAACTATCCGAACATTTATCACTATCAAAATAATCATTTAATACAACGGACGAATCCATTTGATGAGTTTTCTCTTCAAATTGTTGGTTTGTTTCATTTGAATGACATAACGAACTTCTTTTCATTGTTGAAACATTTTGACGTAACACAACTAAGTCTGTAGTGCTTTTCTGTTGATCAGTCAACGAGTACTGACACGACTCCGATGTAATAACATTATTGATTGCAAAAACAGAGTTTGAAGAGTTGACTTCATCTAAAGCGTGATCGCTGTCAGTAACACATGCATTCCTGTTAGACCAATCGATTGAGTGTAAGCGATCGCATGGATTAGTTCTCACAGACAAGATCTCATCGAAAGTGTTATTGGCATCAAATACAGTGGAAGTCACCGACTTTTGGCCGTCGCAGATATTACTCTTATGAATAATAGTATTTAGATATAAATCACTATCGATTGTGAGATCTGGCGCACTTAATGATCTGCCTCGATGTTGAATGTTGAAATATTTGACATTCGTTGTATCGATAATGTGATCATAATTAGGGTAATGCGTAAATGTCAATAAAGAGTTTTTGTCGCCTAAACTCAGTCCGTCAACTGACTGTCGGTTATCTTGTGCACTGAAGCGTAGCAATGAACCACTATCTTCATTACAAGGCTCACCTTAATTACAAATCAGACAATTTTTATGTTTTTATTTACACCAGTTTTGTAAGTTTAATGTATTTTTCTCCACAAAAAGTATGTTGAATATAAATTATTGTTTCTCCAGATTAAATAACGGTCTCTGAAATAGCAGTTCTCAAGGTATATACCATTATCATTAAATGGTTGAGTGATTTAATTAGACTTCTAAGAAGTAATTTACAGCGACAATAGAATTATTTTCGTATGTGCAAAAATAATAGCTATAATAACTTGTACTCTATTTGATTTGCAACATTTTCATATTAAATTCATTTGACATTTCCACAATTGCAGTTCAGGCACACAATAGATTTCAGATTCAGTCTAATTCTAGAAATACAAGTCTCAAGTTTAGTCCTCTTTTCTCTTTTATCGTATTAAACTTGACCGGCGACCGTTTAGGTCAGTGGGTTACTGTCTTTTCATAGTTCTAAATTGCGACTCTGTTTAAAGAACATTTGGCTTTAATAGTTTTGAGTTTTCTTCAAATGTTTACCTTTTCTTATAAGTGTTTTCTTATAAGTGTTTCCTATTCTAAATATATCGAAGGTATTAATAAAAATATAAAAGCTATACCTCGTATTAATCAGTGAAATTCAGAGCGTATAGCAGTTAGCCTTAAATACTTCTAATGTTATTAATAAGTTTTATTGCTTTATATAATAATAGCTTTGTAATGGAAAATTAGTCGGCAGCTTAGTCCTGCTTTTTAATTTTGTTCCCCTTCCCTTTGTATTACTTTGTGCCCAAACTATTTCCTAAACAGTTGAGTTGCGACTTAAGTTTAAAGCTCTACCTTATCTCTAGCAATAGGTATGTCAACTTTTCAAACTAACAATCAGTACGAATGTGTACGAAATCTCAATCAATTAAATCTTAAGCGCCTTTCCCCTAATAAACTGAATCACTCGACCATGTTTTTATCTTTCATTACTTCAGTGCCACTTAATAGTGACTACAAAGTGTATCTTCTCATCTCCACCCTTCGAATTCAATTCATTTAATATAATAAAAATAACACAACAGAAAGGATGTCATTTTTTCATAAACTTATAACTGTTATCATTAGCTTTGCGACAGAATGATGGCAAAATTTTTCTATTTAATAACAAAAAGTTTTGTTCTTACCTTCGCAATAGAAAGTTGAGTTGACTCGATGACAAGCGTCAGATTTACTCTGATCTCTCTTTATAGTTACGGTCAGTGGCGACCAAATGAATTGTCGACCAAAATCAACCAATAACTAGAACAATGAAAGTCAATAAGAATGCAGAAAAAACACAAATATCCCAGAAGACTGCATAAAAGCGTTAGTAATAAAGAGTAGAAGACAGAGTGCTGTTCACATGATTCGTACAATTGAGTATATTCTTTACTTTTACACAATATCATAGCAAACACTTCATCCGGGCGTGTGTTTGAGCTCTGTTTTTGGAATTGAAGCGTGCGTTGTGGGCGACAAACAGTCTTCAATATCGGGAATAATGCATAATTTATATGATAGAGAAATATTCGTATAGTTTAGGTGATAAAAGCCTTTATGATGCTCTGACTCTATCCCTGTGCTCAGCTATATGACAAAAACTCATTTTATTTGGGGTGGAGTTGCGCTCATTACTGAACGGAGAGCTGCAGCTAAGCTCACGATGGACGAAAATTATGTCTAACCTTCTAAGTTATGGAAATAGTTGGAGAAGATAGAAGTTTTTTATTGATCGAATGACTAGAAGTGTTGCATAGAAGGCATGCAAGTATAACATTAACCATAATATTAATAAAGAGAAACTATTTGGTATCACTCTTACCTTTGGAAACGATGGGATCATTGCCAGTGTAATAACAACAAAACAGATCAAATGAGATGAAAACACATCAAATTAATTAATGTTTACGACCAATATTCTCAAAAATACATTAGACTTATATTCCTCGAGGCTTTAGATGTAGTTTTGATGATTCTCTATAACTGCTGGAATAGTTTTTCACTAGCATACATAAGCTTATCATTCGCTTTGAACTTTTAGTTTACTCAATCAAAATTCAAGACTAAAGTACAGTTCAGTAGATCCTGGAGTGTTATCAATAGCAGAAGCCCTAAAAATATTTACCATCATATTACTTATTGAATAGTATGATATTTGATCAAAATATAAACTCATACACATGTGATTCAATCAGATTTGTTTGAAACATTGTAGATATAGAGAAAACACACACACACACACACACACAGAGTCAGCACTCGAAAAAAACCTGAATTAAACTGAAGCTTATCTCTTGGGTTTAAGCTGAACAGAAAACTTGATTCACAAGAAACTGCATAGAACGGGGCTACTTAAATGACACAAATCAACAAACACACATGTAATTTAGTTGTGTATATCAGTTTTACGGCATGTTAATTAAATAAGAATCAGTTAAGTAAATAAAACATTTCACACGACCACAATCTAACTTTTCACATATTACTAAAATAATTGCATTAAAATAAAACTCTTTTCAAATATAGTTTCATAGACATCACGCGAAAAATAATTTGTTTGCTTGAATAGACCAAAAAGATCATAATCATCGTGACTTGTAGTTACTGTTACTGACAATAGTTTTTTCGATATACAATATAACACAACTTCTACAGCACATTATTGCGAGTCTTATAATTAGATGTCTTCAAATAACGCATTGCAATACATGTCTGTCAGTTTCTCTTCTGATGCTATTTTCGACTGATTGCTAGCCGTGGAAGTGCTCAAATTTAATAACATAAAGACAAGCAGAAAACATCTTAAACACAATTTGTATCTGAGCGAAAAAAGAAGTGTTCACTTCCCTGACAAACATTAGTGAAGTAAGAGAAAAAGAGAGAAAAAGAGAGAGCAACTGATTCGCGAAACTTAGAAAAAAAGCTTTTCTATGCTTTGAAATCCGGTGTGAGAGTTAGACCGAGACAAGAGTAATTCCAATCCACGCACTGGTCACGCATGAGATGCAAAATATATTGACATCGCTTCTATTCTTATATAAACAGCACAGGTAGTCATCATTATAACTCAACTTAATAATAACTTTATGGTTTGCTTCGATTGATATCTTTGCATATTTTATTTCTGAAAAGAATCGTTTCCCCGTTTCCATCAAAATACTTGCATCAAAACGACTTACTTTGAGATTTCTTTGTAAACTTTGAACGCAACGCTAGGCTTAACTTTAAAAGCTTCACTCGATTCACTCCCAATAAATGATTTTCATTTGCAATCTTTTAAACTTTAAACAAAAGCCGCTGAATTAGTTCTTAAATTTATGGTTTTGCCTCTAGTGCTTTGGGTATGACATATAAATATGAAAGAGAGGGTGGAATTCATTTAGCGAATTATTATTAACAGTTATTTTAATTTATGAATTTAGAACAAAAAAGGTTTAAGAAGACTTTAGATCATAAGTGGATTTGAGCAAAACTAGCTAAGATCGATGTTTTTGCTTTCTTACCTATTCAACCAAAACCTAAACCTAAACTTGTTTTTTATTTGCAACATAATTTTCATCTCCAATAAAGTATGTATTGTTAAGGTTACGCATTGTCTGCATCATATTTGGTTTCCTTTCAAGTAAAACTAACAAAGAAAGTACTGTAAAAATAACTGCTATTTTATTCACAACCTATAAATATCATTAATTCTAAATTTGGTGAACATTTTTCGGCTAAAGTAAATAAACTTTTATTGTTTAGAACAAAGTCTTACTGACAATTAAAATTCTAGAACGAACACCAAACAATCGAAATAAAACTTATGATTCTTTATGATTTCTAAACAAATTTGATACTGTATTACAGAAAAATATACTTTATAATAAATATTTTTATTTTGCTTCGAGGTTTTTGGAATAAAAGGTTACACAACTGTAAACTTATAACCAACAGTTCTGAGTTCTCTTATTTCCATAAAAAAACTTTAATAAGTATTATCACAAAAACAATCAAAGTTTAGAATTGAACGGCTTAATCCAGTCCAAAACTTGTTGATCCGCTACGATGTGCATGTTTTCTATATAAGCATGACTATTGTCCTCAACATTTTCGAGGAAATACCTATAATTTATCATAATTCCACATGAGTTCGATAGTCCTCTAGGACTAAGATCTGCCAACCAGTTGATTCGCCACATGACTGCACCGTTTCTTAAATGAAAATTAGCTAAAAATATCGACAGCTATTAAATTACTGAAACTACTTGAGAAATTATATCAAAATGTGAAGATTACAGTTATTTCGAGACATACCAACAGAATTTAAAGCATATCCTCTTCTTTTTTCATTGTATAAATAATGAGCACATTTTCTCATAAGTGGCGCATATAGTAGTTTTGTTAGTTTTTCATCATTAATCCAGGAATTAGTCTTGAACTGACGTATCAAATTGGGCCAAATATCACTTACTTGAGAATAATCACCGAATAAGTGCTGCTTCAATTGGTTTAATTCTTCTTCAGTCACAAAAGTGCTTTGCTTGACAGTGTCTCCGTTTTGAATGGCTTGTATTTCTAGTATTAAATATTCACAAAAGTTCGGGATCGGAGACAATGTTGAGAATTGCGATATTAGTGGAAATTCGCTTCTCAGTTCACGGGCAACTCGTTTTATCAGTTGATTGCCTAACTCGATGCCATGCAGTCCTAAACAGTTACAAGTAAAGTTAAATGATAGACCTTTTTAGATTTGTAACTATAAATTTCTAACTATAATTTAGAACTACGACCGAAAATAATAGAACTTAATTTTTCCTTCTAAATATAAACTTGATCTTTAGTTAGTTTTTTTAAATTTGGATCAATTTATCGGTTCAAAGCAGATTTTTCAAGTAATCATTAGATTTTTAAATTAAAATCAAATATTTTTCTCAAAACTCAAATTGAATACAGGTATTTTTATATTATTATTATTGCAATCAATTCTGTATATTAGTAGAAGAAATGAGTTGGAAAAAGCTTCAGAAATAAGTTTCTTCAATTTATAAACTATAAAGAATGAATTTTAGATGAAAAAACCTTTTTGTGTAGAGGAAATTGAGTAAAAAATAGCTGCATTTAAGCTTTTGGGATCTTCTTTAGCTCCGATTGACTCAATTGGAAGTTCTGCCAACGTATCGTTAGACATGTTTATCGAAGTACTAGTTTTTTGAATTATATCCTATCAAACATCATAAAGTTATTAATTATAATAAAATAATTTTGGGCTATGGTTTCGCTTGGTCCCACTCCCAGTCAGGGTGGGCGCGACATGTTTTATGCTCTTTTGGGTTCTGAATCAAATGGTGAAGGTCCCAAATTGCGATGACAAACCATTTCTGAGATATGGTATGAAAACCTAGCTTAAATTCTCCGACAACCAGCCAATTAAAAGATATAACAGAAAGAGTATTAAGAAATAAGTTTTAGTAACGTCATCTTCTAGTCGACTAGGTTAAGATGGATTAGGTTAGGTTAGTTATGGTTTGCTTTTTGGATTCGGCTTCTCCAGGTTAGTTTCGTTTCGTTTCGTTTCATCTTAGTTAATTACGTTATTTTAGAGTTTTATGTTATACCTCAGAAACGGTTTATCATCGCAACTTGGAACCTTAACCCTTCAACTGAGGATTCTGAAAAATATAAATTGTCACGCCCACCTTGACTGAGGGTGGGACCTGAACGCAACCTTTTCTTAATTTTATATTTCAATAAAGTTCTATTACGTGTATCGAACTTGCGATTGAAGGCATTAGTGCGACGTGAAGTATAACAAGTGGTTCGAATTGGAGACAACTGTGGGAAAAGACAAAACAACGTCTGTATAGACCGACTCTTCGCTTCAAATCAGTCCAATTTCGCATCGGATGAACGGCTTCGTACTCCGAAATCTGTTGGTAAATGAAGATTCAGAATTACTTAGAGCAAGTAATTCAAAACTGAAGATATAATAGTTTACTTTTTGCAGCATAGAAGTCGGTGAATGCCAAGTGATTCTCTCCAAATGAAGAAATCCAACCGAAAACCAAAGCGATAAAAGATCTTTCATCTGATTATTGAGCGAACGCAACTTTACTTTTATTAGTTTATCATGAGTTGGATCGTCCATTGTTTGCTTCAATTAATAATAGAAAAATCAAATTAAAGTCTAGTTAATAAATTTGACTAAGGTCAAAGTAAAATAAACAAACAATTAAATCCGATCGGAGATCAACGATGAATTTGACGCCATTCTCTAATCTGGCGATTTGATTGAATAATGTTATGTAAGAAGGCTTTAATTGAGACCTCAACTTATCGATAGCCATAACGCTGTCCTGTGTTTCTCCCCTTAACTAATATTAATGAACACATCTTAGCATAATTGAAGACTTAATCAGAAATCAAAATCAACAATAAATACAAACACTGGTTGAAATATAAAAATTTGATGCATTTGTTGCTTGATTGACGTCAACACTCAAACTGTTAGCGACGAAAACAAGAAATTGGTTTTTCATTTCTCTATTCGACAAATAATAAGAATCGCAGAGTTTTATGGCCTCGCTCTGAAAATATATGAATACGAAATTGAATTAAAACTTATTTGAGACTTGAAAGTATTGAAAATGACCTCAGTAGTCCTGGAGTTGCTGGCTTTGGTCAGAACTTTTTCGACCAATGATTGCAATGAACTGAACGATCGTTTGTGTGGCATCTCTATTAATCGAGTATTTCTTAACTGCAATCAACACAAAATTTCAATCAATAGTTTCATCGATTCTAAGATATTGGGTTTTTTCTGATAATTACCGACAATACGTTTTTCAAACATTTTGCTAAAATTGAATGCATCGATGACTCTGTTCTAAAAGTTAGTAAATTAAGCTAAAATTAAGACTTGAGTTATTATTATCATAAGAAGCTTACTACTTTTGATAACATTATCACTAAATTTGTTTACTTTTACTTAAATATTAATCACTTATTTAGTTATTTTGTAAAGATTCCGATCGTAATCAAAACGTTGTTTATGAACTGCTCATTCATATTTAGGTCAAAGTTTTAATTGAGGTTCAATTCAAATTTTATTATTCGTAGTTAAGCCATATTTTTATGATTTATTTGAATTTTCTACATATAATGTGATTGAACTCCAATTCAGTTAAAATCAGATTTATTTTTCTCAGAAAAATTGATTAAAAACGGAAAAATTGAAAGGTACCAAAAAGTACATTATATGCAAACATTTTATTGACTTTATGTGAGAATTAAAACTAACATATTCCACAAATATATTAATCAATGTTTATCTGGCGCTAATACTATTTGAATTGAAGGTATTTCAGATGCTTATGGTTACCATTTGAACATTTGCTCAAATATCACGTTTATTATAACTCGACTTACGGAAATTGGACACATTACTGGAGGTGAAGATATAGGCTTTCTATACTTGATTTAAAGTAATAAGCATTTGTTATTTGCTACCAATATAATGTGATTTTCAACAAAATTACCGGATCTTTACTGAAAATAAAATAAACTAATTTAATAATCTATTAATTTATAGAAAATGATAATTCGTCCACATTTTTTGAAGTCATGGAAAAATCATTTATTTCTGTGCAAATTTCACACAAATTTATTAAAAAAGTTTAATAAATAATAAACTAAATAATTATTTAATAAGAAACAAACAGAAATATTATTCAAAACAAATAAATAATGATTGGACTAAATTTGAATTAAACAACGATAAAGGTAATTTAGTAAACGATTTCTATAGAGAAGAAACATTTCCGTTGATATCTTCACTAAATTCTTTAAATATGGACGAAATACAAAGCCATTCACACGACTTACTTAACTTTAATAATGACGATAATAATAACAGTAATAATGCTATTAATAGCGAATGGTTCGAGACTTTGAGTTTTGCCGAGCGTGTAACCAATTACCCAACAAGTTTTCTGAGTTTACGGTTTTTGCTTAAGGACGAAATCAGTTATTTAGCTGTTCACCTGAAGAGAATTATTGATACTAAACATCCACTTCTCCAAACTGCAAAGTAATGATCTGTTTGTTCTTTTAGATGTCTGCTAGTTTCACTAAACTTTTATTCAAACCTAAAGTAATGATAATTAGTCGGAAATCCGCTAATTATTTAATCGATATTCAGCTTATTTAAAGTTTTGAAAGTTTACTAATTTCACTAAACTTTAATTTAAATATAAAAAGGTATTAATTTATTTGAAGACGATTCATGAAAATTAGTTAATTAATTAATAAATTTTTACAGAAATATTTTGAGCACAAGCCAACAACTTCGAGGACTCGTTGTTTTGCTGTTATCGAAATCATACAACTATCCAAAACATATTTTAGACAACTTTGATTCTGAGACCAATCGAAGCGCCTTAATAAACAAACATCAAAGAAAATTGGCCGAAATAACAGATATGATACATGTCTCACAAGTATTACATCGAGGAATCATCAATTTACCAATTGATTCAGAACTAATTGATTCAAAATTAAATAAAGACTTGCATTTGGGAAATACTATTTCTGTTCTAATAGGAGATTATCTTTTGGGCAATGCGTTCCGAGCATTAGCAATACTTCGAAATACATTGGTATGTCATTTATTTCCGGACTATAATAAATACCAAATTTAATCCCTCATGTTGACATATATAACAAAAATTAAACTAGCTTTCATTTATATCTATAGGTAGTTGACTTTATGTCGAAAGCGATAGAAAATTATAGTGAAGCAGAGTTCTTGAAATTGGAATTATCTAAGCATAATAATAGTTTGGAGATGTTGGAAGAGTACTGCTACTTAAGCGCTGGAAGTCTTTTGGCTCATAGCTGTAAATCTGCGGTTTTATTAGCAGAACATAAAGAAGATGTACAATGCGAAGCTTTTGAAATCGGCAAACATATTGGTATCGCTTTTCAGGTAATTAATACTTTACTTTTTATGAATCTATTTTCAACTTTTACTCTAACTCAAATATGTGATTTTTTATAGCTTTCAGAGCTATTGAACAGACTCTTGAATGTTAATAATAATAATAATAACGAAATTGAAATATTCGACATCGATTCAGTCAAATCTTTATTGGAATCAAATACTAAAAAAATTCTCGCATTGATTGAAAATTTAGGTCAGTCTGAAGCTAGCCTGGCCTTATCTAAAATAGTGATGAATATAGAAAATGTTGAGTATACGGATGTATTTTGATAGTTATATTGATTTAAAATTGAAGTATTTCAGTTGATAGTAATTTACAGTTGTTGATAATCTTTAAATAATTAAATCTTGTTATAAATGAATTATTTTTCTTGTAAAAATAAAATAAAATGGGAATGCTTAGAATTATTTTTACTAACATTACATATCGTAGAAGTTTTATTCTGCCAAAGAGTCGCCAGAAAGAAGTATATTCTGACCAGTGCTTTTGGTTTTGGTGCGATACTGCCAGTAGTAATAAATACAAGTTGACATCATTTCTACCATATAAATTATATTTATTGGTACATGGAATGAGTTGTCAAAATTTTGATAGCACTAATAAATTGAATGAAACGAGGTTTTGTTCAGCTCAGTAGGAATATATTTGCGGTAATAAATTTTCAATTGATCGATACCTATCTTGATAACGTTAAGTAACTTCTATAGTATGCCTAATAAATCGTGAGCAAAAAATAAATTTTGCATTATTGTTGGCGCGTGTTCATTCAAGAACTATCAAAAATTGATTACTTATTGATTCAACTTAACGGACACCATATATTAGAGGCCTATGCAATCAAATATTCATTGTTATAGCAGCAGATTCTCATGAAAAACTGATTGATAAGTGTTCCACACAAACGATTAGAGCTGTATGTATAGGCCCCATATTATTACGGTCATCATCTGAGCTATGCTTCAGTAAGATCAATACAATTTTCTTTGCTTCAACTAAACTTTTCAGTTGAGAACTTGACTTAAATAGAATTGAAATTTCGACTGTTAAGGGTTTCATAGACACCTGTTGTTTAATTGACATGAATAATAGATGAAAAAGAAGGAGATTTTCAAAATTGTTGACTTAGGATGAAATTGAATTTGGAGCTGATTATAAATTAGATTTAGAAAACTAGGCTCAGTCTTCTATATTATTCATTGAATCCCCTCATTTGAAGACTTAATAATTAGTGCTGATGTCTCCATTGGATTAATAATTTATACTTGCTTTTAGAATATCTGCTTATTTTCTTAATTAGTAGTCTAAAAGTTTCTGAGTCTTATTTCTTTTTGTTTGAGTTCAACTCTAACTTACGAACAATTATATGACCTGAGGAATTGAATATATTTTTCTTACAGCTAATGAATATAATGTTTTGTTTATGATTGCGTAAAGTTTCTAATTATTAACCAGATAAAGACTTTGATTCAACAATACTTAAAATGAGTGCAGAACTAAAGAGAATGCAGAAAGGAGTATTGTATTTTTAAAATATAGTATCAGATATACTAATATGATTTTTGAGAGAAAACTATCTAAATCAATTTGTAAATGAGTTATAAAATTAAAAAAATTTATGTAAAAAGACAAATTGTGGTTTACTAATTCCTACCAAGAGTTGATTTGAATAGTTTTTCCCAAAAGTCACATTAGTGTGTCTGATACTATATTTTAAAAATATAATGAAAAACTTGTTCATTGTCTTCAGTTCTGAGCGCATTTTCTGTTTCTCCAAAATGTGAATATTGAATATCTTATTTCATCTGTAAGACTGAATTAGTTGTTAAACAATTCAGATGCTATAGCAAATTTTCGATTAAGCAATGATCACCTCCTAAGCCCTCCTAAGTTATACACAAATCATATTTAGCCACAAACACACAGCATAGCTCTATTCTAGAAGAATTATTGCCTCTTTTCTACTATTATTAGATCAAAATCAATACTAAAGTCTAAAGCAAATAAGTCTAAAGATTACATGACAGGTATTTAGTTGGATTTCGAGCATTTCTCTTATGATAACACCAATGCAACTGCTTGTTATGCACTTGAATTTGGAAGAAAAAAATTCATATTATCGAAGAATTATACCGAACTATGAATAAAAGATTAACTATTAGAAGAAGAGATGGAAGAATGTTTTATCTGTTTATGGTCTATAATAGAGAAAATGCATTAAGTATGAGACATAATCAAATGCATTCTTTACTATGGGCTATGTCACACTAACTCATTCAGAGTAACTCTAATGCCTTACGAACTATCACTAAAGAGCCATTTTTGTCCGTAGTGAACGCCAACTACTAGTTTAGTAATATTTCACTTGTTTTATTCAATTATTTTTACGTCTATTAGCTTCGAGTGGAAAATAATGATGATTGAAATGAACTAATAGTTAACATTATCAGGAATAGGTCGTTACAATACTCTAACATATGATTGCCCTGCGCTACTGATCCAGTTTAACAGAAAAATATGACTTCAAATCAATTGAATATACCACTACTGAATACTATGAACAGTACTGAATTGTATATACCAGTATTACTAACTTATTCGCACACATTGTAAGGAACAAATTATTAAACTCAACACTACTTATAGGTTTTGATTATTCTATAGATTGACATAAGATTACTTTGCATTATTTCCTGAAGTTCTACTTTCAAATTCAAATTCAAATTCATAATTGATCTCCTTAATAATATTTCAGATTTCTATTATGGAAAGAATCTGCTCAACAAATGAAACGTTTCTTTTCAAAAGAAAATTCTCCATATGATGAAAATTTTAATCATTAGTTTTACAATAGATCTGATCTGTTCAGTAGTTCATTAAATTCGCATTTAAAAAAATTCAGAATATAAATCCCTCTAAGAAGTAATTTTATATATTTGAAAAGTGAAAAATTTATTAAATTTGTCTATCTGTAAATTCGTAACCGACGAACAAAGCAGTATTGCAATGAACTCGCTATTACTTTTTTATGAAGCTTGTATCTGTGTCATTACTAGCAATTTGAATTTTTGGGCGTCTTTTCTGAACTTGCCTAAAATTGTTTGATATATTTCCATTAGTGATGATAGTTGAACTTAAACCTTATTAAGTGTATATTTTTCAGGATTGAAACAAATGAAAGTTGTAGAAAATAAAAAGTTACGAGCAGTTAAGCACTGGTTTTATAGCAGAGCATAAATGTTTGTTTGTTTATGGAGCGCCAACATTAGTTTCAAATCTGTTGTAGTGTAAGGTCTATTATAAGTGAGATTTGAGTACCCGTTCCAAAGTGCACAATTAGTTTCGTTATTAATGGCCTCAACTTCTAGAAGTATTACATCCATTATATGGAAAGAGACCAACAAAATTAAATTTGCCAATCATTTCGGTTTGGTATCAGAGCTAATGAAAGTAGAGCTACCCCAATAATTGTTAATCACGAGTTGCCTTAAAGAGAATGTTTCCCAAGTATCAATAAAACTAAATTCAATACAAACCAAATCTTTTCTTCAAACTTAATCACAAATATTAAACGGATTACGAAACCTTAGAAAACATTTCAAGCTTTGATCTGATATTGTGTTTGAGATGAGTTCATCTTAAAGCAATCTTGAAATGGAGCGGTGACTGTATTTGAAGAATACGTCATATACTCCTAGCTCTGGCGCAACAAATATTGTGTCATTCGATTCCCAAAATAGAATTAATAAAATTACGAAACGCTACTTATCTCTCTCTCTCTCTCTCTCTCTCTCTCTCTCTCTGCTAATATTCGTAAAGTGCAGATATCGGTACTATACATACATTTGCACATTTATTTCTGGATATGATATTTGGTTTTAGTAAACATAGTTAAGAAGGCATTTCTGTTGATGGCATTCGAAAAGATCGATAAGTTTGTATAGAAGGCTTTATAAGCTTAATGTAAACTCTACGAACTGTTAGGATTTGAAACAAAAATGATCATTAGGAAAGCATTAAAGAAAGTGTCAACTTGCAGTCAATAAGATTAATTAACAGATTTACTCATTAAACATTTATTTAATCTTATGAAAAGCTAATAAAGTGTTTTTCTCGTTAACTGATAGCCAAATTTATTTTTATTTAGTGTGTATAGCTTATAATTGAATTTTGATTTTGTTTTTTACTTCTCAAAGTTTTGTCACATTATATGTTATGCTATGATACAGATCACAATCGATAAAAATAAGGCAATGCCTGTATTTTCTTATAATAACAAATAAATTGAATTATTTATAACTTATGCTAAATATTGAATTTGAAGCAAAATGAGCTCATATATTAAAATGAGAAAGAGGCAAGTGTTTCATAAACTAAACAGCAGTCTTCTCATCTAAAATGTAGAACAAGTTTGTTAGGCGAAGGAAAGTGCCATTTGTGTATTTGTCCGATCTCCACCATAATGTGTGTGAAACATCTTTCGTAGTGTTTGAATATCACTTTATATCTAAATAAAAAAAGATATCCAATTGAAAACGTTTCAACTTTATCGTGAAATAAAACTCAGTTAATTTTAAAGAGTCGTTAAAACTTAGATAAGTTTATGAGATCCATGATTAGAATATCTAACAAGATCTCAGGAGAAAACTTTCTTCTTAGTACTTAGCTTCAATTGGAATCTGGTATTTAGTAAGTTAGACAAAATGAAAATGCGTTAAATATTTATACGAAATCAATTAAGTTTCTATAAGCGGCAATGTGTGTGTTAGCGCTTAACTTTTGACGACTCATCAAACCTTTTCGCATACTTTCATTTAAGTGCGGCGCAGACTAAAGACTATAGACATAAGTTATATGCCGTATATTATCTAAGTATATAGATAAATACCTGACAGATCCGAGTCCGTCACGCAATGCTCTTCTCTTTGCCATTCGTAATAATGCAGATCTATTGAAGTGGAAGAGAGGAAAGGCCTTTGAATACAATGCGAAGTAAGAGTGAAAATGAAAGCATAAAAACTCGGATATTACGGAAAATGTCACACAAAAGCTTCTAATATGAGATTTTGTTTGACAACCGAAAAGAATGCCAACCATTGGAAGAGTAGGAATTATATTATTGAATGACATGAATTCTCGACACTTACCTCACATTATTAGGAGATTCTGGTCTGTGATGATGTTTTATCATAGTATATCTGCCAATCGATTCGGGCGGACGTATTATGTGAAGATTGTGATACTTAAGCCTATTTTGAAGTCATTTTAGTACAAATTAATATGAAATGATTCGAAGTATTTTGTATGAATCATTTGAACTTTTAATTAGGAATACCTGTGAGCCATGTCGTCGTCTTCTCCCCTATTCAGTTAAAATATTAAGACCCAATTAAGAAAACTTAATATTCAATAGCTTAAAAATTATTTAAATGTTAAAACAATGGAATAACTAGAGCTGAGAATAAGTCATTTAAGCCTTAATGATAGAATTATGCAAATTATGCCTTATTTCTAATTTGAAAGTAATCCTCTTAAAAGTTCATAAATCAAACCCAACTTGGATTCAGTTGAATTTACTACAAAAGTTCAATTTTAATTATATCCCATTTTGAAGTTATGAGGAAAATCAAATTTTACGATTATTACTTCAAATACAAAGAGCCATAAATTATAGAAAGTATTGCAAGACTCAAAAAATTGAAATTTGAATCATAAAAATTGCTATTTTCAGGATTGACAAAATGACACCCAGAAAGTTCTAAATTTAAAAGTTATTAAATAGGATGAATGATTTAAAGGAGAAAGGATTTGAAATTAATGTACATGGAGTACTTACCCCCAACCCCAGTAAAGATTAGAATATCCATTAACAAGTATAAAATTACTTTTTGTTATACTAAGAACACCTCCGACAAGATCTGAATAATGGAAATAAAATATCAGTTTGTGAACATTAGGTTATTTTTCTGTAAAAGTACTATATATAGTATCAGAAACATAAATTTGTAAAGTAGTGAAACCTATGCAAGTAATGCGATATAGAGAAAAGTAAATACGGCAACGTTTATACCAACATTTCTAGGGTTTACAACTCACATCTTGCACATAAAAAATAGTTATGAATACTTCGAGGCAAAGAAAGAGCATTCGTCTTGAATACAAATGTCTGTTATAACGAAGTTTTCTTCTATTGTTTTTAGAGAAGATTTATTGTGTGGATTAGTATGTACAGTATATTATGATTAGACAGTGTAGAAAATAGACAAAATAATATGAAGAGAAAACAGCCGAAGCAGAAGTAGGATTAGAAGAATGGTTCAAAGATTGAAAGGTAGAGAAGAAAAGGTAGAATTTATGGTTTTGATACTAGACTTGAAGTAGAAAAGAAAGAATTTTGATGTTTACTAACCTCTGTACGGCAACCTGTATTAAACATTGAAAAGAGAAAAACAGATAATTAAATATAACATTCATAGCGCATCCGATAAACATCAAACAAAGTTGAGGCAACTCTCTCTCTCTCAGTCGAACTAAGTTCCACTTAAATAATTATATACACTCAGCATCTCGTTCTCAATCATTAAAAGCGATGTGCTTTGTTAGAGTCAGCCAGGAGTTGGATAGAGTTATAGTTGGATGGAGAACATCATTTATTTAAAGTAAACATTATTTAGTTTACCGCATTGCAAAAGCTGTAGGAATGAGCGATAATTAAGCGCAACATTCACTCTATGCCTTCTATGTGTCTGCAAACTTCAATTCTTTTAACTCAAATTAACTAAACTATTAATGCAGATTCATCTCTTTCCAACTTTGTTTCACTAGTATTTCGAATAATGTTCTGATAATAAACTAACACCAGGATATCATTTAATGTCAATTATAAACTTTCTCGAACCATATAAATACAAAAAGCAAAAAAATCGTACAAATTAAGGACATAATGACTGTAATATATGCTCGTGTTTTTGGATTTAATTTTTGGGTTCTGCTCAATGTAATTAGAGATAAAGCCGCTAAAGAAGTTAAAGCCATGCAAGAAAGTACCATTTCGGGAGATGAGATATATCTGTAATAATTGTTATTACATTGAAGCGCACTTTTCAGGATATTTTTCTAGTAAAGTATAGTTATTACGTAAAGCTAAATCTCATTAATGATAGGTTGAAATGTCTTACAACAGACTGATGCTGTGATGCTTAATGAATAATTTTTAGCCATACTTTTCATCATCGATTAAAGTTAGGCTCAGTTCATGTATTTAGAAAAACTATTATTCGTCACATCAACTTTTTAGTATATTAGAAAAACGAGCGATAAATTAATTTAATATCTAGACTGATAACGCAAAAGTCGCGTTTAGTCTAGATTTTTATAACAAATGTTATGTCATATCAATAATCAGTGATCCTTTCAATAAGGAGTCAAACTTAAACAATGATAATGCGTTATATCGAGCAATGAGGCTGATCGACCAAAGCGATGGCAGATGATAATTGATTGATGCTATGATCAGACCAGTGTCGAACACATAACTCGTAACGAACTTCTATTTTTTCATTATTTCTGTTTATAGAACTAAAAGCTAAATGAGATTAAAGCGAGAGAAAGAGATAGAACTGTTCGTTCGACTTCTAATTGGCCAAAGAGAGAGTGCAATAAAAAAAGAGTTGCCAAACATTATGTACTTACGAGTAATTGAACTTATCCACAGACACGGACATATGCCGGGGAGCGAATGGACACGAGTATAGGTTGCGATCATCTTTGCAAATAGAAAGTAAGATAAGGAACAGTGATATTAGGAGAACTGCAAAGACTAATTTAAGTTCACCTTCAGGAATAAGATCGACGTCATGAAAGACAAAACAGTGAAAGTCGTTTTCTTTTAGTGCTTCTCTGACTCCTGCGTTCATTAAGACTCCTTTATTGAAAGTGTCAGAACCAAACTGTAGATGTTTTTTTGAAACAAAATGCTTCAATCAATCAGTTTTATGTATGAATTGACTTAATATAATAGACTTATTCGACACATAAAGGCTGTTTCAGCAAGTAACTCAATCAATAAGCTTACAAATGATAATAAAAGTCGAAACATTGACATAAGCCCACATTAATTATTGGCAGCCAAAGGTTAAAAGATTAAAAAAGACTAAAAAATTAGAGTTTCAATGCGACTTCAGGATTGGACAATTTTTGTTTGCTAATGTTCGTTTCAATTTTTTACTACGGCTTTGCAAAAGAGAATTGATTTGAAGAAAGTAATAAAAAAATACATAAGTTTAGCAATAGTTATTGAAGCTTTAAAAGCAAACTATTCCGGATATAATGATAGAAACCATAAAAAAGCAAATAAACATTAATTTGAAGCCAAATACTATTTTTCTACTGAGTTTTGTTAAAATTACTTAAAATGACTAATATTTTTGATGATATTAAATTAGAATTGGAAACAATAGTAAACTTGATATGAATGAATGAATTATTGATAAAAAATATGTAGAGTTGAGATGAAAACTAAGAATATTTATGAAGTAAGTGATGCAAAGATTGCACTAAACTGATAGTAGAGGAGAATTGAAGCTGGAGTCAAATCAAGTAAAACTGTAATCTAAAAGTATTTTGGATTGAAGTAATATTTTTGAATATATAATTTATGCCACATAAGATTGGATATACTTTCAGGAAATGCATAAGAAATAATTTAATATATATTCCTTTTTACATAAGGATAGGATGCAATTGAAGTCTAAGTAAGTCTTTTCATTAAACCAAATAAAGCGAACAGAGAATAAGAGAATAAGGGAATAAAGTTAAGCCAAAGAGAAAAAGCTACTTAACAAAACTGTAGGCGATCGAAGTAGAAAGGAGAGAGAACATCAAAGAGAGAATTAGAATGAATCTAAAACTAACAAAAGTATAGTTTTCTCTAGAAGTTCAACACAAACAAGGCTCGAATCATCAAAACAATCGGTATTGGGCCAAAAGTATAGTTTACATAAACGAGACAATACCTAAAATAATAAAATTAGGTATAAGCCAACAAAATGTGTTTCAGATAATACATTTTGACTGAAAATTATTCTTCCAGAAAACAAATTTCTGTTTGAATCGCTAAACAATAATTGAGTGATATTCTTAAAGGCAAACAATAACATAGGAGGTAACAGAAAAGAAGATAGTAATCGATAAAATAAGTCTATACATAGTTGGCGAAAGTTTTAAGATCTAAAAGAAAAGGCGCCAAAATAGAGAAACAGAGAAACTACTTTTGACCCAACATCATTATCATATTTAAATAATATGGTAATTAAATCAAGCCAACTAACTAAGTGATGGTCTGAACAATACTTTTGTATAAATTTAGTTACTATCTCCTAAGCTATGTTGAAGTGATATAAAAGCATGATTGAGATGTGGAAGTTATTTACTTGAAACTAGAAAAGCATTATAATTGGGGCATTTGTATTACAAGTAAAACAAGTTTAGAGGTTTGACAATATCGAGAAGACATAAAGGTGTCAAAACGTAAGCAGTCAATTGAAACGATCAATATATAAATTGGTAAGAATTACACGGCTTTGACTGACCTGTTCTATCACATAAATCTTGTAAGACAATAGTTGTCGCTTAAGAATGGGGTGCAGGTGGTATAATAGTATAGCCAAATGCTCTCTCCTATCGCGATAAGGAATAATGATCGCCACGCGATGTCTTGCATAACAATCTTTCGGTTCCCAAGATCCGCCTCTATTTAAGTCAGGATTCATTTTCACAACTTGGCTCATGTTCGCATCTATCTTGATATGAGATTCAACACGAACTCTTCCAACTGTAAAGATCAATTCAAATGTCAGATTATTACAATTATTCTCATTGTTTTCAAGGATCTTTATAATTAAAAGTTGTATAATTTGTTTGTTGTTGATTTGCTAACACGCACTGTACTACGAAATTAATGACAGCTTTTAATTGAGTTTTCGCTCGAAAGATTGCTTTGACTTGATTTTGAAAAATGACTGTCAGGCTTATGAAACATTTGCCATTGTTTGAATCATTAATTAATTGACACAATCAGGTATAATAAATAGATTAAACTGAAAAAATTGCACTTCTAAACAAGTGACATCTTTACATGCAATACTTAGGAAATACTACAAAGTTTTTATTAAATATTTATATCGATTCAAGTCTTTCTATCTATTGTCTAAAGATTGCCGCTGAGAATCACTAAATCTCAATTTCGATCATGTTAGAGAAAACTGTTTTTGGTCAAAATATTATAGAAATTCTGTAGAAATTGATCCGTCAGTTAAATTGATGTATAAATAAAATGCAAGTCAGTAGTCGGCGATCAATAGAGACAATGTTTGGATTGGATTCACATTGCGAAAGTAATTCGAATCGAAACGAAATACAATGAAAGAATTGTCAACCTAATAACTTTATTTACACTCAAAAATATAAAGTTTCATCAATCCAATTATTTGCCCACAATTCTTCTCATACTTCTAGAATTCTTTTGGTTTGATTATTGATCTCATTTCATTTTTATTTTTAGAAGTCAAATATTGAACCACAAAAATTCAGAATATTCTGGAAAAATTGGTTTTCATTTTTAATATGAGTTTTATTTGAGTTGAAAAGACGTCAACTCAAAGTAAAAATCTGAAGCTGAGAAAATAGTCTAACTTTTGGTTGAAAATATGAATCGGTGTTTATCTTGTTTTCTGATTAAAAACTGTATTTGCCAAATAATCTCCAATATTGACTTTGAGATCAACATTTTAACACGAAAATAAACAACATTTAGTTGTGAAGCGTGAATGCCAGTGTATGTGTAGCTCAATAATCAACAATATTTGTGTTTTGCGGCACTTCATTTTTATTAGACTGTGAGATTTTTCTCCACACTTCCATACAGTAGAAATGCATGATTTGAGTAGTGAAAATTGAAATATGAATTGCCTCAAAGCAGATTACGATACTAACAAATAGAAAGTCAATAAATGCAATAAAGATACAATAAGTCAAAATTAATAATATTAAAGTAAACACTATTGAGTTTATATTTTCAGCTATTGCATAATTAACTTTTTTACCATGGAGTAGATTATTTACATTACTTATGGGTTGATAAGAGCTTGACAGAAAAACCCACACATTTCAAAATTAATAACTATGGCAACAATCGGCCACATATGACACAAAAGCGTTGCAAAAATTTGATCATTCCATTCAGACTTTATATTAACTCAAGTGTTCAGTCAAGACGAGAGAAAACTTTAGAAAAAGTGCACAACTTCGTGAACGGAATATATAAACACAATCGAATAAGAGTATTAGAAGAATCACATGTCAAATAAGTTGAAAATTTATAATTCCTTTTACGCACAAATTCTCTCTCTCTCTCTCTCGCATTCTGTGAAAAGAACTTATTCTGTATTTAATGCGTTCTTTCACTTAATATATACTGTGAATTGTGATTACACAATAAAGAAAGAATGAAAGAATCGATATATCTTAAAATGATAATCTGCTACTAACGCATTTGGAAGAACACAAGTGAAAGCTATACTCAATTTCTTAGAGCTAAACCAATTGAATTTCATACAAAATGAATGAGATGTAAAGCCTATCAAGAATATGATAAAACCTTACCTTCATTTTAAGGCAATACATAGAAATAAATAGATTTGTGCGAAGTGTCGCTTAGAATGAAAGCTTTTTCCAATATTAAGGTTGAAAATCATATTTTAAAGTGTTATATCCGACAACTTATACTGAAAGAGAACTAGACTGAGGCCTTACAACAATCAGTAGAGAGTACGAATGTGTGCTAAAATTGCACAATCGGACCATTTGCCAGCTATGCAAAATTGAACTAATGTTAATTTAATTCAAGATACATAAGAAAAATGTGCCAACTAATGTAAAATCAATCGTCAGATATTAAAATATAAATTTTAGCGCAAATTTTCATTATTCCTAGATTGAAAAATCTATTCATTCCAAAGAACAGGAAATTATTTTCTCAATGGCAACAAAATATTCAATATAAAGACAAACTGCTCAATAATCAAATTATTAGAAAAGATCAGAACTAATGTCAGAATATATGTAAATGGGTTCAGTTATTAATGTACTTATATTCCTTACAAACGAACTGTCTTTCGAAAAATGGGTCAATTTCTGATTAGGGTATTATTTGAACAATAAATTCATCGGTACTTTAAAAAGAACCCTACAGAATATGTAAGAAGTAAGAATTGCATTCGCTCAATGGTAGGAATCGACCGCTGAAAACGCCAGCGAATCAATTGGGAGTAAACAAAAAGAAAAAAATGGATTCTTTATACTTAGGCCTCCTTTGGTTTAGGCTTTAAACGACATACTGGCACACGCACCAGAACTGAACAAAAGATAAAAAATCTCATATGTTTAGCACAAAACATCATATCATTTTTCATACATGATTGGTTCGCATTGAAACCCATTCATTGTATTTATTATGATTTATACCATAAAATAACTAAGAGCTACGCTTTCAATTATTAATTAACGTAGCATCAATTTGACTTATTTTTCTTTCGTCTATAGACAAATTGATGTAATACATGTTAAGAGTAACTAACTTTTAATATACGAAAAGAGTGTTTGTATTATCACAAAATGAGGTTAAAATGTATTTTAATAAAAAAGTGTAGCATTACTTAACGATGAACTACTGGCTAATGGTATACTGATGAAAGAGAGGGTCACTATCTTTCTAGTAATACTGTTCTGAACACCACAATAGACTTTCTACTACCTAAACACCTAAAACAAGTCAAAGTCTATAACTGAGTACTGAATCGCATAGCACAAGAGAAACGCTTGAATTGTCTCGCTCAAATGTACAGATAAATGTATTACTCTATCAATTCTGTAAGAATTATTTCAAATAGAAAGGAGTTATTGAAAACCATTTGATTTGGCTGTAACGCTTTGAGGATCTCTTTATCTAAATGATCGTTAAGTCGAATCGTTTTTCCTAAAACTTTTTTGCCTTCAACTAATGATCGCGCACTTACTTTGAATCATTTTCATCCAATTAGATATTGATTGCATATGGTATATGAGTCCATATTTAGCAACTAAAAGTTAACTTCAATTGAAGGTACATTAAAAACAAGTTTCGTTGCACTTCGTCGAAATGCTGACATTTTAACAATGATTCAAATGATTTCAATTGAAATTTGTTTGAAAATTTGATTAAATTGACTAATATTTATTTAGTAATACTATTATAGCGTGAATGAATGGCAACATATTGAATAGCTATTTATCGGTCAAAGTAAGTGATTTCGTGTCACATCATGCAAGTAAGAGATTTGTTTTGATCGAACACAGACAGAGCTAATACTTTCGCATCTAAATCCAATCTAATTGATGTCCTTTTTTGTTCGCTAAAAGTAGTGAAACAATTTTTTGTAATCTCGTTCCTCGCAATAGACTTCAAACTAAAAACTACTAAATCAAGCAGTTTGGCTCAAAATTTTAAATCTCTTATCTATTGATTTGTAAAAATTTAAATATTTTCAACTAAACCATTATATGAGTCGCTAGGAAATGTTGAATCTTAAGTATAAAAAATTGATCAAAAGATAGACTTTCTCCTTAACAACGGCTAATTAAATGAAAACTGAAAATGAACTTATTTTTACAAACGAATGCCAGTTCAACATTACAACCAATATTCACACGATAGCCAAAAACCACATAATCATTAGCGGAAAAATGAGTCGAGATTTCTACAGATTCATTGTTTGACACCAGATGTGAACTTAAATATTTGGATTGAGTGCATCTGATGAGACTTGAAAATGACTTTTTCAAAAAATGGATTTCAATTTATTTTTTGTGAACATTTTGGTTACACTGACTTTCAGGATTTGATTTTTTTTATATACTTAGAAACTTTTTGTTGGCAGACATTTTTTGATCAAATATATTTAGGACTTTGTCACTCAACTCAAATTTAGTTGCTTTCGTATGTGTCGTTTTTAATTAAAAATAAATATTATTTCGTTCATACGCTCGCAAAGTAAATATTTAGTGAGGAAATAACAACGGAATCACTTCGAGTTATTTGAAGAAAAATTAATAATGCTTTGAGAGAATTTAATAGTATTTGATGAAATAATTACTATAAGTGACAAAAGAGTAAATCTCAAGTATTAATACTTCTGACTAGTCTATGAATTAACAACTTTAAGAACTTATAACTTTTGAAGCATCACTTATAATGAAAATACTTAATAAAAAATTCATTTCAAATATTGCAAACCAAACATTTAAGATAAAGTAATCAAAGTTAGAAACATTGATTTATGTATTTATTTAGACTCTGTTTTAACCCTCGAATCGATCACTTGGATGAACCGTTTCATATAACTGGAAATAAGTCTCGAGAAATAATAATAAAAAGCAGTGAATTAAAGCTGCAGTGAATAAAATGGCTGCAGTTTATAGACAGATAGCGAAAACTGAACAGTAAATTGACTGCGAAATTTACATTTTGAGAAACTTTTTTAGTCATTTTCACGCCTTTCAGTTAGCATAAGGCTCAAAATAAATGGAAAATAAAGAAAAAAGCCAAAAATGGTATATTTCTTACTTAGATTTGGAGGCACTGATGAACACATTAATTTTATTGGTTTTCGGGCCACTAAACCATTTTGCGACAGTTGTGTCACATATTTATTTGAGTTTGAGTTCGCACTTGAGTTCAGTTTGTGCTTCAGATTCACGTATGACTTATTGTTGATCTGGACACTAGTATTGATTGTTAAGTCAGACTCATTACTATTGTTATTGTGATTAATACTAAGGCCGGTGTCAGAGGTGTGAGAGTTGGCAAACCTAAGATCTTGCGTTTCATTCATGTTCTCACTCATAGTCTGTGACAATGCATCCATTAATGAAGAACTAACGGACGAATCATTTATTTTAGTCATAATTATGTTCTTATCGTAAGACTCGATGACTTGTGATACATTCGGATTGAGTGCGAAATTAATGATATCTCGAATACGGCCGGAATTAATCAAGTTTTGCAATAGATGAGTGTTGGCCTCAACGGACGGCAAGTTCTTGTCTAAAAGAGCTTCAATTCGCAAGACTTCCGACTTCTTGGTGGTTTCTGTGACCAACTTTTTGGGTAACGGATTCGATGGAATATTGGTTGTGACTAATTGTGGTTCAATGAGTCCGTGATTTGATGTGGCGTTGACCGAAGTGGCGGACAAAGAGTTGGCAGAATTGGTGTTTCTCTGAAGTCTTCGATGTGTGTGAATGACTGCGATTTGCATTAGAGTCACAAATATTAACGATATAACAAATAGAAGCAACAAAACAGAAGGCAATAATCGAAGAAATCGTTTGATTGTTCGGCGCAGTAATGGCCTGACTGGCGGAACAGGCATTTGGACTAAGCGTCCTCTTAAAGCCATCATTCAGCACATCCATTAATGACATTGCAATACATGAATACTGGGATTAAATTCAGATCTATTGGAACAAACATTTGTGAAACAATTATTGAGATTTGAGTCTAAATGAGATCTATTAATATAAGTCTAGTTCGCATTCTTTGTTCTGTTTTATTGTTTATTATTAGAGCAGAATTTTCTCACTAAACCTTAACGTATAAACTATAACATAGATGACGAAACTAATAACAAATATTCCAAAACTTCTGTATTCTCATTGCTCATTACAACATTCTCTCTTACAGTTTCTCGTCTGCCCAAAACTTAGGCTTAAGTAAATGCATTCAAATTGCAAAGTCAGCAATAGTTGGCAGTCTATCAGCTTAGGATCAATTTGATGTGATTTTGCAAAAGAGAATCTTATGCGCGATACTTATAGAAGAGCCCAAGTTTACCAATGGTTACACTTTTAAGTTTTTAAAACAAATTAATCAAATTAGAAATGTTTAGAAGACAAACATGACATTTGTTGATGTAATTCAATTGAAACGTAATACTAATTGGATAAGTATTAATCATAGGCCTTAATCACAAATTTGAATTACTGTTTGCATCATTTAATACAATTACTTTTGTCGGGCAAAGCTGTTGTACACTTATTTTATTCAGAAATCATCTTATGTTGCTGCAAATCGTGCTCAAATTTCAATTAAGTTTCTATTCAATGTTATTGCACTGAGCAATGCTTTTGTTCTAAAAAGCTTTTCAACGCTTGTAATTAACAAATAAACAAAAGTTTTAGTTAATTAAGCTGAAGAATAAAGTATTGGTTAAAAAATGAAAGATCATTCGAAAATACAGTAGATAGAGAGCTAAATGCTAAAATCGATAAACTAGTGGCTTGACATATGGCTGATAATATCAATTGTAACTGGAATTGAAGATTAATTTATGCCCTGCATTTTCAACTTAAGTCAGTGTTAAGCTAATGTCTAGCTCATTAAATATAGAATTACAATCTCCTTAACAGATTTGATGATGACTTAGCGAATCTTTTGGAGACTAATTTTAATTTTAAGAACCTTATGAATATTTGAAAAGCGCTCTGAGTAGAATCACTGAAGCTTAATACTAAATAACTAGCAAATAAGTATTAAAGTGTTTTTTTGAAATTGTGTACAATAGTGGTTTGTATTATATCCTCAAACGCTTCCTCAAAGAATAAGCTCATCTTATATTTATTATTTTCTCTTAATCTAATTCAAATTATTACTCAAGCAGAAAGTGTAAAAAATTCATTCGTTAGTTTTAGAATACATGTATGCATAAAAGAATTCCCTCGAGTGTCAAATTTTCACTTGTATTTAGTTTTTAAGAAAATTAGGATCAAGAGTTGAACAGAAATTTGTCGGTTAGCTCTTTATAATTTAAAATTTGCATTAAAATTTGCATTAAGTTTCGTTCAATCCCTAGTTCCGATAAATACTTTCAAGCATAAGATCTGGAATCAAATGTCAAAAATAGGACAGAATATAATCTCTGTATTTTATGCCAAACAAATAAAGAATATGAAATTTGGTTCATCTTAAGTTCAACAATTTCCTGTGTATGTATTTTTGAGAACCAATTAAGTGAAAGCATACCGTCTTGTTGTCAAAAGCAAACTTTTGATATGAGGAAATTACACAAACTTTGGTAATGGACGTCATTCTCATTCGCTTTGGTTGTTTCTCGATATTTTCTTAGATATATTAGAACATACGGGAAGTAAACCATTGGTCTCAATGATACTATAAATATCAATCGAGACAAGTGATGGTATTTTATCTGTAGAAAGACACGTAACGGCTAACTATCCAAAAGTGGAAGACCTATCGGTAATGCTAAGAGAGTTGGTGTGCTTCGGACTGCTATTAGCTGACTAATGCTCAGAAAAAGTCCTCCAACTTCCAAATTGTTGCACATCCCTACAATTTACTTTCAAGTCTTCTGATTTTTTTATTGAGTTTTTCGACAATTTTCTCAAAAAAGCACACAATATAAGCTCTCGCGGTTTGAAAAATTGTTATAAAGATAATGGAGTTCTTAAAAGCGATTACGTTGAAAAAAAAACAACTTTAATGAACATAACAAATAGATAAATGCTATGCTTGTATTATGGCAGTCTCTAATATAAATATATTATCGTAATTTAGTTATGATAGAGTATTTTGCCATTAAAATCTTGCTATTTATTCTTATCTGCTGAAAAAGGGAGTATTGATTGTATGGTATTCGCGATTTAGTGTAAAAGCCTACTCTTCGCTAAAATTCAATTGAATGCATAGCTACTTATTGTACTTAATTTATCTGCAACACCCCATTTACCTAATTAAACATCAATCATCAAAGTGAAACGGACAAAAGTTGTGAAGCTTTTATATAAAATATAGTTATAAATTATATCTAAGTTCTGGTACTAATATAATCCCTTCGACAGTCTTAAAATTGATCTCTGGTTTAAGAAAAAATAACGTGAATCAAACTTATGATCATTGTTGTCATGACAATATTTTCCAAAGAGGAGTCAAATGTTATACCAAAAATGCAATACTTGAGCGCTTTCATATTAAAAATATGACATATTTGATGAAAATTAAAACCTTAACATTTCAATCGAATATGTAATTAAATGTTGGTATTAATTAGCAAAATGCATACTTTCAACTGACGATTAATAGAATACTTGCCTCTGAACCAAATTTACAGTTCTATAGTTTGAATTGATGGAGAATATCGAGGAATAAGCTGATAATAATATCTAGAGTTTAATTATTGGACAGGCGAAGAGAAAACTTTCGATTGAATTGGCACATGCATTGAAATATGCGCACATAAACACAAACAAATGCAGGCTTTGAGGAAGAGGGCAAAAAATGAATTCGCACTTGTGTTAAATACGTGATCATTTATCACGATATCTGTCGTAATTTGATATAAGCCGATCAATAAAAACAAGAAATCGCTGGTGTACAATATCGTCCAAAAGCGATAAGAAAATTATAGGACTTTTTGGTACTGTTTGGCACAGCTCACGACTTTCTTCCCTTTTATATCAAACGACAAGAGCAGCAACTGATATAAAGTAGAAATTTGAAATTTTTTTCTCAAAAGTGCACTAAAAAGATTGAAGCTTTAAGTAATTTGAAAATACAGTCGTTTTAGCAATGGCTCCGTTTATTGAAAGTACTTGGGCTGCAGAGCATAGGTACTGGCAGTAGAAGAGCTTTTTAGTCAAATTGTTGCGAGACTTAGTACACAAATACTGTGTCAAATCTTCTCGTAAGCTGCATAACTTGAATTTAATATTAATGGTAAACTGGATTTATGTTTCTAGTATAGGGAATATTTTGATATTTTCCTATTATTCTTAACCATTGTTATAACGACTGTGCTGTTTGAAAAATAGAAAAAGTTTACTCAAGTTTAGTGTGACTCAAGATAAAATACATAAGAACCGGAGGCATAGCTCTTCATATTTGTCGCTTCTTCGCCTAATGCCAGCGATGATGACTAAGGAAAAGACATGATTTCAACAATGACTTTTATATAATTGAGGCATTACTTTGCGATTCTGTATGCCTTAAACCTAATGATGTCAATAAGCTTAAATTCGAGCCCGTCTTATATTGTTAGATATTCATACAAAAGTTCAGACTTTACATTTTATACAATCCAATGTTATTTTTTCAAACTCTAATAAACTAAAGTAGACTTTTTGAAAATTAGATTTGACCGAAACCTGATCCCTACTGTTCGTATGTTTTACATTTCGATGGTCTTGCAAAAATACATATTAATTTGTTTCCATTTGTTCTGATTCTTGATTGAGCTAATTTATGATATACTATGTACTATTGCAACTCAAATTCAGTACTTGTTGTTTAATTGGAGAAAAATGCATCATTCATTTTAATTAATATGTCTGAAAGCTTGATTCGTGAATGTTCTACAGATAGAATCTCTTCAAACAATTTGATAGGTAACTCTTGTAAATAAGATTAAGCTCATTACTGGGATCAGACAAGAAAAGGGACCCTACAACTAATAGATTATTAAAGATAATAAATATGTATTTGTGCATAGGTCAAGTTATAAACGTTAGACGAGACTACAATACACCCTTCTTTAGAATTGAAATGTCTCTTTAAACAATGAGAGATTCTCTAACGTCACTTTGACATTTTCGATACAATTTATCAGTATTTTATTTTTGTACGCATTACGGCGAGAAATCTTTTACGACAACCCTTTCGTGGAATTAATGTTCAAATTCCAATCATATCCAATGTTAAAGTTATTGAACTGTTTCAGTGATTGTTCTACTAAACGATCAAAATTGAATACATTCAAACTTATAGATCGAATTTATATGTTTGTATAAAGACATTTCGATCTGTCTTTCAGAATAAAGGAAACGTCAGTTGAAATTATAAATGTTTTTAAAATTCATGAAATATACAAATTCTAGGCTCGGGCTTAGATTTCAATGTAAAGTGAGGTTGGGCTAAAAGCCTGGAAGAAAAAAAGTTGAAAGATACCATTAAAAAAGTTTGAAATGTTTGATCAGTGTTAAAGTTTAGTTATGGATATTAAACTTTTGGCACAGCATTAGTTTTATGTATAAAAATTTGATGAGTCAATATTTAGCTTTATCAAGGAGTTCAATTGTAAAGTCCTGTTGGGAGAAATAAATTCACGCTTTATTTCCTGTTCCTACAAAGAACAACTTTTAAAGAGCATTGAAATATTTGAAACCAGATTTCTCTTCTTATCTGGATATTGCTTTTGACTACACTTTTAAAGTGTTGTGTGACGGCTTCTCTAAACTAAAGTACACTAAAGCCATTCACTTAGAAGGCAAACTTAAATGTGGTGGATGTAAGTGATACTAGTAGTTACCATTTGTTTGGATTGAATTTCTATTGAAAAAATATTTTACGCTAACATCATGTACTCGTTAAATATTAAACTCTACCGATCTGTGCTTTAACTTTTAAAAAGTTTTATAATACCAATAGAGAAGTTTAGAAATCAGATGCAGTACATTATATTTTCGTGTTTCATATTACACAATCAAAAGAATATTTGAGAAAAATTGCTTTTTTCCAAAACTACATTATCATTATTATAGCCTAGAATTTAAGTAACAGTGATTTCATATGTTTTCACATAAACAGTATTTAGAAGTTGCTCAATGCTTAATATTGATAGACTCGCACTAATACTCTGAAAATAAAACTAAGGAATCAATATTAGCAAAAAGGAATCTTAGAAGAGGATTATTTACCGGTATCTGTTCATGTAACAGATGACGATTAGAGAGCAATATAGTCAGTGTTGGCTTCACTCAGCTATACAGTTATGACGAGTGAAAAAAACATAAAGTTTATCTCAACAAAAAATTCATAACTAGATCAATCACACAGTTTCTTATTGGAACAAATTTGACTTCAGTTCATAGCATTGAGTGCCAGTTCAATTGAAAAGTAACTAATAAATAGACTTTCACTTTAATTTAGCTATCATTTACCAGTTAATGCAACTTAATATCACAAAAGTAAGAATTCGTGTCAAAGAGAAAGTACAATTTTTCACATCGTTGTCATCATATGTCTGGCAACGAGTTCTGCTCTTGCACTGAGATGTTGCACGGATCAGAGCTTCGCCTTCTTGTGTACGCCTTTGCGTATTTTAGCGCCAGAATCCCATCTCTTTCATAGCTTCCCAAATAACAAATCTTTATATGGGAAAAATGTAGGGAAAAAAGAGTTATCGATCAATGGACTCCATGGCAACCAGAATCCGGAGGCAAAGTTGGTATAAGCTCTACGAAACGTATCTGATATATATATATCGGTGTTTACGTTGTGAGACCGATGAAGAAAATTCTTAAGACATTGAGCATCCATTCATACAAACTCAACATAAACTTTATTGCAATGAAAATGCAGTGCAAACAGATGAGTTATCGAATGACTACTAGATAAAAATGCAGCTTATAAAATAAGGCACTTTATATTATTATGCTTTGCCTTAGCATAGAATACTACTTTTACGATTTTTCACAAAATATATATATATTGAAAGTTGACGTTAATTAATTATATTTAAAATTCATTTCAATGAAGTTAATCTTTTTATTAGAAGTTAACAATGATTAATGAGTAAAAAGACGCAAATATGATATGCAAGAGAATAAAAAAGGATTATGGTTTGAACGCTTCATTAATCTTATAATTTCATTTAATTCAGTGCTTCCCATTTTCATTGTATTTTATCAAAACACTATAACTCATATATTCCATTGTTGAGCTCTCAAACATTTTACTAAAGAGTCGATCCTCAAATCTGAAATATTTAATTCAAGTATGGCTACTTAGAAGGGTAGAGATTCAATTTGACTATCGTTTAAACCTAAGGACTCTCAACATGTTCAACGCTTCTAGAAGTTTCGAGCTCTCAAGTTTCTGAAATGCTATTTTCGAAAACTATTCACAACTATTACGTCTTGAGCTTTATCTCATCCAAAGTCTCTGTTAGTAAAACTTTGAATGTGTGATTGATTTTTTATCCAACTAAATATAGAAAAACTGATGATCATTTTAAATTTAATGTTCAATTTTAATGAATTGTGTATTAGAAAAAGTGGCCTCCATCGAGAAAACATGAACCTAATCAGCTTTGAAGTGGTGGATCTGCCCAAGAAAATTAGTGGAGACATTATAGAAACTAATGGATGGCTTAATCGTTTCTACCGAACCGCACCTCAAATCTAGCGGCATTGTTACGACAGCCTTCATTGAATATGCAGTTGTTTGTCTACTCAACCAACGCATAAAAGTGAAACACAAATACGGTTCAATATGTATGCAGTTATCCCAACGAAATCTCTCAACAGAGTTAATCCATGAATAATTGTTTAAAAATTAAAAATATCAACTACTTTCTCTACTTTAAGCTTCAATGTATTGAATTCATCTAAAAAAAATCAAATTAAGGATTGGTATTGGATTCTGTTTTCTGATAAGATTAAATATGGATATCATTTTGAATCTTCAGTTAATGAAATTAGCGTTCAATTTTGAAAATTATTCATCAGATATTGATTTCTTTGGTATGTTTGCCAGATTTTGAAGGGAACTCATTGCCTGATTTCTTATGAGCGTTATAAACAGTTTTTTGGCTTATATTAAGAGTTGATAAATAGTAGTCTGCATAGTCTTATTCGTTCGTCACCCATATAGAAGTGATATTTGAAACTAATTTTTCGCAAAGTTTTAATGACTTCTCTAGTTTTGAGAAATTTTTCAGTAGTTCTAATGATAAAAGGTCTCTTACCTGCATTATCCGAACCATAATGTTGTAAAAAAGTAAAGAGTCTTAGCATTCGTCGAGAGATATTCTTGAGTTGCATTTAAAGAAACATTTCTCATTGCACGATTTCTGTAATTTTCTCTCGTTTACTGTTTTACCACCACAATTGGCATGTTCTACCTATTTTATGATTGTCTTATGTACAGTTCTCTTCCAAAACTTTCCGTTTCGCAACCTTTTACTACATTTTGTTTTAGAGATATTTAAAAATCAAGTTTTCGATTAATTTCTTTTGAAATTACATTAAATGTATTCAAACCTAGTTTTCATTTTCATACGAATCTTCGATTTCTGATTGACTTGATGTACGTCAATTCACTTGTTTTCTCGTGGAAAATCACTTCAAAAACTAATTGATTTGCTGGCATTGATTTATGAAAATATTTGTGTTTTCACAGACATTTTAACACTGAAAAATTAAACTTTCGACTTTAAGATTTTAGAAATGATGCACTGAATAATGCTCTCATTACGAGTATTGCAGTTATAAAATACATTTAAAGTTTCTTTTTCATCAAAATTTAATAACTAAAGTAATTTTGATATCACGAACAATAAATTGATTATATTTATATATCTGATAAAATATTTATTTTTGTGAAACGATTTCAAAATTATCAGATGTAATAGAGATCTATCTAATTGTTTAATTTTTAATACGTAACACGCGAATAGTATATTCTATTCTAAGTAAAATTAATCTGTATGTCAATTTTTCAATTTAGAACCCTACAGCGTTCAGATGACGATATATTCAATTTACCTAATAATCAAATTAAAGGAAAGCAGATTAAGCATTGGTATTGGATTTTGATTTCTAATCAGATTAAATATGGAGATTAACTTATTTGAGATATTCAATTAACGAGATTAGCGTTCAATTTTGAACAAAAATCAAGAACTGAGGGTCTTTATCGATTTTAATAAGAAATAATACACAAGATTTCGATTATAACATGTTCGACTTTCCGTGCCTTATTTCGAATCTCAGCAATTAGTCTTCATTTCTGAATAAGATTCTAAGCTATAGACTTATAGCTCAAACTTATGAACTCTAGCTTTGAGTTTATCCCTCTTGTATAGAAATATGAGCTCAATTGCCAGTAATCTAGTATATGAGTATCATTATCCGTAAAAATAGAGATTTGAACATCAAAACCTAAATGATGTACACTATTTGACTCTAGTTCCTCAATAGATACATCCATAGGTTATTCATGTTTCAAGTGGTAGAACACAAAACAGGTGTCTTTAATACGCTTTATAGAACTGAAAGATTCTGAACCAAAGTCGAGCTCATCCACTATGTTCTTGTTGAATATTATAATAAGCTTAACCCTCAAGTATGGTTTTGTCAACGATTTGTTTGACTTTTTGTAAAAGTTTGTGTGAAAGCTATTAGTGATGGATACATTTGATCACAAAAAGTGAAAAGTGGTCTAAAAGTGTGAATATCTGGAGGCAAATTAGAAGTTGTGAGAACCTATTTGGAAGAATATTTATTGAAAAATGTTCGATATTTATATGAATATTGATTTTTCATATAGATCACTAACTTATTGCAGTGAGCCTGCCCTAATTTCACTAAACTTCACAAATGACAAATTATTGTTGACCGCATTGCCATTATACTTTTAAAAAGTACTGACTATTATGAGTATCATTTTTCTAATAAATCTCTTTAAAGTGTTAGGCATAAAGTTGTCTAATGATAGCACTGTTCGTACAATCAACCGACTGACGTGAAAGAAAATCCAATACCAAAGAAGAGCAATATTAAACTTTTAAAGAATTGAACTTTCCAATATTTGGTGTTGAGATAAAAAAACTGATTCTTTGATCAATAGTATAACTTTGGTAAACGTTGAGATCCATTTTATTACACATTCTGCAGTACTTCATAGTTATTTAAATAGCTATTCATCTTTGACACACTGTATATGCTCCTGATACGAGTACAGAATACGAGCTCTATTCCTATCAACTTTTATTAGAGAATCATCCGATCGAAAAAATTATTGAATGTGACCAAAAATAAATGGGATAAAACGTCATTTATATTCATGAAAGTGTTCTTCAGTATAGCATTGGGATAGAATGCTTTGTAAGTTTAGATAAAATGAAACACTTGGGAGCTGCATACAAATTATTATTTGATTAAGTAATTTTCCATTTAATTTGCTACTAAGTCTAATGATTGTGATTCCTAAAAACTTTATGTTGAAAATGGTGTTCAGATCTCTTGTTCTCTTTAGCAATCCAGTAATAATAATCATTGTTATTGATGGCTCATGTCATAGTCTAACCTTTTCCCTTCCTCTATCAATTATAAGAAGTTATGAACTCTTTTCAGCTATTATGCAAATTGAGTTTAGACTCAGAAAGGCACAGTTCAAGTTTAGTATTGCATAAATAAAAGGGATGCTAACGTTGGCTCTGACAAGAGAACATTCTCTGCTGTTCATCTGGGATTTTGATGAAAATTTGCATATATATAAAATAGGATTGAGCATCTTCATTACGATTATAATGATAACCTTTGCGCGATTGAAAAAATCGTCTTTTCCTCTGTAAGATTAGTAAATGGTAATGGGGCATTTTTCGTTACTCCATTCCCTCGGTCTATGTCTTTGCACTCTGCTCGTCAAGATGAGAACATCGATACCCAATCTGACTCTGTCACGTGACCTTTGACTATGTAGATAGTCCCGCAGACTTTTTAAAGACCAATAATTTCATGAATGATGATAAGATTACCAATACAGTTAACCTTGCTTTTCATTGAGAGAAATATATTCTTATACTTTAAACGAGAGAAATTATTTCGAAATCTCTGACTCGAGTAAAAGAAAAGTTGACTCTCTAATATTGAAATTAGCCAAAAACTTATCTATAATTTTCGAACCGATATTCAGTTTATGACGGTTACATTAATGAGTTTCATCGTCATAATAACTAGAATAACAGCTCCAATAAGTACCAAAGTTTTAATTTTAAGGAAAGCTTTGTTAACTGTGCAACAATTATAATCTCTAACTAGTGTTGTAAGAAAAATTCCAAAAAGTTTCTCGAAAGTTTTTGAAATTTTTTGGAAACGTGTGAGTTTCTAGAAAAGTATTTCTCCTTAAAATGAAAATTAGCAGAAATTTTCTAACACTATTTTTAACACATGTAGACATCTCTTATTTTGACTTAAGTTAACTCACTTACAGAAAAATAACTTAAAGAATGTGTTAGAAGTATATTGAAAAAAATTTAATTTTAGCAAGACTTAGTGCATTGCAGAACAATTAAGCTTTAGCGTTCTGCAAACATTGAGAAAAATTTCGGATGTCGTAGTTAATCATAAAATAATCAAGCTCTATTAAATAAAATTCAATGACAAATTAAGCAATAAATCAAGTATGAAATCAAATTTATCAAGAATTACAACACATTTGCACTAAAGCCTAACTGATAAAATTATAGTTTAGGAACAACTTGATCTCAAATCATACAAAAATTCAATTAAGTTATACAATAATGATATATTGCATGTATTCCTGCTAATTAACTAAAGAAATTTTTCTAATATTTACGCCAATAACAGAAACTGAAAGTAGTTTTGCTATTCATTAGCTATTCATAACAAGAGCCTTATTCATTAAGGTTAGATAAAACCTTAATGGTTTGGTTTTATATAAATAATTACTTGAAGACTCACTACACGTCAATAGATTCCGTCTCATCGAGCAGAATGTCGATATTGTAGTCCCATAAACCAAAAAATATCGTTTTCGAGATTATTATAATTGAATTATTAAATTCACTACGGAAGCACCCAAATACTAAAAGGACTGAACATGGAAGAACAGTCGGCCTTATCGCGCACTTCGGGTGACCGAATTTAGCACTAATTACTTTATTATAACCTAACTCAACTGTAGCTCCATAACTATTATGTTATTTGAGGTTAGGTTAAGTTGCACTCATGTTGATTAATAGTCTAATAATGGGGTCGACGAAGTATCTTCGATATAAGAACATCGAGGTAAATCTAATTATACCTAATATATGGGATTAGGGTGAGCAGGTTTGTTCTACTGAGTCAAAGGCCAAAGATCACGTGACAAAATCAGATTGGACTTAAATGTTCTCATCTTGACGAGCAGAGTACAATTATATATAGCTTGAAGGAGTGGAATGGTGGAAAATTCCCCATTCCCACTTACTAGTTCTACAGAGAAAAAATTAATTTCTCAGTTGTGCAAAAGTTAGCATTAATTCGTAATGAGGGATAGTAGATCTTAGTATATATATATGCAAATTTTCATCATAATGCCACAGACAGCAGGGAATGTTCCTCGTCAGTATGAATAATGAGTATAAGAGTAGAGTAAATAAAGCACGACGTCAAACAATGGGTAAATCAATTATAAATTATGGATTGTTACAGGATTCTGCATTCAACTTTTCTGAATAGTTCAAAGTTGCGGTACTAGAAGAAAAATAAAATTCAATTTACGTAATGAATTTATACGAGAAATAACTTATAAAAGATAAAGAACAAAACCTTTTATGATAATAAGCGAAAAAACATTGGAGAAACTGATAAAAATTCGTCAAAATAAAGTTACGACTATTTCGTGTTTCTGAGACTAACAATCATATATACTATAGAATCAATAACTTTACAAACTTTCAAACGGTTCAGACTTCAATATAAGAAATTATTAGATTTTCCGACTTATATTTTAAAACTGCTTTAAGATATCGAAATTCTTCAATCAAATTCTTTAATCAAATCGAATTATTGCACAGCAACTTTTGACTCAGGGCTCTTTGTAGCAGAATTGTAGCTATTCTTTCATTGGAAGGTCAAAAATTCAAATACAATTTTAGTTAGACTCTAAGACTAAGAAATTTTTCAGATGTCACTTCAAGTCGCAGTCTTATCATCGATTGGAAACACGAGTAGTTTTTCTTCAAAATCAGGACCAAAAGCTTGAGCTAAAGCTTCTTCTTTGACAAAAGTGTGAAGGTTAGTAAATAAGATGTTTGTACATGCAATGTTACATAAATCATGGTCAACAACTACTAAAATTCTACTCTTGTATCATCCACTTTATATTTTCCTGTTCTTTGAAGCAAAACCTGAATTTTGTATTAGAAAAACTCTTCTCTTTTCTTTCCTCAAAGTGGAATATCATTGTATTTCGATCCATAAAATAAGATAAGAATAGACAATATCATGTGTTGATAGAACCTTATTTTTCTTTTCTACAGCACACAAAGTTCGATGATTTTGTTAGTTTTCCTGAAAATGTATTTTCAATGGAACCGACCATTATCAGACTTCTATTGAAATACAAACTTTTGCGGTCGAAACTTTTTTCCCAATTTTTAGTTCTTGGATTTTATTATTTAGAATTCAAATTATTAGACTAACAAAACAAATATATATTTTCGTTACAAAGGACAAAGTTTTAAATTTTTACAACTTACTATTTATAATAAGACCACCAGTTCTGATCTTAACAGCAAAGATTGCACACTTGCAGAATGCTTTTAAAATGAAACCAAGTCCAAAATATGGTTAAAGTTATACAAAATATCAGACAATTAATAATTTTTGCAAATGGCTTCTAAATTCTGCAAAAATTAAGAATTCAATTTTTAGTTACTTTTGATGCAAAATTTCAAAGAGATTTATGTATAACCTCCTTAGTCAATTGTTAAGATGTAGGATTATCTGATCAAGGTTTGAAACTCTATGTGGAATTTTTAATTTTTTTACATTTTTCTAGTTTTTCAACTCTAATATATTTGAAACTTTTTTTAACAGATGGAATATGTAGATTAAGTAATTAAATAATTTAATTAGATTTAAACTAATTAAATTTGTTTCAAGCAATATTCTATGATGAATAAATTTTTTTAATCAGTAGATAAGCATTTTTATAAAAACAAGAATATTTAATGAATTCAATTAATTTAAACTTAATTAAATTCTGTAATTTATTACTTAATCTACATGTTCCATCTGTTAAAAAAAATTTCAAATATATTAGACTTGAGAAACTAAGAGAAAATCGAAGTTTACGTAGAGTTTCGAACCTAGGTAGATAATCTTACTAGTTCTACGTCCTACCATTTGACCAAGGAAGTTATACATTAAAATTCTTTTGAAAAACTGTATCAAAGTAACTGAAAAATTTTATTCTTAGTTTTTGCAGAATTTAGAGCCCATTTGCAAAAATAATTAATACTTGATATTTTGTACGACTTTAACCATATTTTAAGCTTGATTTGGTTTTAAAAGCATTCCAGAAGTGCGCGACCTTCCCGGTTTAGATTACTAGCTGTTTCGAAATAGAGGCTATTTTCATTATAATAATAATGGAGAAATATGAGAACGAATCTTCGAATTTTTTCATTAATATAAAAAATTGTTTGAAATGATGTTCATTCGAAGTAATATAAAGATCCAACTTAATTTTAAAATTATTGCTGCTACATTTACTTGAACTAAAGTTGAGCGTCATTTGTAATAATATGACTTGATGCTAGATAAACTAGGACTTTTCAAGTAATGACTAGAGTAATGAGTGATCCGAGTAGGTTATGTTAAGATAACGATTTGTAGAATTGAGGAAGAGATTTACATCCAATTTTTGACCATTCGATGCTTTATCATTGCTTTAATTACTGTGTTTCAAAGCATGAATAAGATTCGTGTTGACACATTTGAATGATAACAAGAAGACAGGGTTTGGAAATAGTATAAAACTTATCGAATGGAGTTGTTTCTCCTTTATTTGATTGATTATATGGGACTAGAAATATATTATAGACGTATGCTCGAAACCAAAGTCAAGTGAGCTCTCATTTGTACGACAGATTTGGATCGAGCTTTTTAGTTGAGTTCAGCAATAAATTCTGTCAATGCTATAGCGTATTATAAAAATAAATCTTTTACCGTATTTCTTTGTCAGCAAATTTCTTTTTATTTTCATAATAAGAGAAAATGTTTAAAACCAAAAATAGTCAAACTGTGGAAAATGCGACTCCAAACTTAGAGTGCACTGATTCAACCCTTAGGGTCTGCCATAATAAATAATAAAAGTTTTAAAAATATTTGAGAAATTGATTCCTCAAATCCATAGATTTTATTAAGATTGATGTTTAGGATCATAAGTTTCAGGAAAACGCTGATCAATTTATGAATAAATGCATTGAATAGTTCATTGTAAAACTTTTCTACCCATTTGTAATGCTTAAGTTCTAAATTTTAAAATTTAAAAACTTTTTGAATGAAAAATCTGGAAGGATTCTCTTTTAGTTTACTTCACTGTGTTGTTTGCCGAGTTTGAACTTTTAGTTATATGAGAGTGACATCCGTTTTGAAACAAATCCACTCAACTCGAGATTCGGAGCATCTTACAAACGGTTGAGTCAGCGATAACTGATGTAACTGATGCTTTCAGAATTAGCTAAACTAACTTCTACATAAATTATCGTATCTCAGATAGTTTCAAATATAATTATCAATATTCAAAGCCATTGCTTCCAAATTAATGCTAGAAATGTGAAAGTTTGGTTCTGAAAAGAAGCATAAACTTCTAACGAGTAAGTCTTGGGCAAAATTAATGGTATAAATGGAAATGTGATATTCAGTTGAATACTTTAATTAACGTTGAAATATAATACCATTTGACAGTACTATTTGATACAACAAATTATGGAAATAATTCAGATCGTAAATCTTACTTATACTTCTTATTTAGCTATGCTTTCGCTTATGGCTTTCATCAATCATTTCAAATGATAATTCATAAGGCATTATATATGTCTATAAGAATATTACAGGTCTATTAATTATAACCCAAATCGTACAACACTCGAGAAATTCGTGCAGCAACTTATCATTTAAATTATCGGATTAAGTTCAATCGATGACAGATCAAAGATATCATAATTCATTATAATCAAAGCTTCAGCTCTAACATAGTAGAAAATTCAAGAATAATTGAATCAATTGATTTTTATATAAATAACTCAAAATTGTCAATACAGTGATAGGAATGATTTAAAATTGAACAATGATTTTTAAGTTCATGAATCCAATGGTAAGATATATTACAAACTCAATTAAACTATTGATTACTATCGTTTTCCAGAAACTGATCCCATTGTTTGATCCTTTCTTCAGCCTCTTCCTCCGTTTCTTCAGTTTTATATTTAGTTTTTCCGTCCCAAAGATGTGCAGTAAGTCTACGACCAGCGAAGAACCTGCCATTCATTAAAGTAACGCATTGATCGGCGCATTCGAACTCATCGAAAGTGATCGAAGCCACACCTTCGGGATGACGGTCATGAATATCAACTTTTTTAACTTGTCCGCACTTTTCTGAGCATTCATCCCTCAAATCGCTTCTATATTCTAATATTAATTTTGGTTCCAATTCAAAGTCTTTTGGTTCAAACATATTCTTAATGATAACGGTCTTCTCACATCTGGGTCTTTCTCCAGCGATTTTCTCAGGTCTCCAATCAAATAGCCTAAAGCAGACAACTTATTATATTTTCAAAAAATAGACAATTCAATTGTAAAAACAGGTAGAAATAGAAAAGAGGAAATTGAGAAAACATAGCAAAACTAAATAAAATGATTACTTGTCGATCTTTTTCTTCATTTTTTGCTTATCCTTCTTTTTTTTCTTAGGTTTCTTGGATGGATCGTAATCTCCTTTAAGGCTAAACTTTGCTCTTTCGACTTTAATGATGTTGCCTTTATAGTTATAACCATCTAATATATTAAGAGCTAAATCGACAGATTCGACTTTAATATAACAACACCTTCCGTCTCCCTTTAGATACCCGTTTGAGTCTCGATACAGCTTTATCTTCAATTGGTTCAAATCGTCTTTCATAATCAGCCCACACTTTTTCATCAGTTCAACGAATTCTTCTTCTGTTATATCCGTCGGCAAATTACTGACGTACACATTAGTGTTGTGTTCGTCAGAAACTTCAAACCAATCGTTTGTCTGTTGTTCAGCTTTTCGTTTATTCAGTAACTTTGAGGTGAATTGTTTTTTGTCATTACTTTTAGTTAAATTATCGTTAACTTTTTGGCTCATTCCTTCAAGATTGCTATGACTAATAGCTTCTTGTTTTGATGTCGAAGTTTCATTTTGTTTATCGGTTGATTCATCGACATAATTTCCATAATTAGATTGATATTTAGCGATGAAATCGTCGTCAATTTTCGGGAACCACGCGTTCTTCTCGTCATTCCATTCATATTCTGTGCCATCTTTTGGATCGACATATGTCCTACCTTCAGCATTACTTTTGGCTAGTCTTTCACGTGATTCTTGTTCTAATTGATACGCAAAATCGTCATTCATTTTGAACTAATTATCGTTTATTCCGACATCAGTACGTTTTCTATTTTAAAAAACTCAAAACACAACATATCGCATGAAATGAAGGGACGTTTCATTCATTACAAACACTTAAACCAAATAAAGTATCGATAGAGTAATATTAAAATATTACTTAGGTTATATTTATTGTTAATCTAGAAAAAATTACATCTAATTCATTCAAAACTTATAAATTTTGATATAGTTCTAAATAAAATAGGAATGTAATTATTGGTTCCACAATTAATATCTATTTAGTTATAAACTATTGCTATCTATTAATCGATGTTTGATATTGAATCATTCCTTCGTTTGATTTGCTTTAGCTTCCACTCTCTTTATGGTTGATGTTTCTCTCACTGAATCTGGCCTAAATTCAGTCTTTAAGGATTGACGAACTTGTCTCGCAGCAATTGAGCTGAACCGAAGATAACTAGAAATTCACAAACAAAATGACCATTTATTAAAAATATCCCAAAATAAACATTAAATTGATTCAAAATATCATTAATACTAACGTAATTCCAACTGCACGCCAATAAGTCATTATTGAATTTATTTTAATGTGTTTATCAAAACTATAGATTATTTATTTGGATTATGATTGAGTCAAAATTAAATGCCGAAAAAATTGATTAGTCTTTCAATGAATTGTAGGCTTGATAAGAAGTACAATAAGGTGTTTATAAAATTTTGTTGCTATTTGCGATTGGAAAGTATGTCAAGTTTTCTACAAATAATACAATGAAAGCGAGCCTATGAAAGAGTTCTCACATGTTAGTGCAATAGTTGTTCTGTTGATTTCTAGAAACCTCTTATCTTTAGACGCGTTTGTTGTGAATCGTTACTCAACTTAATACTAAGGACATTATCAAATAATACTTCAACTATTCTATTAGTACCATTTACTGATTATTAATAATTAATAATAACTAAAAATGTCTTCAAACGAAGAAAAATTTGACGGAATTTTGTTAGCAATGGCTCAACAGCACAGCGGAGGAGTCCAAGAAGTAGTCATTCATTTATTTATCCATCTATTTGTGACATTTTTATGCAAAAGATAATTTAATTTAACTTTATTTTCATTTATTTGAATAGCTATTGGATACCATTTTTAGCTTTTTGTGTCGGAAAACTGATTTCTTCGTTGGTGGTGGCGAAGGAGTAGCGAAGAAGTTACTGCTGGATAAGTTTAATAAATGGGAAGAGGTGGCGATTAAAGTGAAAGAAGAAAAAGATAAGGAAAGGGCAGAGACTGAGAGAAAAAGACTCGAAAAGATAGCTCAAAGAAAGAGAGAAGAAGAGAAGGAACTCGAACAGAAACCAAAAATTGTTGAATTAAGTGAAGAGGAAGCCAATGAATTGGAAAAGAAGATTAAACAAGATAATGAAAATAAGACCAATCCAGATAATAGCAATAATGATAATAGTAATGATAATAAAGATGGCGAACAAATGAATGTCGAAAAGAGTGATGAGACTAAGAAAGAGGACGAAGACGAAGAAGACAAAGAGGAAAAGAACAAGCTTAAACCAAATGTAGGCAATGGTTGCGATTTACCAGATTATAGTTGGACTCAAACATTACAAGAAGTCGAGTTAAGAGTTCCACTAAAAGCTAACTTTAAAGTCAAAGGTCGTGATGTTGTAGTCGAATACGAAAGAAGACATTTAAAAGTTGGTCTTAAGGGACATAAACCAATAATTGACGGTGAATTGTATAATGAGATCAAAGTCGAGGATTGCTGTTGGGTTTTGCAAGACAGCAGATCAGTTCTGATTACGTTAGAGAAAGTGCACCAAATGGAGTGGTGGAACAAATTGGTTACAACTGATCCGGAAATTAGTACCAAAAAAATCAATCCCGAAGCCTCCAAATTGTCTGATTTAGATGGAGAGACCAGAAGTATGGTCGAAAAGATGATGTACGACCAAAGACAAAAGGAATTGGGTTTACCGACTTCTGAGGACCAGAAGAAACAGGAGATGCTTAAAAAGTAAGACTTATTTGAAGATATTTGAAAATTTGTAGAACTGTTTGAAAAGAAGGATTTTATAATTTTGTTATGCATTTTGCAGATTTATGGCACAACACCCGGAAATGGATTTCTCCAATTGTAAATTCAACTAATCAAACAAATTCATAGAAAGTTTAAGCTATTTTTAACTTGAAGCTATAAATTGTTCTTTTTACTGAAATTTATATTATTTTTTGACATTATGATCATTTTATTATTAATCAATAGTAAATTAATATTAATCGCACTAGATCACAGAAATCATTAACATTCGTAAATGCTATATCTAAGAATTAAGTGATACTTAAAGTATAATAACTGTGCAAAAGTATATCTTCAACAAAATGAGTAGTATATTTCAAATAAATGATTTAATAGTATTAATCACAGTAAACAATTATTTTAACTAAAAGTATTAGATATTGAATAAGTTAATCACTAAGTCCATTACTCAAAATATGTTTAGTAGTTGCAAGTCTTGTGTTATTAGGCCTTTCTTTTGAAAATCTACTTAGATTTTATTTCAAAATCTTTTAAGCAGTGGATCTACATTTCTGTTAGAAGTTAAATGTTTGAAACAGCGATTGTGACCAAAAGAACACCACGTTCTACTCATATTTATTTACCATTAACTAACTTACACAAATTAGATGTCATCTCATGATAAACCCTTTTTATTGTTGAAAGAAGTATAAGAAATTCACAAGTTTTCTCTTGAAATTTGGTCAAATTGTTATTTCTTTTAGCAATCACATAAATGGAAGAAAATTGAACGTCAAAATGAACGATAGCAAAGAAAGTGCTTATCTCATTGTATATCAATATAATTGTTGCAAAATCCTCAAACATTTGACCTAACCGTTTTCGGTCATGATTTCATGAAGGTTATGTACAAAAATCTAGTTTAATCTCAATACATTTGTCGTAAAACCAAATTCTTCCATAAGTTTTTCTGTTTGTTGGCTTTGCTGAGCTTTTCATTTCAGATTTATAGCTTCTCCGATTCTATCGAAAGTTAAAAGTTTGATATTACATTCATAGATAATATCAAAATACTAATGAGACTACTTCTAACTTTTTCTATTTGAAAAAATTTCGAACGACAATAGTTTTTGTAAAAATATTTACAGAACTTTTTAAAAATATGTTGAACTCAAAACACCAAACACAAATAAACGAAACTATTTCCTTTAAATGATCGCTTGTTTATTCCGTACAAAACAAATGGAGGCCTTTCATAAGTTTTCAAAAATAAGAGAACTAAAATAAAACTAATATGAGATATTGATTGGAGATCAATTCAAAGTCATTTAAGCTTAGCTTAAATAATATTCAGAATTATAAAAATGAGTCAAACTCTCCTTTGGTTTAAGCTCTCTTATCAACGAAAAGCCAACATTCAGAAAAGATAAATATCAATCGATTAAACATTTGTATCATCTCTGATAATCAATCGATATTGATCTTTTCAAAAAATTGGTTTCTCAATTGATAAGCAATTTCAAACTATAAACCAGTATTTAACTCTTTTTACCATTTCGAATATCATTGAAATTAAAGATAAATCACTTCGAACTGGTCTTCAATTGATAGTCTTGGATTAAGTCGTTTTATTTTTTTGAAATTTTGATAAAAGACTACTCTCGAACTAATTCTCAAATACTGGTATTGTGCCCGAAATACATCTAGCATTACACTAATAATAGTACGGATTGCTTAGCATTTATAGCCTTAATTTGTCGACTGTAATATCATAGAAAAGATAAAGAGCTTTGAACTATTTATCAATGGTGTTGATAAAGTGATTGCGTTTCTTTGTGAAATTATATGATCTCAGGAGCATAAATGAGAGTAATAAAGAGTATTATCTAATCGTTCAGTTCTTATATTAACAAGTGAATAATTATACGGTATAAAGTAAGAGAAACTTTAGTTTTATATTTGACATTGTGTGAAATGCACATAACTTTCCCAAAGCGAAAACAAACATTATCGATCAATTTTCATATGCACAATGTTATAATGATTTGAATAAGTTATTTAAGGCTGCTCGAAAGTAATTACATATCTCTTTATTGAAAACAGATATAACAATAATACTTTGATATAATGTAATGTAGTGGCCTCCAAGCGACATCATAACTTCTCAATTCTTTGGTAGTTCAGATAATGAAATGGCGGCATTTTTTAAAATTAATTTCACGAATAACTTCATCAGAAGCTACTTCCAAATCAAATCGATTTGCAAATGGTTTACCAATATTTGACCTCTTAATTCTAGAGATGCTGTCGTAATCACGGGGTTCAAACCAGGGCTATAAAAGAGTACTTTAATTCCTACCATCGGTGTCCAGTAATGAAATCCTTGACACTTTGATGCTTATGTGGTCTCTTACTATCATGTAATATTATAGGGTGTCGAATTCGATGTCTTTGTAAATAAAGTAGTACTACTCTTTCCAAAAATTGAACATATATGTCAGTTTGATATTTTAGAAGTATTCGATAACCCAGTATCTGATCTTGATAAAAAGTCACTATTATTATCTGCTTCTTATTTCTCGACATTGTCTTTACTTTCCTTTGTCTAAGATTAAAATTAACGTCATTTGCATAGATTTAAAAATTTTAATTTTTTGAAAATCAAACATACGGCTCCTCTTTAGGATATCGGCATTAGTTTGATTGCCAAACTTCCTGAGGATCATAACTTTTTACCCACGTCTTATCGATAGCTATAATTCTATCTATGAACTCGGGATTATGGCCATATCTTTTAAGGTGTTCCTTTGATAAGTTTACTCGAAGTTCTTTGTTCAGCTGTACGAGTGTATGGTACCCAACGTGGACGCTTTGCACATATTTAGTTTTTTAAAAAGCTGTTGAATGCTGTACTTACTGATCCTTAATTGAAAATTCTACTGTGGCCCAACATCTTCATCTAAGATCTGTTTTAAGTGAATGTTCATGTTCTTCATCTATGACAACGCAAAGTATTTCACTGCGTGGCTTATCTACATATGATGTACGGCCTTCATCCGGAATTGAAGGTTATATATCTGTCTCATTTTAGTTGCATTTCGACTGACTATTTTAGTTAGCATTTTGGAAATTTCGAGAACAGTAGAGTCCATTAACACATCTCGCTTTATAAACGTTTTCTGTTTTTCATTGGTAACACTGACCCGAAGAGGATCGATAGTTGGGGCCATTACTATATGATTGATAATAAGCAGCAAAATCAAAGTGGTCTGATCATGAAGCAGCAAATTAACAGGTGCATAATAACTTGTAAAAATTTATTATTACTTTGTTCATTGATAAGATATGAATATATAATTACTCTTCCGCCACCTTAATATGTGCGTACGAACATATGAATAATATTCAAATTAACGATCGGAATCACATGCATTCATTGCCGAAAGACACGTGAACTTGACTTTTAAAGCAAAGCAATCAAAGCTAAACTGCATCAAGCTTTACAATTAACATAAGTTAAAATTAGTTTTTTGTATTGCAATAATAAATTATGTCGACGATTAATTTAAAATAGTATTAGATCAATTTAGAGTGAATTTTAGATGATAAATTAATGTGA